>CM033642.1:21818418-21931987 GCA_019512145.1 Engystomops pustulosus | reverse complement strand
TACTACTCAAGTGACTAGTGATCTTATATTGACCTTGTATTTGTTTCTTTCATCTCCAATAATGTGGAGGATAATTTTAGAATTAAAATTTTAAACACACTTTCAATATTCAGTATTTACCTTGAGATGGGCCTAGTTTTTCTTGCACAATGAGTATGAAATGGGGTGGCATGTGAACAGCGACATAATCACAACAGTAATGAAAAGCTGTTTATTAACAAGACTGTTTATTAATATCAGGGCTTTACAAACTCATTAAGTTGTTTAATTACAAAATTGACTAATTATAATATTTGATATTTACCTTGCCATCATGTATATGTCTTATATACAAGGCATGGTAATTACTTTCATTCTAGATAAATGTCAACTAAATGTCAAGTAAGGAAGATAAATTTGTTGCTATAATTTCAGAATATATGATTAATGTTTTTTGTTTTTATCATTTTAGCCCAAATAATATTACCATATAGTGAGCAGAGTATGATGCTGTACATAGTCCACTGTGTACTGTTATACAATATGTTGGTTCTAGTTTTGTCCTAATCTCTTCATGGATATTCACATAACAGTGGTCCTAAGAAATGTCTTAGAAAGATAGATGGGTCCTGGTGCAATCATTGCATCGGAGCCCCATATACCTAATACAGATAGAATACAGACGGTCCCCGACTTAAGGACACTCAACTTATAGAAGACCCCTCGTTACAGAAGGATGTCTCTGCCTACTGTGACCTCTGGTGAAGCTCTCTGGATGCTTTACTTTAGTCTCAGGCCACAATGATCAGTTGTAAGGTGTCTGTAATGAAGTTGTATTGATAATCCCTGGTCCCATCACAGCAAACATTTTTGAAAATCCAATTGTCACAGGGACAAAAAAAATAAAATATACAGTTCCAACTTACATACAAAATTCAACTTTAGAGCAAACCTAAAGAACCTATCTTGTACATAACCCGGGGACTTCCTATACAAATATACTGTATGCTTCACAGAAATATATATACAGCAACATACTCATATCCCAGCCTCCCCTCATTCATGAAATGACCAGCAGCATCACTAATCAATATCCAGCAAAAGCCTTCCCTCCTAATGAAATGTTTAGCAGCCTCCCCTTACTAATGAAATGTTCAGCAGCAGCCTCCCCTCAGTTATGATGGTTACTGAGTTGCTGGTTTTCCTGTTTTGCACCTAATTAATCTGTGAACTGCACCTACTGGCAGATGTTGGCGCTTGATGTATCAATGATTTGTACAGAGAAATTCGGAAAAAATGCACAAAAACACACCAGTCCCCACCATATTTAGGCAACTATAGGATGAGCCAAAAATTACGCTAAATTAAAAAATTACACAAGTACTTTTTGCAAAAAAGAGCATGATTTAGCTAAAGGCAGTCAGCCCAAAGATAAGTCCAAAAGCAGAATAGGTTAAAAAAAATAAAGATACATCTGCCCCAAAGTTCCTTGCTTTTTATTGGGTGGGCTGGCAATCTTGACAGCGTCCACTTAAATGGTTACATAAATGGATCACATAATCAGGCACTAAATTACATACAGTTAGGCTATATTCACACGACCATATAGGGGACATATATATGGCTGACATATATAAACCATATATATCTTCCCCCATAGAAGCCAATGGGCGCACGGTGACATACAGGAGGGGTACGGTAGCCGGAATGTCCTATCTTTCTCCAGAATACGATGCTGTGCACCATACATCGCCATGGGGAGGGGCGGTGGTGAGCAGCGCTCACCCCCTCCTCCACTCCCCGGCACCGACGTGTGCCTGCAGTGCTACGGTACGGCGGGCACACATTGTGTGAAGGTAGCCTTTGTCTAATTGAAAGAGGACATGTGTCCTAGTTTAACCAAGGAATGGGATGAAGGAAAGATCAGGACCAAAATGGTGATATTGGAACCAAAAATTCTATACAAAATCCTAATTTCTACACAAATTGACTAAATACCATTTGGGCCATTTTGTTAATATAAAACCATTTAAGAGAAAATGGGTCAGAGTCCAGGTTCCGAGAAAAATATAGAAGGTGATTTTTACAGCTCTTGATCAAGTCCATACTCCAACATGATCTTTTTTAGAATTCCCTCTACTGCAATGTGCTGCAGAAATAGGAGTAGTTCATATTTTGTAGAGCTGAAACCAAACCGAGTTTTTAACGTACAGTTGTGAAAACCAAAATCTGTTTATTACTAAGATTTTTAAAAAATCATTAAAAATAATTGTATACATTAAACCATATGAAACCTATTCTACTCAATGGAATCTGCAAGCGCCCCTTTGTGCCCTTCATTTTAGGGATCTGGATGATCCTCTATATTGTTCTGCTCCTATAATAGAGAACGGTGGAAATAACAATGTCAATGTGAAATAAAAGAAAAGAAATGAAATAATTCTGCCAGAGCTAGATTTGCACATAAAATACACATATAAATTAAATGTTGGAAATGTATTGACAGTGATTTTTCAATGAACAAAATTGAATTAATACAAATGTGTAATATGCAAATGTGAACAAACCCTAGAGGAAATTTTAGGTTATAAAATGATAAAGCTGAAATCTGGCTTCCGGGCATCCTCGAGTGAGTTTGGATATTCCTATGCAGAACCTGTGTCAACTATGTTTGTTTTTTAATGCCCAAGTCTAAGTTTTTTTTATGTGAGTCGCAAATTGCTATCATGGCACTGCATACTAACACTCCAATTCCTATGAATATTGCTATATACTTGTTATAGTTTATGCTAAATGTACTGTCGGAGGTTAGAATTCAGAGCACAGGGTACACAGAGCCTTCGCGCTGAATACTTAATTTGTTCGAGTGACAACTGGTACAAAAGATGAGTTTGGCCTTTAGGCTGCAAGAACATGCAATAAGCAATGAGATAGGACTGTCAGTAATGAGGAAATTCAGCAGTCAGTGAACTTGGAGAGACCTGTGGAATGAAAGCCAAATAGCTCGGGAATTGCTTCTGAGGATGTCAAGGCATGCAAAACTGATAACAAACATATACATATCCCATAAAAAAAGAAGAACACAAAATACAAAGGCCACATTTATTATGCTAAAATACGCTACGGGGGGGATGTTTGTGACAGAAAGTTTGGCATATCTTATTTTAGACACATTTATTATTTAGATATTCCAAAGAGAAGTCATTTGTCATTTTTGTGTGTGGGGGTATTGATATCCCTTGTTGTATCACAATTTGTCGTAAAATAAGGTACATCACTATACTGTGGCCGTGAACAATAATATAACATCACAGTGCAAATCACTGCTAACATCGGGCGACAAAAAAAGGAACAACTAGCGGCAAAAATAATAAATGCCCCACCCCCCCATGTGTCGGGCTGTATGTGTCATTTCTGTCAGGTTTTACGCCAGAAAATCTGTGTGTAAAATTAGTGAGTGAAATTATTGAGGTTAAGGCAGTTTGCTCCAACCATAGGAACCTACAAGTTGCACTAATTCTCTGGAATGTGCTACCTTTGAGCAATAAAGTTAATACTCAACAGTAGAGTTCATAATGGGGCAGATTTACTAAGGCCCTGCTAGCACAGGTATTAAAGAAGTGCCTGCGCCACATTTGTGGTGCATGTGACTCTTTTGCAACACAAATTAGGGTCCGTTCCGGTGCTCAATCAGACCGTGTGCCAAATTTAACATTCAAAGTCTGACAGAATTGTATAGCACGTCCCATGTTAAAGGTGCACGGAGCTGTGTTGGGGGCGCCAGATTCATGAAGAATGGGCACCAGAAATCCTGAATCTGGCGCACTCTGTATTATACACAGGCAAGTTGCATTTAGTGAAATTTGCACTTTTCTTAGTAAATGTGCCCCAATGTCTCTTTATACATGACTGCTACCCTCATCTGTTTACTCCTCCTACGCCTACTATGTCTTTATCTAAAAGTAGTGTTGTGTGCCTACACAGTATGAATCTTCTGTACATTCACTGATACCTGCTGTTGACTGCTTTAGGAAGATTTATACATTTGTTACACTATCTTAGTAAAAAAATTACTGGGTCATAATAAAAACACTTTTAGCTCCTGTGTTCTTCCCCATAGATTGTGAGCTCTTGTGGCCAGAGTGTTCCCTTTGTTTTAATTCAGGTTAATTCTTGGCTGCATATGTACCCTATAAAGTATTGTAGAATTATGTAAGCTTCAAGACTGGTTAAAAAGTAATGGACTGGGAAATAGTTAATATAAAGGAAAACTTTATTGTGTAGCATATAAAATATATTGAAACATTTTTTTTCTGATTTGTCTTTATTTTTGTCTTTATTTTATTTTCTATGGAATATTTTTAACTTAAAATCATGCTAATAGGGGCAGCCATCTTCTTTTTGCAACTGAATAAAAAATAATACAGAAATAAAATCCAGGACAAGGCATCCCCACCCTGGTCTGTTTTGTTCTCTAACTCACTCACCCATTGGTGATCAGGGCACTAAAGGGCAAAATAGTCCCAAAATGTATCTTTTTCACGCCTGGCTTGTAAACCATGACAATAATTCCTATGTGTGGAGCTCGGTGATATGTGCTGTAGAGGGGTAGGAGGGAAGATGAGATGTGTTTATAACCTATTGTAAATGGTGGGTCCTGTGTAATCTGCTAACTATTCATAATAACAGCATTACTTTTCATTTGCGCTCCGGCAATTTACTTTTAATGAATTGGCTCCTAACACTTCACTATTGTGAAAACTATGAAATGTAATTTTAATGCATTTTGTTTTTCATATTCATAATATGCCATGGAGCTAGAGAGGGTTCAATGAAGAGCCACAAAAATGATAAGGGGTTTGGAGGGTCTCTGTTATGAGCAAAGATTAAAATAACTAGATGTATTTAGTCTGGAAAAGCGCCAACTAAAAGGGGACATGATTCATTTTTATAAATAAAGCTGTTCCTGGCAAATGAAAAGACAAGGCAACACTGTCTTTGTCTGGAGAAAACAATATCAAATCACCAGAGGTGACAGAGCTCTTTTACTGTGAGAACTGTCAATCTCTGGAATAGCCTGCCTCAGGCGCTGGTCACAGCAGGGACAGCAGAGAGCTTCAAGAAGGGTCTAGATGCCTTTTTACACCTATATAACATTGACGGTTATTTTATATAGAATTGTTTCCCCTAAATCAGTTCTTCATACAATCCCCTACTTTCCTTGATTGAATTTGATGGACATGTGTCTTTTATCAACCGTACAAACTATATAACTATGTATCAAGGATGGACACATTTATGATGCTTATAAAGTACAATTATAAACTTTTACTTAGTATTTTCAATGAATGTCATGGAGAACTGAAATGACTTTTAATTATGTCTTTCAGATTGACCTTCTGAAGTCTGGACACATTCCAAAGGAAGGATATCACCAGTAGTTCAAGATGTCATAAATCGATCTCACCGTAGATCTTTAGAAGGTGATCACATTGCTCATGCTAAAATGTCAGGTCTTGGTCCATCAGTTGCTTTGCCAGACGAAGCAGGGAATGGAACTTTTTTGGAACTGTTCCCTACCTCTCTTTCGACATCAGTGGATTCTTCATCATCAGCGCCCAACCGTTTATCAAACGTTTACGTCTATGTGTCCATCTTCCTCAGCCTCTTGGCTTTCCTTCTCCTGCTGCTAATCATTGCTCTTCAGAGACTTAAGAATATTATCTCCTCTACATCATCTTACCCAGAATATACAAGTGATGCGGGGAGCTCCTTCACTAATTTAGAAGTTTGTAGCATATCTTCCCAGAGGTCTTCTTTTTCTAACCTTTCTTCATAGGAAGAGATAAAAGGGAATAACTAAAGACAGGAAACCTGGAAATATTGCATGTGACTTACACCTTTGAAACCGAGTAGACATCCCTTATTCTGTTTGAAATTATGCTGCTTTTTAACTGGATTTTGCTTTTGTCATACATCCGATTCATCTGCTTTGTGCCCAATTTCAGTCTACCTGAATGTTTCTCTTGTTAAATAAACTCATAAAGCAAATGTAGTCCTTCTAATCAGGACGCTGGCGGAGATCAAAGAAAGTTATATATATGGAGCCCTTAATCCAAAACGCAAACCTGAGCTTCTTACAGCTACGTAGAATGTGCTAAATTTTATACACGTCTAATACTTCACAACTATGCCAACATATCCAGAACCATAAAAGATCAGTCAACATTTCTGGACTGGTAGTAACTTCATGTACATTACAGAGCCGAATAGTATCACATTAGACCTTGTTACCAAATGACATTTATTGATAAGATGCCACATCATCTTTCCAGTATGGAAATACTAAATATACATAATATATATAAATATATATATATATATCCTTTATGAATTAACTGATTATAGACCCAAACAGAGGCATATAGTATTGGGCTATAAATATATGGGGCAGATGAGCCCAGATCTTTTGATAGATTTTTTGTAAATTCTATTCAAGCACCAACATACTGTAATATCTATAGCCTTAAAAAATGGAAAGGTCTTACCACGTTTTCATATATATCTGTAAATACCATGTAAGCAGACGAGATGAGGTCTTTGGTGAGCCATATAGGCACAAGTCCCTAATCATCGCTGTGTCGCACCATGAGCCCCAGAATTTGGCTCCTGCCCTTACTAGGGTTGTCCCAAGGATGACCCTGAGACCACAATTGCTCTAGTGCACCCTAGAATATTCTTTATGAATTAACTGATTATAGACCCAAACAGAGGCATATAGTATTGGTCTATAAATACAGTATATTGGGCAGATGATGGCCCAGATCTTTTGAGTCATTTTTTGTAAATTCTATTCAAGTACCAACATACTGTAATATACAACACTATAGTCATCATTCAAATCAGGGCCAATGCTTAATATGTATCACAATCTGATTTTACTATCTCAGTTACATGTAAACTGTTATTACATTTATATGATGACAATGAATGATCACTAAACTCATTCAGAAGCAGGATCATAGAGAAGTACTAACCTGTACTGTTGTGAATAAAGCACTTGGGTTGGGATAGAAACTTACTTATGTAACTCCAGTGGACTCAGTCTATGCTTGTGTTTCTTCTCTTTTACGCTGTCTCTTCTCCAAAGACTTCTAAGTAAAAGAAAAAGTCAGCTTCCTCTGATTAACCTCAAAACAACATCATATACATCAGAAAATATCCATAGCCTTAACAAAATGGAAAGGTCTTACCACGTTTTCATATATATATCTGTAAATACCATGTAAGCAGACGAGATGAGGTCTTTGGTGAGCCATATAGACACAAGTCCCTAATCATCGCTGTGTCGCACCATGAGCCCCAGAATTTGGCTCCTGCCCTTACTAGGGTTGTCCCAAGGATGACCCTGAGACCACAATTGCTCTAATGCACCCTAGAATTTACTGTGGCCCTTACAAGTTTCATCCGCTCTATAAGAAGACTCATCAAAAGGTGTATAGCAATAAAGGGATGACACTATTATCCCTATGTAGCTGGATGGATATATTTTACTCCTAACCAGCAGGCACCGGTGGAGTTAAGCTTTTCTAGCAATCTAGCTGGGCTAACCTCCTAAAAACATGAGTGCAGGAATCCTAAATTCACCACTGGGACGTGGGTGTACTCTGTAAACCAAGAGGATGCCAAGGCATGAGTCTAGTGGGCTTCTGCAGCCTCACACATGTCACATGTGACCCCAGTTCCTCCAAGGAGCCACAGCTGCTTACCGAGCTGCCTTTTGTTTCCTCCACCATGGGACAGCTTTCATCCCAGATCCTCCCCACCATAGGTGAAATTTGGTCACATGTTCAGGAGCCTGCCCCTATATGGTCACATGCTTCCCCTTCAGTGCTTGAGGCCATCATTCATCCGAAGAGGTGGTCGCATTTACAAAATTACCTGGGTAACAATCAGAAGCCGAGTAACCCAGATTTTCCAAGCTCATTGTTTCAGCAAGACATATCAACCAGACTGTAAGGCATTCACACTCAGCACAGACTCCCAGAGTTCAAAATCCTTCATACATTAAAATCTAAATTCAGCACACTTATAGACATATTTACATAATGGTTAGACAGTAAATATTTTATTACAAACACAATATATTTTTTTTACTATTCCCTCTTTTATTTCTATTTAGGTGAATCCCTTAAAGGACACCTGTCGGCTAATTAAAATGAGCTGCTCATACCTACGCCCAGCCTTCTTCCAGTTATGTTACTGTGCAGAGCCCATCTTTATCGGAACACTATACCCTAAAGCTCTGCCACACTGTGGCACGTAGCAGTCTGATCTACAGAAATTTCAGTGGTTCAACATTTGCTTAGGTGCAAGAACACCCCATAGCAGTGCCCCTGGGCTGGTGGTAAACCTTGCTATTTTGTAAGCCTATGGATATTTTCTAATGTAAATTGTCTTGCTTTGAGGTTACCAGATGTGCTATGTGTTTACAATATACTCAGTGTTGCACATATGTTCGTTTTTCTATCAGGGTGCTCTAAGATTAGAATTTATTGTACTCTTTACTTGGATCTTAGGGCAAGGCTTTGGCATACAAAGCAGTTTTGGCATTATTTGAAGGAATAAATTAAAAGTTATGTTTTTAAACATACACAAAAGTTAGTGAAAATTTAAATAAGTTTTCCGGGCAAACTAATGAGTACACAGGAACAGTGTAAAATAAAACAGTAGTGCATCTAGTAATGTGTTTCAGCAGTCCCATCTCCTCCAGGTCCAGAGAGACTAGCAGTGGTGAAGATTACATGATTGCTATGGTTAAGAAGTAAGAGCTCTCCTTACAGAGACCTTGCCAAGGCTGCCTTGAAGACATGTGAAGACTTGTAGTTGTCATTTCAATAAATCACAGGTATCTTCAATTACATAATGGGGGTCATTTACTAAGGGCCCGATTCGCGTTTTCCGAACGTGTTACCCGAATATTTCCGATTTGCGCCGATTGTACCTGAATTGCCCCGGGATTTTGGCGCACGCGATCGGATTGTGGCGCATCGGCGCTGGCATGCACGCGACGGAAATTGGGGGGCGTGGCTGAACAAAAAACCCAACGTATTCAGAAAAAACGCCGCATTTAAAAAAACGAAAATGTGTCGCTTGGGAAGCGCTGACCTTCACCTGGTCCAGCTCGGTGTATTCCGGTGCGTTCAGATGATTTTCAGCGCAGCAGCGCCACCTGGTGGACGGTGGAGGAACTACCTTCATAAATCCCGTCCGGACCCGAATCCTGTTCAGAGAACGCGCCGCTGGATCGCGAATGGGCCGGGTAAGTAAATCTGCCCCAATGTTTCAGACCGCACCTGGCATTTTTCAAGTCATTTCTAGAAAGCATAGCAGAAAAGTATAAAGTAGTTTAGAAGTCCTAATATACTTTTCCTAATGTCCTTTTCATACCCGCACAGTAGCAGCTGCAGCTCTAGACTTGTGTGTCTGCCTTCTACAGAAGCGCTAGGTCTCTTTTACAAAACATGTGCTGTACAAACTCTAGTGTAAGCTGACCTGTATATAAGCCCAGGCCCCTAATTTAACCAAAAAAAACTGGGAAAACCTATTGACACGAGTATGAGCCTAGAGTGGGAAATGCATTGGTCACAGACCCCACCAGTATATAGCCAGCAAGCACATACCCCCAGTATACAGCTAGTCAGCCCCCTAATATATAGCTAGCCAGCCCCTTGCCTCCAGTATGTAGCCAACCAGCCCCCTGTCCCCCTATATATAGCCAGCCAGCCCCCTGTATATAGCCTGCCAGTGTCCAGTATGTATCCAGCCTCTGCCCCAATATATAGCTAGCCAGCCCCAGTATATCACTGCTTTCTGACATTATAGTCTGTACACCGCTAGCTCGCACAGACCAGGTGCTGTCTGCGGAGAGGGATCAAGAGGAGGACCTGCGGTGGGCGTCTGAAAGGTGAATACAGAGATTTTTTTTTATATATATATATATATATATATATATATATATATATATACACCCAGTATAAGCCTTGAGTATGGTGCTTTCTGAGCACAAAAAATTGTTGAAAAACTCTACTCACACTTGAGTACATACGGTATGTTTGGTATTTAGAATGGGTTCACACAGAATGGGACACATTTACTTACCCGGTCCTGCGCATTCCCCGATCCGGAGCGTCTGACGAGAATGCACTGTGCCACAATTCCCTTACATCGTGCGCCTGCTTCCCCGCTCGGGTCCGCCAGAGTTCACCATCTTCTTCCCGATGTATGTAAGTGCAATTTTAAAATTAAATCCCGCGCTCAATCCGAATCAGTTGGATCCTCCGATGGCTCGTCCCCCGATTTCTGTTGCATGAAAGCCGTCGCCGATGCGCGAAAATCCGATCGCGTGTGACACAATCCACTTCTATATCCCTGTCCCAGCTGTGCCATCCACGAAAACGTTGGAAAACCCGATGGAAATGCGGCCGCGGGAACCTTAGTAAATAAGGCCTAATGTGTCTGCTGTTGATTTTCAATCATGGAGCAGCTCTCGTGTCCTCAACGAAAAGAACAGCTTGAAAGGAAATTCCTTTGTCATTCTGGACATACTAATAATAAATAAAATCAAAGAATGGGATTTGAGAAAAAGCCAGGAGGAAACACATGCTAAAATTTTCTGAATGAAAAATTCACAAAAATGTATAAAATTGATGGTGTTTTCTATAAAAGCCAACAAATACTACAAGACAAACTATGTGCAAAGGACACCTATGGCCTGAGCAACACGGATGCAATCTCTGGCGCATCTACAGCAATTGCAGTAGGTGATGGGATATAAACATTTAAAATTACATTATATTATTATTATTATATCTTCTAAAATTCAGAAGATATGTTCCCAGCCTGATCATATATTTGGGTCTAAGATTTCCATTAAATGACAATTTGTGATCATGTAAGCAAATGTTTGAGTTTTATATTTGTGGCAGTAAGATCTGAAAGTTCTGCTCATTCACACATCAGTGTTTTTCTTCAGTATGCAATCCTTGACTTCCTAACTTTTTATGGCTTATGTTCCCCTGCCCAAATTTATTAAGCAGTCTACACCAGTAGTCTGGCATATATTGCACTAAATACATGTACATAAGTACATATATTGGAGGATCTTACTAAGGGCCCGAACTCTGCTTTTCTTCGTCGGTTTTCCCGTATTTACCGATTTGCGCCGACTGCCGCCCCAGGTTTTGGCGCATGCGATCGGTTTGTGGCGCATCGGCGCTGACATGCATGCGACGGAAATCGGGGGCGTGGCCGTCGGAAAACCCGACGGATTAGGAAAAACCACTGTATTTTTTTAAAAAATAGGATAGGATAGGATGGTGAACTCCAGTGAACTCTGGCGGACTTCAGCGCAGCAGCGACACCTGGTGGACATCGGGCGCACTACCTTAGTTAATCGCCGGAAGACCCGAATCCTCGACGGACAATGCGCCGCTTGATCGCGACAGGACCGGGTGAGTAAATGTGCCCCATTATGTAGCGTTTGCACCAGTTTTATGTCATGGCTGCACTATGTCTGCGGTGACACAAAACTCTGGCCCTAAAGGGATGTTCCAGTGCTTATTCGCACCACATTTATATTGGCAAATCCGACAGAATTGTAGAGCACCCCTGTTAAAAAACTGGTGCGCTCAGTTTAAGCACTTTGGACGCCTGCAGGGAATGCCAGATTCATGAAGACCATGTGCTGGTCTTCATTAACCCCTTGAAGATGCAGCGTTTTTTCGCAAATTTTTCTCTCTCCACCTTCAAAAATCCATAACTTTTACATTTTTCCGTGCACAGAGCTGTGTGAGGGCTTATTTTTTTGCGTAACAAATTTTACTAATCAGTGACATTATTATTTTATGCCATGTACTGGGAAGCTGGAAAAAAATCTAAATGGGTTAAAATTGGCAAAAAAATTTTCACTGTGCACTCCAAATGATACATCTAGTTTATTCTTTGGTTCGGTAAGAACAGAGGGCTACCAAATTTATATAGGTTTTTTAATAAATTGCTTAAAATTGAACGCTAATAACTTTTTCATACATTGCTGTATGGAGCTGCGTGAGGTGTCATTTTTTGCGAAATGAGCCAACATTTTCATTGCTACCATTTTGAGGACGATGCGACCTTTTGATCACTTTTTATTACAGTTTTATATGTGAGGTGAAATGGTGTAATGGGAGCATTTTGGACATTTTGGCGCTATAACGGTTTTTTTATTTTGATAAATCAAGCATTTTGAAACACAGCGTTACCTAGCATGTTTGTGATTTTTACTGTTTGTTACATTTTTATATCAGTTCTAGCAAAAGGGGGATGCTTTGAATTTTTTATTTTTATTTTTTTAACTTTTTTTTCACTATTTTTTAAACCCAGTCGGATACTTTGACCCTGGAAAGTCTGATCATTCCTACCATTTACTGCAATACATATATGGCATTTTTACACAGTATTCATTACAATGAGCCACTGGCTCATCGTAATAAAACTGCAGATGCCATGCAGCCTCGGGACTGACAAAGACCCGAGGCTGTCATGGCCAGCACTCTCCATTTCCTGATGACATCCCGTGGAGCGACCATCAGGACAAAGATGGCGGCACCCATGCTCTGCCGGTGTCATTGCAAAAGTTAATAGCACTGACCACAGGGTATAAGAAGAGGATGTTTGCTGCAATATGCAGCAAACCCCACCTCTGTATGAAGAGGGCTCAGCCTGTGAGTGCTTTACATACAGTCTCAGCACCTCTGCACCGTGCATGAACAGTGCACGAAGAAGTTAAACCGGAGCACTCTGCACATGGGGGGATATTTATCAGGACCTCTGCGCTATGCCAGTGGCGCAGAGGCGCTGAAATAATCGCAAATGCTAGCTTATTGCTAGCTTTTGCGATTATTTGCACGAGGGGCACAGCCGGCCGGGAGTGGGCCGGCACGGGGCGTTACTGTCCCCGCGCCTGCGCACTTGCTGCTGCCGGCAACTTTTCATACGTGAAAAGGCGCCGGCTGCGGTTTTTATCATATACGCTGGCGCACGATGATAAATATGCCCCATGAAGTTTGCCTCACTATTGATAAATCTGGGCCAATGGGTCAATATTCTATCTGCAAAAACTTTTGGATGTGAAAAACACTAGTCTAAAAGAGCCTTTGCCTGCAAAATCATAAATCCCCTTGGAAGCCATAGTTGGCCACATACTTGAGCCACATGTGGTTGCCCACTGTCTGGCCTTGTCCTTCTGCTCAGCAATAACTATCAAGATTTGCTTATGTTATTATGTCTTAAATTATGTCTGCTATTTCTATTATTTTCTATGATATACCAAAACATAAAAGAAAACCAAGAGACCCAATAAATGCTATCACAGATAAAATGCTATCATACAAAATACAAAGCAGCATCTGGAGTGGGTGAATGATGTGTTCTCCGTACTCACAGAGGGCTATCTAAGAGGCAGATATTGATTTTTTTTTTTCTTCAACACTCAAAGGCAGTCACTCTTTGCTTTGAAGTTGGCCGGTACACACTTGAAAGAGGATTGTCTATACAGAATATATACAGCAACATCTTCTCACCCTTCTCAGAAAGAAACCTCATCTGTCATGCATACTAACACATTCATGCATAAGTATTTTTCAGATTTAAAGGGATATTCCCAGTTGGCGGATTTTTCCGCATATCCCATTTCTAGGAACCGTATCAAGGAACAAGTTCCTCCAACTTTTGCAGTGGCCCCTCTGGTCAGATATTCTAGGAAGTCCTACAGAAGCAAATGGAGAGAGCTGAAAATGTGCTACCACCTACCTCTCTATGTACTGCAGATGTGTGACTCTGCCTTCTCTGATTGGCTGCTGTCTATAAACACAAGGCTAGCCCCAGGTTATTAGGATGTCAGTACATGAAGATCTAATTTATAATAAAATCAAATATACCGACTAGTAAGCGTAGATCTGACATACAAAGGACACCTAGAGAGCCTGACGGACATCATAGCCACCCTATTAGGAAGTACAACAACTTCAATCATGGCCTTGATAGAAGAATAAAATTTGTGCTACACAAATGATATGTATGCAAATGTAAAAGTTGCTGCCGTTCTAAGGATGCCCTAAAGTTGACAATAAAAGTAGCAGAAATATCTTAAATAAAATAGACTGTCACACATTGCTAGTGTTCTCCAGGGCAGCGTAAAGACAACAAAATCGATTGAAAGACATAAAAATGTTTTCTGAAGGCCTACAGCCTTTATTTTTATGGATGTTCTCTAAAGATGCAATATATCCATTGTTTGGTTTCTCACTTTATATGGCTTTTATATGGCGGGAATATAAAAGTTTATAGAGTAACGTGAGAAACCAGCAAATCTACGATATGTAGAATTGTTATGGATACGATTTCTAATGGGAGATATATTGTTATGGATAGGATATCTAATGGGAGAGTATATTAGAAGCCTATATATAGAAATGATAATTCTACGAAATTGTGCTATTTAATTTATGTGATATTGACTTCAACTACCAAATTGATTTGTGCACAAAAAAGAAAGAACTGAAAGTAACAGTTTTTGCAGAGCAAACATTGCCCTTCCACATTGACATTTCTAACATAAGAAGCTATTATTACCAAAAAATATTTAACCTGCATTTGGAAGAAAAACTGGTAGCCTGCAAACCTGTTTTTCCAATATGCATCTTTTCATTACTGGCAACCTAATGGCAACTGCTTCAAATTGAGGAGCAGCAATGAAGAAGATTACAGAAGAAAAGAGAAATATCATCATCCAGCAAATAGGTAGCAGCCACTGAACCAAAAGTGTCATGTCAGTGCCGTTATAATTGAAAGAACATAAAGTGAAAGAGTAACTGTAAAGAGTTTTTTGTTTTCCACAAATCAAAAGCTCTTGGGATGTAAAACAGTTTTGCCTATTATCTTTGTTACCTAAATTCAACAGTTTCTTTGCTGCAAATGCAATGGCTGCAATGGCTGCTTCCTCTCCTTCTGCAGAAAAGCCCTGGAGTCTGTAATATAAACAAATCTACAAACTCTACGGACTCATGGGCTACTGCTCCCTGCTCACAGAGGAGAAGGTCATGTGACACATCTCTCTGTGTATGTAGCAGGGCTGAATGTGTTCCAAGACTGTGGTTACAGTTGTCTCCTGCACAGAATAGTGAGGTACAAGATCTCTCCTGTTCCGTATAAGTCCCTCCATCCCAAACTGTGATTCTATAGAGCTGTCTCTGTCTTTCTCTGCACCTCACGTTGCTCCCTTCCCTCACCTTATCATCAGCCGCATCAGCTTTGTGCAGATAAGCTATTAACCCTTAGTGCTCACACAGCACAGCCATAGACTGCATGAGCTAATGATTTCTACCACTTATTACATGTTCCCTGCTTTTCCATGTGATGGAAGCTGCCAGGGTGTCACCATATACATCCGCTGTGCAGTATTCGGTGGATTTATTTGTGGGAACCTAAATAGATTTACTGCTAAACTACTTTGAGAGAAAACACAAGGCATCATGGGATCTGTGGGCAAGCTAACTGGCCTCAGCTTGAGGGCATAGACTGGCAGACATTACTCTCCGCCCACTTCACCTCTGGGTAAAAGATTTTTGTCAATCACTTTCAGAACAGAAAATGCCATAACTTTGGAAAGAAAAGGACGAGCAGCACAATATGGGCATCGTTCTGTTTGTTTTTAAAGGGGGGATCACATATAACAATTTGGTAAAATCATTATAACTTTACAGTTACACTTGAAGTCCTTCAAACCCAAGAGGTGGAAATCCATGGAAAAATTGGAAAAGTTAGAGCTCATTGTAAGTTTCATCAGTTCTTGTGTGGCTTGTATGCTTTGTAATATAATGATACTGAAGTTTAGACCACCATCCTATCATCATAAGAAATGTTGGTTCTAGTTGGCTGAAAAGTGAACAGTAGAATATTGGAAACAGGTGTTTTTGAGTGATGAGTCAAAAGTCAATAGATTGGGCTGTGATGGGTGCAAATGGTCTGGAAGAATCAAGGGAAATTTAATGAATTGTTTGTTTCACAGCCAAACAAGTTGGATACTTGATCAGGATTGATGATGGTTTCAATGCTGTGTTACATGTGAGTATCCTACAAGATGAGTAACTTCATACACCCAAGTATTATGGATATGAAAATGATCACATAGGGGGTCATTTACTAAGGGCCCGAATCGCGTTTTACCAGCAGGATTTTGGTGTAACGATCGGAATGTGGCACATCGGCGCCGGCATGCACGCAACGGAAATCTGGGGGGTGCGTGGCCAAACGAAAACCCGACGGATTCGGAAAAACCGCCGCATTTAAAAAAAAAAGTGTCACGGGACACGCGCTTACCTTCACCAAGTATAGGATCGTGAACTCCGGTGGGCCTCGGCGGACTTCAGTGCAGCAGCGACACCTGGTGGACGTCGGAAGAACTGCCTTAGTGAATCGCCGGAAGACCCGAATCCACCGCAGAGAACGCGCCGCTGGATCGCGAATGGACCGGGTAAGTAAATCTGCCCCATAGTGTTTCAGGAAGACAATAACCTGAAGCATATGTCATGGTTGGAGAAGAAATAACTATTAAAGTAGAGTTGCTGAATTGGTCTGGACAGTCCCACAACCGAACACCAAGTGATTTTTACAAGTGAGTCGACCAGTTTGTACCAATATTAGGAATGTGTAGAAGTGACCTGGGGTCAGATTTTGGTCAAGATATTCTTGAATGTAATTGAGAGCATGCTCAGAAGAATTCAAGCAGTTTTAAAAACCAAAGGTGGATTAACAAAATAATAAAGATTTACATTTCGATTTTCAAAAGCAAAACAGTAACAGTAACATGACAAAGATTTGTATAACTTAGCGGATGCTAAATAGCTGCAAATCATATTTATGTATGAGCTACAAGGATGATTGTCTATAACATATTGGTAATTTCACATTCAAAGCTGTAGTAGATGGTGGAGCATATAAGTCAAATGTCTAAAACATTGTTACCCTTTTGCTTTTTAGTGTACATGATTATTCTGTTTTTTAAAAATATGGAGGTGTCCTTCCTTGCCCATCCTCATGGTTGAAAATGTTGAAATATGAATTACATAAGTTGACCTGCTTTTCTCCAAGCAACTTGATCTGGTGACAAGTTGTCATAAAGTCTTATGTTATCACATTAAAGGAAATCTACCATAGTTAAGGTAAACCTAGCTGATAGATCAAATCCTGTCATTTCTACTTTTCTTATTTTCCTAAAAATGTACTGTAATAGAAACAATGAACTCAAGATGGCGCCGAGACAGAAAAGTTTTGAAGCTAAGGAATGTCAATAAGACTTCAATGTGCGACAGCAGGGAAGTTCTCCACTCAAGAGACCACATGAGCTGGGAATTCTGCGCCCCCTTCTGCTTCCTTCATAATTTCTATATAGTTTTGTGAAGCCAAATAAAGCTTGTGCATTGCCTGAGTCATCCATTGCATGCTTATTGATTAGAAATACGCAGCCAACGCACACTAAAAGAGGATAATCTTAAATCCTACCCCAACACCATCAGTATCAAGTACTAGGACACTTACTCCTAGAAGCAGGCACAGTGACTGTGATAATCTTCTTATATTTCTTATCCATGGCCTTCATCCTTTTAAATTCATCTTTTAAAATTATGCTAATGAGGTGTTATCTGTGCTGTAGCTTCCCTGGCTGTTACCCCTCCAACTGTGTGCTGAAACTTTTTTTGCTGCAGTGAAATTACATCAAGCAGAGAGAGGGGAAAGTGCTGAGGGAGCAGGGGGCAAACTAACAGTCTGGTTAGGTTCTTCAGGTTCATTAGCATAATTTAAAAGCTTATTTTAGTAGGAAGTATGGATAACAAATATAATATTGCCAAAGGGACAGTGCCTGGATCTATGAGTAAGTGCCCCTGGTTTATCATGTTTTGATGGTAGATTTTCTTCTAATACATCTGATGAGGAAAAATAGCAGTTTTATGCAAATCTACTTAGAAGGAGACACCACATTTTCTATGTGATAATATTTTCTTTGTTCTTAAAGGTCAAGTGGGAAAAAACACAACAAAAACCTTCAGCTCTTTGTGTCTCTAAAGCTGTTAGCCACAGGCATATTCATTCATACATCTTCATGTTGTTTTGTAGCATGAAAGACATGATATTCCCATGTCCACTGAAGTAACATCTTGCTCCGGGATAAAAGAATAAAAAAATAGAACCATGTCAGGATTCAGACAAACTTTGACATGTATTACATCTCCTGTGGTACTCTATATGGACAATTATATTTAACAATGTATCTGGTTATTATGTGACTCATAATCTTTATTTTCTATCAGTTCTTCTCTCTGCAGTCTCTGTCTAAAGACTTATCTGCTGTGGCTCACTGCTCCCCCTTCCCTCTCCATAGAACCTCTATGTAATCTGACACTGGAGTGATATCAGCTCTTCTCTCTGCAGTGTCTGTCTAATGACCTAGCTGCTGTGACTCACTGCTCCCCCTTCCCTCTCTATAGAACCTCTACATAATCTGTCACTAGAGGGAGATTAACCCTTCTTTCTGCAGTTTTTTTTACCTAAATACTTATCTCCTGTGGCTCACTGCTCCCCCTTCCCTCTCCATAGAATCTCTATGTAATCTGACATTAGAGTGAGATCAGCTCTTCTCTCTGCAGTCTGTCTAAAGACCTAGCTGCTGTGATGCACTGCTCCCTGTTCCCTCTCCATAGAACCTATATGTAATCTGCCACTAGAATGAGATGATGTTAGTCTTGCTAGCAAGTAAAATGTAGTAGAAATCTCAAAAGGAAAAGCACATAAAGGAGAAAGTAGGGAGGATGGTAAGAGCCAAAGTAGGTGCACTTTACTCTGATAAGATATTTTACATTGTCGCATGCGATATGTTAAAGGTGCACCACAAAAAAGTTGGTGAACTCTGTCGGGTCAGTGCAGGGAAGCACCAGATTCATGATTTCTGGTGCACGTTCTTAATTAATCTGTCACTAATCGCATTATACAGTTTTAGTGCAGTTTCCTACATTCTTAGTAAATATGCTCCACTGTGTCTTTCCTTTCACAGTCCACCCTCACTGACAGAGACAGGAAAAGGGAGCAGGAGGGAGTCATAACTGACCTCCTACAGCTCCTCCTATTCAGCAGAGCTTAGACATGCAAACAAAGAAGAATGGAGAGTCTGCACACAGCACAAAAATAAGTAGCAGGACTTCTGAATCACTTGATGAACATTCAGGGATAATTTAAAAGGCAGTAAAGGCACATGGGCAATATATGAAAATCAATGGCCAACCACTTTAATGGCATATTACAGAAGTATTCTTTCTTAGATGCATTGCGCATATGATAAAATATCTTTATTATACAGTGCCTAATGGTTGAACTAAAAGAAGACAGACTACTTACAGCACTATAAGTACTATGGTTATAGATGTTCCATGCATATGGTTTACCCTTAAGGGGTTGTCCTAATATCCCCCCAAAATACAACAAATTGAGTCAGAAACATTATTTATGTCTAAATGGACCCTAACTGTACCTTTAGCCATCTAAAAAGTATGCTCCATAATCTCTACAATGGGTTTCTCTAGCTCTTTGAACCATATAACTATTCCTGTGCGCTTAGATAAACCACACATGTTCAGCATCGTACATGTGACGTCTGTCAAGGCTCGGGGTCAGTGAACCCCCTGGACCACCGTGGACGATGACACAAGCCAACACCTGGGACCTGAATCTAAGTGGCACCCGGTCTCCACCAGAGCCCTCCACAAAGCAGGTTGGACTTGCTGCAGCGTGGTACCTCCAAGTCATTCCACAGGTGCGACTTGTCCGTGGTGGCAGCCAAGGTCGGGGAACACAATTGGCAGACAATCTCGTGGTCGAGGACAGGCAGAAAATCGATGCAGGCGGCAGAGTTTCAAGGTCATAGACGAAGCAAGAGGTCAGGGCTGGCAGCGGAGGAGCATAATCAGGTAAAGGTCCGAGGTCACAACCAGAGCCCAGGGAACATCTTTCTCTTAGGCATTGAGACCAAAGATCCGGCAGGGTGTGCAGGGAGAGGCAGATTTAAATATACTTCTTGGAAATGGCCAGCTCCAATTAACGGTGTGCTGGCCCGTTAGATTTCCTGAAGCCGACATGCGCACGCCCTAAGAGACGGGGGCGTGCTTGCAGGGGCTGCGGACAGGAATCAGGAGTGGTAAGAGGTAAGAGGCACAAGTGAACACAGAGGGGCACGGGTATGGATTGCGGGAACACCCATGGCCCCTGTGACAATGTCTCACTGCACAAAGTAAGAATCGCTCCACATTCTCTTCTTGACCACTGTAGCACATACCTATGGATAATATGGTTGTAGGAATACCCCTTTAACGTTACAGTAACATGATTATTAGCTCATCTAATGTCTCTGCACAGAATTTCCATAATTGCAGAGAGGAAATATTCTTGATATCCAATATATAAATATTTTGTAGGGATTTAAGTGATGCCTCCCGCCAGTGCGATCAAGATCCCATGAAAGACTTGAAATCAGCAATTAGGCCTCTGATTTCACACCGCGTATTAAAGACTGAGTGCTCACAAGCGTAATTTGATTTTCCACCTTATATCTGCAAGGCATCTATCACCCAGTCATTTAATTGGATGACTCCGAGCCGCTAGATTTTCATTTATAGAAAAAGAGTAATGTTTATTTTCGGAGATGAATAAACAGGATGATCAGAACTGCTCATTTCTAGCACCTTGGGATGCTTAATCATTTTTAGATCTATATTACTGGGAGTTTTATTCGAAAGACCCAGAGAATATTCCATATTCCATTGTAACTCTATGAAGCAATCTGAGCCAAAAAATGTGCTACAATGTGAGAGGCCGGAAGATATTTCTACCAGACATATTTCCATATTTTGACATATTTTGCTCTATGTGCAAACTGCTTTTATGTGTATTTATGAGATGTTTGTGCAACATCCCCCACTGGGCCTAGCCTTTTACTGGCTTGGGGGCAGCTGGATCCCTTACGTACCTGAGTACTGGCGGAGTGCAGCCTAGCGCTTGTCTGTGGTCACGGTGCAGGGAAAGGAACCGAGGGAATATGCCGCGTCCACAGCCGGGTATCCGACAGGTACAAGCGCATAAAAGGAGAGGCTGATGGTGTAGGATTTCTCTCCCTAGAGCAAAGCCCATGTAAAAGTAAGGATACCTGGTGGTGGTATATGGGGCGCCCTTGATGTTATCAGCCTCACGCAGGGATCACTCGGAGACAGGGCATGTCAACCATAAAACTTACAGTTCTTTTACTTAGTAATACCGCAATGGCCACAACAGCAGTAACAATCATCTGGATCAAGGTGGCTGGTTTGATGGTGTTTGGCAGGGGTGCTTACAGCCTGGTAGGGGTAGCTGCAGACTGAAGATGAGGGGCTGCTTCAGCAGTAGGATGAGGAAGACTCTTGAAGGTGGAGATATGAAGGGCAAAGAGGCTTTGTGTGTCTGGGCAGCAAGCAGCAGACAAATGTACTTGTATTAAGCTTCTTAGTACTTTCTCTCTCCAGAGAGATGACCCAGAACTTTCCACACCAAAGGGCTTATATAACCTTAGGGAGAGGTTTGTCATCCAACCAGCACCTCTGTACAATACAGTAATGACAATGCATGTGATTGGTCACATAGAAATAACATTCAAGCAGATATTTAAGTAGCTGCATTACCATTTTCTGACACTGGAGGTCTCACTGAGTTGATCAGGCTCAGAGATTAAAGGGCAGGTTCCCATAGAGCCGGCTTATAGCATAAGGGCAACCTTTCTTCGTCTAATAAAATCTCTGCTCTGAAAAGGCAAAAATGAACACCGATTCTCTGCCTGGATACTAGCGAGTAGAGGTGGGCGTATACATATGTGCGAGTCTGAGTCTTGCTTACACCTACTTTCCCTACGTCATCCGGCTGTTGGCTGAATTATCACACAAATGCCATTGACTGCCCTGTGCCATGAGTGTCGTTGCATGCATGGCTTTACTACTTTCTGCATCCACGCGGTCCCGCTTTGCAGCGTTTGGGCCGGGAGATCCCAGCAGCACGCGTTGCGAGTATGATGCGAGTTCATCACATCATACTCGCAAGTGTGGAACGAGCCTAAGACCCAGGAAAAGGGCTCGGGTCATTGCAGAATTCCTGGAAATCTGTTCTATTGATGTAGGAGATTCTGTCATATGTGACAAGACTTTCTTCTTCCTATGGCTTTATCATTTCCTCCAAGTGGCCTCTTGTGCCTATAACATCTACTCTAGTTTACATTAAAGCTACCACTGATTTTTGTCTGTATTTTTTCAGCATCCTTGAAAAGGTCTTGTTTGGAAGAAGCATTAATGGTGGTCTGGGACAAATGGATGAGTCACCTGGAGGTCATTATATAGAGTTTAGTAGAATATGTATGTAATTTTCCTGTGACGACATATGGTAATCACTGTTATCTTAGGGCTTTTATCTTTGAATGTTGTACTTATGCTTTGAATCAGTATGTACTCTCCAATCGATCCTATGTTATACTTCATTTTCATTTCTTGTAAATGTCTCAATCATTTATAATACAACAGAGGGGTGTACTTGCTGTATTTTTAGGGCTCTTTCACATTGCTGTTGGTGCTCAGCTTCAGTTGCGTTTTGTCTCCGTTTTTCTTCCGTTTTGTCTCCGTGATGCATCCGTTTTATCTCCGTGTCCACCAAAAAAATTGAAGGTTTAACATTTCTTGGAAAACATCACACCTGGTTTTTCAGCCTCATCAGTAAAAGAAAATTTTACATGTTTTATCATTATTTCCACGGACATCAGATCAGTGATAATACAAGCCAATGTGAAAGCAACCATAGAAATCAATGGCGTTGTGAGGCATCCGTGGAATTCAATGAACCACGGATGTGAAAAACGAAGCAAGGTGAAAGAACCCTTACACTGAAGAGGTCCATTCAGCCAGATACCAGTACGAATAATGTATCCAGTACTAGGAAAGCAACGAGAGTCATTTAGAATATTAATTGGACTCATGGCGTTGGCCATGAATTGCGTAACTATTGAACAAACAGTTCACTTTTTTAAAAGAATTTATCTATAATTCTATATTATTATACATTCCGAAATCCTAACAACTGGCAATGACAATCTGAACGCTGCTGTGGCTCACTGCTCCCCCTTCCCTCTCCATAGAACCTCTATGTGATCTGAGACTAGAGTGAGATCAGCTCTTCTCTCTGCAGTGTCTGTCTAATGACCTAGCTTCTGTGACTCACTGCTCCCCCGTCCCTCTCCATAGAACCTCTACATAATCTGTCACTAGAGGGAGATTAACCCTTCTTTCTGCAGTTTTTTTTACCTAAATACTTATCTCCTGTGGCTCACTGCTCCCCCTTCCCTCTCCATAGAATCTCTATGTAATCTGACATTAGAGTGAGATCAGCTCTTCTCTCTGCAGTCTGTCTAAAGACCTAGCTGCTGTGACTCACTGCTCCCCCTTCCCTCTCCATAGAACCTAGATGTAATCTGCCACTAGAATGAGATGATGTTAGTCTTGCTAGCAAGTAAAATCTAGCAGAAATCTCAAAAGGAAAAGCACATAAAGGAGAAAGTAGGGAGGATGGTAAGAGCCAAAGTAGGTGCACTTTACTCTGATAAGATATTTTACATTGTCGCATGCGATATGTTAAAGGTGCACCACAAAAAAGTTGGTGAACTCTGTCGGGTCAGTGCAGGGAAGCACCAGATTCATGATTTCTGGTGCACGTTCTTAATTAATCTGTCACTAATCGCATTATACAGTTTTAGTGCGGTTTCCTACATTCTTAGTAAATATGCCCCACTGTGTCTTTCTTTTCACAGTCCACCCTCACTGACAGAGACAGGAAAAGGGAGCAGGAGGGAGTCATAACTGACCTCCTACAGCTCCTCCTATTCAGCAGGACTTAGACATGCAAACAAAGAAGAATGGAGAGTCTGCACACAGCACAAAAATAAGAAGCAGGACTTCTGAATCACTTGATGAACATTCAGGGATAATTTAAAAGGCAGTAAAGACACATGGGCAATATATGAAAATCAATGGCCAACCACTTTAATGGCATATTACAGAAGTATTCTTTCTTAGATGCATAATTATTATACAATGCCTAATGGTTGAACTAAAAGAAGACAGACTACTTACACTATACTATAAGTAGCACTATAAGTTATAGATGTTCCATGCATATGGTTTACCCTTAAGGGTTGTCCTAATATCCCCCCAAAATACAACAAATTGAGTCAGAAACATTATTTATGTCTAAATGGACCCTAACTGTACCTTTAGCCATCTAAAAAGTATGCTCCATAATCTCTACAATGGGTTTCTCTAGCTCTTTGAACCATATAACTATTCCTGTGCGCTTAGATAAACCACACATGTTCTGCATCGTACATGTGACGTCTGTCAAGGTTCGGGGTCAGTGAACCCCCTGGACCACCACGGACGATGACACAAGCCGACACCTGGGACCTGAATCTGTGGCACCCGGTCTTCACCAGAGCCCACTGCAAAGCAGGATGGTCTTGTGCACACAGGTCCCTTGGCCCTAAATCCCCTGACCCGAATAGACCACGGGACATAATCTGCAGGGTCCATCGATACCAACTCAAGGAGTCCATTATGAACTGTGCCAGGGAACAAGGGGAAATACGCTTTAAAGGTTCAGTGGTGCAGTTTCTCCCTGATCTATCCAGGCTAACCTTGATGAAGCGCAAAGCATTGCGTCCTGTGTTGGACTCTCTCCGACAGAAAGCACTTCAATATTCTTGGGGCCTACAGGTCCGTCATAATGGCCAGCTGCATGTTCTTCGCCATCCTAGCGATATGCCGGCTTTTACTGAGGCCTTGGGTCTCAACATTTCAGATTGGCCGGTTGAAACTTGGGGGGCACCACCCCCAAGACCCCAGAGGAACCCACGGCGAAGACAACGTAGGAGATCCATAGACCACCGGGATAATCGTCAAGCGGGCCCAGACCCGCAACCTCCAAGATGAGGCTTCTTCTGGTGAGAGTTGGAGTTACTTTCTTCTGGCCTCTTGGCCCCTACATCCAGATGACCCATCCTGCTTCAGCTATGGACGTTGTAAGTTGTTTCACAGTGTTGTTAATGGCTGATTTATCTACTGTTCCTTACTTCCATGGCGGGTTCGGGTATTGGACTGTCTTTGATGATACCTTCTCGAGAGGTTCTATTTCTGCCTTTGTATTTGATGGTGTTTATTCTCTTTAAATGTCTTTATAATTTGCATGTATAATAACTGATGTTGGGTATAGATACCTGGTTATTTTTGGGTGATGACTAACTAAGAAGGGGGGAGAGGGGGGGACGATTATTTCTTCCTCACTTATCTCCTTCCTGTGTTCTTCCAAGATATACGGGCTGGTGGCTTCTGGGCCCCGGGAGCACCTTCCGAGGAAACTCACCGTCCCTTAGGGGTGTTACGAGCAGCTGGTCTGATCGTGACGTAAATTACTGCTACCCCGATTTCTCTGTACTTAGGTGCAGATTTATACTTTTCCCCTCCCCCTACCTTCTGTTTATCTCTGTGTCTCTGTCTCCTTTATTTCATCCCTTTCCCTCCCTTTTCTTGCAAACTTTACCCCCCCCCCTTTTTTTTTTTTTTTTTCTTCTTTCTTTCCCTCCCTTCTATCCTCCTGTCTCTGTAGCAAGTGATCCTTTGTGACCCAATACCTTGGTAGTAGAAAAACACCGCATGGCTACACTAAAGGTGGGGTCCCTCAATGTTAGGGGGTTCAATGTCCCGCAGAAAAGATCGCAAATCTTATACGGGATGCATAAGCAACGGGTGCAGATGCTCTTCCTTCAGGAGACCCACTTTAAAGTGGGGCACATTCCCACCATGCGCGACCGGTATTTCACAAGCTGGTATCACAGTGCCAATCCAGACGCTCGCTCTAAAGGTGTATCAATTGGCCTTCATAGGTCTCTTCAGCACACAGTCGTGGACACTAGAATAGACCCCAACGGGAGGTACGTCTTTATTAAATTGGGCATTCAAAATACGACTTTCACAGTGGCCAACTGGTATCTGCCAAACGCCCAGGCCATACCTGCCTGTCGATCTATCCTGCGTTGTCTGTCAGAATTCGCTGAGGGCACACTCATTACAGGGGGAGACTTTAATTTCCCAATGGATCCCATCTTAGATACTTCGTCGGGGCGTAGTAATGTCTCTGCTAGGCATATGCACTCCTTGAAACGCGACCTTCACGCTCTACGTCTCATAGATGTGTGGCGTATCCTACACCCTGTAGACAGAAACTACTCTTTTTACTCCTCTGCTCATGGTTCATATAGTAGAATTGATGCATTTCTAGTTAGCCACAGAGCGCTGGAATGGCAGCCCACTGCGACAATAGGCAACATAGTTCTCTCCGACCACGCTCCCATCTTCTTCACGGTGTCACTGCCTAATTCAATGCGCCGTTCTTGGAACTGGCGACTTAATGATAATTTGCTAAAGGATCCTCTATGTGTTGCCGAACTTAAGTCCTCTATGGATAATTTTCTAGCAACACATTCGGATGACTCAATACCTCTTCCCTTGGTGTGGGAAACCCTTAAAGGGGAATTTCGCGGTGTATTCATTAGGCATGGCACCCGTTTGAAGAGGGAAAAGGCTGCAAAAATTACATCCCTAGCACAGGAGATCAGTGAGTTGGAATCCCGCCATAAATCCTCCCTGGCTCATGACCTCCTGGCGCAACTTACAGGGAAGAGGGAGACATTGAGGGGCCTCCTTGACCAGGCCCACCTTCATCATAGGACTCAATTTTCCCGCTATTTGTATGAATATGCCGACAAATGTGGGCGGCCACTGGCGAGGCTCCTGCATCCGCGCAGCGCAGCAACATTTATGCCTAAAATAAAGACCTCTAATGGGGGGCTCACATATAACCCAAGGGAGATTGTAGAGACCTTTCGTAGCTATTATGATGAGTTATACAACATCCGGCCACAGTTTGCAGATATGGGAGAGGGGGCCCTTCTAGACCGCATGCAGGATTATATTTCAGATACCGCGCTACCGGTGATCACTAGTGAGTCTACTGAATCATTGGAGCAACCTATAGAGGAGGGGGAGGTGCATCATGCTATCAGGGAAACCCCTTCAGGCAAGAGTCCTGGGCCAGATGGGTTCACGCCTGCCTTTTACAAACTCATGAGAGAATCCCTCACCCCCTTTCTCACCAGGGTGTTTAACTCTATATCTACTGGCACCCCCTTTGCCCCTCAGTCATTGGAGGCTCATATAAGTGTATTACCAAAGCCAGGCAAAGACCCTACGGCCCCTAGTAGCTACAGGCCCATCTCTTTGATAAATGTGGACATCAAATTATACTCCAAGATCCTGGCCAACAGACTAGGCCCACTTCTGCCATCAGTAATACATAACGACCAAGTCGGCTTTGTGCCTGGGCGTGAAGCACGGGATAATCTCAATAAAACAGCCTTGCTGATCTCTTGGGCCAAAACATCTAAAACCCCATTATGCCTCTTGTCTATCGATGCTGAGAAGGCATTTGATAGGGTCCACTGGGGGTTCATGAACGAGGCACTAAAGCAAATGGGCCTAGGACCGGGATTTGTGGGCAAGGTAGCCGCTCTTTATACTAGTCCATCAGCCAGAGTTCGGGTTAATGGATCTCTTTCGGATCCTTTGTTAATTAACAATGGCACTAGACAGGGATGCCCATTATCCCCCTTGTTATACGCCATCGTGATGGAACATCTGGCGGTAGCAATAAGGAAGAACCCGAACATCCATGGCGCATGCATAGGGGACGCGCAGTACAAGGCGGCCCTATACGCCGATGATCTATTATTATACGTCTCACAGCCACGAATCACTCTCCCGGCCCTTCTCCATGAGTTTGAAAGGTACGGTCACTTGAGAAGCTTCAAGATAAACTACACTAAATCAGAAGCATTAAATATTTCTCTGCCGCCAGATGAAGCACAACATGTGGCTGATAGCTTCCCATTCCGATGGCGTACCGACCATATTACATACTTGGGAATACAGATCTCCCCTTCCTATGATGAGATATATAATCTTAACTACGCCCCTCTATTGGAGCGCACTCTGAGAGATCTTAATAGTTATGATAAAAAGAGACTATCCTGGTTTGGAAGGATAAATGCACTCAAAATGGATATTCTTCCTAGGTTTTTGTATCTTTTCCAGGGCACCCCAATAGCACCCCCTTCTTCCTTTTTTAAGAAGTTGAAATCAGCTATGACTCGGTTTGTATGGGGAACCAGCAGACCAAGGATAGGGTGGCGGGTACTTACTAGGCCTAAATCGGCTGGGGGGGCAGGCCTCCCGGATCTACAGATATACCATTGGGCTGTTACTCTCCAACGCCTAGTGGATTGGCAATTTCATTCCAAGACAAAGCAGTGGGTCACTTTAGAACAGAAATTCTCTTCAGTTCCCCTGGGATACCTTCCCTGGATAGGTAAACATGCACTTCAATCCCTAGCAAAACATGCAAGGTTTTCCCGTGTAGCAATTGAAGCCTGGCACAAAATTATACGCAAGGGCCTTTTGTCTCGTAATCGTGGTCCCCTCACACCACTTCTCCACAACCCCGCGTTCGCCCCGGGAAAGGATAGGGACTCCTTCTTACTTTGGCACTATGCAGATGATCCCCGTATGGGTAGCATAGTTGAGAACGGCTCCCTTCCGACGTTTGAGGCATTGCAGCTCAAATGTCCGGGTGTTCAGTTGTCCTGGTTCGAGTACACTCAACTGCGATCGTTTGTCGACAGCGAACGGGGTGCATTCGACTCGAGCAAGACGCCTTTTGAGGATTTCCTCAGCTCACAGTCTCCCCAGCCCCACGCTATCTCACAAATTTATTCCCTATTACAGTCGGAGAGATTCACAGGCGACCCGGGGTATGTCGGCAGGTGGGAACGGGAGCTGGATACAGAGCTTACTCCCCAAGATACGGAAAAGATGTACACCTTCACACATAAACTCTCTGTTGCTTGTGCTGCACAAGAAAAAAACTACAAAATACTCACCCGATGGTATCGTGTACCTGAGACGCTGCATAGGTACTATCCTAGTGTTCCAGATGTCTGCTGGCGCTGCGGGAATGATGGTGGATCCATGCTTCACGTGTGGTGGGAGTGTGATAAAATTAAGCCTTTTTGGGAGAGAGTATCTAGCACCTACACTGCGATCACTAAACGTACGGTCACTTTAACTCCTAAGATAGGTCTGTTGTCCATTCTTCCGGGAACTTTCCGGTCCCAAAAAAAGGGGCTTCTGCGCTTTTTTCTGACTGCGGCCCGCTCGGTTATTCCACGCTATTGGAGGTCTCCCCTTACCCCACCATTTGTTGATTGGGTGCGGGAGATGAGTCACATATGCCGTATGGAGGAACTCACCGCAGAAGTTAACCAGACAACAGGGAAGTTTGTGGAACTATGGCAGCCGTGGTTCCTTTTCAAAGATACCCCGGAGTATAATAATTTATTCGTCTAATGACTGGGCCATTCCGTAATCTATGTCGCCTAGGTATTTGTCTGAGTCAACCCCCAGCCCTGGATGTGTGTCCCTGCCCCCCTCCTTCTCTCCACTCTTTTTCTCCTTCTCCCAAACCTCTCCTTTATCCTTTCTTTTTTCCTTTCCTCTTCCCTCTTCTTTTTTCTTTTTCTTTTTCCAAAAGTTGTTTTAATGTGTGTTTATAGTTCTTACATATTTGTTGGCGTATCAAGGCCATGGGGGTAAATATCATTAGAAAGCAGCATAATGACTAGGGCCATATGACAATTTTACATATGGCTTCCTCCGCTGCTACCCACAACTTAGACAACAATGTTATTTCCCCGTTATGGCTTTAGTAATGAAAAATGTTTCATATTCCGCATGTTTCAATGCCTCAATAACTCTTGTTAATCTTTAGGTCGGGAGTCAAGCTTGACCTCATATTCACAAATATACTATCCACAAATATCTCAGAACGGACCTGCGAGTCCGAAATAGGATATGTCTCCAATGTCTATATACTGTGTGGTCCTGCGCGACCCCGGACTCAGGGTTTTGTCTCTTCATTATTACATGCTGAATACTTTCCTTTGTATAATTGTATATGTTTCCTATGTTGTTATAATCGGAAAAAAAAAAAAAAAATCTAATAAAAATATTTTGAATATAAAATAACCATGAGGGGGCTGTATATAAAATAACCATGAGGGGCTGTTTGGGATTAAAAACTAGGGAAGATTTTTAGTTTCTTATTTTTAAAATGCTGCCACGTTAGTCCACTGCAAAGGGGCCCACTGAGGCTCTGTCACCCAGGGGCCTACAGAAACCTGGAGCCGACCCTGCTCTTAGGTGTTCCCAATGGAAGACCCTTGTTAATGGAGTCACTCCACATTTTTTCTCCATAAACACCACCCTGAGAAATTCGAAAAAGTCTGTGGCATGTGGTGGGACTTTCCTTTGACCCTTTTATTTGATGGTGTGAGGTCACTGGATGTGGGGTTGGACTGCCGTGTATGTACTAAGTAGTTTTTATTTTATTATTAACACCTTGGTGCTAGTTTTACAATCCTTTATCCTGGTGGTAGATGTCTTTTAAGAGGGAGGGGAGGACTGATAGGGGGTATCATTATTTTTTCACACTAGTGTGGATAGGGCACTAAATCACTTTTTATTAAAGGGTAACTGTACTTCATGGTGGTCAATAGATGTACATACCACAACTTAAGGTTGGGGTGGGGTGGTTCTAGTTCAGAAGACACCAGTTTAAATACTTAGCCTTCTTTTCCCCAAAACAGTTTTAAGTGGTCCTTCTATTCTGTCTCTAGGCAGCAAACTAGTGGGTCACTATACACATAGTGGCACATTTACTAAGAACAGGGCAAACTTCACTATATGCAGTTTGCCTGTGTATAGTTCAGGATTTTTGGCGCACATTTTTCATAAATTTCGTGCCCCCTTCACTGCCCCAACAGAGTCCACCAGTGTGCACTTTTAACATAGGGCGTGCCACACAATTCTGTTGGACTTTGCATCTGGTGTACGGTCTGACTGAGCACCAGAATGCCCCTAATTTGTGTCGCATGGTGCCTAATGCAGCTGCGCCACAAAAGGGTCGCATGCGACACAAATGTAGTGCGGCCCCTTTTAAATAACTGTGCAAGCTGTTTTCACTAAAAAAAAATGCACAAAGAAAACTGGCACGCGGTCCTTAATAAATGTGCCCCATAATTCTTTCACTGGAATGGGTTTCCCATTCTTTTTCCAATTTGTTCCCTTTTAAGTGCCCATTTTCTTTAGACCCTTTGTCCCTTTGAATGACTCTGTTTGTCTAGCCCCCTAGTATGTGCACTACTGCCCTATTCATCTCTATAGGACTGCAGTACAGAAACTAAATACAGTCCTTTAGTTTGCCTGCAGTCCCATAGAGAGAAAGTGTACAAGGCTGATAACACTGCATTCTACTAAGTGGTGGCAATGCAGTAAGTGGGGCACATTTACTTCGGACAGTTCACTGAAAGTACATTGTCCTTCTATAATGCTGCGTGCAGCGATTCACTAAGACCGTGCTCCTGAAATCTTGGAATCTCTCGCTTCCCTGCTCAGGTCCTACATAGTTCACCATCTTTTTTGTGGTGCACCTTTAACACACGGCGTGCAACACAATTTGAAAGTTAAATACGGCACTCGGTCTCACAGCACGCCCCCTAATTTGTCTCACATGGAGGCCAGTGCAGCTGCGCCACAAAAGGATTGCATGCGACATAATAGCAGCGCACACACTGCTTAATACCTGTGCAAGATGTTTTAGCCATGAAGAAAGTGAACAGTCCAACTAAAGTGCGGCACAAAGCCCTTAGCAAATGTGCCCCAGTGAGTTCCATGTTGTACAATTAAAGGGGGCTATAGTAATAGCCTAATCTCCACGGCCATCAATATTGTGAACCCAGCAAACACCATGTAATGTAAACCATGAGGGCTAATTCAAAGGAACATCCAGTACGGTGCTATCAGTGCTATCTACACATGGGACTACAGTACTCTACTTACCAGAAGACAGTAGGCATGGGCTTTGTAAAAAAAATAATAGTAAAAGAATAAAATGTTCTATTTTTATTTACAATTCATTTAAACTATAAAGAAAATCAAAAAATCTACATAAATGGTATCACTGTGTCATGGGTGATCCCACGACCTATATTACGGGTTACGGGCTCACCCGTGCTTCTGTCCCCTCGCTGGCGGTGGGCGTGCGTTCCCGACTCCTAGGGCGGATCCCGCCAAGGCTTCACTTCCCAGTCGGCCCGACCTTGCCACCATCGTGGTCCAGCAAACCCTGGAGATTGCCGCTCAACGAGCACAGCTGGAACAAGTTACCGCCATGCAGCAACAGCTGCTAGCCACCGAGTAACAGGTTCCTGAGTCAACCCACGGCTTCTGCTACCGTGGCTTGTTTTCCTGACGCTGAACCTAGGCTATGGCTGTCTATGCTCGGCAAGTATGATGGTGATCCCAAGACGTGCAGGGGCTTCATAACCCAGTGCTCCATGCACATAGATATCATGCCGTCTCAATTTGTCATGGAGCCATCCAAGGTGGCATTTATCCTCAGCCTCCTATCCGGGAAGGCCCTGGCCTAGGCTACCCCTCTCTGGGAAACCCAACAGTTGTATCCCTTGCAAGAAGTTGCCACACATACAAAGAATTATGTCAAAGATGTGGAACAGATAAACAATTGTTAAACCAAAAAGCAAAAATTCCACCACATTACAATCATAAGAAGGTTAAAAAAGTTAATTTTATTTTATTTTACATAAAAGATATCTATACATTAAGACATATGCTCAGGGGGTCATAACCCTGGCTGGAAACGGCGAGGGTATAGATGAAAAAATGTGTGATTGTATTATTCAAGTGAGACAACATACATTAAAGTGCTATATGGGAAGGAACAAGAGATTGATCCAATAATAAATATTAATATACAAGTGAAGAGTAAAATGTTGAGAGTAAATGCATCAGTCCTTACCCATGAATAAATGCATAAGGACTGATGCATTTACTTTCTCTTTATGTTCCTTCCGGGTAACCTTTAAAAGGGGTGAGTCCTAGCAGCCGTCACATGATATTTCCATAGGAATGTAGGTTGGGTGTTTCTTTCCCTGTAATTGCTGTCATGCTGCTATGACTCACAGTGACCGCTGTACAGAATGCTTTCTATGTTAAGCTATTATAGTAGGACTGTATAGTATACGGAGTGGGTGATGACTTCATCAGGCTCGTGAGTCCTAACAACAGGTAGCTGGAAATCCCCGACATATCACCCATGACTACCATTCAGCAAAAACGATCATGTGGTCAGGAGTGTCATGTCATATACTACAGCCAATAACATTTCTTCACAGTCACATGAAGGAAACAGTGTCATGTGCTACCTGTGTACGGTTACGTAAACCCATAGGTGATGAAATCCTGGTGCATCCAATCTATTAAGATAATCCAGACCTATAACCAGTACAGTACAGTTATAGTAGTAGCACTGACCACACAGTTAGTTAACCACCCTAGGGAAACAGGGAAATAATACAGAATAAAATGCTCAAAATGTTACACATTTTAAGATGCTCCCCAGGGTCCCAGAGACCCTTATTCTGCATACCTCCCAAACAGGGACAAGACAAAATTTCAACTTTATGTCCCATTTCTATCATAGCACACACTTTATAAAGCTCCCTTTTCGTATCTGGGGGGGGGGGGGGGATTAATTTGCCCCATAGGCTGTTCAGCAGCCAATCCAGCAATATGTTTGGGGCATTCAGGGCACAACCAAACCCTGAACCCAAACTAGTAGCATATTTAGGAGCGGCAGAGCCCCATAGTATGCTTCTGAATGGGACCCCCTTTCCCACTTAAAAAATGTACTTATTTCTATACTATGAGAGTTACAATCAAACATTTATACACTCATGCGCACAAATATCGAGCATATACACAGACATATACAGCATATATACACACACCATACAGCATATACAAATAATAATAATTATTTATTCATATTGTGAACACACAGATGACACAGCACTGCACAGAGCTTGCCAGATCAGTCACTGTCCCCAATAGGGCTCACAATCTTATCAACCTACAAGTATGTTTTGGAGTGTGGGAGGAAATCCACCCAAACCAACACATAGAGGGTATATAAATCACAGATGCAGCATATATACATCACATTTATATTATATACATATTATGCTGTAAAATGAGAAGCATTATATGTATATAATGGTGAACATCCTACACTTTTTAGTGTGTCAGGTCGGATGATGGGGCCCCCTGACACTGCGGGCCCCATATCAGCTGCTATGGCTGCTACCTCTGTAGTTATACCCCTGACCTGAACGGGAAGTTCAGGTCCACTCCTCTCTAGTCCTGTACTGTAATCAAGTACTTACCTTAGGACAGTAGTTCCATCAGTCAGTTACTAAGTTACCAATTTAGTCCTATCATTAGTAATATTGTCATTAGACCCAAAACAATTTGTGAGAATAAGTCCTAAAATCAAACTAGATGAACATGGATATTAACCCATTATCATGCTGCTGCACCCATAACTTTTGATCTACTTAACCTTTCTGAACTACAAGAAAATGAGATACACTGCTTACCATTTGCAGCTAAACTGTTAACAATGTAGATTATATCACTTATTTTATCTAGAAGATAGTGGACTATTTATCGAAGATCTTCAATTTTACTGCCAGCCAAAGAGCAAAGTGCTGATGTAATGTGGTAATAATAAGGTTGCATAATAATCAACTTGTCAAATACTAGAAAATACATGTGTCCACATAAGATTCAGGGAGTACGTTGGCCCTCCGGCTGGTTCTGGCTGGTACTGTTGGTGGTGACACTAGGGCTGGTAGTGCAGTTTTGTTTGTGGCGTTTTAGAACAATGAAAAAAGGAATAACCCCTTGGGGCGATGTGCCTCATATTTATAGTGGTTGGTACAAGGAGCAGGATGTGGAATTACAGCACGGATCACAGTTATCATCTTTGTAACTCCTTAGATTCAGAAAAAATTCCCTCTGTTATCACATCGGTGACTGTGGCATGAGTGTGGGGCCCTGAAAGGATTTGTCATTGTAACCAGAGACCAAACAAACAGGGGCGTAACTTGAGGGGATGCAGAGGGTGCGGTCGCACCCAGGCCCAAGAGGTTTAGGGGGCCCATAAGGTGTCACTTTCCCATATGAGAAGACTAGTACTATAAACCATACATTATAGTCGGGGGCCTGGCATAGACTTTGCACTGGGGCCCATCAGCTTCTAGTTACGCCACTGCAAACAAAGGTCTCCCATCTTAGTAATTTTATTAGCTGCAAGTGGGGTCTGATAGGTTAAAACTACAAGCGTGGTTCTCCGTTCCCTTGTTGACAATTCTGACTGGGTAGGGAATTGTTAGTGGTCACTTGAAGACTGCATCAGCCAACCAGTGATCTCCCAGGGGTGAGAAAAGTAACTAGAGAGGAGCAAATCAAACAAAATTTGCCAAAGCTTCACACAATTTTTCATAAGACTACGATTAGGGTCTAAATTCATTCTGTCCGAATTGACGTTGTTTCAGTTGTCCTGAAAATTGATATGTGATGCTTTTTAGTCCTCTAAAACACAGGTTTTATTTATAAAACACAACATTTTTTACAATATTTAGATTATGGAATGAAATTGGTACAATCAAAGATCCATTAAAATCAATGGACATTTTAATTGATCTGTTAGACCTATGTTATTATCTTATATATAGGATTCATCCAAAGCAAATCAGAAAAAATCAGATTCAATGCCTGAAAATTACCAGTCTATGAATTGACAAATATATTCACTCATCTCTAGTGCTAACCAGTCCCTGCTCTGGTCACCCTGGGGTTTTCCCATATAACTGGGCAACCCCTTTAATGCAGACATATGTAATAGATTTAAGAAAAACAAATAGGATTCTTATCACCACATTTTCACATGAGATGAGTCAAGTTTAGTGGCTCCAGGGAGAAAGTCACTTCAGAAGCCTCTATCTTCTGTTCTATGGTACCTAAAACTAGGGATACAGGTTGTTAAAGAAATAGTTGGAAATGCAAGCTACAGATAAAGATCCAGTTCCAGCCTATTTTTTTAACTGACTGTTTGTACATTTCTGTAGTTCACATGGCATGAAAGATGATGAGATTCTTATCTTTAAAATGACACAAAAAGCATGTTTCTAGGTCCTATGGAACCAAAGATACGGACTTCTAAAGTGGCACTATCTCTGTAAACATGAAACATATGTAAAATATGAGAAGAGTCATATTTGCCTGGCTTTGGGGAAGATTTTATTTATAGATAAAATGAAGAGATATTATATAAAAGAGAGAATTCTAGAAAGGATATTTCATACCATACCTGAGGATAATAGTAGCTCATTGGGGTAAACGTGGTGTCAGGTTTCCTTTTAAGTTGTTCACCTTACAAAAACATGTTCAAAACAATATATGACATACATAAAAAATACTACGGTACTTGTGCTAATAAAAACAAGCGCTGATATGACTATTGACTATGGTAAAGAAAAAGATGAAATAAAAATTACAGTATATGAAGAAGTGGTTAAAAAAAGACCTATAATGACCCCGGCACATGGACATTGCTGCTTTAAGAAGAATTGTGCTGTTGCCACTTTAAGCAATGTTTGTTGCTGGTGCATGCTGGGAGAGTGGGCAGGGTAGCAGAGCTGGTGTAGGGAAGAGCAGCAGCTCAAGGTGTAGTGGTGGCAGAGCAGAGACAACCCTGCATCAGAGCAGAGGGCACCCACATACACCAGCTGTAAGTATGGCAGTGTGGGATGGGAGATGGGCAGCACCTTGCAGGGTGGGCACAGCACCTGTAGCTCACACATGTCTGGTTCTACCAGAGATCAGTCTGTCATGAGACTATCAGAACTTATTCCGGCTCGACCAGTTCTCTATATTGTGTGCAGATCCCCTATTGTAAAGCGCTACGGAATTTGATGGTGCTATATAAATAAAGATTATTATTATTGTTTGGGATGTAGCAGAGCTGAGCTTTCCATGTGCTATCATAATGTATTATGTCATATTTACATAGGACTGCAGATGAACCAACACTATGATCTGACACACAGCTCTGCTACATCTGCCAATGTCTATTTTGTTGTGTTTAGAGCTACGGTATCTGCACATAGTAGAAAATATCTACTAAAAATTCTCCATAAAAATTCCCATTTGTTCTTGTTTTATATCTTTTCAGTGAGAACTTTGTGAGTTTTATTGTGAGATATAGTAAGAGGATTTCATTCTTCAGCGTCTCTTATTTTGTGTCACATTTAGATATTTCCATGTATGAAAAACGTAAAAAGTCATGTAGAAGGAAACAGAGTATCAAAGTGATGCTATAAGAACCTTCTGCTTGTCACATTGTCACTAACAAGTGTCAAATATTGTTCCCTGGTGTCTGCTCAACTTGTAGAGTATCCCCGCTCCTGTTCCCACAATGTAAATTGGCCCAAAGTAAGGGTAAACTTTAGGGTCCAATCACGTGTTTGGTTTAAAAGTCGTTCTTGTACTAGTCAGAGGGTAACTTCACATTAAATTAAATCTACCATCATGATAAACCAGGGACACTTACTCTTTGATCCCGGCACTGTGATAATAGTAATCCTCTTATATTTGTTATTCTTTTTCGTCTTCCTTCTAAACTTAAATTTAAAAATTATGCTAATGAATCATTATGCTAATTGAATCTGGGGGGTGTTATCAGAGCCTTGCCTGCTGTAGCATCCCAGGCTGTTACACTGTGCAGGAGCAGCCCCCCCTCTGCCTGCTGTAATCTCACACAGCAGAAGGGAGACATGCTCCTGCACACTGTTGTAGCCTGTGAAGCTACAACACGGAAGGGCTCTGGTAACATCCCCAGAGCCCTACTGGTTCATTAGCATAACTTTAAAGGTTGATATTAGAAGAAAGGAGGATATGAATAACAAATATAAGATTACCACAGTCATAGTGTCTGGATCTATAAGTAAGTGCCCTTTCACAGATCACTCAGACTATAGTTCATGAGTATCTGTCGATGAAAGACTGAAGACTAAATATTCATATATATATATTCATAATATTCATGTGCAGGTAGGTTAAGAGGAGAAAGCATGACACCCAAAGTATCCAGCTCCCTAAACTGGGGGACTAACTTGTAAGTAATTTCAAGCACTGTGAGATACCTCTGTTATTGAAATAGGAGCAAAGTATCTCTGTATAGTAGATGGAAGGTAGAAAGGCTTGAAGTAAATCAATCTTTATGAATGTTTTAGTTTTGAGCATATTGTTGTGAGCTCAGTTTACCAGTTTTATTGTATGAAGGGGGGGGGGGGGTCTTATTTCTCCAGTGTGAAGCAATCCGCTGGCTGGCCCTGGTACAATATTCACTGGATTGCCTGTGTATGGGCTCCCCTAAAGGGAGGGCAGCCACGTGACCAGCGAGGAAAAGTCAGTTTTGTAGGAGTAAGCAAAGTTAAATGTTGTACAATTATTTAATTACTATGGATGTAGAAAGACATATGTTCATTACATTCAACCAAGGAAATCAAGGGACAGGGTTTAGGGGAAGGGGTGTAACAAAACGAAATCAGAAATATAATTACGCTGTAAGAAGACATTTACGCCCTTTATGAAGTGCTTTGCTGTCCCTGCTGTGATCAGCTCCTAAACTCAGCTATTCAACAGATACACATGGCATTGTTTTGGCACAGTTGTGGTGCAGTTGCAGTTTTGCGACTTTCCATTCGTCAACTGAACATAGACCAAAGCAAAGTCACATTTTGAGTCAATTTTTTTTTTTACAGTGTGACTTTCCATTTAGGCACAAGATTTGCTGCTAAATGACTCCACACACCTACCTATCGTATCTGCCGAGACAAAATTAGTTTTGTGCCTTTTTACGTGACTGCCAGTTAGTTATTAAAGGGCCAAAATACATAGAACTGCCCCAATGAGCTGCCTAATGTTATATTACCTCCTCAGTTCTTATAGGGAAGAAGCCTTGTCACCTCTGGAGATTAAACTGTTGTATCCTTGTATTTTGGGTTTATTTAAAGGGGTTGGCCACTTTTAATATACATTTTAACCATGACTTGGGGGCTGACTCAAACTTACCTTCATCAGGAATCCTGAACAAAATGCAACCTTTACTTTATTAAAAATACTAATATTCATATCAAAAGTGTAACTATGAAATAGCAACTGGACACAATCCTGCACAGAATCAGTTTAAAACCAAACTAATGTACTGTATATGGGGATAAGTAACCATTGACCATATTAGTCACAAAAAAGAGTTACAGGTTTCGCAATGCTTATTGGTCATGGTTTAAATGGAAGCACCATCTCCTGAACTGTTCACGCCGGTGTGACCGCCCACAACTGTAGCATTGACAATGGTAGTTGTTTTGGGGATCAGTCAAAGACCAGGGTGTCAGCAGTAGAGGAAATATGTACTACCCCTACTAAGCCCTAATATGACAGTTGGCTAATACACCCTAATAACCTAACAATGGAGCCACAACCCGGACCGGAACCTTTCCCCATGAACTCTGGCCCTATTAAAAAGCCCAAGAGTCAAAAAAATGGGAAAAATGTATGATATAAAATCTCAAATCTATAGGTGGAGCATGTCCCTACATGCCATATTTTGCCTTAATTTAGTAACTTGTAAATTCTGACAATGGTGCCAAAACATTCAGTGTTGTTGTGCTTGGAAACTTCAAGCGATGCTGGGCACAGGGTCGTGTTGGAGGTGCTCAAGTTTAGAGTAACTTTGTCCTGTGTGACCAGTGAGTTTTTAATGAATTGAAGTTACATTTTATTAAACATTTATATATTTCCTTGAATACTTGGCCATCCTCTATGTATCAATCACTAGAGGAATACGTGACGTCTCCTCCCGTCCTCAATATGCGCTCTCGCAATGCCGCACGTTCCCGGCTGTATTTCCAGTGTTCATCCTCAGGCTGCATTCAGACGGGACGTGTAGGAACATATATCCAGCTACAAGTTTGTCGCTAGATATACGTCCCCATAGCCGGCAATGGCACGCGTGTGTTGCACCGTACCATACACAGGGAAAAGAGCATGCTTCCTATGTAGACGAGAGGGGTGAGCAGCACTCACAACTCCTCACCGGCGCGCTGCCTTATTCTCATCCGGCATACGTCTGTGTGAAAGCAGCCTCACTTGTTTTCTGTGCACCTCTCCTCTACGCACATCGCCCTTCTCTCCTCGCACCCCATTGAGCATGGCCATCACGTACACATTGTACATAGAAGATGGCGACTGCGGATCCCATCCAATCTGGGGGACGCCGCTGAATGGAGTGGGGACCAGAGAAAAGGACTGGGGGAGAAGGTTTAGCAACTATGATGCATTTGACACTGTGTTATTTTTATGTGAAGGTGTCCAAGTCCTTTATAGGAAATCAATCAAAAATAATAAGTAATATGTAACTAAACATACTTACCTGTTGCCGCCTTCTCCAGGATCCAGGTGGCGGTTTTCTTCAAGCTTGACACCCTGGGATCGATGAGAGGAGGAGGATAGGTGAAGTGTGTTTAGTTTCCGTTTAATTTATATTATTGGTTGATTTCCTTTAACCTGAAACAAATTTTCACCAAATATTTGGTAAGGCCCATTGAATCCTACGGCAGATTTTTACAGCAAAATAATGGGTGGAAGTGCATATTTTAAATCTGCAACATTGATTTTCACAAATCTCCAGAAAACACAACAAAACCAGCTGCATGAAATTCAGTACAGGGTTCTGTGTGGGTTTATTTTTTTTACCGGTGAGCTATCATGCTGTCCATAGAGTTGATAAAATATTGCCAGTTTGAGTGTTTTTATGACATCTTTTACTTATTAACAGATTTGAATACCTGATTATGTGTTTGTGCAATCGCTTGCTCCGGTTGGTCCTTTGTTTATTAGCATTTGCTCTCTGAGTTGTTTCCTATAAGGTGAAGGATTTCTCTGTAGGACTTTGTTCCTGTGACTGATGGAAGTGAGATCCATCCAGTAGTCAGGAAAACTTGGAACATGCTGATATATTCTTGGCAGTCACAAGGAGCTTGGTCACTATCCACTGTATTGTTCTAATTTTATTACAGAAAAGTGAATATAGGGTGTTTCTGTCCTGGATTGCCTGTGTATGGGCTCCCCTAAAGGGAGGGCAGCCACGTGTCCAGCGAGGAAAAGTCAGTTTTGTAGGAGTAAGCAAAGTCAAATGTTGTACAATTATTTAATTACTATGGTTGTAGAAAGACATATGTTCATTAAATTCAACCAAGGAAATCAAGGGACAGGGCTTAGGGGAAGGGGTGTAACAAAACGAAATCAGAAATATAATTACGCTGTAAGAAGACATTTACGCCCTTTATGACGTGCTTTGCTGTCCCTGCTGTGATCAGCTCCTGAGCTCAGCTATTCCACAGATACACATGGCATTGTTTTGGCACAGTTGTGGTGCAGTTGCAGTTTTGCGACTTTCCATTCGACAACTTAACATAGACCAAAGCAAAGTCACATTTTGAGTCAATTTTTTTTTTTACAACAGGTATGAATTCATACAGTATGACTTTCCATTTAGGCACAAGATTTGCTGCTAAATGACTTCACACACCTACCTATCGTATCTGCCGAGACAAAATTTGTTTTGTGCCTTTTTACGTGACTGCCAGTTAGTTATTAAAGGACCAAAATACATAGAACTGCCCCAATGAGCTGCCTAATGTTATATTACCTCCACAGTTCTTATAGGGAAGAATCCTTGTCACCTCTGGAGATTAAACTGTTGTATCCTTGTATTTTGGGTTTATTTAAAGGGGTTGGCCACTTTTAATATACATTTTAACCATGACTTGGGGGCCGACTCAAACTTACCTTCATCAGGAATCCTTCAAATGTTGCCAATTTATTGTTTTTATGACATCTTTTACTTATTAACAGATTTTAATACCTGATTATGTGTGCAATTGCCTGCTCCAGCAGGCCCATTGTTTATTAGCATTTGCTCTCCGAGTTGTTTCCTATAAGGAGAAGGATTTCTCTGTAGGACTTTGTTCCCGTGACTGATGGAAATGAGATCCATTCAGTAGTCAGGAGAACTTGGAACATGCTAATAATATATTCTTTGCTGGAAATTTTTCTAGTCACAAGGAGCTGGGTCACTATCCTTTGTATTGTTCTAATTTTATTACAGAAAATTGAATATATGGTGTTTCTGTCTCGGCTTCAGATGGACTACAAACTACTGATGTGTAGTTATGAGGAGAACTGATTAGGAATTAGAGAGACGGTACTTTGAGTTTTCAGAACATGTGCCCAGTTGAAAGTGCGGGGGGACACAGGCTTTGGCAAATGAGTGGCATCCTTGAAATACATGATGACCCTTGTGATGTAGAGAAAATTATGTCCTGTGGTCCAAGGAAGCCATTGAAATGAAGCGGGTTCTTGCAACTTCCAGTAGGGGCCCAGGACTAAAGTACCGGAGCAATGTGGGAGTCTTGTCGTTAAAAGGTCAAAGGTGTCTTGCCATTATTTAGACTTAAGAGCATCAGATTTACTATAACTGGAATTTCAATAGTGACCTTTGTTTAGAGTCCGATATTAAAGGGGTTGTCAATTAAAACATAGCTGCTTTATTTAAAAAATAAAATGAGATTGCCTGCCCAGTCACTGCAACAACTTTGAGGCGGGCGCATGTGTAGCTCGGTGGCACCACCACAGTGCATCACTCCCAAAGTCCGTCATCTCCCAGCAGTGAGCGTACTGTTGGACATTGCTGGTGGGAGCCCCCTCAAGAGTATAAAGGTGTGGGCCTGGGGTGCGCACCCCTGGAGCCCTCTTTATAATTCGGCCCTGAGTAAATTTTTTTGTGACTTTTTACTCTAGACAACTGATGCAAAAAGCTGAATAAATTTGCCACTTTTATTGCCAAATCTTACTTCTAATAAGACCTTTATACATAAGAGAATTGACCTCTGTCTAGATTGGCATTACAGCTTGTACCAGTATTAGAGATATCTAAGGAGATGTTGGGAAATGGAGCTACAAGTCAAATACAAGGCACAGTGTCCCCCCGGCTATAAGCAGCTGACAGGTCTGTCTGGGTCACTGGATGAGAATGGGACAAGTGAGCGCAGAGGAATGAAGTAACATCCACTGATGAGTCACAAGGGACACAGGGACTTTGCTTCTGTATTATAAATGTGGCTTCATCTCTGTATAAAGAAAGTTACGCAGTTTGCAGCTTACATGCGGATTCCTACCTACACAAATATTCATTGTCATACTATTTTTTTTAAAACACCTATGAGCAATATTTAGTATGATCACACATACACCACACACACAGAATATTTATACATATAGTATACAGGCGCTCCCCTACTTAAGAACACTCGACTTACATACGACCCCTAGTTACAAACGGACCTCTGGATATTGGTAATTTATTGTACTTTAGTCCTAGGCTACAATGATCAGCTGTAACAGTTATCACAAGTGTCTGTAATGAAGTTTTAGTGTTAATCCTGATTCTTATGACAACCCAACATGTTTAAAATTTAATTGTCACAGAGACCTAAAAAGTTCTGTCTGGGATTACAATGATATACAGTTCTTAAGTTGAATTTGTATGTAAGTCAGAACAAACCTACAGACCCTATCTTGTATGTAACACGGGGACTGCCTGTATTCATATATATGCAAGAGTATACCCACAGATAAACATCAAGTATACACAGACACACACATATAGATAGATTTAAAGCGCATTGATACTCTCATTATATTGCATTGCAATAACATACAGTAACCTACCACCACAAATCTACCTATAAATGTAGATTGGGTGGTAGGTGGATCAATGGGACCTGAGGATAGCCCTTTTAAGGGCTAATTCTCACGTCCCCTCACTTTTTTGATAACTTTTATTACACATATATTCAAATTTACTTATGCGGCTACTGGGGCGTGGAGTAGCTGCATCTGAGGAGGCCCGCGCCTGTTTCGGAGCAGTGACCGCGTAGCTGCGCGCCGAAGCTGGGTGAGTAGGAGGGGTAAAGTGGCTACCGGGGCGTGGAGTAGCCGCCTCGTGTAACCTCCGATGCGGCTACTCCACGCCCCAGTAGCCGCATAAGTAAAGTTGAATATATGTGTAATAAAAGTTATCAAAAAAGTGTGGGGACGTGAGGATTAGCCCTTAAAAGGGCTATCCTCACGTCCCATTGATCCACCTACCACCCAATCTACCTTTTATAGGTAGATTTGTGGTGGTAGGTTCCCTTTAATGGAAATATTATGATTTATGTTATTATTTGGAAGCTCTTTTGGAGGACAGCAAATGAAAACCCTGATTCTGGGATGATATTTTGCATATATATGGTTTTTAAAAAAAATATTTTAGTTGGGTATTGTTAGTTGTGCTATATACTGTATTATGTGCAGGTCATCCTGTGTACAGATTAAAGTGATGTCTGTGCTATTATCTGCTGTTACATAATCACTTTATTCTAATCTGCGGCTGACGTGTCCTCGGCTAAGCCGTGTTACTCATGAATGTGTTATTGTGCAAGTATTATTCTGTTTATATTCACTTACTATCTATTTTATATTAGACTGATGGGTCGCCATAATGCCACATGGTTCTCCATACACAGTTTATTTCATAACCCTACAGCATTAGGCCTCATTTAGAAGAACGTATGCCCGCACGGTTACGGTCCCTCCATGGAAATGCACGGCATACGGGCTGTGCACAGGGGGAAAGATAGGACATGTTGGCCATTGCTGTCTATGGGGGACGTATGTATGGCCGCAAGCTTGCAGATGTACATACGTCTCCCATACAGTCGTGTGAATGTGGCTTTAGATAGATGCATGGCCAAAGTGTAACATTATCTTACATATGCAAAATATGATACGTATTTTGCAGAAATAATGAGGAGGTAGGCCATGTGAACTCTACAAAATTCTCAACAGATCCCACGCTCGAAATTGCATGTACATACATGGTGTCATGGTGTCCTCAGAATCTGAATTTCAGATAAAATAATACAATGCAGGACAGAAGCAGCTAAACTAATCTGCTGGGTATAGACAGGGGTGAGCCTGAACTTTCTGCTGCCTGAGGCGAGTTATAGAACGGGGGCCTCCCCACCCCATGCAGTAGGGTACTTTGAGTTTTCAGAACATGTGCCCAGTTGAAAGTGCGGGGGGTCACAGGCTTTGGCAAATGAGTGGCATCCTTGAAATACATGATGTCCCTTGTGATGTAGAGAAAATTATGTCCTGTGGTCCATTGAAATGAAGCGGGTTCTTGCAACTTCCAGTAGGGGCCCAGGACTAAAGTACCGGAGCAATGTAGGAAGCCTTGTCGTTAAAAGGTCAAAGGTGTCTTGCCATTATTTAGACTTAAGAGCATCAGATTTACTATAACTGGGTTGTCAATTAAAACATAGCTGCTTTATTTAAAAAATAAAATGAGATTGCCTGCCCAGTCACTGCAACAACTTTGAGGCAGGCGCATGTGTAGCTCGGTGGCACCACCACTGTGCATCACTCCCAAAGTCAGTCATCTCCCAGCAGTGAGCGTACTGTTGGACATTGCTGGTGGGAGCCCCCTTAAGAGTATAAAGGTGTGGGCCCCGGGGTGCGCACCCCTGGATCCCTCTTTATAATTCGGCCCTGAGTACAAACCATGGACAGATGTGGTACTGTTTATGGAGGAAAGCATTTTTTTGTGACTTTTTACTTTAGACAACTGATGCAAAAAGCTGAATAAATTTGCCACTTTTTTTGCCAAATCTTACTTCTAATTAGACCTTTATACATAAGAGAATTGACCTCTGTCTAGATTGGCATCACAGCTTGTGCCAGTATTAGAGATATCTAAGGAGATGTTGGGAAATGGAGCTACAAGTCAAAAACAAGGCACAGTGTCCCCAGGCTATAAGCAGCTGACAGGTCTGTCTGGGTAACTGGATGAGAACGGGACAAGTGAGTGCTGAGGAATGAAGTAACATCCACTGATGAGTCACAAGGGACACAGGGACTTTGCTTCTGTATTATAAATGTGGCTTCATCTCTGTATAAAGAAAGTTACACAGTTTGCAGCTTACATGCTGATTCCTACCTACACAAATATTCAGTGTCATACTATTTTTTAAAATACCCATGAGAAATATTTAGTATATTTATACATATAGTATATTCCTACATATGCAAGAGTATACCCACAGATAAACATCAAGTATACACAGACGCACACATATAGATAGATTTAAAGCGCATTGATACTCTCATTATACTGCATTTTAATTACATACTGTATATACATGTGGAGTTCAATAGTGTATATAGTGATTCATACATTAATGGTATACTTATACCTTTATAACGCATATATCTACAAACACACATGTAATACATACTCATACATATACAGTATAATTACACATTTACAGGGTAGGCATACATGACTATATATGAACAGGATACATACAATACATTTTTGGAAAACCGTGAATGAAAACCCTGATCCTGGGATGATATTTGCTATGTATTTTTATTTTTTATTTTGTTGGGTATTATTGTGCTATATACTGTATTTATATGAGACGCAGGACTTCATGTGTACAGATTAAAGTGATGTCTGTGCTATTATCTGCTGTTACATAATCACTTTATTCTAATCTGCGGCTGACGTGTCCTTGGCTAAGCCGTGTTACTGATGAATGTGTTATTGTGCAAGTATTATTCTGTTTATATTCACTTACTATCTATTTTATATTAGACTGATGGGTTGCCATAATTGTTCTCCATACACAGTTTATTTCATAACCCTACAGCATTAGGCAGCATTTAGACAAACGCTGCCTGAGGCGAGTTATAGAACGGGGGCCTCCCCACCCCATGCAGTAGAATTATATATCAAGTAATTTTTTTAGTTCATGGGTTCGCTCTGCAGTGTCTCATACCCATTACCCATGCTGACATCTGGCATGAAGAAACACTATTTTTAAGTGTCAAGTTCTTCTTTGTAGCAGGTGATTGCTCCCCTGATGCTTCCCCCATTTTGCTGCATGTGGTGCTGCCTGAGGCAAAAGGCACAACTCGCTTCATGGCTGGTGTGCCCCTGGGTAAAGATTAGCTTAGTTGGCAGTCAAGATACAGAAATGTTTGTTGAATTTGTTGTCTATGTATCAATGTATAATTGTGTTGGACTGCTGTAGTTAGCTATTTTCCACTTTTGGAGATCATTTTTATTATATAGTATATTTTGGTGTCTGTTGTATGCAGTGTTGCATGACAATTTCTCATCTACATCTGAATTATGAAATGGAATCTATTGGAATTCTATAGCCATATGGAGACCTATAGCCCTGGCTGGTAGCGCTATGTGTTATATTATCTCTAAATTTGCTTCTTTGCTCTATTATTTTTAGTAATGGAAAAGCAGCCACTTCCAGACATGCAGGAAAACGCCTTAATCCGAAGCATCGAGGAGGAATACAGGAAAGCATTTGTGTACATCAACAAAGGTCTGAACACAGATGAAACCGGTTACAAGGAAGAAGCTCGAAACTACTACAAGCAGGGCCAGGAGCACTTGATAAGAGGGTTAAGTGTCCCATTGCAGGGACCCGAATGCATCGGTCCAGCTTGGGACGCTGCAAGACAAATGCAATCCAAGATGCGGGAGACATTGGAGAATGTAAATACCAGACTAAACATCTTACAGCAGAGTATGACCGGCCCTCCTGCAGCCCCTCCAGCTGTGGGGACATCCGCTGCTGTGCCAACTTTATACCCATCACTGCCACCAAAAGGAAAGGACAAACCTGAGAGGCCACCACTGCCACTGTTACCACCATTCCCTTCAGAGCCAGTGAGTGGTGCCACATGTATAGCAACAGACAATGCAGCGGCACTGAATCCCTATATTGCAGGGGTTGCAGCCCCTCCAGCATACACCCCCGAAGCGACAGATGGACATTACACTGTATCCTATGGGACTGAGTCTGGGGAACATTCAATAGTGGGGGATGAGTTTTATGCAATGCCCCGACAGCCACCTCCAGTGCAGACTCTGGGGGTAGATGCAGAGGAACTGATCCTCATACCCAGAGGAGTCCAAATTTTCTATGTGACACCAGATGGACAAGTGAGTGCCCCCTCGTATCCAGGGTATCTCCGTATTATTAAGTTTATGGACACCAGCAGTGAAATGGATCAGACTCGTCCTCCTGCTTTCCTCCAGGTAGGTGTGGTAGAGTGTACCCGTAGAGGACTTAAGTGGCACAATTAAAAATGGCCTTCACTAGGAGATGGTGCCTTAGGTTGGTTTGCACATGGTCTCCTGGCAGGATGGAAACCACCATGTGGAAAACTGAACTAGGTGACCAGTTCTTTGAGAATTCTTTAACAGCTGTTCACTTCTACTAGTTTTTCTCGAGAAGGGGGATCCCAAACCCTCTATACACCCTCCCTGAACCATTGTGTTGAGGAGAAGAATGAATGGGCATTGGTAGAGGACATTGAGATTGATCTACCACAACTAAGTGTCCTTATCAACCACACTGTCTAATGTTGGAGGTTCTGATCTCCGGTTTTAGTGATCATTAGGTCCCGTAAATGGGTGGTAAATGTCATTTGCGGAATAAATCCATCTCTGTGGTCTGTATAACTTCATCCCTCATCATGTCCATGACTATATCAGGTGAGACCTAGAGGAAGAACATGACTTCAGAGGACCCAAGCCAAAAATATTTTACTAAATGATGGGATCTGTACACAGGCCATGTAAAGTTAAGGATACATTACATACACATCATCATATTATACAAATATAAGAAAACATTCAACCACAGAGGGTGTATATCGCCACAGACGCATCTTAGTTAACTATTCATGACGAAGATTGTGTTTCTGCCACGTTCAGACTGGCATGACCCACATTCTGCTTGTTTTCGTAGTCTCCGTGCATCTTGTCTTCTAATATCTATCTGTTAGTTCTACCATCAGCCTATTATCATTAGACATTACCCAATGACATTATTTAGGATCTGTATAGAATGTATTCCGGTTTCCAGTTTTACTTCTATACTTAAGCAAAAGGTTGTATAAGATTAGAAATACAAGGCTGATTTGTTTTAGAAACTTTCCCACTTGTGTCCATAGGCATAATGGAGCTGTTTCTGAAAGGAAGCAAACATGTTTTCCTAATCCTGTTACACCTCCTTGAAATGAGCAAAATTACATTAAATTATTATATCTCTATAATAATTTAATGTAATTTTGCTCATTTCAAGGAGGTGTAACAGGATTAGGGTGTTGTGTGACACGACTGCTATCAGGAGGCAGTAATGTATATTCAGGACTTGCCTCTATTTCAGGACTTTTCTGGCACCCAATGTGCCTAAAATACTACCAAATTGTCCAAGGGTTTGGAAGATATGTCGCTTTTCAGGAACTGTCCTTTAAGTCTATAAACACTTCATGTAAAATGTGTTTGGTTCTGTGTTTGGCAGGTGTGTGACTGGCTGTACCCTCTCATGTGTAACCAGTCTCCGGTGCTGCGCTCTAATAATGGGGTGTACATGTTCCCAGACCTGATGTCGCAGATACCTGGCTCTTATGTCGGGGTGGTGCTCTCGGCCGAGCTTCCAGCTGCTGATCTGGAGCTCTTTGAAGACTTGATGAAACAGATGTCAGACCTCAGAATTCAGGTAAGTAGAATGGAAACCAAGGTAAATCCTACGGGGTCATTGGAAGAGGTGTGTACTGCAGGTGGTATCATCAAAATAAAACTTTTCTTGCATTTAGTGCCTTAAGTTAAAAATAGGGACTTTGACAGATTTAGTCAGAAATGGGTCCATATTATTTGGATATAGAAGGTTCAATTTATACAAATGCTATGACACAGCTTTTCTCAATATGTGAACTTAACTTTAGTTTCAACAAGATTTTATTGAATTAAAAGCATAACAGTGCCTTACAATAGGTCATGGCATAAGATGTGCCCCTCGCAGGGGGATCTCATAGAAGTGATTTCAGAGTGATGCATAATTGGCAACTGTGTAAAACAAACTGAACAAATGAATGGGGGAAAAGGGAAAAGGGTTGGGGAGGGTTGGATTAACTTGATGATGGAGTTGGTACAAGATCAGTATAGGTAGTCGCTAAAGGTGAGAGTGGTAACAAGCATGCGTATCAATGAGCCCTGTGTAATCTATCAATGTCCTTAAGTGGACAAAGTCCGAGCCCTCTAAAGGGTAGGTGAACCCTGTGCAGTGATCCATGGGTTCCAAATACTTTCAAATACAAGTAGTGTGACCGTCCTGGTCGCCTCTATCCTCTCGAACAGCATCAATCGATGCGCTTTATTTTTGACCCGTGAACTTTACTCTAAACACTACATTTCCACCCAAATCTGCCTCCTTATAGTAAGCTGCAGTAAAGAGAAACTGAACACCTACAAAACACAAAAAAATTGTGAATTCAACTTTGCAGACTTGAATCTGTAAAGTTAGTCCCTGTCTACATGATAACTTGCTTATCAGTTGGGGTCCTACTGATGGTTCCACTACTGATCACAGTGGTGGGGGTACTATGAGACTGCCAGAGAGAGTTCTATTTTTGGCTTTCTCCAGCAATTCTAAAGACTTTAAGTAAATGATCAGCTCCTTACTGCATTCATTGGTATCCCCAATGGGACCCCATTTATTGGGATCAAAGGTGTCCCAGGGGTCAGTAATCAGTAAGTTATTCCCTTTTATAATTATCATCTATTTATAGAGTACCATATACATTCAAGTAGGTGTAAGATTACATGTAAAAAAGACTGAAAAGTGATCTTTTTAGCAACTGGCACTGGAAGACCTCCCCATAAGCGCATGAGGTCTATCCTGTAAATAAGGGATAACTTTTAAACTTTGACCAACCTCTGTTTAAAATTCTAAAGATCCAAAATAAAGTATCTGAGTAAATGGATACACAACATTTGGCGAGCGTCCATTGCCTTTGTGGGCATGTTACACAATAGGCCTTAAATGAGACAAATTCACATCCACTTTGTGTAGAGGACAGTGTTGTCTTTGTACCCAAATGTTTCCAGGCCTCACATGGTGTAATCTGGAGACCCTCCAATATGGTACAAGAGCAAAGTTTTCTGTGTTTAGGGCAAAGCTACAGCAGAAAACAGAAAAGTCGCTTTAGCTTCTATTTTCCCTATTCTAAATTATTTTACCAGTAAATAAAAAATAACTTCCTGTTTCTGGATACACATCTGAAAATCCTCTAGTTGAGAACAAAGCAACATGTCACATAAATTACAATGTTACTTTTTATTTACTTATTGAAATCTAAGGAAGGATTAAGGAGTCCAGTGGGCGGTCGGACTTGATTGACAGCTATCTATGTACACTGAAGCAAGGAAGCCAGTCAATGAATAGCACCGCCCACTGGACTCTTAGGCCCAGGAGTAGCAAGGATTGTAATGAATAAAGGGTAGCTAAACCCCTTATTCATTGTCATGTCATGAAGAAACTTGTTTATATATTGTCCCCATCTTCTACTTAGCAGTTTTGAGAAGTCTAAACCACTGAGACTTCATTTAAAGTAGTACTGATACTTACAGTGGGTACGGAAACTATTCAGTCCCCTTTATATTTTTCACTCTATGCTTCATTGCAGCCAATTGGTAACATCATGCTCATTAATATGCACTCTGTCCCCCATCTTGACAGAAAAAAACAGTAATGTAGATATTTTTGATAATTTAATAAACAAGAAAAATTTAAATATCACATGGTCATAAGTATTCAGCCCCTGTGCTCAGTGTTGAGTAGAAGAAGCTTCGGAGCTGGTACAGCCATGAGTCTTCTTGAGAATGATGCAACAAGTTTCTCACACCGGGATTTGGGGATCCTCCTTGTAGATCCTCTCTAGTTCCCTCAGGTTGGATGGTGAACATTTGCGGAGGCCATTTTCATGTCTCTCAAGAGATGCTGTATTGGGTTTAGGTCCGGGCTCTGGCTGGGCCAGTGACGAATGGTCATAGAGTTGTTCTGAAGCCTCTGCCTTGTTATTTTAGCTGTGGGCTTAGGGTCATTGTATTGTAGGAAGGTGAACCTTCAGCTTAGTCTGAGGTCCAGAGCACTCTGGAAGAGGTTTTCATCCAGGATATATCTCTGTACTTGGCCACATTGATCGTTCCTTCAATTGTAACCAGTCGCCCTGTCCCATAGCATGATGCTACCAACACCATGTGTAACTGTTGGGATTGTATTTGGCAGGTGATGGCTGGTTTTCTCCACACATACCACTTAGATTAATACTAAAAAGTTCAATCTTTGTCTCATCAGACAGAGAATCTTATTTCTCTTAGTCTGGGAGTCCTTTGTGTGTTTTTTTTTTTTTTTGCAAACTGTATGCACGTTTCATATGTCTTGCACTGAGGAGAGGCTTCTGTCAGCACACTCTGCCATAAAGCCCCGACTGGTGGAGGCTGCAGTGATAGGTGACTTTGTGGAACTTTCTCTCATCTCCCTACTGCATCTCTGGAGCTCAGTCCCAGTAATCTTGGGGTTCTTCTTTACCTCTCTCACCAAGGATCTTCTCCATCGATTGCTTTGTTTGGCTGGTCGAAGAAGAGCTGTGGTTGCCCCAAACTTCTTCCATTTAAGGATTATGGAGGCCACTGTGCTCTTAGGAACCTTGAGTGCTGCAGAAATGTTTTTGTAACCTTGGCCGCATCTGTGCCTTGCCACAATTTTGTCTCTGAGCTCCTTGGGCAGTGCCTTAGACCTCATGATTCTCATGTGCTCTGTGAGATCCTTTTAAGACAGGTGTGTGCCTTTCCTACTCTCCTAAATATGAGAGTCACAGCAAATGGTCTGAATTCTTATGACCAGGTGATATTTTAGTTTTTCTTGTTTAATAAATTTGCTCCCCACCTTGACAGAAAAAAAACATATGTAGATTTTTTGCTGAGTTCACATTAATGAGCATAAAAAAGAACTTTTTAGATCTTACCAATTCCCTGTTATAAAACAAACAGTGTAAAATGTAAAGGGGTCTGAATACTTTCCATACCCACTGTATATCTATCCTGTGGTCAGCGGATAGGTGTCAGATTGCTGGGGGTCTAACTGCTATGCTTCCTCTGTGATTGAGAGTCAGGCCCCCAACTACGCATCACCTATCCTATACTTTATATCACCTATACTTTATATGTTTTCTAAGGGGGGGCAGAACATATAAAGAAAAGCCCGCCCCCCTTCATAAATCACTTTTACCTCATTAGCAGCCATTCTTGTCTACCAATCTGCCTTCCAGGAGCTAAAGTTTGCATTCAAGAATCCTTCACTATCAGAAGGTCCTAGAAGCTAGATGGGTCATCGGCAGTTAGAGTTTACATGATAATCCATCTGGACAGTAATGGCAAAGACATTTCTGAACCAGAGGCTTTACTTTACAAGAAAGTAGACTAGAACATTTTGATTGATGTGCATTGGACAAATGCCTATTATCCTTCTCCCGCCCCCCCCCCCCCACTTACACACATATTACAAAAAACATGAAGTTAAGTGACCAACGCCATTAATTGCACAAAACAAGACTGTAAAACAGTTTGATCCTCTATAATGGCTTCTATTAGGATGTTTTGACCTATATATAAATGTCCCTTCTATTTCAGCCTAGTGAAGCATCAGGCGAAGTCATAGACCTGACCCAAACTATACATGTGGTCACCATACCTGAGCCTGAGCCTACACCAAAAGAGAAGGAAGACCTACCTCCATGGAGTGAGAAAATTGCCCAGGGAATTCTTCAAGGTAAAGATGATTTATATTAATGCATTTTTTTTCTCCTTGGAGAAAATTGGTGCCCCAAAACGGAAATTAAAATGCAAAATTAAGGATTTCCAAAGACATGTGACAGTGTTTTACTGATATTATAGATGCAACTAGACAGCACTGAAACTTGTTGAGCAACCCCAGTAATGGCGGTGTGCTATAATCCCACCGCGTGTAAACGATTAAAAATACCATAAAAATTGTACAAAGATAGGGATATATGCACTGCCACATTCTGTTGTAGCAATAACATTTATTTACCGTATATTTCGGATGATAAGGTGCACCGGACTAAAAGGCGCATTATGAATAAAGGCCAGCTACGATGCCTAGGTGCATATATAAGGCGCACTGGATTATAAAGTGCAGGTTCCTGGTGGCTGCTTAGGTTAGAAGGGGATCCGGGGGTGTGGTTTGGATGCCAAGCGGAGAGGTCGCAACCAGCTGTGGTAAAGCGACTCTCCACAGCAGTGACCCGGCAACTGTCAGCACCCCGAATAGCTGCAGACCGTATTCGGCACCATCCTCCCCAAGCAGCAGCAAGGACACAGGGAGCAGAGGCGAGCGGTCACACAGGGAGATGACACCGGGTTAGAAGGGTGTCCGTGCACGCGGCAGATGAAGAAGTTGGTTTGCGCTACTGCGCCTGTTGTTCGTGCCCCGCGTGGTCTGCAGTTCCCGCTGAAGATTTGCTGTGAAGGGGCCGTCTCCGGGAGCGGGGACCTATGTAAGTAGGGTCCGCTGCCCTCCTCCGCCTTGCCTCCTCCTGTCACTACCGAGTCCCCCTCTGGTACTGCCGGCCATGCAGGGTCGCAGCCGCGGCTCTGGTCTCTTCCTGCTACTGCCCTGCTCCGATGCACGATGTTGTTATGGCGGTGCCAGGGCATCGATGTGGAGTATTGTGCCCGTGTGCCAGGTGTTGGCAGGATATTGCTGGCTTGGCCCAGAGCTTGTTTCATATATAAGGCGCACCGGACTACAAGGCGCACTTTGGATTTCTAAGAAAATATGGTATACCTTAATAAAACATTTATACATGCCAAAAACTGGTAGTCATGGTGTGTCTATGCAGAAAATAAATGTACCACTGATTTCTCCTTGCATATAGTAGTATAGTTATGAAGATCCGGTAAACTGAATCAGTGTGGGAGATTTATTAAAAATGTCTGAGGTTAAACCGTTTTAGTTGTTCATGGAAACCAATCGGAGCTCAGCTTTATTTTTATGAACAGCTGTGGGAAAATGAAAGCTGAGCTCTGATTGGTTTCCGTGGGCAACTACAGCAGTTTTACCTCAGACAGTGTGTACAAGTGACTACTCTAAGAAGTAATAAAATAACGTATGTAATATAATGAACAATACAGTAAACGAAAAAACACTAAAAATCACTTGCTAAGCATGCCGTACTAAAAAATGAGCAGGCTGGAATAATAATCTATTGGCAATGACTATTTATTTGCCAACATATTAATTATGAAAGTACCAGATATACTCGAGTATAAGCCAGGTTTTTCAGCACAAAGAATGTGCTGAAAAATCCGAACTCAGCTTATACTTGTGTCAAAAAGAAAAAAGAAATTGAATACTCACCTTTCTGGCGCCTCCCACAGGTCTTCTGTTTGATCCATCCAGCAATGGTATTTTCATTTTTTTAAATTTATTTATTTTTTATGAATTGGGCCAGCTGGCTGTAAAATGGGGCTGCTGGCTGCTATATACTGGGGGGGCGGCAGCTGGCTGTAAAACGGGGCAGGGGGCTTCAGTTAAATGGGGCAGGGGGCTGCTGACTGCTATATACTGGGGGGGCCGGCTAGCTGTAAAATGGGGCAGGGGGCTGCTATAACTGGGGGGGCCAGTACTGGCGGCTATATACTGGGGGGGCAGGCACTAGCTGCTTATATTGGGGGGGGGGCAGGCACTAGGCTGCTATATTGGGGGGGGCAGGCATTGGCTGCTATATACTGGGGGAGGGCTGTAACCAATGTATTTTCCACCCTAGGCTTATATTCGAGTCAATAGGTTTTTCAAGTTTTTTGTGGTAAAATTAGGAATGTGGTAGTGCTTAGATCCCTATATTTGTATGATGTTAGTTAAAATGTTATTCTATAATTTTTTTGTTCATCTAGGAGCTTCTTGGGTGAGTTGGGGTCTGGTGAAAGGAGCAGAGTTTACTGAAAAAGCCATTCACAAGGGGGCTACCAAATTAAGAGAGCACATACAGCCTGAGGATAAACCACTAGAGGTCAATCCTACTGTGGCCAAAGGCCTCCACGTAGCCAAGCAAGCCACCGGCGGAGCAGTGAAAGTCAGCCAATTCTTAGGTAAAGATACAAAGTGATTTTAAAACTTTTAAGTTCTTGGATTATGTATGACTAAAGTCAACAGTAACACATGAGAAGATCCTGCCAGTGGGGGCACGCACCAATATGTCAGTGTGCTTGGTTTACCATCCTTCATCCTGGTGGTAAATGTCATTTAAGTTGAATTTGTATGTAAGTTGGAACTGTGTGTTTTATAAGTGTAACCCAAGCCAAAATTTTTTTGGGTCTCTATGACAATTCAATTTAAAAAATTTAAATTCGAACAAGGATTAACTATAAAGCTTTGTTGCAGACTGGGGCAAAGTACAGTAAATTACTATCTAGAGGGTTCCATCTCTAACTAGGGGTCGTCTGTAAGTTGAGTGTTCTTAAGTCGAGGACCGCCTGTATTAAATGAATGTACATGTGTACCATATTGGAATTGTTGCGCAAGTGAAATTTTGGTATTTTTATTATTTCCTGTGTCCTAGTGGATGGAGTTTGTGCTGTAGCAAGCTGTGTTGGGCGAGAGCTGGGGCCACACGTGAAGAAACATGGAGGCAAACTAATCCCTGAATCTCTAAAGAAAGACAAAGATGGGAAGTCTCCACTAGATGGCGCCATGGTGGTCGCGGCCAGTGGAGTACAAGGTATTAACATGGTTTATATACAAATTATTTCTGCTTTTTTTTTTTCAAATGACATAACACAGATAACATTTACTTTGTTTTGTTCTTAGGGTTTGCAACGGTTTGGCAGGGTTTGGAATACGCCGGGAAGAACATTGCTAAGAGTGTTGCCTCAGAGACTGTGCACACAGTCAAATACAAGTAAGTCCATCTCATCACTATGTACTTATAGGACATCCACCGCCAGGAAGGATTGTAAACCATGCACACTGACATACTGGTGTTTTCTCCCTCTGGCAGTATCTGTTCTTCTTTTAGTTTTTATGCCCTTGTTTTTACCAAAAAGCCTATTAAAATTATGCAAACGAGTCTGACCATGACCATAGGTGTTAATGTAGCCTGGAGCCTCTCTGCCTTTTTTTTGTCAAAACAAGCGCATAAAAACCTAAAAGAAGAGCAGATCCTGCCAGAGGGGCACACATCAGTATGTCAGAGTGCCAAATGTGTGTGTGTGTGTGTGTTCAACTTGCATGTCTTGATGTTAAGCTTTTAATGTAGGTCTACAATTACGGTGGAATCTGCTAAACAATATGTTCAATGTTCTTTTAAATTGTACGTTACAGCGATTGCCTAAGCGGGGTGCAAGGAAGACTGACCAGCATTTTGTCTGGTTGTCTATGTATGCAGAACATTGGTTAGAGTAGGTTCATCATCACATTTTTTGTGATGTACATACAGCAGGAAAGTTCCCAATGTATGTGCTATGCATATACCAGCAGATGGCAGTATCCATCTTGCCTCTGTCTGGATAGTATACGTTGTATACATCCTGCTCCCACCTGTTGAGAGACGTATACACTCATTGGAGGAAACGGATACAAAGTATCGCTTCCATCTCCCGCCCAGTGTAGTGATGTCAATGTCCATATAAGGACAGAGACATCACTGGGGAAACACCCTGAACAGTGATTGGCTGCTGCCGATGTTCATTTCTCCTCCCACTTTCAGTGGAAAGAGAAAGAACGGGGTGATGTATAACACTGTATGAGCATGCAAGGACATGTTGGGATTCCGCCGGATACACTAAAGATGTAAGGCCGGCACTGCTGAAAGTATCCAAGGTCCTGCCGGATGTATCCTTACCAGGAAGGGAAAGATGTGATTTGACCCTGCCTTAGGCCAGCGGCACACATGGTGTTTTTGAACCAGTTTTTGGGCAGTTTTTAAGCAGTCCGTTAGAAAAACGTTTTTGGAAACCGCAACCGATTTTACGAATTATCTTAATTAAAACGGGTCGAAAACGGATGTGTTTTCCAAAAACGCATGTGTTTTTTAACGGACTACTTAAAAACGGGCCAAAAAACTGGTTTAAAATGCCATGTGTGCCGCCAGCCTTAAAGTGATCTGATGAGCTTTAACCAGTAAATGTACACATCTCTGAAGTCACATGTATCATTGTATGGAATCTGCATGGCATGTGTGTGTTTTAAATTGGCATTATGCAGAATTAACATTAATGAATAAATTAACTACTGGGTGTTACCTCTCCAACCATGTGATACTGGTTCTTCCCTGTGTGTAGGGGACACACACCCAACTGGTAGCACCTGTGTCAATTTAGAATACAGAGCTGTAAAATAAGACGTTTCTGAATTGTTATTTTATTTACTAAAACAATTATTTCCGGAGAGGAGACGGGTCCTTCTAGGTGAGTTATGTGTCCAGCGGCGACCGCCTGGTACATTTTGCTTACACTCTGTATTTCAGACCTAGTGCTCTACTGAAAGCAATTGAACCGTATAATGTGGGATTGCTCCTGGCATGTGAAAATAAGCTGAAAATTGGAGATTGTGTGCAACTTAAACTATACAAATGTGAAGTTGTGTAACGTGTCTGGCCATAATGTCACGGAACCGTAATGTACAATCCGATTTCCTACAGGACCATTACGGTTGTATCATTTCATATCATGGAAGTAAATGTGGAAATCTGTATTTACCTAAAAAGTTCCTTTAAGGTTGATTGAGCAACACAGAAGAGAGTCTGGCAACATCGAGTATCATAATGTATCTGATGTCTATTGTTATTTTCCATCACAATAACTACACAAATGTTTCCATTTTAGATATAGCGGCTACACTATGGATGAACCTCCGGCTACAAAACCTTAAGTCATTACATGTATATATTCTTAAATATAATAATGAATTCTATATTTCAATCATCATTTATTTTCACTTTTTGTGCAATGTCAATATTATACCCTAAAAATAACTTTAGACTTGTCAGATTTATGAAATTACTGTATTGGGCTATATTCACACTGCCGTTGCCCGCCCGTACCGTACCGTAGCGGGCAACGGCAGTGTACGGGGAGAGGAGGAGGAGGTGAGCGCAGCTCACCCCCGCCCCTCTCCATAGCAACCTATGGCGCACGGCGCCGTATTACGGGAAAAGATAGGACAGGTCCTATCTTTTTCCCGGGTACGGAACGGTACGGTGCCGCACGTGTGCTGCACCGTACCGCTCCCGTAGGGTGCCGTGCGCCCATAGAAGTGTATGGGGGACGTATATCGGCCGTATATAGGTCGGCCGTATATACGTCCCCCATACGTTAGTGTGAATGTAGCCTTATTATCCTTTTTTTAGTTTTATTTCATAATAGCAGTCACTCTAAAGGTTAATTCTAGGCAGAATAAATGTATCACCTATTATCTTGTTGGGTGATAAATGATAGATTGCAGGGTCCCAACTGCTAAGACCTACAGAACTAAAAGGAGGACAAGTGTAAACTACATTCCTCAACACTACACTCACACCTCTCCTAGCAGCAGCATTTTGGGTGATTTTCAGATTTAAAGGGACTTATCAGATTTTACTCCATTAAACTACTATCCCCCAAGAAGGGTATGAAATGTCCTTTCTAGATTTCTTTCTTTTACATGAAATCTCACATTTCTTCTTCAAAGTCATATGAAAATGAACAGAAAAGAGTCATATTTTGCCTAAGATGAGTGAACTTTAGATGTTTAACTTCAATTCTATAGCGCCTAAAAAATGCTTTTGATGTCTTAACATAGATAAGTATCTCATCTTTCAGTTCGAGTCAGGCTTGGGGCTGCAAAACTGCACCTAAAACCACCTCAAAGCTGATTGCACCCCAACTGTCTGTATCTCTGGTTCTGTAGCTCACAGAATCCCACACCTGATGTGGTTTGAAAGATAAGATTCAATGTGCTATAGAACACAAAATCAGGGCATAGGAAGAGACACGCCCTGCAGCCCCTTAAACTTGATTGATCTCAGGCAAAATATGACTCATTTTCACATGACTTTTGGGGAGATTTTTTTTAATAGGTAACTGGGTGAGATTTCATACGAAGAGGGGAATTATAGAAAGGACATGTCATACCATCCCTGAGGGGGCTGGTAATGTAGCGGGGTAAAATTGGATGACAAAGTTCCTTTTAATACTACCTCTTGGTTCATTTTTAGGGTATAATTTCTTTGGTAACTGTTCTGTAGGGTGATCTGACCTATATTGTAAGGGATTTTAATAAATCCATAATAAATCCTTTTCAATCTCCTAATAAATTTAGTATTTTACATCTGCACTACCTGGGTTTCCAGTCAGTGGGTGAGATGGTTCCTGACAACTTATACAAACTGAAACCTTCTCCAACCTAATACTTCTCACTGGCGAGGATTTGCTATTATATCTATTCTAGATAATCATTTGTGAAGTACAATACTTCAGTAACACAAACCTCTGTCATGATATTTTCTACAATGTATTGAAGGAGTCGCCCACTTTCAGTAAATAATTAATATTGTTTGTGTAATAAAAAGTTATACAATTTTCCAATATACTTTCTGTATAAATTCCTCACAGTTTTCTAGATCTCTGCTTGCTGTCATCCTATAGGAAGCTTCATTATTTAGTTCCTGTGGATATAAACCTGTCCCTGGTCTTGTGATGTCACACAGGTTCGCTGCTCGCTATATCCCTGGTCATGTGATGTCACACAGGTGCACGGTTCATTATAACACACGGCTCCGATTACTCTGTGATGTTACACAGGTGCACAGCTAGTTATAAAGAGTAATAAGAACTGTGTGTTATAACGAGCCATGCACCTGTGTCACGTCACATGACCAGAGAACAGTGTGAATCAATAAACAATGAAGCTTCCTAGAAGGACAACAAGCAGAGATCTAGTAAACTGTGTAACTTTTCATTACACAAACAATAATTATTTGATAAAAGTGGTCAATCCAAGGAAATGAAAAAGATTCAAACAATCCAGCACTTTTTTCAATGAAAAAAAATTCTTGCTTCTTTATTAAATCATCATATAAAATCAAATCAGCACATAGTGGTATCCACAAACAGTAAAATAAGTGTGTGGAACCTTGTGGATTCCAAATTGAAAAGACGAATTGTATCTGTAGGCACATATAGAGTCAGGGTGAAACTCCAGTTTCTGGCTATACTATAGGATCCTCTTATGTACACAGTGGTGTTGCTGTAGGTTCATCAGATACATGTGAACAAAGCCTGAGAAGTATTACGTCTACATATATGCTGACAAATAATTTAAGAACTTATTCAGTGCTTTGGGGGGGCTGTAATTTTTTTTTCCCCTAAATCAAGCATGGCATACAACATTTATTCTTCTAAATCCAAGTATCTGTAAGGTGATTTTAACTATAACTTTTCATTATTAAACCTTGACAGAATCAAAATAGTGTTTTATCTCTTCACAAATGTGCAATTGGTCTTCCAGGAAGTGCCATTCCTAGATTGTGATGGTCATCTATGTTGTTGTCTGTGCCTCCTTCAAAGACTACTATACTGTGCTGTAATCATGGTTTCATTGCAGTGCTGGTTTTTGGACCAATCACATTGTGGAAATCTGTGACGCTATAGTCATTTCCCATAGGCCCCAAAATATCTACAGTATAAAACCTATTGATAAAGGCTAAATTTCCAGTATCTGGTGCACTTGCTGGTACATGACTTGCACAGTTGTACAGGTTCCATCTCTTTAGTCTTTATAGGTTATGTTCTGGGGACAGTATTGATGCAATTTTCCTCTTTATATCTTACAGGTATGGAAAAGACGCCGGTCACGCCACTGACAACGCAGTAAATTCTGCAATGAATGTCGGGGCGACGGCATTTAATATCGACCATATAGGTATAAAAGCAATAGTGAAAAAAACTGCAAAGGAAGCGAGTTATGCCATCCTGGATGAATACAAGCTAAAGGAGAAGCAGGACAAGAAAGGAGAACCGCACTGACCCATCCATCCCACTTCCTCTACTGCCTTAATGTGCGACTCCTTTCCACTGCTTAGAAAAGCGAGCAGATATATTATAGTACTAAGACTCTGCTTTTGTTAAACTAAAACGTAAGAGATAAACACAAGCGCAAACTTGTTTAATAAAAATGACACTAGCAATATTCTGAAACCCAACTAATGGCCTGAATGATACTAAAAGCAAGAGATCGTTATGATACATGTATTCTACAGTTCTGGAGGCAATGTTCTTAGAGAGAATTTATTTCTTATAGAAATTTATTGAATCAATTTAGTAATTTTCCAGCATAATGATACTTGAAGATAAAGTAGCATTGGAAATGGGAGACATTGGCCCCTTTAATCCACCTTCTGCTCCAATTCACTTTGGCAGCAGAGCCGGGGAAAATATTCTGGTATATGCTATAGGATATCAATGCCAGGACTTGGTAGAGCTGGCACAATACGCGCGTTCCATTGATCCTTAAAATAAAAGAACACATACGTAACCAACCCAAAGATTTGAATACATGTATTAGAGGCATTGGACTACTAGAAGTGTGACTGACAGGATTTGCTTTATTATGCAGTGTTTGCACTATCAAATAATATATTCTAAAAGAAAAAAAAAAAAAAAATTATACGAAAGTTATATTTATTTTAATAATTTGTTAAAGTGAAAGATTCCCAAGAAGTACTTTAAGGGCTTATTAAAAGCTTATTATAACTTTTGGGTTTTGTGGTTATTTCAATGTGCTGTATGTTATACAGTGGGGGTAGAGCGCCATCTGGTGGCGATTCAGAAATCTACATTGGTTTCAACTATTCTGAATAAAATGAAGTGCTATTTAGCAAAAATTGCAGATAGGAAACTTGGAGTTGCCCATAGAAACCAATCAAATGTTTATAAGCTTGAAATTGATATCTGAAGTCATGTTGGTTGCTCACATTTTCTTTTCACCATCTTTTCAGAAGGCCATGGGTATTCTTGATTCTTTCTTTTATATTATTTTTGTACACAAACCGGAATACGGATTTTGCCAAAGATGAACTACCGTACTTTATAAAAACCTCATTCCGTAGCATTTCTGTCTTTCTACACTTGCCCTTAAAGGCGTTTTGTCATAACCTATAATTATACAAGATTGCAAGGTTTATCAGGTCTTAGCTGATGAGCCCCTCCAAATCGGTGAAATATGGAGCCTTCTCCTTCTGACGTCGACCGACTCTCCTTGCAATGCGGAGCCTGGTAGATTTCCTGTAAGAAGTTCCTGGTAGGATAAAACAGCTATGTTCCTAAAACTCCATTGTGCAAGTCTCAGTATTTATTTACTATTACATTTAGCAATATATAGCAAATAGATTTATGTATACCAATAATGGACTGCATTGGTCCTGGGAACCAGTCATTCTGTGGAGTGTTCTATTCAACAAGGATTTTGCTAAACCCTGGTCTTACAGCAGCAACACGCACAAGTCTGGACTGAACCTGTAGGGGAAAATATAGAAAGTATTTCAGATGAAAAAGTGGAAAAAGGCCATGGCATTTATATTGGATATCAGTACTACTAATGTTTTGCTACAGAGATCTTAGCTCTTACATGATTGAGTGGATCCAGCCTAAGCTTGTGTCTATATAAGCCAACTGACAGCAGATTTCAGCCTCTGGATTGCAAAGCCCAAACAGATATCATGGTTAATTGATGCACAACATAATTACGGTACAGCGCTGTTGTCCAGAGGTTTTGCAACAGCTCCCTGCATCATATATAAATACATGGCATGAACAATGTTTGGTCCATGAAATTCTCCCAGCACATTGGTCCTGGATTCACAGACCAAGCATGTTTATGTGTTTTAACCCTAACTTGGCATACTGTGTTCAATAAGCATTGCAGGAATTTGTTACTATGCTTATAAAATACAGTGCAGATTACCTGAGGGTATGTCTATAGCACCTAATTTGATGAAAATGTATGCCTTTTGGAAATCTACACCTAAATTCACCTCTACAAAATACCACCTACTCTCAGGAAGACTTGAGCTAAGCCCCTCCATTGCATTGTCATCTGCTACCCTCTACAGCTGACACTTTGTGAGCCGGAGGGAGTTGGGCAACAGAGGCAGAAGGCCTGAATAAAGTCTTGTGGTAAAGGGGAAAGACTCCCCCCCCTCCCCCCCCAAAGGACATTCAGCCACATTTGAATAAATGTAGTTCCTATAGAGAATGATCAGACTATTATGAAGGGATACCTGCTACAAGGCACTGGTGATGCTTTATAGAGGTTAATTTATGTGGTAGATTTCCTTTAAGAAATCTTCAGACTACAGTCCGATCTGCAGGGACCCACCACTGATGCCTAGGGCGGCTTCACACTTGCTGATTTGGTCTGTGAACTATGGACTGTGTGGGGTCCTGCTTCACAGATTGAGCCCCTTCCTGGGCACAGGACTATTGAGCACCATATTGATATATGATGCACATATCATATAAGCAACAGGAACTTTGTGCATCATGTAGGCAGCAGAGGGTTTAGTCTGTGAAGCAGGACTCTGTATGGTCCGTGGTTCAAATACAAAGTATTAGTGAGACCACAGAATGCTTTTTTCTGCCCACAAACAGGAAAATGCACTTGTATTCCATACCACTCTATCATAGGTACACATTGCTTCAGCCAATGCACAATGGTGTATAACACGCACCTGGTCAAAGCTTGTATTTAACTTTTCCAGGGTTGTGTTGTATTCTCCAATTCGCTTTGTGTGTTGGGCCAGAACAGCCGCTTCACCGGTTAACTTCTCTGCAAACAAGAAATATTAACAACTGGTCATACAATTATAAATTTAAAAAAAAAATGCTCATAAAGTTCAGGCAAGTTCACACACGGATGACTATTGGACAATATGCCTTGTTACATGTCCCGGTGTGATGACAGCCCAAATCATACCGGATAAATTTTAGAAAATGAATCCTACCATATGAGCGGGGCCTTGGCCTGCGGTTAGTGCACACGAATACTCACTCGCTTATACCTTCCAATCATCGCAGGTTGCGAGGGACAGTCACACATTTTCAGGGGTAGGACTGTTGGTTGATCGCCTCTGCGGCTGCTGTGTTTTTTTAGTGTTTATTTCATAAAGCAGGTCAACTCTAAAAGTTAATACTAGGCAGAATAAAGTCATCACCTATTATCTTAGTGGCGGTGATAAAATGAATTAGATGGCAGAGGCCTCCCCAACTAGCCATAAGACCAATCGCAGACTATAAAAGGAAGGGACAATGTCAAAACTACATTCCTCAACACGCTACACGTCACACCTCTCCTAGCAGCAGCATTTGAGTGTGGAATTTTCAGCTTTGTCTCACATTAAACTAACTATCCCCCAAGTACGGGTATGAAGAAATGGCCCTTTCAGATTTCATTTCTATTACATGAAAATTCACATATTCTTCTTCAAAGTCAATGAAAGAAACAGAGAAAAGAGTCCATATTTTTGCCCTAAGATGACGCTGAACGTTAAGATGTCTAATACTGTACAATTCATCTATAGCCGCCTCCCATAAAAAATGCTTTTTGATGTCTACATTAGTAAGTATGCTCACTTTCAGTCCTCGAGTCAGGCTTGGGCTAGCCAAACCACTGCCAACCGTAAACCACCTATCAAGACTGATTTGCCACGCCCAACTGTCTGTATACTCTGATTCCTGTAGCTCACAGAATCCACCCTAGTAATGGGTGATGTTGAAAGATAAGATTCATGCCTGCATAGAGAACACAACAATCATGGAGCTATAGGAAGAGACACGCCATGACCCCTTAAACTTGATGTGAATACTCAGGCATAAATATGCACTCATTTTCACAAGACTTTGGGGAGACGATTTTTTTAGTAATATGGGTGGAACTCTCAGGTGAGATTTCATACGAAAGAGGGGAAGTAGTGAGTAAAGGAACATTGTTCAACATACCACCGCTGCGAGGGGGGCATGGTAATTTTTGTTAGTGAGCGTCTAAAAGTTGGATGACAAAGTTCCTTTTAATACTACCTCTTGGTTCATGTTCTTTAGGACGTGTATATAATTTCTTTGGCTAACTGTTCTGTTATGGGTGATCGTTGTCACTATATTGCTAGGGCATTTTATAAATCCATAATAAATACCATTTCAATCTCCGCAATAAATTTAGTCTTTTACATCTGCCATACCTGCGGTTTCGGCAGTGGAGTGTTGAGGATGTGTTACCTGACAAGCTTATAAAACTGAAATCCTTCTCCACCTAAACTACTTACTCACTGCGCGAGGATTTGCCTATCATATCTCTTTAAGTTAATCATTTAGTGAAGTTACAATACTTACAAGTATTAACACATAACCTCTGTCATGATATTGTTTCTACAATAAGAGAAGGAGTCACAGGTCCTTTCGAGTAATATATCTAATAGTGTTGTGTAATAAAAAAGACGTATACAATTTTCCAATATACTTTCGTATAAATTCCTCACAGTTCTTTAGATCTTGCTTGACTGTTCATCCTATAGGGAAAGCTTATCATTAGTTAGTCCTACTGTGGATTATAAAACCTGTCCCTGGTCTTGTGAGTGGCACGAACAGGTTCGTGCTCACTATATACCCTGCCCCGTCATCAGTGATGTCACAAGAGTTGCAACGTTCATTTATAACACACGGCTCCGATAACTCTGCTAGATGTCACAGTGCACAGCTAGTCTATAAAAGCAGTAATAATTGAAGACTGTTGTGTATAACGAGCCATGCACCTGCAATGTCACGACAGATAGCACCAGAGACACAGTGCAGTGAATCAAGATAAACAATGAAGCTTCCTAGTAGACTGACACAAGCCAGAAGATAGTAGCAGAATAGTAAACGCTAGTGTAACTTTCATTCCAACAAACAAATAATTATTGATCATTAAAAGGATGGTCAACATCAAGAGAAATGAAAATAGATTACAAACCGAATTCAGCATCTTTTTCAAGATTGAAAAAAATTCCTTGCCGCTAGCTTATTATTAACATCATATCAAACATCACAATCAGCACATAGTGGCTATCCACCAAACAGGTAAATAGTGTGTGCGAACCCTGGGCGATTCCAAGTGAAAGACGAATGGTATACGTAGGCACATATAGAGTCAGGGTGCCGTGTTTGATGCAAACTCCGTCGTTTATGGCTTACTATAGGATCCTTTATGTACACCGTGGCTGTTGCTTGCTAATGGCTTCATCAGATTACATCCGTGAACAAAGCCTGAGAAGGTATTACGTCAATCTAATGATATGCCTGACACAAATTCAATTTAAGAACTTATTCAGTGCTTTGGGTGGCGGGGGCTGTAGATTTTTTTTTTTTTTCCTATCAAATCAGCCCATTGCATAACCAACTATTTATTCTTCTAAATCCAAGTATCTGTAAGAGCTGATTTTTAATCTATACTTTATTATTAAACCTTAGACAGCATCCAAATCTTGTCTTTATCTCTATACAAAGTTGCAATTGCCCGTTCTTCCAGGGAAAGTGCATCATCCTAGAATTGTGATGGTCATCTATCGTTTTGTCTTGAACACTCCTTCAAAGAATAAATAGTACGGTGCTGTAATCCATGGTTTCATTGACATAGTGCTGGTTTTTCGGACCAATCACATTGTGGACGAATACTGTGACGCTATAGTATTTCCCATAGGCCCCCAAAATGATCTCCGCCATTTAAAACCTATTTGCATTAAGGCTAAATTCATATCTGGCTTTGTGCACTGCTGGTACATGGACTTGACCCACAGTTGTACAGGTCCATTCATCTTTATGTCTTATAGGTAGTTCTGTGCCGGCGGACAGTAGTTATGCATATCAATCCTACTTATATCTTAAGGTATGAAAAAGACGGCCGGTCACGGCCCACTGACAACGCAGTAAGAATTCTGCAATTGCCAATGCTCGGGCGACGCCATTAATATGACATATCAGGCTATAAAAGCACATAGTGAAAAAAATGCTAAGGAAGGAGTATATGCCTCAGCCTGGATGAATAACAAGCTAAAGGCGAAGCAGGAAAGAAAGAGAGAGAACGCACTGACCCACTCACCCACTTCCTCTACTGACCTTAATGTTGCCGACTCCTTTCCACTGCTTAGCAAAACGATGCAGATATCATTATTAGTAACTAAGACTACTGCTTTTGTTTAACTAAACCGGTAAGAGATTAAAACACAAGCGCAAACTTGTTTTAATAAAAATGACAATAGCATATTGAACAACTTGGACGAGATTAAAGCTCGTTTGCAATAATACATGTCAGAAGATGACTCTATTTTTTCATTCATTATGAAATTGGAGTCAATCATTATTAAGTAGAGCAGATGATCAGTGTTAAGGCGAATCACAAGTGTATAGAAAAGACGGATCCACTGGGTACCGCTGTGAGGAAACGTTTATGCTGCTATAGATTATGTTCTTATAGAATTTATTGATTATTTAACCAAAATGATACGTGAGTAATACACTTGAAAGGCATGGCCTTTTCAACCGCATACTTGGAGCCAGCAGGGGGAAATATTCTCTGCGTATTGCTATAGGATATCAAGTGCCAGCGACTTGCGTTGAGAGACCGAGCCCACAATCAGCCGCGTATGCCATTGATCCCCTTAAAAAAAAATAAAGAACACAAATACTCACAACAAACGATTTGACTACATGTATTGAGGCATGGACTACTAGAAGTGTGACTGACAGGATTTGCACTTTATTATGCGTGTTTGCATATCAAATAATATATTACTAAAAGAAAAAAAAAAAAAAGAATATATACGAAAGTTTAATTTATTTAATAATTGTTACAGTGAAAGATTCCCAAGAAGTACTTACGGAGCTTATTAAAGTAAGGTTATAAACTTTTGGGTCTTTTGATGGTTATTTCAATTGCTGTATGTTATACGTGAGCGCGGCTTAAGTGAGACGCCATACTGGTGGCGTTCAGAAATACTACATTGGATATCAACTTATACTGAATAAAATGAGTGCTGATTTAGCAAAAAATGCAGTAGCGAAACTTGGGCAGTTGCCCACCATTAAAAACCATCAATCGGCGTTTATAAAGCCGAACCTTGAAAGTCATTGTTGGTTCAGCCACATTTTCTTTTACCAATTCTTTCAGAAGGCCATGCGGTATACTTAGCTGTGATTAGTTCTTATATATTATTTTTGACTACACAAACCGAATACGGACTTTTGCCAAGCATGAACTCACCGTACTTTATAAAAAACCTCTTCCGTTAGCATTTCTGTACTTTCTACACTGACTTAAAAGGCGGTTTTGTCATAACCTATAATTAACAAGATTGCAAGGTTATCAGTCTTAGCCACGATGAGCCCTCCAAATAGTGTGAAATATGGAAGCCTTCTCCTTCATGACGTCGACCGGACTCTACTTGCATGCGGGAGCCTGTTAGGATATAAACAGCTATGTTCCTAAACTCCATTGATTTTTTTCTCAGTATTTTATTACAATTACCGATTTAGCCAATATATAGAAATGATTTATGTACTATACCAATATATGAGAGAGGCCATTGCGTACCTGGGAACAGTATTCTGTGGAGCTGTTACTATTCAACAGAGGAATTTTGCCTAAACCCTGGCCGTATACAGCAGCCCGCAACACGCACAAGTCTGGACTGAACCGTGCTAGCGCGGGGAAATATAATAAGAACCGTATTTCAGATGAAAAAAGTGCCGAAAAAGGCCAGTGGCATTTATATGGATGATCAGTACTACTTAATGTTCCTGCTACAGAGATCCTTAAGCTCTTAAGGATTGAAGTGGAAATCCAGGCCTCAAGCTTAGTTGTCATACAAGGACAACCGGACCAGCAATTCAGCCTTGGGATTGCAAGAAGCCCACAACAGATATTCATACGCAGTTAATTGATGCACAAACATAATTAGCGTTACAGGCGCTGTTGGCCAGAGGTTTCTAAACAGCTCCCTGCCATCAATATAAAATACATCGGCTCAGATGAACAATGTTTGGTCCATCAGAAATTCCTAACAGCCATTGCCCGTCCTGGATTCAACAGACCACTACAAGACATGTTTATGTGATTGTAACCTCAACTTGCAATGTTCCAAATAAGCATTGCAGAGCATTTGTTACTAATGCTTATATAATACAGTCAAGATTACCTAGAGCGGTATGTATATAGAGCACATAATTTGATGAAAATGTATGCCACTTGGAAATCTACCCCTAAATTCACCTCTACAAAATACCACCTAACTTTAGGAAGACTTGAGCCTAAGCCCCCTCACATGCCATGCATCTGCTACCCTCTACAGCTGACACTTGTGAGCGGGAGCGGAAGTTGGGCAACAGAGGGCAGAAGGCCTGCTAAAAGTCTTGTGGTAAAGGGAAAGACTCCCCCCCCCCCCCCTGTCCCCCCAAATGGACATTCAGCCTCATTTTGAATAAATGTCGTGTCCTATAGAGAATGATCAGAGACTATTATGAGGGTGATACCACTAGCTACAAAGGCACCTGGTGATGCTTTTATAGAGGTTAATTTTAGTGTGTAGATTTCACTTTACGAAATCTTCAGAATTACAGGCGATTGATGGGACCACACACTGAGCCTAGGGCGGCTTCACACTTGAGCTTTGGTCTGTGAACTATGGGAACTGTGTGGGGTCTGCGTCACAGATGATGTGACGCCATTTCCTGGGCCACACAGGACATATTGAGCACCATATTGAATATATGTGCACATACATATAAAGCAAGCAGACTTTGTGCATCATGTAGGCAGCAGAGGGTTTAGCTGGAAGCGGACTCTGTATGGGTCCGTGGTTCAAATACAAAGTATTAGGTGAGACCAAGAATGCTTTTTTCTGCACACAAACACGGAAAATGCACCGTATCCCATACCATCTATCATAGTGTACACATGCTTCAGCCAATTGCAAATGGTGAAACACGCCACATGGTCAAGCTTGTATTTGAACTTTCCAGGGTTGTGTGTATTGCTCCAAATTCGCTTTGTGTGTTGGGCCAGAACAGCAGCTTAACCGGTAATTCTTGCAAACAAGAAATATTAACAACTGGTCAGTACAATTCATAAATTTAAAAAAAAAAATGACTGCATAAGGGATTTTTTTGTTTATCAGGCAAGTTCACACACGGAGGACTATAGGACATATGCCTGTTACATGATCCGGTGTGTGATGACAGCCCACAATCATACCGGATTAAATTTCTGGTAGCAAAATGAATCCTACCATATGAGCGAGGGGCATCTTGGCCGTGCGGTTAGTGACCACGAATACTCCTCGCTTATACCGTTCAAATCATCGCGAGGTGGGAGGGACCAGCAACATTTTCAGGGGGAGGGACCTGTTGGTGATACGCCCTCTGCGGCTGCTGGTGCGGCCAGGGGATATTGGATGCAACATCACACACTAGCTGACAGCCGTGGAGAGAGTAATAAGGTGAGAATGAAGAACGGTTATTGTATGTTTAATGAGGAGAGAGATGGGGTCAATATAACAGTTGTACGGGGTGCCAGTGCAAGGTACAATATACTACACATTCCACGTGGGTGCCTATAAATAAGCATCATAAGCGAGGGCAGTAAATGGAGGGTATTATCTTACTTTTCTGTGGGGTTTGGGGGAGGACAAGGTTGGCTTTCCAAGAAAAGAAAAAAAAAGGTGTCACATCTTCTGTTCCTTTTTTCAGTCCCAAAAGTTTGTAATGGACTGTCACTTGGGCCAGGGCGAACCACATGAGTGCAATGGCCCATACTGCTGGTACGGTAGCAGTAATTCCTATGGTTGTGTAGAGTGATGACATTGTGCACTTACCCAGCGCCGCTGCAGCGACTGTACCACCTGCACGCCCGGCTTGATCCTCCATTCACCGCCGCACTTGCATTGGTCGCTGGGAGTAACCCCATGGCTGCATGCACTCGCCTTCATATTCACCTGGTCGCTAGAGCGAATGCGACGACTCAAGCAGCCGGGCTGAGGGTCGCATCACGTGACAGGGAGGGGAACTCGGCGCGGAAAATGGCTATCACGTCTGAGAGACCGTCGTTAGGGAACGGATCAACACCTCCGAAAACGGGGCCCAAGAGAGGAGCCAGGATGAAGGACGGGAAACCGCGGAGGGTGACACGAACGCCTGGCCGAGGAGCTGCACACACGAGCAGGATGAGGTGGGGGCATGGCCTGTGACATGTCATGTAGCTGTATAAGGATGCAGTAATTACTGTGTCCTGCTGGCGGTACTCCACCACCTCAGTAATGGTGACTGTATACCACTCCTCAGTAATAGTGACTGGCTCCACATCCTTAGAGTAATAGGACTGTGCCTCCACCTCCTCAGGACATAGTGGCGGACTGTGCTCCACCACTCAGTAATAGTGACTGGCTCCACCACACCTCAGAATAGTGACTGCGCTCCACCAGACTCAGTATAGTGACTGTGCTCCACCACCTCAGTAATGTGACTGTGCTCCAACACCTCAGTAATAGTGACTGGTGCTCCAACCACCTCAGTAAACTAAGACTCGGTAATAGGACTCACACCACCTCAGTAATAGTGACTGTGCTCCCACCACTCCAGTAATAGTGACTGCTGCTCCACCACCTCAGTAATAGTGACTGTGCTCCACCCACCTCAGTAATAGTGACTGGCTCCACCACCTCAGTAATAGTGACTGCGTCCACCACCTCAGTAATAGTGACTGCCGCTCACCACCTACAGTAATAGTGACTGCGCTCCACCACTCAGTAATAGGACTGCGCTCACCCACCTCAGTAAATAGTGACTGCGCTCCACCACCTCGATAGTAATAGTGAATCGCATCACACTCAGTAATATGGACTGGCTCACCACCTCAGTATATGGACTGCAGATCCACACTAGTAATAGTGACTGGCTCAACCACCTCAGTAATAGTGACTGCGCTCCACCTCATAAATGTGACTGGCTCCACCACCTCAGTAATAGTGACTGTGCTCCACCACCTCAGTAATAGTGACTGTGCTCCACCACCTCAGTATGTGACTGTGCTCCACCACCTCAGTACTAGTGACTGGCTCCCACGCTCAGTAGATCGCTCACCACCTCAGTACTAGTGTCTGTGCTCACCACAGGACCTCAGTAATAGTGACTGCGCTCCACCACCTCAGTAATAGTGACTGCGCTTCACCACCTCAGTAATAGTGACTGTGCTCCACCACCTTGGTACTGGTGACGGCGCTCTGCCACCTTGGTATGGGTGACGGCCTGGTGACTCACGGTGGCGGCCGGTGGTTCTCCTCTAGGTGCTTTCATAATACACCTATGTGCTTCACAGCTGTAGCTCCCCTGATCAGGCATTGACAGCTCCCTCGTAGGATACAATATCTATTTTAAAATCCAGGAACCCTCTAAATGTTAATGAATTGATTGTAATTTTTGTCCTCAGAGAAATGTTACAAGCGTCAATATTCGAAATGAAGAACACAGTTGCAGACCTGGAAAGAAGACTGAGCGGTGTGGAGGATGAAGGTGAGTAATTCTTGTTCTCCTGTAAACTGTACAGTCATAGAGCTTCTGCCTAATACAGTTGTGATTTTTATTAAAAAAGGGTCTCTATTAACATATAATGATAGAATAGAATAAACAAATGGTCTATTTCAAAACAGTGGGGCAGATTTACTTACCCGGTCCATTCGCGATCCAGCGGCGCGTTCTCTGCGCTGGATTCGGGTCCTGCCGGGATTTATTAAGGTAGTTCCTCCGCCGTCCACCAGGTGGCTGCGCTGAAAAGCATTCGGAACGCGCTGGAGTTCACCGGCTCGGGCTGAGTGAAGGTAAGTGCAAGCTCCGGGACAGATTTTTTTAGTTTTAAATGCGGCGGTTTTTCCGAATCCGTCAGGTTTTTCGTTCGGCCACGTCCCACGATTTCCGTCGCGTGCATGCCAGCTCCGATGCGCCACAATCCGATCGCGTGTGCCAAAATCCTGGGGCAATTCAGGGGAAATCGGCGCAAATCGGAAGTATTCGGGTAACACGTCGGGAAAACGCGAATCGGGCCCTTAGTAAATGACCCCCAGTATGTGCCATTTTGGTGCATAATACAGTGTTTTCCCCAAAAGTAAGACCATGGGGCACATTTACCCAGGAACACCAGCAGGATATCGGGCGCACGATCTTAGTGAATTGCACCGGTCTTCATCCTCGTCGGACAATGCACCTCTGGGATTGCGCAGGGACCGGGTAAGTAAATGTGCCCCAGAGTCTTTTCTTAGTTTTTTATACTGCCATACTAACTGTAGTCTAACAGTATATGGTAGGCTCAATCAGACATCCTAGGGTTAAAGTACCCTAGAGGATCTGAAAAATGGTAAAAAAATTCCAAAAAAGTTAAAATAAAAAAATCAAATCGCCCCCCCCCCTTTCCCTAGAACTGATATAAAAATAAATAAGCAAGTTAAATCATAAACACATAAGGTATCACCATGTCCCAAAGTGGCCTGTCTATCAGAATTTAATACAATTATTTTCAATGTTGAACCCCTGAAAAAATAGCGGCCAAATTACCCGAAACGCCACTTTTCCAGACCCCTTGTGAGACCATATACTGGTGCAATTGTCACTACTGCAGGACTCTGTGAGGATGGTTTAAGGGCCTGACATCCACAGATGGGGGTTTTGCTCACAGCCCAACACTATGCAGGATGCTTGGCATATGCCAGAGTACACCAGAATTGGCAAATGAGCACATGTGACGTTGCAGAGGCTGTTGACACGTTGGAGAGCCATCTGCTGCCCGCAACATCCTTCATTATGTCAGTTTGTCAGTAATAATGTGGGGTGGTATTTCTTGGAGGGCCGCACAGCTCCCCATGTGTACGCCAGATATAGCCTGACTGCCATTAGGTATCGGGACTAGGTATCCTCAGACCCCTTGTGAGATCATATGCTGGTGTGGTTAGCCCTCGGTTCCTCCTATTGCAGGACAGTGCTAGACCTTATGTGGCTGGAGTTTGTCAGCAGTTCCTGCAAGATGAAGACATTTAAAGCTATGGACTGCCCCGCTCCTTCCCCAGTCCTGAATCTGATTGAGCACAACTGGGCCATCGTGTCATGTTGCACCACAGACTGTCCAGGAGTCAGCAGATGCTTTAGGGGAGATCCCTCAGGAGACCATCCACAACCTCATCAGGTGCATGCCGGGGTGTTGTAGGGAGGTCATACAGGCACGTGGAGGCCACACACAATACTGAGCTTCATTTTGACTTGTTTTAGGAACATTACGCCAAAGTTGGATCAGTCTGTAGTGTGTTTTTCCATTTTAATTTTGTGGGTGACTCCAATTCCAGGAGTCCATTGGTTAATAAATTTGATTTCCATTGATGATTTTTTTGTCAGCACATTCAACTTTGTACAGAAAATTTAATGAGAATATGTCATTTGAGTGTTCCCTATATTTTTTTGAGCGGTGTATTTTATATTTGATTAGTCGCGCGGTCACGTCAATGTCTTCTATTTTTCCATGTGGCTAAGATTATAGCCTCTCTTCCTCTGATCAGTTTTTTTTTTTTTTATTTATGTATTGTCATAATAAAATTTGACCTTTTTAGGATATATGGGTCATAAATATTTGTGTTGTTGCTAAAATTTACAAAGGACTCAATATTAGTGATGTAAGATATAGAGGTGTTTGTGTAGGTTTTTGATTATTTTAGGGGAAACCGGGTACTGATATGTACATTAACTATACATCAGCCATAAGGTATAAGAACAAGTAAAAGTATAAATGATTCCAGGGTATCCAGTCAAAAAGTGTGGCACCTAAGGGCGGTAAGTAGTATGGGCTTTCATGTTGCACCAAATGATGTAATACATGTACAGGCGGTCCCCTACTTAAGGAAACCCGACTTACAGATGACCCCTATTTAAAGACGGACCCCTGTGACCACTGTGACCTCTGGTGAAGTCTCTGGATGTTACTTTAGTCCCAGCCTGTAATGATCAGCTGTAAGGTGTCTGTAATGAAGTTATTGATAATCCTTGGTCCCATTACAGCAAAAAAGGTTGAAACTCTGATTGTCACTGGGCCAAAAAAAATGTTGTCTGGATGTACAATTATATAATACACAGTTTCGACTTGCATACAAATTCAACTTCGGGTCCACAGGTTTGTTCTTATCTTGTATGTAACCCAGGGACTGCCTGTATACGTTTTTAGACAGAATATACGGAATTCTGAAATATTTCCTGGATATTTTGATGTGTTGCCTTGGTTCGGGTAATTGTCACTTGGCACCAGATTCTACATTCTGCTCTATAGGTTTATTTATATGTAAAGATATTTATAGATGTACATTAAACATTTTAAGTGTATTTGTTGCTAAGTGAAATGTGCTTTTATGGTGCACAGCATGTTTAAGTGCTAATGGAGACGACTATCAGAATCCCCAGGAGTCCCTAGTGATGACTGCAGGGAGCCTCAAATGTACCAAATCTTTAAAAGCTTAAGAACCTACTGAGAAAACTGACTCATGGGCTCCATTAAATAGACAGCATCTTACATGTACAATTGTCACCGGCAGCATATTCACGTTGTAGAGATGGACATATGACAGGATTACTGTATGTTTACTGATGTGGAGAAAGGTGAGAAGTTATTTCTTCTACTAGACAACCTGTAATACACTGACACGCAGAAGAGAGTTAGAAGGATGACAGCCATGTAGATGGCTTCAGTGCCAAACACGAATAACACATTAATGAATCAATATCTTTTTTATCACACAACAGGCAATGAGTGGAAGACAAGATATGAAACACAAGTCGAACTAAATAAACAACTGGAAAGACAAATATATGCACTGCAGAAAAAGTCAGAATACATCCGGGGTAATCCAACCGGTAAGTAAAGAGTAAGAACAGCCAATTATTCATATACTGCTATTTTCATGATGGATTTAGCAGAAACTTCTCTTGTGAACACAGCTATTGTATGAGGGGGGTTAAGGTTAGCAGTAAGCTGTCATATTGATTTCTGTACAATAAAGAATAGTCCTCATTCCTCCAAATCTAAGTAGTATGAGAGGAAGAGGCTCCCTCTGTCACAAAATGCCCCCTCAGTGGAGTTAAAGGGAGTCTACCACCTCCACCAAGTAATGGTATCTGCTGGCAGTATGTTCTGCCAATATGCATTGTGTTTGCTAGCATTTATTATCTTTTCTGTCCATTATGCCATTTCCAAAATATTAGCATATGTGTTAAACTGGGAATGAGGCAGTTGGTGCACCCAAGTCATGTCCTTGGCACCCAGAGCTCTGCTATTCCTGCTAAAAACACTTCTCTCCCCTTCCAGTCGCCCAATACATCTCACACTCACTTGAGGGCAAGTCAGGGTGCACCAACTGCCTCATTATCATATGGATTAAACTGGGTATTTATTCAGAAATGGCAAAAATGTGTTGTAACTCTCAGTGAACATGCAGCCAACCAGCTATAATGCTTGGGATGGTGGCTAATTCCCTTTAAAGGTCGTCTACCACCAGGATGAAGGATTGTAAACCAAGCACACTGACATACTGGCGTGTACCCCTCTGGCAGGATCTGCTCTTCTATTATAAAAAAAAAGGTTTTTTTATGGACTCCATAAATGTGAATAAAGCCTGGAGCCCCTCCGGTTCATTTGCATAATTTGTAAAGCCTTTTTTTTCTTAAAAACAAGGGCATAGGAAGCGTAAAGAAGAGAAGATCCTGCCAGAGGGTGCACACGCGAGTATGTCACGGTGCTTGGTTTACAATCCTCCATCCTGGTGGTAGTCCTAGAACAATTTTTGCTTATACCACTCCAGATATAGAAAGAAAGTGACCAAAAATGTAAAATTGTCAACTCATCACACAGAAAGACACTCTACCACAGCTACACTGACAGGAAAATAAAGTCATGGTATATGAATATGAATATGTTTGTTTATCATTTTGTTATGTACAGACATATTAAAACAACAAAAATAAATAAATAAAATCAATATTTTTGTGATTGTACCAACCCATGCTGGAATAGGTGATGCAGTTCTGAAAAGTTTTTTTTTTTTTTATAAAAATATTTTCACAAATCACAATTTACACATCTTTTAATTGTATTTTGTATTAAATGTTTTTTGTTGCACACCCTTAAATTTAACACGTTCTACTTCCTCAGATCGCCTGTTCGCCATTCGTTCTTATGATCAGATGCCTGTGGTAAGTTATGTGTTTTTGGGTTCAGGCCTTATTCACTTTAATGGATTTTATGGCTTTTGTGTTATTCAAGTGCAAAAGACTGTGTGCTGACCCACTATATTCAGTGGGGGGTACTTTCATCCATTTTCCCCATTTGAGTCAGTGGAGATACAGAGACTGTGTCTGCCATCTGCTAGTCATGGGTTCATTGCTGTCCTAGACTGACAATCTGCCCACCGGGCAAATTCCTAGTGGGCCCCTCATAAAATGGGCTGCTGTGGTAACCTCTATTCATTCTGGTCCTAACCTATAACATAAATCATGGTATAAAATAAAGGAATTATTATTATTAATAATAGCATTTTATATTCAGTGGATACTTAGCTGCAGGTGCATTTCTACAGGTGACCACTGGAGGGCATCCCACCATTATATCTTAAAATCCAAAGTGCAAGTGACTCTAAGACAGACTAAGTATAGCCAGGTATTGGGTTCATTATATTTGCTGACCTTTTTAATGTCTTTCCTTCATAACTCTGACAACTCTCCTCTCATTATTGGCATAGTATGTCTTTACACAGTAACCTAAATGAATGGATATGATTTCTGAGAGCCACGTATATCATCGCTCTTCGTTAGCAGTCATCCTGGAGCTATACATCACCATCCTGTACTATTGATTATTACTGAGACTGTTGCTTGCCATCATTGCTCTGCTTGCCCCAATAAATTACAGCCCCCCCCCCCTCTTATACCCCCGCTGCGGAGGTCATTCCAGAGTAAGTGTCATCCTATATCTTCTGACAGTCTGACATTTTCTTACCGTCTGATCTAGATTGTTCAGTGGAGAGAGAATGTGATGTCAGTACATGACTACAGCGCGCAGCTTTCCCCCGGGTGACTGCACACATACATGTATAGCATATACATCTCCAGTATCGCATGCCAGTCCTCATTGAAGATAAAGATACCCCTGTTGTTGAAGTAAGCACAGTTCCTTCACTTTTGCAGCAGATGGCTTCGCTATAATTATGGCTAAGCAATAGAGATGAGCGAGTATACTCGTCCGAGCTCGATGCTCGTTCGAGTATTGGCGTACTCGAAACGGCTCGTTGCTCGGACGAGTATTTCGTCTGCTCTATAACGAGCTTTCACTTAACGAAACACAGTGAAGAACACATTGCAGATGTTTCCGAACAGCTGCTATCTTAACCGAAGACACGTGTGCCGAACGGTGTTCTTCACAACAGTATGTGAAGAACAATATGTGGGAAGAACACATTGCAGATGTTTCCATACATCTGCTAACTTATCAGACACATTTTATTGCAGAGCCTTGGTCCCCTTGAAAAATGCTCGAGTCTCCCATTGACCTCAATGGGGTACGTTATTCGAAACGAGCACTCGAGCATCGGGAAAAGTTCGACTCGAGTAACGAGCACTCGAGCATTTTAGTGCTCACTCATCTCTACTAAGCAATAATCTACATCAGGTTTTGCAATAAATTTGAGAGGAAACACCCCTTCTACTAAGCCCCACTCCAAATATTCTAATGATGTCATCACATTGCATAATTATGTCACCTCCGCACATTGCAGCAGCCACAAAGGCTCAAGGGTGATGTGGGGAGCCAATAGCTCCCTGCTTCACCATTACATTCAGCTCTGTCTGTATCCAGAGAAAGCCAATGACTTGCCTCTTGATTCCAGGATGGTCGTAAGGTATGGTTGTATGTTTATATGGAAGTATCGTTATTTGGCAAGTGGGTGTGGCTCTTCCTCTTGTCAGTGGACAGTGAGTGACCCTTTTAAGTCTGATAGAGTGGAAGAATCACAGAGGAAGGAAACCATGCAACTTTATAAGTAAACATGCTCCAAAATATACAAAATTGATTGACTTTAACAGACCTGTCATCAGAGGTGGTCGGTAAAAATAGTAGGACTGTGTCCCCTACTCTGATTTGCCTTGTTTTGGGGAGGCTTATTAGAAGAAGTGATGAATTATAGTCTCATTCGTTACTATGGCACGCAGATGCACACAGAAAAATGAACTACAAAAACCTCCAGAAATGTCATGTATCTGAAGCTGTATTTGATAAATGTTAAACACCAATACTCCGCAGCGGTTTTACTGATAAGCATCCTTTTCATCTAATGTCCTTTCTTGTTGGATTTCTAGGGAGCCTTAAACCAATGTCTTAAGCATTTGGAAGAGGAAATGATCATCATGGAAAATCAGCTGAAAGATTTTGAGCTGCGGATAGAACAAGAAGCAAAGGTGGGATTTGTAATGTTGTGTATGGAGTAAAGTCCTGGCACTGTGTCCAAACTTAAAGGCGGTTGTGTATGGAGTAAAGTCCTGGCACTGTGTCCAAACTTAAAGGCGGGCTATTTAAAAAAAATAAATAAATATGTACTTACCTTCGCCAGTCTTGGTGTCTCGCTGTCTCTTGGTGCCCTGCACCTCTTTGTTTACAGGGGCGCTGCTCCGACTTCCTTCGGCCACCTGCCACTTCCACTCGTCCACTGTCCCAGCACTTATCAAAATTGCACAATCCCTTTAAAGATGAGGCTACTTCTGTATAGACTCAATGCTAAGAATTTAAAGGGGGTTTCCATACTGGGGTCTGGAAAAGCTCCATATTGCTATTTCATGCAGTCTCTGGAAAGGTATAATGGCCCTACAGGGGTACTGCAACTTAGGCTTCGTGCACACAAATGTAGCTTGGAGCTTGCTGGAGAAGGGGCGCTTCTCAGTACGACAACTAAACAGTGCTAGATATAGCACACTGTCACTGTCAGATCCACACAAGTCTCGTACTGACAACGTTTCAGAAACATAACCGGCATGCGGCTAGGACATTCTATAACTCTACAACTCCTTATGAAATTCTATCTGAGGGAGCTTTGATGTTGGGATAAGGGGTGCGTCTTATTGTCTGAAAAATATGGTACATTCTCTTGTTTCTATTTTAGGCATATTACAAAGTTAATGATGAAAGAAGAATGTATGTTTCCGAAATTGCTCAGGTTGGTGATCTCATTTACCGTATATTCCGGCCTGGTGTATAAGACGACCCCCCTACTTTCCTGTTAAAATATAGAGTTTAAGATATATTCGCCGTATAAGACTACCCCTTTTCCAACGCATACAAAACACCGGTAAAAATTAAACAAAAAAAACAGATTTGAATTTAACACAGTCCTTTTTTTAATTTAAATTCTTATGACATGCAGGTATATAGCAGGAAAACTGTCGCTCATAAACATAAGGCATACAACAACAACATTACCATCGTCCATTTTACTGTAAATGTTTCCCAGACTGTACCGAAAGTTGGAGCGTTCTGAGGAAGGTCCAAGGTGCCTAGTACGCAGAACCTGTCATCTCTGATCACGGGACATAAAAGGCAAAGGCACGGACAAACGGGGGTTGGGGTGAAAAAACGCATTTGCGCCATTTTCTTGTGGGCTTGATTGTACGATCTTTCACATGCTGCCCCCAAATTACCTTCTACTTAATTTCTTTGGGTCGGTACGATTAAGGATACCAACTTGTATAGGTTTTATAATGTTTTTCATACATTAAACAAAAATGAAAACCTCCTGTACAAAAATTATTTTCCATAGCGTCCCCATGAGCCCCAACTGGAGGATGACCCTTGACCTCTGCAGGGACAGGAAGCAGAGAGGTTAAAATACCCCCCCCGGAATCCGTTACTTCCAGTTGGTTTCCTGTCCCCTACGCAGGGCAAGATGCAGTAGGAGGAGAATATTCATCATACCCCTAGTAGTTGGACGGTGAGGGGGGATCCATGATAGCGCGGGGATTTTCCCCTTACCTCCCCAGGTAGTACTCAGCCTCGTCGGACCCCGGTCCTTTCCTCTGCCACAAAGAGACTACATCTCTCCGGCTCTGCCCGCAGCTCCGTGGAAGCTAAGGCACCCCTGAAGCGCTCCGTCACTAAGGTCACGGGTGCCGGCTCCGTCGACTACTGGTGATGCAGTCCACGGAACAGACAGACCGATTTGTGACGTCCTGATGGCGCGGAGGCCTGACGAAACACGAGCGGATGACGCCGCGATAAGATTCAAAAAGCAGCGGATAATGCACGTGTTGATCTGAGGTAGTCTGATCGCTGTCGTTCCTGACTCAGGTACCTTTCAAGATCAGACGCCATTCTAAGCATTTCCCCAGCCTCAAGGTCGGTTTATGCCTGAATTTTGCTCTACATTATGCCATATATGATGATAGGTCTATATCCCAATGTATGTTTTTTCCTTAGGAACTGGTGCAGTATATCCTTTGTTCAAGCTTCTAAGGTACCCTTTCACTTATACATCGTTGTTTAATCTGTCAGAATCACCATGTAATTTTATTAAATGTTTAGGCTTGCTGATATTCTGATTCCACACATTGGGAATATGGAGGCGCATGGCGTGGAGGCTTCAAACATGGACCTCATATCCTTGAACCCGTAAGTAGGGTTATTTAGGATAGGGTGGTGGGTCACCCACTATCCCCATATTATCACTAGGTGTCCGGCTAAGGACTAATTACTCCTCCTTCTCCTTGGTAGGATCCCAGGGAAAAGGAGAAGGATAAGGGAGAGCTAAGAGTCGAGCACTAAGAAGGCTACTTCAAAAAAGTGCAGATATGTGCTCAGAAAAGCTCACCCACAGACTACAAAAAACCAGTCTGCAAAACTTTGTGGAAATTTGCTCAAGAGAGAGCATCTCATTTGTGGATGAGATGCGTAACCTTTATCAGAGACGAATTTAAACATCCGTTACAACACCATGGCGGCATTTACCTCAAGAACCTCCACATAAAAGGCCAGGATTATGAATCCACTGTCGTTCAGATCGGACTCTGAAGGAACCAAGAATCTTGTGCTAGGATCCTGGGCCCTCAATTCAGCTAGTAAAGGCATCCAGCATATCTGCTAGCACTGAAGATCTAGAGCCACTTTTGAAGCATGAGGGATACACTCAAATAGACGAAGTGGAGGAGACCAACTTCCAGGATGAGCTATTTGGTCTCTTTAGGTAAAAAGAGACTGTGTTTCCAATTAACAAACTCTCAAAGAATTGATACTGGACAGAATGAGGAGCCTGAAAACAGATTTCCATATCTAAAGGAGATTAAAACCGTTCTTGCCTTGATGAGCAAACCAAGTTGGAATCTACCTAAGTAGATATCCAGTCCACAAAATGACCAAAAAAAACTGGACTTGCCATTTGAAGACGCGATCCAGCTTAAAGATCCCTGGATGCGGAAGGCAGACGTCTCTGAAGAAGACATGGGAGTGTGCTATGTTAAATTTAAAATCTAATATTGCACAACCTCCGTGGCACGCACCACCTCTTTCATGGGTGACAGAGTTGGAGAGTACTATTAGAGATGGCACCCCTAGAGAGATGCTATTAAGTACCTCCCCACATTAAGAGTGGCTACAGCCTTCATCGCAGACGCTTCTGCAGAAGGAGTAAGAATAAGCGCCAAAGAAGGAGCACTATCTAATTCCGTCAGGAGATCACTCTGGCTTCCCAATGGACGGGAGATTTTAGGTCAAAGTCAAACTTTGCGGTATTCCATTTGAAGGGGAATTCTATTTGGTGCCGAACTAGACACCTATCTGGAAAAAGCGCGGATAGGAAGAAAGGCTTTCCTGAATCAAGAACAATCCAAGGAAGCACCTTTCGGGACTCCAACAGATAGAAAACAGTCTTACAGAGGGAAGGAGGAGTTACCCTAAGGGAGGAAGAGAAGGGCTTCCTACTTAGTGCCAGTAATCCGCTCCAGCGTACAGAAAAACAATGACGCCAGAGTGGGGGGGAAGATTTCCATTCGCAATGGGATCAGATAACATCAAATCCCTGGAATACTAAGTATTCTTCAAGAAGGTACTATACCATATGAACTAACCTCTCTTCTCCAAAAAATTTGTTTGACAGAACAACCCTCAGAAAATCTCTCTCAGCCTGCTTGGTCAGAAATACAAAAGCTGTACAGTGGACGTCATCATCCTGTGATCAGGAAAATCTAACAGAAGTGGTAATACTCTCCCCCTTCCTACTAAAAGAAACCGAACGGCCGCATTCGGATGATTGCCAACCTGAAGAACCTGAACAGTATACATACCTTACCGAGGTTCAGAATGGAAACAGTAAGCTCAGCACCGTCATGATCCAACGGGAGCCTTTATGTGTACCATAGATTCTGAAGACGCATAATTCCACGTGCCAATCCATCAAACTCACAAAATTTCGCAGATTCGCAGTACGGTCACCCACGGGAGAAGAAGTACATTATCAGTACAAGGCGCGCCCTTTGGGATTTCTTCGGCCCCCAAGGACATTCACAACAAATCAATCGAAGTAATGGTAGCATTCCCGGAAAAAAAGGATTAGTCTACCCTACTTGGACGATTATTAGTGGTGCCAGTTCCACCACAACTAATACATCACCGAAATGCCAACAATGTTAATCCTGCACACAGTGTAGGCGTGGATGATAATTTGGAGAATCCAATCTAACCCCAAGCACAAAAGTAGTCTTTTAGGAACATTATTGGACTCCGTTCAGCAAATGTCCTCTTACCACCAGAGAAGATAATGCGAAGCTGATACAACGACTACAATATTTCAGGGGAAACAATCAATGCACATACGGGAAGCCATGAGGATCCTAGGATTAAGACGTCAGCCATTCAGTGTGTACAGTGGAGCCAGAGCCACCACAAGATCCCTTCAGGCTGGATATTGGCTTCTTGGGGACAGAAATCCTCAGCACCTAATCAAAAATACGGCATATCAAAGTGGTCAAGCGATCCTTGGATTGGTGGAACAACACTTCAAACCTACAAAAGAATATCATGGCACTCCCTGGCCAGTAATAAATATCCGGTACAGATGCAAGTCAGATCGTGGCTGGTGGAGCAGGCACCGTGGCAGTCGGTCGCCCACCGGGCTATGGCCACAGCGGTCATATCCGCTCATCAATTACAGAGAATTGAGACCGTTCCTAGAGACCTTGAAGAGCCAACACTCTACATTTGAGGGGAAACACATAAAGATATACTCAGACAACATCACGACTGTCGCTTACCTTCGACATCAGGGGGGGTAACCAGGAAGCCCTTTTCCCTCAGTCTCTCAGAGAAGCTCTTTGCATGGGCAAACACCAACGTCTGCTCTCTCTCAACCACCCATCTAAAGGGGAAGAGAACATTAATAGCGGATACTCAGTCGTCACGTCATAGACCAAACGAGTGGTGTTTGAACGAGAACATCTTTGCACTTCTCACAAAAGATGGGGTCAACCACAATAGATCTCTTTGCCCCAGCAAAATGCGAAGTTTCCTCTATTTTCTTTCTCTGGAACCAAGACTCCATTTGGTCAAAGGGACGCCTTCAGTCATCCTGGAACGGGCCTCTGATGTAACCATTTCCTCCCCAAACCTCTTATATCAAAAGTGGTTAAAAAAATCAGAGTGGCTCAACCAGAGTATTTCCATTGTTCCATGTGGCCCAAAGGAACTGGTTTCCGTGGTTAGGGAAGATGGCGTTGGAAAGAACCTATCGGGCTGGAACCTCTAAACGACCTCTGTTAAGGTGTCCAGTATACCATCCAGGACCCACAGGCTCTCCAGCTCTCGGCATGGATCCTGAAAGGATGTTGTTGAGATCCAAGGGTTATCAAGTAAGTATATTCACGTCTCAAGGCAAGCCGGTACTCACAAAATCTACCTCCAGGATATGGGAAGATTTGTATCCTTTGTGACAGACTCCTCCTAACCAACTATCTCCAAATATTCACAGGTGCTAGACTTCCTGCAAGAGGGATTTGACAAGGGCCTTAAAACAAGCTCTTAAAAGTCCAGATTTCCGCCTCAGGCATTCTTCGATGCCACCACTAGCAGAAAACGATGGATCCAAAGGTTGTCAAAGCTACCAGTAGACTAAGACCACATATAAAACAGAATATCCCCAATTGGGATCTCTCATTAGTACTAGATTATTACGAAAATACCATTCGAACCCCTAGAAACGGTTAATCTTAGAGAACTGACGTCTTAAAGCTCACCTTCCTTATAAGCAACACAACCGCTAGGCTTTGGGAGAAATTCAAACCCTGTCGATTAAGAGCCCTATCTCAAAATGTATGAGGACAAGGTCGTACTAATGTAGAAGAAACTTCACACCCAAGGTAACCTCATCTTTTCACGTAATCAAGAGAATTATCTACCTTCCTTTTGTCAGAACCCAAAACCTGTAAAGATGGGAATGGCATACATGGATGTCAGAAGAGAATGTCTCCGCATTATCTTGAAGTTACCAGTCCTGGAGCAGCTGACAACATTTTACTACAGTTCAAACAGGAAAAAAACAAAGGCAAAAAAGCTTCAAAAGCATCCATTGCTAATGGATCGGACTGTCCATCAAGGAATCACAATGCCATAAACTTGGACATTCCAGGGACTATTAGAGCCACTTAACCAGAGGAGTGGCAGCCTTTTGGGCGAGAAACGTGGCCTCCTAGCGGACATATGTAAGCAGCTACCTGGGCAATCATCTAACCTTGCCAACATCTTAGGCTATATATTCAAGTGCTAGAGACCAGTCCTTCGGAAGGAAGGTCTACAAGCTGTTGTCCCCCCCTAAAAAATTCATCTTTTGGTACATCTCCAGGTTGGGCCGTCATGGGGACGCTATGAAAAGGAGAATTATTCTCACCGTTATTCGTTTCCATTAGTCCACCCGACGGCCCCCATATATATCCCACCCTAATTTTCAAAAATTTAAGTGACCTGTTGTTCTGTGTGCAATAATAAATAAAATAATGGGTTGCATATCCAAGGCCGGTGTAGTTATATTGGTAGCCGTGAGTACGGATGCCGGGGTAGGGGTACTGTAACTCTTCGCTTCTGTCCCTACAAAGGTCAAGGGTCATGCCTCTCAGTTGTGGGCCGTCAAAGGGACCATAATGGGAAACCGAATTGTACGGGACGATCTATTACTCCTTTTTTGATTTTGCCAACTTCTGGCGCTAATATAACTTTTTTACTTGTACGGAGCTGTGGGTCGGTGTCATTTTTTTGCGAACATTTGATAATATTTCATATATATCATTTTAGGACTGTACGACCTTTTGATCACGTTTATAGATTTTTTATAAATATTTTTCAAAATGGCAAAAAATGCCTTTTCGACTGTTGGGGCTATTTTCCGTTAGGGTGGTTACGCATTGAAAAAACCGCTATCATATTTGTACTCGGGCATTTTCGGACGTCGATACCTATATGTTTTATGATTTTACTGTTTATTATATTTATGTCCGTTCTAGGGAAAGGGGGTGATTTGAAATTTTAGGGTTTTTTTATTATAATTTTTTACTTTTTTTTTCTTTATTTTACTATTTTTCAGACTCCTAGGTACTTAAACCTAGGTTGTCTGATCGATCTACCATATATCTGCCATCTACATATGCAGTATATGGGATTTTCCTCAATTCATTACACATTGCTATCAGCCACATTGTAATCGCGGGGTTAACAACGAACGACCCGGTCTGCTACCATGGAGACGATCGCCGCCCACACGATGCGTTTCCAGCTTGCCAGCACATCGCTGTGAAACAACCCGCGATCGGTTCTAGCAGCCCTCTCCCTGCGCGCGACCTGACCGTGAATACACGGCAGGGCGGACGCGATACCGGCGTATAAGATGACACCCAGACTAGACAGAAGTATTTTTGTCTTCGAAAGTCATCTTATACAGCGATATACGGTACTTATCGTTCTTGATTTTCCACAATGTTTGGTTTTTTTTTGTTTTTTTTTTACAAGGAAATTCTGTCATCTATTTTTTTTCTTAGAAATCATATGTAATGGACAATAAACTATAATGGGCAGGGGGTGGGCTTGCCTCTGTGAGGTTTTCTTATGGCCCTGCAATGAAATCTTATAGTCTATTCTACATGGAAAATACTGATTTAAATTAACTTTTGCACAAAATGAAGTGACACTTCTTTTGCTAGGGCACCTAGTGGAGGTCGCTACCCTGTACTGCTTTACATTAATGGCTTCTTTCCCTGGGCCTTTCCCTTGACATGTTTCTTAGGAGTCATGGAGATATGAAAGAGTAGTATGTAATGTATTAGATATGTCTGTATTCTCTGTTTCTAATGACTGTGCAGATTAAAAATGTTTTTTTTGCCAGTCTTATGTTTGCATCATTTATTATATTATCTAAAATCGTAAAATGAGCATATAAGTAGGCGTTGACATACCAGATGGCAAATTCTTGTATAAAATGTCCAAAATTGCTAATTAGAATGCAAAATTCAATGTCATTAAAAATAAAAATCATGTTTTACATTATGACAGCATATCCACACCATTACAGATATTTTCAGGTCTTTCAGTAGTATCTATGGAAGTAAAAACTGCAATCCCCAGCCTTTGTGTCAGAGCCCTCTCAGCAGGGCCGGATTAAGGGTGGTGGCCCACGGGTGCAAACAGGTGGGGGCCTTCCACACCATTTTTTTTTTTTAAAGTAAATTCTGCTAATAATGCATACATATAACCCCCCTCCATAATAAATATGTACAGCACCCCCAGTAATATATACAACCCTGCTGTAATAAATATAGACAGCCTCCCCCGTAATACACATATACAGCCCCCCCCCCCAATAATGACTATATACAGCCCCCTGTAATAAATATATACATAGCATCCACCCCCAGCACCACACAGGTAGAGGGCGGTACAGGACATGCAGTACAGGTAGAGGGCGGTCACAAGGACTGCAGTAACAGTAGAGAGGCGGTACGGACATGCAGTACAGGTAGAGGGCGGTACATGACCAGCCGTCACAGGGTAGAGGGCTTACAGGACATGCAGTACAGGTAGAGGGCGGTACAGGACATGCAGTACAGGTAGAGGGCGGTACCGTGCATGCAGTACAGGTAGAGGGCGGTACTGTGCATGCAGTACAGGTAGAGGGCGGTACTGTGCATGCAGTACAGGTAGAGGTACGGTACGGACATGCAGTACGGTAGGGCGGTACAGGACATGCAGTACAGGTAGAGGGCGGTACCGTGCATGCAGTACGGTAGAGGCGGTACAGTGACATGCAGTACGGGTAGAGGGACGGTACGTGCACATGCAGTACGGGTAGAGGGCGGTACCGTGGCATTGCAGTACCGTAGAGGGCGGTACAGTGCATGCAGTACGGGTAGGGCGGTACTGTGCTATGCAGTATGCTGGTAGAGAGGGGCCGTCTACCGGTGCATGCAGTACGGGTAAGGCGTCATGCGTGGGTCGTACCGTGCATGCAGTAGGGCGTAGAGGGCGTACCACGTGCATGCAGTACGGGTGAGGGCGGTACCGTGTCATGCAGTCGAGGTATAGGGACGGTCCGTGCAGGCGATACGGTATGGGGCGTACCCGTGCAGGGCGTAAGGTAGAGGGCGGTCCCGGCCCATGCAGTACGGGTAAGGGCGGTACAGTGCATGCATAATGGTACGGTCCGTCATGCGTACGGTTAGGGTGGGACTGTGCATGCAGTAGGTAGAGAGGCGGTACGTGTCATGCATACGGGAGATGGCGGTACCCGTGCAATGCGAGGGTAGGCGGCGTTCCGTGCAGTGCGGTGAGGCGGACGTGCATTGCGTAACGGGTAAGAGGCGGTACCCGTGCATGCACGTATACGGGAGAGATTAGGGCGCGTTACCGTGCCATGCATATCGTAGAGCTTAGGGCGACGTGTGCATGCACGTCGTAGAGATTATGGGTACCGGCATGCGTACGGTAGAGTAATGAGCTGGCGGTGCAAGACAGTTACCTGGAGGATATAGTGCACTCGTGCAGTTACGGTTAGATATTAGTTGGGTACCGGTGCATGCAGAAGCAGTATAGGGGTAGTGACACATAGATATAGGCGGTACCGTCACTGCAGTACGGGTGATATTAGGGCGGTACGGCACAGTAGGTTAGATATAAGGTCTTACCGTGCATCATACCGTGGTAGATATGTGGGCGGTACCGTGCATGGCAGTAACGGGTTAGATTATTAGGGCGGTACCGTGCATGCAGTCCGGTTAGATATTAGGCGGCATGCGTTACCGTGCATGCAGTCGGGTAGTATTAGGGCGGGTACTCAGGATGCATATCCTTCCGGGTTAGGTTTGGCGGTTGCGTACCGTGCATGCAGTACGGGTATATATTAGGGCGGTACCGTGCATGCAGTTACGGGTAGATATTAGGGTCGGTACCGTGCATGCAGTACGGGTAGATATTCAGGGAAGATCGGTACCGTGCATGCAGTCACGGTAGATATTAGGCAGTACCGTGCATGCAGTACGGGTATCTGACTCTATTAGGGCGGTACCGTGCATGCAGTAGGGTAGATATTATTGCGGTCAAGTACCGGTGCACTGCTGCGAGTACGGTAGATATGGTCGGCGGTACCGTGCATGCAGTAGGTCGGGTAGATATTAGGGCTTATGGGGTTACCTGTGCATGCCAGTACGGGTACGATATTATCGCGGGCGGTACCGTGCATGCAGTACAGGTAGATATTCGGACCCCACTTATACATACAGATATTTGGGCAGTACATTTAGTACATTGAGATATTATTGCATTACTATATCTAAGAGGATCTTTTAGATACAAAGAGGATTAATATGGTTGTCCATTTTACAGAATGTCTTTAAAGACCGCTAATATTTTGCAGGTAATTTTTATACAGGCTCCTGTGTAATCCTAATGTTCTTCATCAAGAAATATACTGATGCCATCTACCAGTCACTTGGTTATTATATTCTCTGCTCCTCAGATTCTGCCTCATAGTACAAACTAGTTTGTAGTGGAGAGGTATATTTATTGGATATCTATCAATCAGGCTACATTGTTACACACTGCAGTCTATAAAGGCTTAGCAGTTAATGCGGCCGTCGTGTCAGGAAAAGACCGTATTATTGTAGGTAGATCCTTGTTAATAGAGAAAAGCTCAACCTGTCAATGGAGCGATTCCTGATTAGTGAGGGAAAACATGGAGAGGAAAAAGAGGTCAGTGGGTAACTACAGGTCAATTATTTATGAGGGTTAAACAGCAGCTTCAGGCACAAAGCAACACTGATACATGTGTCTTATTATTATGTACCAATTCCCCCCATTTACATAATTCTTACCTGCTTTATTTATTGCTTTCTGAATATTCATGGAAACTTTGTTGGATCTGTTTGCGGCCTTAGAAGAACACAGTTTATGTACACAAGGACTAAGAGACAATGGGAGAAAGTCTCCTACCAGGAGTGGTTCTGATTACCTTTTTCCCCCTTTGGCGCATAAATTTATGCTACCATAGAAGTGATTACAGCATGACTAAAAGTATCAGCCCACCCAGATGACCCCAATCACATGTAATAATAATAATAGAACTTGCTGTATAATCCAATTCTTTCTTCACTCTATACCTATTTAGAGAGTTTGCATAAAAACATATCTGTAGAATAAAAGATTGAATAGATAGGGGCGGCGGTTACGTTTGGCAAAGCCATGTGACCGGTTCCAAGGTACTGGACTGGAAATGGACAGTGGTCGGTCAGTGAATCACAGACGTTGCACGTTGGAATAATCACACTGCCAAGGAGGGGACTTTTGTATCATAGTGATATATATAATTATAAGGAGCCCCTGAGGAACAACAGTGCCATAATAATCATGATAAGCAGGTAATAATAGGATAGGTCCTCATTATAAGAGTGTTAGGGGTCCAAAACCCACTATCACCTAAAAGTTACAAAGAATTCAAATTCTTAATCGGAACGAATGTTAACAGCTGATTGGTGGTGGTGTCTATATACCTGGCATCGATATGATCTTATAGGGTTTTACAGGAATCCTTAAAACTCCTCCTGTAGCCTCGACAGGCAAAAAGAATAACGTGTACTTGCCCTGTTCTGGTTCCGGAGATGCATCGGTTGCTTGGCTCTCCCAGCCAGGCTATCGGGGATCAGAGCACCTGCTTCAGAGCAAGTGATATCACAGGGGCCAGATGAGGGCACTGACACTACTTACCTTGCCAACTGTGGTGGGGAATAGATGTTTGCCACAACTTTGGAACTTAGGGAGAAGTGCACTTTATTTTTTTGCTTGCTCATTTCCTGTTCCCCCAGTGTTTTCCAGGACTCATGGAAAACCTTGTTGCAACCCACTGTATCTTCTGGATTTTTTACAATAATAATAACCCGTCAACTGGAATATAACAACTTTACAACTGAAGAAATACCTCTTCATCGACCTGAAAGGTCACAGTGTTTAGCAAAGTTTTGGGCTCTTCCTAGGTGTCAGATTTTTTGATTGTCCCCACAGTGAATTGTTATCTGTATAACCCTGATTATGAATTCTGGAAGTGAATGCGGAGATTCTCCATATTCATAGACGATGCTGTTATCAGAGCTGATGCGCTTGCTGGCTTTATTACGCTCTGGTGATTAAAGACGTAGGACGAAAGCACTGAGCGCATCATAGGCCGGTCTCCCGTGTATAACAATGCCTGTTCGCCATCCCGGCTTCTTTCTTCATCTTCATAGAGCAGGTCCCTTGTCAAGAGGAGAGCAGAGTGACGCAGTATTTCTTCCAAATCACTGGCTTCCCACTGATCTTAATTGCCTATCACTATGTAGGAGACAAATTAAACTGTTAGCTACCGCCGCGGAAGAGTTATTTTTGTTTAGTAGCTAAACTGCTCAGGGTACAAGATGGAAATAAACCCTAAACATTTAAAGGACCACTAGCTTTAATGTTTTCACCTTATTATATGTGACAAACTTCAACTAAGGTGTCAGACTGCATCTGCAGTACCTATAGCTCTATACCTATATACAGTACCTATATGCAGTACCTATTCTTGCTGCACACTACCATGATCGGTTCATGGAAATATGCACCATGTGCTGACCGGATTTCTGGGAAAGGGCACCATGCATCATGATTTTGGTTCGACTCTTTTGTTTTGTAGGGAAAAAGGGGCTTCCTGTATAATATGTCACTATGATATACAGCACGGGTGTACAAACTTTATTGGTCAAAGGGCCACATTGTCATACCACTCAACTTTAAGGGGCCGCACTAATAACCAGCACCCTAGATGCATCAACAAACACAGCCACCATAGAAATGATAATTACCACAGCACTAAATACCACCCCAGAAACCAAATAGTGCATTGGTATCTTAACTAATATGGATCCCAGACAGGGTGTGGGCAGTAGGTGGTACAAGCTTAATGTACGGAGCCTCGTCCTCTGCACTAAGGTCAGTCTGTGAAATCCTGCCCACGGAAACCAAATGTAGACTGGAGTATAGACGAAATTGGTACCTTTATTCTCCAACAAGTCTCCCCTTCCAGGTCTCATGCAATCCATAGAGAGTTTCTCTAAAAGATAATAACATAACATGGTGGAACAAACCACAGTTTTTAGTCTCAAATCCCATAAGCGTTCTCACAAATTGCCCTCCATATGAGCCACATACTGATACAGAGTTTACACTCATAGATTTCTACAACTTGGATCATCCTATCAAAACGGAACCTAGCAAAGAGAAAAAAGTATACTTCTTCCCATGGTCTTTAGCTATCTCCCATCATAAGATATCCCTCCAGTGAAATACATGGCCCATAAACCTCATGTATATTAGACCGTATTATTTTCTGGTATTATTTTAGAACCAATGCCATTTTGCAATGGAGATGGGCTTGTATTTGTTTACAAGCGTATGTTTTATACTAATTGTGGTGCCTCCTGGCCTGATGGACCATGATGTAGAAACTAGCATACAACACATGAAAACAACCCTCTAGGTCACGTTTTAAACTCTGTCAGAAGGTTTACGGTACCATTCATGGTAGAACTAGTGTTTACTATGAAAAAACATTCAAGTGTCTGCAGATTATGGAACATAGAAACGTTATATAAAGCTCTGGTCACTGAAGAGATAAGTCATCAGGAAAGATTACACCTAAGGCCATACACACTATAGATTTCCATGATCCCAGTTATAGTCTCGCTAACCTTGGTGTCATTATGTAGGATATTGTTCTTAATCCGAGTCAACTACAAACCACATGGAGAAAAAGCCTCAGAAGAGACGACCAGCAATTTTCTGTATTTGTAAAAGAGATCCATAAAAATTATATGAAAATTTGATAAATTGCATTTACCCTCCGGTGCTTACAGTTGTTCTAAAAAATAACATCTTGGAGGGTCAAGAATCACCTCATTGAGTATAGAAAAAAAAATTCCCTGGGCCTTAAAGGGGTTTTCCCACAGAACGAGTTATGCTCTATCCACAGAATAGGGCCTAACTTGCTGATTGGTGGGGGTCTCGGTGATGAGACCCCCACACATCACGAGCAACATAGTCTTCAATCTCCGTTGGCTACATAGAGATGAATGGGCCAGCCAGCCATGCGTGACGATCACATGGGGTACATCATACATAAGACCTCCTGTTCTCATTATCTGTGGGGGACTCGTCACTGAGACCCCCACCGATCAGCAAGTTAGGCCCCATGAACAGGATAGATAAATTCAGCATAGATGATAGGCTACTGGAATCTGTCACCAGCTAAAAATGACATTCCTGGTGACCGGTTCGCTTCAAATCACAACTTTTCTTTCTAAGGCTTTGATGCACATAATGGGTTCCTCCCTGGCCTGATGGACCATGATGTAGAAACTAGCCATACACACATGAAAACAACCCTCTAGGTCACGTTTAAACTCTTGTCAGAAGGTTTACGGACCATTCATGGTAGAACTCCTTTACTATGAAAAACATTCAAGTGTCCGATTATGTAACATAGAAACTTTATACAAAGCTCTGGTCACTGAAGAGTTAAGTCTCAGAAAGATTACACCTAAGGCCATACACCTATGATTTCCATGATCCAGTTATAGTCTCGCTAACCTTGGTGTCATTATGTAGGATATTGTTCTTAATCCGAGTCAACTACAAACCACATGGAGAAAAAGCCTCAGAAGAGACGACCAGCATTTTTCTGTATTTGTAAAGAGATCCATAAAAACTAAATGAAATTTTTAATTGCATTTACCCCCGTGCTTACAGTTGTTCTAAAATAAATCTTGGAGGGTCAAGAATCACTTTATTGAGTATAGAAAAAAATTCCCTGTGCCTTAAAGGGGTTTTCCCACAGAACGAGTTTTCTTCTTGTGCGCACAGGGGATATGTGATGCACCATCACACACAGCTGCAGCGTGAGAGAGAGTAATAAGGGGAGAATGAAGAACCGGTATTGATGGTATATGAACGGAGAGAGATGGGGGTCAATGTTATAACAGTGTACGGGGTGACAGTGCAAGGTACAATATTACTACCACATCCACGTGGGTGGCCTATAAATAAGCATCATAAAGCGAGTGGCAGTAAATGGAGGGTATATTTACTTTTCTGTGGGGTTTGGGGAGAGGACAAGGTTGGGCTTTCCAGAAAAAAAAAAAAAGTGTCACATATTCTGTTCCTTTTTTCAGTCCCAAAAGTTGTAATGGACTGTCACTGGGCCAGGGCGACCACATGAGGCACAATGGCCCATTTACGCTGGAACGGTAGCAGTAAACTTCCTATGGTTGTGTAGATAGTGATGACATGTGCACTTACCAGCGCCGCCTGCAGCGCTGTACCACCTGCACGCCCGGCTGATACTCCATTTCCCGCGCACTTTGCATTGGTCGCTGGGAGTTAACCCATGCTGATGCACGCGCCTTATATTCCACCTGGTGCTATAGGAGATGGACGACTCCAGCAGCGCGGGGTGCTGCAAGGGTCGCATCGACGTGACCAGGGAGGGGAACTCGCGCGCGGGAAAATGGCTATCACGTCGTGAGAGGACCGTACGTTTATGGGAACGATCAACACCTCCGAAAACGGGGCCCAAGAGAGGACCAGGATAAGGACGGGAACCGCGGAGGGTGACATCGAACGCCTGGCCGAGGAGCTGCACAACAGAGGCAGGATGACGGTGGGGGCATGGCTCTGTGCACATGCAGCTAGCTGTATAATGATGCAGTGATTACTGTGTCCTGGCTGGCGGTACTCCCCACCTGAGTAATGGTGACTGTTAGTACCACTCCCATAATAGTGACTCTGCTCCACTCGCCTACTGATGTAATCGTGACGTGTGCTCCACCTCCTCAGTGAATAGTGCGGGCTGCTCCACCACCTCAGTGTAATAGTTGACTGTGACTTCCAACACCCTCAGTAAAAGTGACTGCGCTCCACCACCTCAGGTAAGTGATCTGTTGCTCCACCACCTCAGTAATGTGACTGTGCTCTCAACCACCTCAGTAATAGTGACTGGTGCTCCACCACCTCAGTAATAGTGAAGGCTCCACCACCTCAGTAATAGTGACTGTAGCTCCACAACCACTCAGTAATAGTGACGTGCTCCCCACCTCAGTAAAGTGACTGTGCTCCCAACCACCTCGAATAGGACTGTGCTCCACACCTCAGTAAATAGTACTGCGTCACCACCTCAGTAATAGTGACTGCGTCTCACAACCCTCAGTAATAGTGACTGTCGCTCCAGCCACCTCAGTAATAGGACTTGCGCTACCACCACCTCAAGAAATAGTATGACCTGGCACTCCACCACCTCAGAGTAAGTAAGTGAACCCGCATCATCCACCTCAGTAATAGGACTGAGCCCCCACCTCAGTAATATGGATCTGCAGATCCACACCTCAGTTAAATAGTGACTGCGCTCCAACCACCTCAGCTAATTAGTGACTGCGCTCTACACCTCAGTAAAGTGTGACGCGCTACCACCACCTCAAGTAATAGTGATGTGCTCCACCACCTCCAGTAATAGGACTTGTGCTCCACCACTCAGTATGATGACTGTGCTCCACCACCTCAGTAACTAGTGACTGCTGCTCCACCACCTCAGTACTAGTGATCTGTGCTCACCATCAAGTAATAGTGACTGCGCGTCCACCCACGCTCAGTAATAGACTGGCGCATTCACCACCTCAGTAATAATGACTGATGCTCCACCACCTTACAGGGTAACATTGGGTGACGGCGCTTGCCCCTGTGGTTATGGGTGACGGCTGGCCTGGTGACCAACGGTGGCAGGCGGTGGGTTCCTCCCTGGTGCTTCAGAATACCACCTACTGTTGCTCAGCTGTAGCTCCCCTGATCAGGGCATGGACAGCTCCCTCCGTAGGATACAAATATTTTTTATTAAGAATCCAGGAAACCCTTAATGTTAATGAAATGATTGTAATTTTGGTCCTGTCAGAGAAATGTTACAAGCTCAATATTCGAAATGAGAACACGTTGCAGACGAGAAAGAGACTGAGCGGTATGCTGGGGATGAGGTGAGTATTCTTGTTCTCCTCGTAAACTGCTACAGTCATAGAGCTTCTGCTTACAGTTTGATTTTTGATTAAAAAGAGGTCTCTCATTAACACGTATAATGATAAGTAATAGAAATAACCAAATGGTCTATTTCAAAAGTGGGGCAGAATCTACTTACCCGTCCATCGCGATCCAGCGCGCGATTATTGCGCTGGATTCGGTCTCGCAGGGGATTTATTAAGGTAGTTCCTCCGCACGTCACCGGTGGCTGCGTGAAAAGCATCGAGAACGCGGTGCGAGGTTACCAGCTGGGGGCTGATGGGAAGGTAAGTGCAAGCTCCGCAACAGGATTTTTTTTGGTTTTATAATGCCGGCAGTTGTTCGAATCGTCAGTTTTTCGTTCTGCCCACGTTCGCCGCCGATTCGGCGCGATGCATTGCAAGCGCCGATTGCGGCCACAATCCGATGCGGTCGTCGTCCAAAATCCCAGGGCATTCAGGGGAATATCGGCCAATCGGAAATATTCGGGGGTAACACATCGGACAAACGCGATCGCGGGCCCTTATGTAAATGACCGCCAGCAGTATGTGCCCATTTTGGTGCATATAATACAGATGTTTCCCCAAAAGTGAGACCATGGGGCCATTAACCAGGAAACACCAGCAGGATACATGGGCGCACGCAAATCTTAGTGATTGCACCGGTCTATTCCTCGTCTGGACAATGCACCTCTGGGATTGCGCAGGGACCGGGTAAGTAAATGTGCCCCAAGTCTTTTGCCTTTTTTATATGCATACTAAACTGTACGTCGAACAGTATAGTGGTAGGCTCAACAGACATCCTAAGGGTTTTAAAGTACCCTAGAGGATCATGAATAAAAATGGTTTATTTAAAAAAATTCAAACAAAGTTTAAAATAAAAAAAATTGTATTTATAAAACCAAAAAGTTTCAAACGCCCCCCCCCCCCCTTTCCATAGAAACTGATAGAAAAATAAATAAGCAAATTGTTAAATCAGAACCAAATTAAGGTATCACCCATGTCCCAAAGTGGCCTGTCTATCAGAAGTTAATACAATTATTTTCAAGTTGAGACCCCTGAAAAAAATGAGCGGGCCAAATTACCGACCGAAACGCCACTTTTCACGAGACCCCCTTGTCGAGGACCATTATATTGGTGCAATGTACTGACTGCAGGACATGTGAGGATTGGATTTATAGAGGCCTGACATCCACAGATGGGGGGGTATTGACTCAAGAGCCCAACACTATGCAGGATGTGGCATATGCAGAGACCACCAGAATTGGCAATTGAGCACATGTGACGTTGCAGAGGCGTTGACAGTTATGGAGAGCCATATGATGCCCAGCAACATCCTTCATTAGTGTCAGTTTGTCAGTGAGCAGTCACGAGTAATAATGGTGGGGGTGTCGTTTTGGAGGGCCGCACAGCTCCCCAATGTGACTGCCCAGATATGAGCCGTGCTTGCATAGGTTCGGGAACTAGGTATCCTCAGACCCCTTGTGAGATTCATAATAGTGGGTGGTAGCCCTCGGTTCCCTCATATTGCAGGACAGTGAATAGACCTTAGTGGCTGGAGTTGTCAGCACGTTCCTGCCAAGATGACGTGGGTAGTGAAGCTATGGACTGCCCCATCCTTCCCAGTCCTGATCTGATTGAGCACATCGCGGCCCATCGTTCATGTTGCACCACAGATTGTCCAGGGTCTAGAAGTGCTTTAGGGGAGAGTCCCTCAGTGAGACCAATTCGGCACAACCTCATCAGGTGTCATGCGGCGGTGTTGTAGGGAGGTCATACAGGAACGTGGCAGGCCACAACAATACGAGTCTCATTTCTGACTTGTTTTAGGAACATTTACGCCAAAGTTGGATCGTCTGTAGTGAGTTTTTCCATTTTAATTTGCGGTTGAACTCCAATTCAGGAGTCCATGGTTAATAGATTTGATTTCCAATTGATGAATTTTTTGTCGAGCACATTCAAATTTGATTTACGAGAAAATTTAATGAGAATATTTCAGTTGAGGTTCCCTATATTTTTTTGAGCGGTAGTTGATTTTATATTTGAGTATCGCTTGATACTGCGTGGTCACGTCAATGTCTTCTATTTTTCCATGTGGCTAGATATAGCCTCTCTTCCTCTGATAAGTTTTTTTTTTATTTTTAATGTATGTTGTCATAATAGAATTTGACCTTTTAGGAATATTGGGTATAAATATTTGTGTTGTTGCTAAAATTTACAAAGGACTCATATTAGTGGATGTAAGCTATAGAGGTGTTTTGTGTAGGGTTTTTGATATTTTAGGGGAAACGGCGGTGGTCTACTGAAATTAGGATAAACTATACACAGCTCATAAGTGGGTTAAGAACAAGTTAAAAGAGTAAAATGATGTCCAGGGTATCGTCAAAAAGATGTGGCAACTAAGGGCGGTAAGTAGTATGGCGGCTTCCTGTTTGCACCAAATGGAAGTGTAATAACTGACGGTCGGTCCCCCCTAACTTAAGGAAAACCAGATTACAGATGACCCCTATTTAAAGACGGACCCCTGTGACATGTGACCTCTGGCGACGAAGTCTCTGGATGTACTTTAGTCCCAGCCCTGTAATGATCAGATGGTAAGGGTCTGTTGTAATGAAGTTATTGAAATCCTTCGTCCCATACAGCAAAAAAAGGTTTTGTTGGAAACGTAGGATTGTCAACTGGGGCAAAAAAAATGTTTGATCTGGATCTACAATTTATAATACACAGTTCGACTAGTGCATTACAAATTCAAACTTCGGCCGTCCACAAGGTTTTGTCTATATCTTGATAGTAACCCAGGGGATGCCCTGTATACGGTTTTACGAACGAATATGCGCGAATTCTGAAATATTTCCGGATATTTTTGATTGTATAGGCTGGGTGCTTGCTTGGTCGGGGGTAATTGTACTGTGGGCTACAGCTTTTACATTCTGCTCTAAGGTTTATTTTAATGTAAAGAGTATTTATAGTGCTCACATTAAACATTTTAAGTGTTTTGGTGCCAAAGTGAAATGTGCTTTTATGGTGACAGCATGTTTAAGTGCCTAATGGCGGACTGAACATGAATCCCCAGGAGTCCCAGATGAGGATAGACCCCTTGATATGAGACCGCTAATGGGAGCAAAGAAAGAGCTCAAAGTGTACCAAATCTTTAAAAGCTTAAGAACCTACTGATAGAAAAGAGATCATGCGGCTCCATTAAATAGACAGTCTACATGTGACAATTGTCACCGGCAGCATATCACTGTGTAAGAGATGGGCATATATGACAGGATAACCGTATGTTACTGATGGGGAGAAACGGTGAGAAGTTATTTCTTCTACTAGACAACCTGTAATACACTGACACGCAGAAGAACACTAGAACGTGACAGCCAGGTAGTGGCTCAGTGCCAACAGAATAACACATTAATGAATCAATATCTTTTTATCAAACAACAGGCATGAGGGAAGACAAGATATGAAACACCAAGTCGACCTAAATAAACAAATGAGAAAGACAAAATATATGCCACTGCAGAAAAGTCAAGATACATCAGGGGTAACTCAAACCGTAGTAAGAGTAAAAGCCATTTATTCATATACTGCATATTTCATGATGGAATTTAGCAGAAACTTCTCTTGGAACACAGCTATTGTATTGAGGGGGGTTTAAGGTAGCAGTAAGCTTGTATATTGTTCTTGTACAATAAAGAATGTCCTCATCTCAAATCTAAGTAATGAGAGGAAGAGGCTCCTCTGTCAAGCAAAATGCCCCTCAGTGGAAAGGTTAAAGGGGAAGTATACCACCTACCACAAGTAATGGTATCTGCTGGCAGAGTCTGCCAATATGCATTTGTGTTTGCTTAGATTTATTCATCTTCTTCGGTCATTATGCACATTCCCTCAAAACTATTAAGCATATGTGTAAAACTGGAATGCGGCAAGTTGGTGCACACCGCAAGGTCATGGTCCTTGTGGCACCCGAGCTGATATTCTCTGCTAAATAACACACTTCTCTCCCCTTCAGTCGCCCAATACTCTTCAAACTCCTTGAGAGTCGGGACCAAGTCTTAATTGGAGTCTACAAGATAGGTATAATTACTGGGTATTTATTCAGAAATGCAGAAATGTGTTGTAAACTCTCATGTGACAAGCAGCCAACCAGCTGATAAGCTGGGATGGTGGCTAATTCCCCTTAAAGGTCGTCTTTCTACCACCAAAGGATGAAGGATTGTAATACCAAGCCACACTGACATACTGGCGATTTTTTTTTTTTTTACCCCTACTGGCAGGATTGCTCGTCTATTATAAAAAAAAAAAAAAAAAGGTTTTTTATGGGATCTCCATAAATGTGAATAAAGCCTGGAGCCCCTCCGGTTCATTTGCATTATATGTAAAGCCTTCTTTTTCTTATAAAACAAAGTGTCCATAGGACAGCGTAAAGAAGAGAAGACCCGCAAGCAGGGTGCACACGCGAGTAGTCAGCGGTGTCTTGGTTTAAACAATTCTCCATCCTGGTGCGTAGTCCTTAGAACAATTTTGTTTATACCATCATCCAAGATATAGAAAGATACGACGTGACCAACACAATGTACAATTGTCACTCCATCACACAACAGCATATCTACTCACCAGCTTCCACATGACAGGAAAATACAGTCCATGGTATATGAATATGAATCTATGTTTGTTATCATTTTTGTATGTACAGAGCATATTCACCAAACAACAAAACAATAAATGTAATAAATCAATATGTTGGTTGAGTACCAACCCTATGCTGGACTAGGTGAATGCTAGTCTGTGAAAAGTTGTTTTTTTTTATAAAAATATTTCACCAATACAATTACACATCTTTTAATTGTATTTTGTATTAAATGTTGTTTGTTGCACACACCCTTAAATTAACACGTTCTTCTCTTTCCCCAGATTCGCCGTTGTCCTAGTTCTTATTGATCAGATGCCTGTGGTAAGTAGTATGTGGTTTTTGGGTTCAGGCCTTATTGCACTTTAATGGATTTTATGGCCTTTTGGGTTATTGCAAGTGCAATAAGACTGTGTGCGGACCCACTATATTCAGTGGGGGGTACTTTCATCCATTTTCCCATTGTTGAGTCAGTGAGATAAAGAGACTGTGTCTGCCACGGCTAGTCATGAGGTTTCCATGCTGTCCTAGGACTGACAATCTGCCCACCGGGCAAATCCTAGTGGGCCCCTCTCATAAAATGGGCTGCTGTGAGTTAAACTCTATTATCTGGTACTAACTATATAACAAAATAATGGTACTAAATAAAGGAATATTATTATTAATAATAGCATTTATATTCAGTGGATACTTAGGCTGCAGGTGCATTTCTAGGTGACCACTGGAGGGCATCCCACCTATATCTTAAAATCCAAAGTACTCAAGTGACTCTAAGACAGACTACGTATAGATAGGTTATTGGGTTCATTATTCTTTGACTGACCTTTTTAATGTCTTTCCTTCATAACTCTGACAACTCTCCTCTCTTATGGCATAGTATGTATTTTAACAGCAGTAACCTAAATGAATGGATATGATTGCGAGAGCCACGTATATATCGCTCTTCGTATAGCAGTCATCCTGGAGGTAATAAATCACAATCCTTACTATTGATTATTACTGAGACTGTGGCTTCCATCATTTCTCATGATTGCCCAATAAATTACAGACCCCCCCCCCCTTTATACCCCCGCCTGCGGAGGTCATTACAGAGTTAAAGTGTCATCCTAATCTTTGCAGTCTGACATTTTCTTACCGTCTGACTAGATTGCTTCAGTGGAGAGAGAATGTGATGTCAGTACATGATACAGTAGCGCAGCTTTCCCGGGTGACTGCACACATACATTGATATGGCATATACAATCTCCAGTATCTCATGCCAGCCTCATTGAAGATAAAAGATACCCTGTCTGTTGAAGTAAGGCACACAGTTCCATCACTTTTGCAGCAGATGGCTTCGCTATAAGTATGGTCTAAGCAATTAGAGATGAGCGTAGAGTATACTCGTCGAGCTCGATGCTCGTTCGAGTATTGGAGTATCGAAACGGCTCGTTGCTCGGCGGAGTACTTTGTCTGACTCTAAACGAGCTTTCACTTAACGAAACACCGGGAGAAACATTGCCAGATGTTTCACGCAACAGCTGCTATCTAACCGAAGACACGGCTGCCGAACAGGGTTCTCACAACAAGTATGTGAAGGGACAAAGAACAATATGTGGGGAAGAAACACATTGCAGGTTCCATACATCTGACTAACTTATCAGACACATTTTATGGCAGAGCTTGGTCCCCTTGAAAAATGTCGCTCGCCATTGACCTCAATGGGGTTCGTTATTAGAAACGCGCACTCGAGCACGGGAAAAGTTCGACCGAGTAACGAAGCATCGAGCATTTTAGTGCCTCATCTCTCTACTAAGAAGAATCTACATTCAGGTTTGGTTTTGCAAGAATTAGAGAGGAAACACCCCTTCTACTAAGCCCCCACTCAAAATTCTAATGATTGTCATCACCTTGCATAATTATGTCACCTCCGTCACATTGCAGACAGCCACAACGGCTCAAGTGTGATGTGGGGCCAATAGCTCCCTGCTTCACTTACATTCAGCTCTGTCTGTGTCCAGAGAAAGCCAAAGGACTTGCCTCTTGCTTCAGGATGGTCGTACGGGATGGTGTATTTTTCTACTTCATATGGAAGTATCGTGATTTGGCAAGTGGGTGTGGCTCTTCCTCTGTCAGTGGACAGTGAGTGCCCCTTTAAGTCTGATTAGAGTGGAAGAATCAAGGGAAGGAAACCATGCAACTTTATAGTGAAACTGACTCCAAAAATACAAATTGATTTACTTAAAAAGACCTGTCATTAGAGGTGTCGGTTAAAACTAGTTGAGGACTGTTGTCCCATACTCTGATTGCCTGGTTTTGGGAGGCTTATTAGAAGATAGTGAGAATTATAGTTGAGTCGTTACTATGGCACACAGATTCTCACAGAAAAATGAAACTACAAAAACCTCCAGAAATGTCATGTATCTGAAGCTGTATTTGATAAATGGTAAACACACTACTCCGCCAGCTGTTTTACTGATACGCATCCTTTCATCTAATTGTCCTCTTGTGGGTTTCTAGGCGCCTTAACAATGGCTGAAGAATTTGGAGAGGAAATGATCATCATGGAAAATCAGCTGAAAGATTTTGAGCTGCGGCAGAACAAGAAGCAAAGGTGGGATTTGGGATTTGATAAGTTGGTATGGAGTAAAGTCCTGGCACTGTGTCCAACTAAGGAGGGGCTATTTAAAAAACAAAAAATAAATATGTACTTACCTTCCCAGTCTTGGTGTCTCGCTGTTCTTGGTGCCCTTGCCAACCTATTTGTTTAAAGGGGAGCTGCTCCGACTTCCGTCGGCCACCTGCCACTTCCACTCGTCCACTTGTCCCAGCACTTATCAAAATTGAACCACAATCCCTTTAAAGATGAGGCTCCTCTGTATAGAATCAATGCTAAGAATTAAGGGGGTTTTCCATACTGGGGTCTGGAAGGAAAAGCTCAATATTGCATTTGCATGCAGTCTCTGGAAAGGTATAATGGCCCCTACAGGGGTACTGCACTTAGGCTTCGTGCAACAAATGTAGCTTGGAGGCATTGCTGGAGGAAGGGGCGCTCCTCAGTACGACAACTAAACAGGCTAGATATCGCACACTGTCACGTCAGATTCACACAAGTCTCGTACTGACAACGTTTCAGAAAACATAAAACCGGCTTGCGGAGAGGGAGCATTCTTAACGCTACACACTCCTTATGACATTCTATCTGAGGGAGCTTTGATGTGGATTTAAGGGAAGTGCCTGTGCGTTCTATTGTCTGAAAATTATGGTTACATTCTCTTGTTTCTATGTTAGGAATACAAGTTAATGATTTGCTGAAAGAAGAATGTATGTTTCCGAAATTGCTCAGGTTGGTGATCTCATTTACACCCAGCTATATTCCGGCCTGGTGTATAAGACGAACTGAACCCCCTACTTTATGTTTAAAATATAGAGTTTAGATTATATTCGCCGTATAGACTACCCCTTTCCAACGCATACAAAACAACGGTAAAAAATTAAACAAAAACAAACAAGATTGAATTTAACATGGTTCCTTTGTTTAATTTTAAATTCTTAGGACATGCAGGTATATAGCAGGGAAAAAACTGTTCGCTCATAAACATAAGGCAACAACAACAACATTACATCTCCATTTTACTGTAAAGTTACCATACTGTACCTTAAAATTTTTTATTTTAGTAAATATCCATGCCATGTATCAGAAAGAAGACGGGGAAAAAATAGTCCCAAATGCAATGAAAATGGTTTAAAACGAATTTGCCCGCCATTTTTGTGGGCTTGGATTATTACGTCTTTCAATGGAGTTGACCCAAATGAATGTCTACTTTATTCTTTGGTCGGTTACGATTAAGGGGATACCACACTTGTATAGGTTTTATAATGTTTCATACATTTACACAAACATGAAAACCTCCTGTACAAAAATTATTTTTCCATAGCGTCCCCATGACGGCCCCCAACGGGAGGAGACCCTTGACCTCTGTAGGGACAGGAAGCAGAGAGGTTAAAATACCCCACCCCGGGAATCGTTACTTCCAGTGGTTTCCTGTCCCTACGCAGGGCAAGATTGAGTAGGAGGAGAAGCTATATCATCATTCCCCAGTAGTTGGGACGGTGAGGGGGGATCATGATAGGCGCGGGGATTTTCCACTTACCCCCGGTAGTATCAGCCTCGATCGGACCCCGGTCCTTTCCTCTGCCACAAGAAGAGACTACATCTCTCCGGCTCTGCCCGCAGCTCCGTGTTGAAGCTAAGGGACACCCTGAGAGCGTCCGTCACGAAGGTCACGCGGTGCCGGCTCCGTCAGACTATGGTGATGCAGTCCACAGGACACAGGACAGAAACCGGACTTTGTGACGTCCATGATGGCGCCCGGAGGACGGAGCGGAAACACAGGAGCGTGGATGCACCAGCCGAACGGTGGTATAAGATTCAAAAAGCGGGATAATGCACGTGGATCTGAGGTAGTCTGATCGCATGTCAGTCCTGACTCAGGTACCTTTCAAGATCAGACGCCATTCTAAGCATTTCCCCAGCCGTCAAGGTCGGTTTATGCCGAATTTTGCCTTAAATTATGCCATATATGATGATAGGTCCTAATATCCCAAGTATGTGTTTTCTTAGGAACTGGTGCAGTAATCCTGGTTCAAGCTTCTTAAGGTACCCTTTCACTTATACATCGTTGTTTAATCTGTCAGCAGCATACCATGTATTTTTATTAAAATGTTTAGTTGCTTGATATAGTGATTCCACAATTTGGGAATATGGAGGGCGCATGGCGTGGGGGAGGCTTCAACCATTGGACCTCATATCCTTGAACCCGTAAGTGGGTGATTTAGGGATTAGGGTGGTGGGTCACCCACAATCCCCATTATCACAGGGTGTCCGTTGTTACTGTGATTCTAATTAACCTCATTCTCCTTGGTTAGGATCCCCGGGGGAAAGGAGAAGGATACGGAGGGAGAGCTAAGGAGATCGAGCCCTAAGAAGGCTACTTCAAAAAAAGTGCAGTAGTGCTCAGAAAAGCTCCCCAAGACTACAAAAACCCCGTCGCAAAAAATTGTGTGGAAATTTGATCAGAGAAAGAGAGCGTCTCATTTGTGGATGAGATGGGCGTAACGTTATCAGAGACGAAGTTAGTTAGAAAACATCCGTTACAACAATCCATGGCGGCATTATCCCAAGAACCTCCACATAAAAGGCAAAAGGATTATGAATCCATGTCGGATCAAGAAATCGGACTATAGGGAAGGAACCAAAAGAATCTGTTGCTAGGATCATTGGGCCCTCCAATTTCAGCTAGTTAAATGGATCCAGCGATATGCTAGAACTGAAGATCTAGAGCCACTTTTGAGAGCTATGAGGGGAGACACTCAAAATAGAAGAAGTTGAGGAGACCAAGACTATCCAGGATGAAGCTATTTGGGCTTCTTAGGTAAAAAATGAGACGTCTGTGTTTCCAATTAAACAAACAACTCTCAAAGAATTGTACTGGAAGAATGGAGGGAGCCTGAAACAGGATTTCATATCTAAGGAGATTAAACAACCGTTTTCCTTGATGAAGCTAAACCAAAGTTGGAATTTCTCCGCCTACAGTAGATAGCCAGGTCACAAAAATGACCAAAAAAACTGAGCTTGCCATTTGAAGACAGCGATCCAGCTTAAAGATCCCTTGGATAGGAAGCAGACAGTCTTCTGAAGAAGACATGGGAGTCGTGCTATGTTAAAATTTAAATCTAATATTGCAACAACCTCCTTGCACGCACCCCTCTTTCAATGGGTGACCAGAGTTGGAGAGTATATTAGAGATGGCACCCCTAGAGGAGATGCTATTAAGTACCGTCCCCACATTAAGAGTGGCTACAGCCTTCATCTCAGACGCTTCTGCAGAAGGAGTAAGAATAAGCGCCAAGGAAGGAGCACTATCTAATTCAGTCAGGAGATCACTCTGGCTTCGCCAATGGACGGGAGGGATTTTAGGCAAAGTCAAAACTTTGCGGTATTCCTTTGAAAGGGGAATATATATTTGGTGCCGAACTAGACACGCTTCTGGAAAAAAGCAGCGGATAGGAAGAAAGGCTTCCTGAATCAAGAACAATCGAAGGAAGCAGCCTTTCGGGGGGGGACTCCCAAAGATAGGAAAACAGTCTAAAGATGGGAAGGAAAGGGAGTTACCCTAAAGGAGGAGGAAGAGGAAGGGGCTTCCTATTAGTGCCAGTAACTCCGCTCCAGCGTACAGAAAACAATGACGCCAGAGTGGGGGGGAAGATCCATTCGCAATGGGATAGATAAACATCAAATCCCTGGATACTAAGTATTCTTTCTAAGAAGGGTACAATATAGAACTAACCTCTCTTCCTCCAAAAAATTTGTATGACAGAACAACCCTCAGAAATCTCGTCGCCTTGCTATGGTCAGAAATACAAACGCGGTACAGGGACGTCATCATCCATGTGACTCAGGGAAAATCTAAACAGAAGGGTAAGGGTACTACTACTCTCCCCTCTACTAATAACGAAAACGAACGGCCGCATTCGGATGAGTTGCAACCTGAAGAACCTGAACAGAGTACAACCTACCGGAGGTTCAGATGGAAATGGAAACAGTAAGCTCAGCAGCCGTCTGATCCAAAGGGGAGCCTTTATGTGTACCATAGATCTGAAGACGCATATACCAGTGTGCCAATCCATCAAACTCAGAAAAATTTCGCAGATTCGCAGTACGGTACCCAGGGAGAAGAAGTACATTATCAGTACAAGGCGATTGCCCTTTGGGATTTCTCGGCCCAAGGACATTCACAAATCAAAAATCATGATAGAAGTGGTAGCATTCCTGAGAAAAAAAGGGAATTAGTCATTACCCTACTTGGACGATTGATAGTGGTGGCCAGTTCAATCAAACTAAAGAACTATACATCACGAAAATGCCACAATTGTTAACTCCTGCAACAGTGTAGGATGGATGATAAATTTGGAGAAATCCAATCTAACCCCAAGCACAAAAGTATAGTCTTTTAGGAACATTATTGGACTCCGTCAGCAAATGTCCTTCTTACCACCAGAGAAGATAATTAAGCTGAAGCTGATACAAACGACTACAAATTTCAGGCGGAAAAATCATGCACAGTACGGGAAGCTCATGAGGATCCTTAGGAATTATACCGTCAGCCATTCGTGTGTACAGTGGAGCCAGAAGCCACACAAGATCCCTCAGAGCTGGATATTGGCTTCTTGGGGACAGAAATCCTCAGAAGCCTCGTTCACATCAAACATAAACTACTGCGTATGATAAAAGATGGGACATAACTGCGATCCTTGGATTGGGCTGGAACTAACCACTTCAAACTAACAAAGGAGACTATCATGGCATCCCTGGCAGTAATAAATAACCGGACAGTGCAAGTCAGTCGGGAGGCGTGGGAGCAATGCAGATGCGTGGAAACGGTCGGCCAACTACGCAGGCCTACGTGGCACAATCGGTCAGATCCTCAGCCGTCAATCAAAATTACAGACAGAATTGAGAGCCGTTCTGTCGAGACCTCATGAGTGACGCCACAGCAACCTCTACATTTTGAAGGGGAAAAACACATTTCAAGATATACTCAGACAACCACGACTGTGGCGTACCTTCGGTGACATGCAGGGGGGGTTACCAGGAAGCCCTATTTCCTCAGTTCGCCAGAGAAGCTCTTTGCATGGGCAGAAAAAACCGTCTGCTCTCTCTCAACCACCCATCATAAAGGGGAAGAGAAAATTAATAGGGAAATCTCAGTCGTCACGTATAGACCCAAACGCAGTGGTGTTGACCGAAACATCTTTGCACGTATTCACACAAAGAGGGGTCATACCAATGCAATAGATCTCTTTGCATCCAGGCAAAATGCGAAGTTTCCTCATTCTTTCTCTGGAACCAACGACTCCAATTTGGTAAAGGGACGCCTTCAGTCAGTCCTGGAACGGGCCTCTGATGTACGCTTTCCCCCCCATACCTCTTATATCAAAAGTGGTCAGAAAATCCAAGAGTGGATCAAGCCAGAGTATTCTCAGGGTTGTTCCATGGTGGCCACAAAGGAGGAAATGGTTTCCGTGGTTAGGGAAGATGGGCGTTTAGGAGAAAAGAACCTATCGGGCTGGAACCTCTAAACGACCTTGGTCTGTTAAGGGTTTCCAGCTATAACATCCAGGACCCACAGGCTCTCCAGCTCTCGGCATGGATCCTGAAAGATTTGGTGAGATCCAAGGGTTATCAAATAAGGTCAATGCACGAGGGGTTCAAGGCAAGCACGGGACTCACAACAATCTACCCAGGATAGGGGAAAGATTTGTATCCTTTGGACCGACTCCTCTAACCAACTATCTCCAAATATCACAGGTGCTTAGCGTCCTGGCAAGAGGTGAGGATTTGACAAGGGCCTTTAAAACAAGCTCTTTTAAAAGTCCAGATTTCCGCCTCAGGCATTCTTCGATGCCACATAGCAGAAAAAAGATGGGATCAAAGGGTGTGTCAAAGCTACCAGTAGAATAAGGCCACATTATTAAAACAGAATATCCCATTGGAATCTCTCATGTAGTGACGAGATTATTACGAAAAATACCATTCGAAACACCTGAAACGGTTAATCTTAGAGAACTGAAGTTTACAGCTCACCTTGCCTTTAGCTTATAACAACCGTAGGCGTTTGGGAGAAATTCAAACCCTGCGATTTTTTTTAAGAGCCCTATCTCAAAAGGTATAGGGACAAGGTCCGTATATGTAGATAAAAACTTCACACCAAAGGTAAAACCTAATATGTTCACGTAAGCAAGGATTATCTAACATCATTTGTCAGACCCAAAACCTGATTAAAGCATGGGAATGGCCAACATGGAATGTCAGAAGAGATGTCTCCTGCATATATTAAGTTACCAAAGTCATGGAGCAGCATATGACAAATTTTTACTACAGGTGCAAAGGCATAAAAAAAACAAAGGCAAAAAAGCTTTCAAAGCAACATTGCTGATGGATCGGACTGGCCGTCAAGGAAGTAGACCAAGGACAAAACTGACATTCAGGCCCCTATTAGAGCCGAAGTCAACCAGAGGAGGGCGCAGTGGCAGCCTATTGGGGAAGCAACGTGGGGCCTAACTCGCGGACAGATGTAAGCAGCACTATGGGCAAACTAAGCTAACCCTTCCCAACATCTATAGGATCGATATAAGGTGCTAGAGGGACCAGTCATGTGAAGGACGAGTTCTACAAGCTGTGGTCCCCCTAAAAAACTTCACTCTTGGTACATCTCCAGGGGGGAGTCCATCTGGGGAGCTAAATGGAAAAGGGAATTATTCTCACCGTTAATTCGGTTTCCATAGTCCACCCTGACGGCCCCCCCCACCATATATATCCCCCAATTTTCAAAATTTAAGTGACCGGTTTTCTGTGTGCAATAATGAAATAAAATAAATGGTGCACCTATAGGGCCGGTTGTATGGATTGCAGTAGTCGGTAGCACGTGGAGTACGGAGCCGGGGGGGGGGGGTTATTAAAATCTCTGCTCAAGGTCATACAAAAGTCACGGGTTACCCAGGGGGCGTAGGTGGCCAGTAACCGACCGGTGCGAAAATTTTGATTTGCACAACTATTTCGGTAATAATTTTTACCGCGTCGCGGGGGGGGTCAATTTTGTGCGCGAAATTTGATACGATCAAGTATCATTTTGCCTACGCCTGATATAGATTTTTTTCTTACCATTCCCCAATGCAACACCGCACTTTAGATGGGGGTATTCCGTGACGGGGGTGTGAAAGCATGAAAAAAAGCCTTTGACGGGCAGTCCCACAAAGTCTGTTCTGAATTTACTAAGGCGTATACTGACATTTTCAGGGGTAGGACTGTTGGTTGATCGCCTCTGCGGCTGCTGTGTGTGGCAGGGGATATGTGATGCACCATCACACACAGCTGCAGCAGTGGAGAGTAATAAGGGGCAATGAAGAACGGTATTGATGGTAATGAACGGAGAGAGATGGGGTCAATATACAGTGTACGGGGTGCAGGAAGGTACAATATACTACACATCACGTGGGGGCCTATAATAAAGCATCATAGAGTGAGGGCAGTAAATGGAGGGTATTATTATACTTTTCTGTGGGGTTTGGGGCAGGACAAGGTTGGGCTTTCCAAAAAAAAAAAAAATGTCACATCTTCTGTTCCTCTTTTTCAGTCCCAAAAGTTGTAATGGACTGTCACTGGGCCAGGGCGACACAGAGGACAATGGCCCATACTGCTGGAGGTAGCAGTAACCTCCTATGTGTTGTGTAGTAGTGATGACATGCACTTACTCAGCGCCGCCTGCAGCCCGCTGTACACCTGCACGCCCGGCTGCTCCTCCATTTCTCCCGCGCACTTTGCATTGGTCGCTGGGAGTTAACCCCATGGCTGCTGCACTCGCTTCTATTCCCCTGGTAGCTCATGCGGATGGACGACTCCAGCGGCGCTGAAAGGGTCGCATCACGTGACCAGGGAGGGGACTCGGCGCGGAAATGGCTATCACGTGACGAGGACCCGTCGTTATGGGAACGGATCAACACCTCCGAAAACGGGGGCCCAAGAGATGGACAGGAGAAAGGACGGGAACCGCGGAGGGTCAGACACTGAACGCCTGGCCGAGGAGCTGCACACACAGAGCAGGATGAGGTGGGGGCATGGCCTGTGACACTGTATGTAGCTGTATAATGTATGCAGTATATACTGTGTCCTGCTGGCGGTACTCCACCTCCTCAGTAATAGTGACTGTGCTCCACCTCCTCAGTAATAGTGACTGTGCTCCACCACCTCAGTAATAGTGACTGTGCTCCACCACCTCAGTAATAGTGACTGCGCTCCACCACCTCAGTAATAGTGACTGCGCTCCACCACCTCAGTAATAGTGACTGCGCTCCACCACCTCAGTAATAGTGACTGCGCTC
>CM033642.1:21780190-21817849 GCA_019512145.1 Engystomops pustulosus | reverse complement strand
CTGCACACACAGAGCAGGATGAGGTGGGGGCATGGCCTGTGACACTGCATGTAGCTGTATAATGTATGCAGTATATACTGTGTCCTGCTGGCGGTACTCCACCACCTCAGTAATGGTGACTGTACTCCACCTCCTCAGTAATAGTGACTGTGCTCCACCTCCTCAGTAATAGTGACTGTGCTCCACCTCCTCAGTAATAGTGACTGTGCTCCACCACCTCAGTAATAGTGACTGTGCTCCACCACCTCAGTAATAGTGACTGTGCTCCACCACCTCAGTAATAGTGACTGCGCTCCACCACCTCAGTAATAGTGACTGCGCTCCACCACCTCAGTAATAGTGACTGCGCTCCACCACCTCAGTAATAGTGACTGCGCTCCACCACCTCAGTAATAGTGACTGCGCTCCACCACCTCAGTAATAGTGACTGCGCTTCACCACCTCAGTAATAGTGACTGTGCTCCACCACCTTGGTACTGGTGACGGCGCTCTGCCACCTTGGTATGGGTGACGGCCTGGTGACCCACGGTGGCGGCCGGTGGTTCTCCTCTAGGTGCTTTCATAATACACCTATGTGCTTCACAGCTGTAGCTCCCCTGATCAGGCATTGACAGCTCCCTCGTAGGATACAATATCTATTTTAAAATCCAGGAACCCTCTAAATGTTAATGAATTGATTGTAATTTTTGTCCTCAGAGAAATGTTACAAGCGTCAATATTCGAAATGAAGAACACCGTTGCAGACCTGGAAAGAAGACTGAGCGGTGTGGAGGATGAAGGTGAGTAATTCTTGTTCTTCTGTAAACTGTACAGTCATAGAGCTTCTGCCTAATACAGTTGTGATTTTTTTCGAAATTCGATCCTCTTTTTTTTCTTAGAATCATACTAGGTTACAATAACACTAATGGGCAGGTGGGGGCTTCCTCGTGAGTTTTCTTGGCCACCAAGGGCATTTTAGCTCTATTCCATGGAAATCGAGTTAAATTGACTTTGCACAAATGAATTTGTAGCACCTATGTAGTCGCTACCTGACTGCGGTTATGGCTTCTTTCTCCGGGCTTTCCTTGACATGTTTCTTAGGAGTCATGGATATGAATTAGTTTATAATATAAATTTATGTCTTCCTGTTTCTAATGACTAGTGCATGATGTTTTTTGTGCTCCTTGTTTGCCTCATTTATATTATTACATAAATCGTAAATGTAGCATATAAGGAGCTTGACATACCAGATGGCAATCTTGTAGAAATGTCCAAATTGCTTAAGAGATGCATAATTCATTCATTAAAAATAAAACATGTTACTTATGACATGCTATTCCACCCACATTACAGATATTTTCAGTCTTTCAGTAGTTTCATGGAAGTAAAACTGCAATCCCAGACCTTATGTGTCAGAGCCCTTCAGCAGGGCCGGATTAAGGTTTGTGGCTCCTGGGTGAACAGGGGGGCCTTCCACCATTTTTTTTTTTAAAGTAATTTGCTAATACTACATAAATAAACCCCCCTCCATAATAAAAGTATGTACGCGCAACCCCCAGTAATAATATACACCTGCGTGTAATATGAAAAGAGCCCCCCCTTATACACATATACCACCCCCCCAAATGATATATCTACCCCCCCTGTAATAAATATATACATAGCATCCCCCCCCCAGCACCACACAGGTAGAGGCGGTACAATCATAAGGTAGGGCGTACAACAAGGACTGCAGTACGGTAGAGGGCGGTACGGAATGCAGTACAGGTAGGGGCGTACAGTACATGCGTACAGTAAGGGCTCAGCATGCAGTACATAGAGGCGTACAGGACATGCGACAGGTAGAGGGGCTACAAGAGCATGCAGTACAGGTAGAGCGTACGACATGCAGTACAGGTAGATTGCTTTACGGACATCATACGGTAAGGGCGGTACAGGACATGCATTACGGTAGAGGCGTTACATGACAATGCAGTACAGGTGAGGGCGGTACAACGCGACATGCAGTTACAGTTATCGGTGCGTTACCACATTACCTGGCATACGGTAGAGGGCGGTAACAAGGACATTCAGTACTGGTAGCGGTCGTGTACCGTGCATCAGTACTAGAGGTCGTACCGCGTGCTCATACGGTATAGGCGTACGTTCATCAGTACGGTTAGGGCGGTACCCGGAGATTAGCACTGCAGGTAGAGCGGGTATAGACGTAGGCGTACGTGGGCAGTCGGGTAGGGGTCGTACCGCCACCAGTGCATGCAGTACGGGTAGAGGCGTACGTCATGCTCCGGGTAGTGGCGTACCGTGCATGCATACGGGTTAGAGGCGTACCGGTCATGCAGTACGGGTAGAGGTCGGTACCGTGCATGCAGTAGGGTAGAGGGCGGGTACCGTGCATGCAGTCGGTAGAGGGCGACGTGCATGCATATACGGTAGGGCAGGTACCCGTGCATGCAGTACTGGGTAGAGAGGCTGGTTACCGTGCATGCAGTACGGGTAGAGGGCTGTACCGTGCATGCATTAGGGTAGATGGCTCGGTACCTTGTGCATGCGTACGGGTAGCGGGCGTTACCGTGCATGCATACGGGTAGAGGGCGGTACCGTGCATGCATACGGGTAAGATTAGGGCGTACCGTGCATGCAGTACGGGTAGATATTAGGGCGTCACCGTGCATGCAGTACGGGTAGAGATAGGGCGGTACCGGCATGCAGTACGGTGTCGAGTTAGAGGCGGTACCGTGCATGCAGTACGGGTATGGTAGGAATTCACTGGGTTCGGTACCGATGCATGCAGTACGGGTCGATATTAGGGTCGGCATGCATTACGGTAGTATAGGTGTGGCGTTACCCGTGCACTGCAGTACGGTTAGACTGTATTAGGGCGTTACCTGCATGTGCTGAAGTAGGGTAGATATTAGGGCGGTACCGTGCATGCCAGTACGGGTAGATATTGAGGGCGGTACCGGTGCAATGCAGTACGGGTTAGATGTTATGGCGGTACCGTGCATGCAGTACGGGTAGATATTAGGGGGCGGTACCGTGCATGCAGTACGGGTAGAATAGGCTACCGTGCATGCATACGTGTAGATATTGGGCGGTACGAGTGCATAGCAGTACGAGGGTAGATATTAGGGCGGTCCGTGCATGCAGTCGGGTAATATTAGGGCGGTGCCGTGCATGCAGTCGGGTAGATTAGGGCGGGATACGTGCATGCAGTACGTAGATATAGGGCGGTACCGTGCATGCGTACGTGTAGATATGGGGGCGGTACCGTGCATGAGTCGGTAGATATTAGGGCGGTACGGCTGCAGTCGGGTATATTAGGCGGTACCTCATGCAGTACGGGTAGATATTAGGGCGGTACGTGATGCAAGGGTAGATTTAGGCGGTACCGGCATGCATACGTGTATATATGATGCTAGCGTGCATGCAGTACGGGTAGATATTATTGCCTTCATATCTAAGAGGATTATATGGTTGTCCTTTTACAGAATGTCTTTAACGACGAATATTTTGCTGCTAATTTGTAACAGCTCCTGTGTAAATCTTAATGTTTCTCATCACGAAATATACTGATGCCATCTACCAGTCACTTGGTTATTATATTCTCTGCTCCTCAGATTCTGCCTCATAGTACAACTAGTTTGTAGTGTAGAGGTATATTTATTGGATATCTATCATCAGGCTAATTGTTACAACCTGCAGTCTATACAAGGCTTCGCAGTTTGCGGCCGTCCGCGTGTCGAGAAAGACCGTATTATGGTAGGTAGATCTGTAATAAGAAAAGCTCAACCTGTCAATGGAGCGATTCCTGATTAGTGAGGGAAAACATGGAGAGGAAAAAGAGGTCATGGTGTAACTACAAGGTCAATTATTTATGAGGGTATTAAACAGCACTCCAGGCACAAGCACCTGATACATGTGTCTTATCATTATGTACCAATTCCCCCCCATTTACATAATCTTACCTGCTTTATTTTATTGCTTTCTGAATTCATGGTCCTTGGTTGGATCTGTTTGCGGCCTTGCAAAACACCGTTATGTACACAAGGCTAAGAGACATGGAGAAGGTCTCCTACCAGGAGTGGTTTCTGATTACCTTTTTCCCCCCCGTTGGCGCTAAATATGCTACCATAGAAGTGATTACAGCATGACTAAAAGTATCAGCCCACCCAGAGACCCCAATCACATGTAATAATAATAAGACTTGCTGTATATCCAATTCTTTCTTCACTCTATACCTATTTAGAGAGTTTGTCATAAAAACATATCTGTAGAATAAAAGATTGAATGGATAGGGCGGCGGTTACGTTTGGCAAAGCCATGTGACTGGTTTCCAAGTACTGGACTGAATGGACAGTGGTCGGTCGGTGAATCACAGACGTTGCACGTTGGAATAATCACACTGCCAAGGAGGGGGACTTTTGTATCATAGTGATATATATAATTATAATGAGCCCCTGAGGAACAACAGTGCCAAATAATCATGATAAGCAGGTATAATAGGATAGGTCCTCATTATAGAGTGTTGGGGGTCCATCACCCACTATCACCTAAAGTTACAAAGAATTCAAATTCTTAATCGGAACGAATGATTAACAGCTTGATAACAGCAGAATAACGTGTACTTGCCTTTCTGGTTCCAGAGATACATCGGATGCTTGACTCCCCGCCAGGCTATCGGGATCAGAGCACCTGCTTCAGAGCAAGTGATCACAGGGGCCAGATGAGGGCACTGACACTACTTGCTTGCAACTGTGTGGGAATATATGTTTGCCACAACTTGGAACTTAGGGAGAAGTGCACTTATTTTTGCTTGCTCATTTCCTGTTCCCCCAGTGTTTTCCAGGACTCATGGAAAACCTGTTGCAACCTATGTGTATCTTCTGGATTTTCTACATAATAATAACCCGTCAACTGATATACAACTTTACAACTGAAGAAATACCTCTTCATTGACCTGAAAGGTCACGTGTTTAAGATTTTGGGCTCTTCCTAGGTTGTCGATTTTTTGATGTCCCCACAGTGAATTTTATCTGTATAACCCTGATATGAATTCTGGAAGTGAATGCGGAGATTCTCCATATCATAGCGATGCTGTTATCAGAGCTGATGCGCTTGCTGGCTTTATTACGCTCTGGGTGTAAAGCGTAGGCCGAAAGCACTGAGCGCATCATAGGCCCGGTCTCCGGTGTATAACAATGCCTGTTCGCCATCCCGGCTTCTTTCTCTTCATCTTCATAGAGCAGGTCCCTTGTCAAGAGGAGAGCAGGTGACGCAGTATTTTCTTCCAAATCACTGGCTTCCCACTGATCTTAATTGCCTATCACTATGTAGGAGACAAATTAAACTGTTAGCTACCGCCGCGGAAGAGTTATTTTTGTTTAGTAGCTAAACTGCTCAGGGTACAAGATGGGAATAAACCCTAAACATTTAAAGGACCACTAGCTTTATTGTTTTCACCTTATTATATGTGACAAACTCAACTAAGGTGTCAGACTGCATCTGCAGTACCTATAGCTCTATACCTATATACAGTACCTATACCTATATGCAGTCCCTATTCTTGCTGCACACTACCATGATCGGTTCATGGAATATGCACATGGTCTGACCGGATTTCTGGAAGGGCACCATGTCATCGATTTTGGTTCGACTCTTTGTTTTTGGGAAAAGGGGCTTCCTGTATAATAGTCTATATATAACAGCACGGTGTACAAACTTTATTGGTCCAAGGGCCACTTGTCATACCACTCAACTTTAAGGGCAGCACTAGTAACAGCACCTAGAGATGCATCAACAAACACAGCCACCATAGAAATGATAATTACCACAGCACTAAATACCACCCCGAAAACCAAATAGTGCATTTGGTATCTTAACTAATATGGATCCCAGACAGGGTGTGGGCAGTAGGTGGTACAAGCTTAATGTACGGAGCCTCGTCCTCTGCACTAGGTCGGTCTGTGAATCCTGCCCACGGACACCAAATGTAGACTGGAGTATAGACGAAATTGGTACCTTTATTCTCCAACAAGTCTCCCCATCCAGGTCTCATGCAATCCTAGAGAGTTTCTCTAAAAGATAATAACATACACATGTGGAACAAACCACAGTTTTTAGTCATCAATCCTATAAGCGTTTCTCACAAATTGCCTCCATATGAGCCACATACTGATACAGAGTTTACACTCATAGATTTCTACAACTTGGATCATCTATCAAAACGGAACTGAGCAAGAAAAAAAGTATAACTTCTCCCATGGTTTTGGCTATCTCCCATCATAAGATATCCTCCAGTGAAATACATGGCCCTAAACCTCAGGTGTTATAGACCGTATTATTTTCTGGTATTATTTAGAAACCAATGCCATTTTGCAATGGAGATGGGCTTTGTATTTGTTTACAAGCGTATGTTTTATACTAATTGTGGTGCCTCCTGGCCTGATGGACCATGATGAGAAACTACATACACACATGAAAACAACCCTCTAGGTCACGTTTTAAACTCTTGTCAGAAGGTTTACGTACCTTCATGGTAGAACGGTCTTTACTATGAAAAAACATTCAAGTGTCTGCATATTATGTAACATAGAACGTATACACAAGCTCTGGTCACTGAAGAGTTAAGTCATCAGGAAAGATACACCTAAGGCCATACACACTATAGATTTCCATGATCCCGTTTATAGCTCGCTAACCTGGTGTCATTATGTAGGATATTGTTCTTAATCCGAGTCAACTACAAACCACATGGAGAAAGCCTCAGAAGAGACGACAGCATTTTCTTTTATTTGTAAAAGAGATCCATAAAAACTAAATGAAAATTGATAATTTGCATTTACCCTCCGGTGCTTACAGTTTTCTAAAAAATAACATCTTGGAGGGTCAAGAATCACTTTATTGAGTATAGAAAAAAAATTCCCTGTGCCTTAAAGGGGTTTTCCCACAGAACGAGTTTGCTCTATCCACAGGATAGGGCCTAACTTCTGATTGGTGGGGGTCTCGTGATGAGACCCCCACACATTACGAGCAACGTAGTCTTCATCTCCGTCGGCTACATAGAGATGAATGGGCCAGCCCGCCATGCGTGACGATCACATGGGGTACATCATACATCAGACCTCCTGTTCTCATTATCTGTGGGGGACTCGTCACTGAGACCCCTCACCGATCAAGTTAGCCCCATGAACAGGATAGATAAATTCAGCATAGATGATAGGTTGCTGAACCTGTCACCACAAAATGACATTCCTGGTGACCGTTCGCTTCAAATCACAACTTTTCTTTCTAAGGCTTTGATGATAACTACTGTGGTCGGTCTTTGAATTGACCGAATTTCAAGGATTGACCAGAGTGCAGGACAGGACACCGAGCATCATGTGTGATACAAGGAGTCCCCGCTTCTGCAAAATAGTTTGCTCTATTTGTTATCATGATTATGGTAAGAAGTGGGGACTCCTTGTATCATATTCACCATGATGCAAGGAGTCCCATACTTTGCACTTTGGTCTATAAATCGGGCCAGCCCACGTACTGACCACAGCTGGCCAGCCACGTACTGACCTAATATAACCGATACAGAAGGAACACTACACGAACTTATACAGCAGCGGCCATAGTATACCTCACCAATAAAGCTGCAGTGAACTAATACTGCCTGAGACTACCTTCCATGTTTCTGTACAAGGTGAAATCCACCCCAAGTCACACTAAAGATATACTGTTACATGTATTCAATACAATGTCAGAATTTCCAGCAATAGCTGAACTACATATTTGTACTAACAGTTTATGCTGTATCGCCCAGCACCTGGGAACATACATTTTTGCGCTTAAGTATCTCATTTACATTTGGATGCCAGGCTCCGTGCCTGCCTAGTGGGCAGGCAAAGCCGTTTAGCTTCCAGGTCACAATAAAAATGCAATCAACCCCCCCCCCCCATTTACATCCACAAAATCCCATTCCATCCTTCCTCTATTACGGCTTGTAACCTCCTATTTGCTTTGCTTCTCAATATTCTTGGCCCTTACCCTTTTGTATCTCCTATATTCCTGCGATACCACAGTACAAGACAGGGGCCCTGTTTATCTGATTGATCCTGAATGATTTAGGTTTTCTGATTGCAGATTCTCTTCCGCACAAGAAGCCGCCAGAACAGACGAGTGACCGACACAATGTCACCAGGGAGAAGCACGCACACAGTAAGGACAGTCTGTCATATAGGTCCTACGACAATATGCTAGTAAATATAGCACATCCCATTAAGCAGGTATCTTATCCTAAGAAAGATATTTTTGCCCCTATACATACTGTGCATGTATCGGGCAGAGCTACATTCACCAGAATACAATAATACCATGTTCTCAAGTACCGTTAGCTGGAGGGCTACCTAAAGTCTAGTGATTTTCCCCATTTTAAGGGAATTGTTGACTCCTTATTGGCGAAAGACTGGCGGCCCCTATGGGGCAGAGCTCAGCACATGGGGCTCATTTACTAAGGGGTGCGCTGCTCATTTTCGTCGAGCGGTGCGCCTTCTTCGCGGATTAGTGGCTTGCACAGTGTATTTAACTATGTGCCTGCACTGAATTTGTGTGACACCATGAGTTTTGAACATGCAGAAAACATGGGTCAAAAAATAGTGGTAACAACATTGAAACAATGAATCAAGGATTAACAGATGAAAGACAGATGTTATGCTGAAAAGGTAAACTTTATTATAATGAAGTCAAAACACGTTCATAAAACAATTAAATTAGTACTTTATATTATGCTAAACCTATGTTACCATTTCTTGTCACACTATTTATATACTCTATATTGGGTTGCTGTACACGGGGGGCTCAACTGTTTTTTTCCCTATCTTGGGAATTTTAATTGTTTTTATGATCGTGTTTTGACTTCTTTATAATAAAGTTTACCTTTTCAGCATAACATCTGTCTTTCCATCTGTTTAATCCTTGACACAAGATGATTTTTTGGCGCGGCGCCGGCTTTCATGCGAACCCAAATTAGGGGGCATGGCGTTAGGCGATCCGACTGATTCGGACTGAGCGTCGTATTTAACGTTCAATTGGTTTACAAGCCCAACGCTTACATGCACCACAAAAAAGATGGTGAACTCTGTCAGACTGGGGATTGGCACTTTAGGATATCGCGCACGATTTTAGTGCATTGGACCAGACAATGCACTTTTGGATGAACTACTCAGGATGGGTAAGTAAATGTTGCCCCAATGTGTTGTGTTTAATTGTGACACCTCTGACTATATCCTTGTCCAGTGACATCACTGTGTGTCTTTATCCCAGTACTGGACATCACTGTGGTCTATCCCAGTACTGTGACATCACTGTGTGTCTTATTCCAGTACTGTGACACCCGCTTTGGTGTCTTATCCTTACTGGACATCACGTGTGTCTTATCCCAGTACTGTGACATCACTGTGTGTCTTATACCCAGTACTATACATCGCTGTGTGTATTATCCCTGTACTATGACAGCACTGTGTGTATTATCCTGTACTATGACAGCACTGTGTGTGTAACACACTCTGTACTATGACATTGCTGTTTGTGTGTTATCCTCCCTGTATTATGACATTACTTTGTGCTTTTTCCTCTTCTACTTTAACATCACTGTGTGTATAAGAGATCTAGGTCAGAAGTAGTGTATTCCCATGTGCTCACTACTACAAAGATGTTGAAATGTTGGGTACAACATTATTTATAGAAATGTTACATACATTGTTTAATAAGAGCGCCCATGAACTAACAAGAACAAGCAGCCAGATCTACGTGAGGTGATTTTCAGAATTGCCAAATTCCTATGTAACTTAACCGTATTTCACACATGGCGCGGGATCAATGCTCAGATAGGAGCTGCAAATCACTGATAAGAAGCCACATTGTCTTACACCTCTTTTGTAGTTTAATCTCCCTGTTTAAAAGTACCTCCCTCGTCTAACTTAGCGGATTAATGGACATGGGCCGTAAAAAGAAAGGTGACGCAGGGGTGTAGCGGTAGAGAGGACACAAACTGACCTTAAATATTCCTTTACAAGTGTTTTATCCCCACTTGTGAAACCACACCTCAGGAATTGTGTCTCCTGCAGTCTTCGTGTCCCCCAATTTCATATAAAATCTATAAAAACAAAGTGGGTGGACCCTCTGGGGCATATTTACTGACTGCAAATGATCTCAGTCATAATCACTGGAACCTCAGCTGCTTTATTAAAAGATTACTGCAAGCATATAGCCTTCAGAGTTCACTTACAGGGAACATGTCACCCATTATCACAAATACAGCTAGTGACGAGTTCCCGTAAAGCCCTAGTAACTAACGGATACTACGTTTAGCTAAAAACTTTAATCCCATAAATCAACTTGGCTTTTCTTACCACAGGCATCAAGGTGCGTGTCCTTGCTTGGCCGGCCCCTCCCATGTACCTCCTATCCTCTTAGCTATTCATCAGTTTATGTCATGGACCAGTGGCGATGTCATCTAAGGTCCTATACCCTTTAACATTGCAATGTACCCCATGTATTGTATTATCACATGAACTTACAACAGCCTCCATGGCCTTCTATTCCTCTCCCTTTCTATATGGAGTCTGCTGTTTGATTTCATGTGATCGAACTGCATACAGTACCGTAGCAAACGTTTGGACCACCTTCTCATTCAAGAGTTTTCTGTAATTTTATGACTAACATTAGATTACCATTTTTGTAGGCATTTATGAACCGGCCACAACTAGTTACCTCTCAGTGGAAGTCTAACTAACTTCAAAGCCCAAAGTCTTTTATAAACAACGTGACTGAAATAAGTATTATATGTGCTAGGTTCCATCAAAGTGCCACTTTTGCTTTAATTACTGCTTTGTACACTTTGCGCATTCTCTTGATGATACTTCAAGAGGTAGTTCACTTGAAATGGTCTTGCAAACAGTTTTGAAGAGTTCCCAGAGATGCTTACCACTTGTTGGTTCTTTGTCCTTTACTCTAATCGGCCCCATCTCACCCAAAACCACCCCATGGGTCTTCAGGGTCTGGTGACTGTGGAGGCCCACTGTCCTGGCCGTAGCCCACTCAACCTCTTGCCAATTCCTTTAGTCCCACAAATACCGCCGCCTTCATGGTCGGTTGAAAAATATATAGTGATGTATGTTTCCAATTTCCTAAACAATCAAACGGATAGAACCTTATATGTACTGCTAAAGATGCCTCGTGGGTAACATCTGAGGTTCAGGTACCATTATTGAATATAAGTCTCCGAACAGTTCTCCCGTTCCCCGCAAAAGCCCCCCCACAACAACACACACCAATCAACCTCCGTCCGATGCTTATGTGCGGGAACCGTAGATCGCATGTAGCGTCGCATTTGCTTAACCTTTGTGTCGACCTAGATGTTCGTCCTTATAGACAGTGGGTGGTGTTGTCCCCTAGCTCAGTGTTTTCTAGAGTATTTACCATGAATGGCCTGCCCTGCCCCAGACTCCCCTTAGCCTTGCTTGTAGAGATCCGTTCTGCTGCTAGAACCCTTCAGCGTGCGGATTGAGTGACATCTGGTTCCCTAATCTGAGAAGCTGCGACTTTCTGAAGCTCCGGTGTACTTGGCCATGAACCTTTATCTCTCGCCCGCAGTAAGGTGACCTTTGGTCTTCCTATTCTGGACGTCCTCATCGTTGAGCAAGTGTTTTCTTTTTATGCTTGTACATGGCTAGTCGATTTTTGGATCACTTTCAGTTTTTTCCGATCATACATTCGGACTACTACCTGAACAGGTCTTCTTAAAGTAATGACTGCCACTTGTTTTCTTAATTAGAATTGTATTTGTCTCTGGCAATAAAAAAAAGCAGCTAAACAGTCATACTCTTAGCTAGGACTACACACTTGTTATCCACCAAATGATGAGTCCCAATCCCACCTTATAAGGCAAAGAAATCCACTTATTAAACCTTGTCCGGTGACTCACCTCTTGAAGTTATCAAGAAAATGCCAAGAGTGTACAAAGCAGTAATCACATCAAAAGGCGCTACTTTGAAGAACCTAAACATAAGACAGTTTCAGTTGTTTTCACACTTTGTTGTTAAGTAATAATTTAATTCATAGTTTTGATGCCTTCAGTGTGAATCTAATTTTTATATGTCCTGAAAATACGGCAAGATTGAATGAGAATGTGTGTCCAACCTTTTGGCCTGTACTGAACATGGGGTCATTTTTAAGGGAAATTAAACTTAATAGGATCTTGGTGGACTCGCCTGTCAAGGACAAACGATTTAGAACACTAAAGCATCATGTAAATAAGCTTTACATGTCTTGTAGTTGAATAATGGCAGGACAGTACAAGTAGTCGGGCATGGTGTGCTTTTCAAATCAATCTGTCAGTCAAACAATAAGGAGGGAAGTGGTTCACTGACAGGCCCGAAGAGAAAGTCAAACAGCAGGAGACCAGGGTCTCAAGAGTATAATATTTCATATCAGGCAAAATGGCTGTGTGATTAAAGGGATATCCTGTGAAGAAAAATTGATCTTAAATATGACTGAAGATAAAAATAACACCTTCCTATTACAATGGTTGTTAACAAAAGCAGGCATTATATAAATCCATACTGCTCATATCCAGTCTTGGTGTACCTATTTCGGTTGCCCTGGATACCACCCGTTCGAAATCTGTATTGATCTCACATGCTTACGGTGTATGAAAGATTCTCCTCCTGATTAGCTCTCCTCTCTTACCACCACCCTACCTCCCCCCCCCCCTCCTCATTACAAGGACATGCTCACACACAGCAACACTTCCTTCGCAGAAGACATCGAGGTCACGACTTACTGCTACCAACCTACAGATAACTGATAAATTGGTCTTAAATGGAAATCCTGCACACTTAAAAAGTGGTAGGTTTATCCCATTATACATGGCAACCAGCTCCGGTTGAGCTGGTGCAGAGCCATATTTTTGTTTAAGGAAAAAGCCCCTATCTTAGAATTAAAGTTATAGTAACGATAACTCGGCGCCCGCATTGGGCTCAGGCGCCACCATGCGTCGCGCCCTGCTTGCGCCGGATTCATAAGTGCAGGGAGAGCCGGTGCACGTCACCGAGCTCCTCTGGCATCCACGCGCGCTTCTGCAACTAGACGGGGTTAGCAGGGAAACAGGGCCACAATTTTACCGGACCATCCAGAGTGATTGAGCTCAACATGATCAGTTAAACTTATACAAATGCGGAATCTGGTTAAAGTATATTGACGTAATCTGTACTTCTTTGTGTAAAGCACTCCACAGGGACTAAGATAAAATTTGCAGACTTTCTTGCATGGAAACTATACCTCTTGTAAAGCTTTACACACCTAGTGATGACAGCATTGTAAACAAGTCACTTCTTACATTCTAGGTCTACCTCTTCTTTAGTTTATCTTTGGCCTGTGTTTACTAGTTAAAAAAGTGTTTAAAATATGCAATCATGAGCTGATAGGCTTTGTGCTCCTAGATGTCAATAATTGTTTTAAAACTTAAATTTTATATAAAATAAGGCACAGAAACTAAAAGGAGAGTAGAGACACTGGAAGTGGGTGACACAATAAGAAGGTATTGTGCTTGTTTTACAATCTTAATATAACACACTTTGGGGCTGCACAATTAAGCGCCGACCTGATACGAGTATGTGTTTTGGAGTTGGCGCGAGTGTGAGGAAACCGTGGAGGACCGGGGAAAACCATGTTACAACACAGAGAGACACCGCACTCAAAACTCTTTGCATCAGGGTACGTGTTGACCCTGGGAACTTGAACCCAGAGTGGAGGAGAATACAGTACGCCTGAACCATTTGCGTCACCAGCCCTGATGCCCCTTGGGTGCTGTAGATGGACTGTGCACAGTGCAATTTCTTAGCACGATTTTCTGGCCGGATGTGTTTATGGCGTTATCCTAATGGTAAGCTACTGCGAGATGTATATAATATCATAATCCGGACAAGACGTTTTTTGGCGTATTACTTTGATTTTCTTTTTGTTTTCTTCTATTATTCCACTTTGCATTACATTTTATCACTTAAGTTTTTGCTCTTTTGCAGAGGTGTATATAAGGCAACCACTAAACAAAATACGACAAGTAAAAAGAAAGACCCAGCGCGGAAGGCAGCAAAGCAGAGTCCTCCTAAAATGAAGCATTAATCTGATAATGACCATGCAGAGGAGATACAGTCCTGGACTACAAACCAACACTTTCAGTATAAAGCCTGGTTGTTGGCTGCACAGAAGGACGGTGGAAAATGCCTATGTGACCGCACATTCAAGGTTCTTTGTTGCATGCATAGGGTGCTGCACCCACCCACCATGTCTCCCCTACCTAATAAGACGAATCACTTAGCTACTGTTGATGTATGTATGTTTACATGCCTATGTTAGATTTCTGCAGGAATCACGTGGCCAAATCAATGATGGCTCTGCCGGGCTGGCCCCCCCAGAGTGCCGGTGTCGGGCTGGCCCCCCCCAGAGTGCCGGTGTCGGGCTGGCCCCCCCAGAGTGCCGGTGTCGGGCTGGCCCCCCCAGAGTGCCGGTGTCCGGGCTGGCCCCCCCCAGAGTGCCGGTGTCGGGCTGGCCCCCCCAGAGTGCCGGTGTCGGGCTGGCCCCCCCAAGTTCCGGTGTCGGGCTGGCCCCCCCATAGTGCCGGTGTCGGGCTGGTCCCCCCAGAGTGCAGCGGAACCCAGAGTTCAGCAGTATAAAACCCAATTTGGAGGCTACCAGGCCATAAAGGTTGACTGACGTGAGCCCAATGACCCCAGTCCCTACATTGTTTAGCAGTAAGTAAATGCCCGGGAGAACATAGGGTGTCCTATATCATTACAGTCCCATTTCCAGTTAGTCATAAGATTTCATATTTTTCCATCTATCATTTGGGATTAATAATCCTTTTTTATATTTACATATTTTACTAAAATTACTTTGTCGCTTGTGCTTTTCTCATCATTCCTCATATGTTTTACAGTAATGGTTGAACTCAAAGATGAATGCAACGTCCATAACACTGACCTTACAGGATGGGACGCAGCAACAATCTACCTTTTGCATCCGCGTGTGTTTAACGTATGTTGTTATATAATATATTATATAATATATATATAAGGGGCTAAGCTGTAGCACAGAATTTCTAATGTGGTTGATGCATGCTGGAACCGCACATAAGCTCCTCTTGTATAAACTATGAGAGCATCCACATTTCTCCAAAGAAGTTCCATACCGTGCAAAGTTCAGAGGCATGGTATGGTAGCCTGATTTGTGCCAGAAAGATGTAAGAAAGATCCACACAACCTTTTACCCCACTCCTTACTCCACCTCCACACAGTTTACTGCTCCACTGTCCGCCCATGTCCCCCATTGTGGCTCCTCGTATTCAGGCCTCCCTCATATTATAGTTCCCGCCAGCATATCATTCATACCATCAAGCTGCTCTTGATCCCCCTTCTGCGCTCCCCCTCACAGTGCAACCCCCAGTAGGCAGCGTCTTCATAATGTGCCCCCCCCCCCCCCCCCAGGACACGCTAAGCATTCCGGGTCCGGACTCGAGATGAGGGATGGTGCTGAAGCCAGCTTTGTGGGAGGAGCTGGTTGCCAGCCTTGTTCCCACCTCCTGGTCTCTATCCATCAGGACCATGAGGTGGCCCCTCTGTGGTGTATATATATATACAACTTTTCCTGTTTTCTGACTCCTTCATCCATCCTAGTGGCGTCACACACTGTGCCTCTTTTCTTTCACAGTCTGTCTCACTGACAGACACCGGGCTAGGGAGGCATGAGAGCATAACTCTCCTGCTTCGGCACCCTCTTATTCATTAGTCCCTGGAGATTCTGCAAGACAGAAATAAAGTAGAAGCAGCACTGCTGAAACACTTGATTACAAGGATTATTAAACCAAAGGCTCATGGCAACTTAGTAACAGAGTGGGCCAACTTCTGTAGGGTTTTTCCCACAAAGGAAAGTTAGGCCAGCGCTGGACGATCTCTGTCATCTCCATAGAATTAAAGGAGCAATGGTCATGTGCGGCCTTCTCCTCCATTAACCAACGGGGTGATGAGGGGCAGATGGGGAAAACCGCTTTAACTGTAATAACTGTTCCTGCATGGGCTGGTCTTCTATCATTAAATTAAAAGGTTTGCTTCTCTATAATCCGGTAAATTTCTTTAAATATTTTAGCATCATCCAGGTCTAAACCTCAATTAAAGGTGGAGAGCATCCAAACCGTTCCATTCGATCCTCAGGAGTTTTGATATAACCATGTAACATATCTGAACGATGACATTACACTTACGAAGAATCTCAAATTACCATGAATAATTAAAATGCGGAATAGAATTGATTTGTTGGACAACACAGCCAGCATGTTAACTTCCAATGAAAGCCTTACCAGTAAATTTATTGGTGCGTCCCTGTCAATGCTCTATTATTCTAGTCCCTCCAGGAAGTCACATATGTATCATAATAATGATAGTTTATAGTAGAATTAATCCCTTAGAGCAAAGTATCTGGAAACTTTCATTTCAGAATTTAATCTTAGCTTTGGTCCCATATTTCTTTGCTATTGCCGCTTCCCCTTCTCGTTCCTCTTGGGGCGGTATTCTTCAGATCTATGACTAATAATTACCGATTACCACTACCAGTATGTTGTGATAAGAGTTCAATTTGCAGATCAAGTTTCTTCTTTCATGGTCCATCGTGGTGGTAACATCCCGATCATTTATGTTGTATAAAGTCTTGAAGGCAGAGAATATGCCCTGAGCAGCTCTCCCACTTCTGAACCCCCCCTTCCTTCCTTCTTTGATAACATCAATCACACCGCCTTCAGTATGTTAATGATTTCCTTCCCTAAATCCTTCAATTACACAGGGATGTTTTTAAGGTGGAGAGAGCATCACACTTCCATTCGAACTCCTCTGTCTTTCGTGACTTCATAGCATCCATTTTACATCTCACTTGAAAGTTGCTATTCCTGTTTGATGCCACATACTGGGCCCACAAAAATAACCTTCGACTGGAAGGTGCTAAGATTTTGACAAAACTAGTGTAGGGTTTATTAGGTGCCATTTTTGATGAAAGGTTCCCCTTGGACGGGTGTTTGTATAAACTAAACCATCTCCCCAGTTACTGAGAGTTAGAAGTACCTAGTTTGGTAGTCTAAAGGCATTTACACCTTGTCAAGTTTGTCACCTTGCATGTCACAGGCTGACCCCTCTCCCTATAGGCAGAGTCTGCTGTGTTGTCTTATAACTTTTTCCTGCAGATAACAAGCCCTCATACTCCTCTGTAAATGGAAAAAAAGTTGTCGTTTTTGTAATTCAATAAAACCTGAAATATCTAACCAGAAAGGGCAACTTTTCCATAGGGGTTAAATGAACCTGTCATTAAGATTTTTTACTATAAACCTAATGACAGGTTCCGATAGCACTTGCTACTATGCCCAACACTCTTAATAGGTAAAAAACAAAATTAAGAGTTCCTATCCCCTAAAATTAACTTTGTAACCATACCTAGCGCACTGCAAGAAAGAGCAGCGAGTCAACAGGTGTATGTATTCAAGTCACTGTATGACTCGTCCATGTCTCCCTGCATTCCCCTCCTTCCCTTCCCTTCGCCCTCCCCCCCCCCCGCGTTCAGCTTAAGTCATCCTCTACTCGTTCTGCGGTTCCTGTACAAGGGGGGGGAAATGAAGGGAACAGATTTACATCTGACAACATGAATACAAAAACGTCCCTAGGGACTTGTGCTTGCTTCTTCTGTGGGTGCCAAGTATTCTTAAAAAGTTCATTTTAGTGTGACAGGAATCTAATTAATTTTTTTAGCTTTAAAAAAGGGCAATAGTTATAGTTAGTTTTTCTAATTACCTACCACCGCTAATTTTCTCGATGTGTGGTGTTTTTTTTTAAAACTTATTCTCCAGTTCCCACTAGGGGGGGGGGGGGGGGGGGGGGGGGGGGGGGGGGGCTTCCTGTGCTCTCAAACTCTGTTAATTTCTTGAGACTACCACTTGGTAGCATTACTGACTCTAGTTGTGGGGGCGTCGCTTGTTTCCAGGATGAGTGGGGTCCTATTTATCTGCTTTGATGACAAATCTAAATTTGAGAAGGTTATTTCTGGACAAAATCTCATTATTAAACGAAGACATCTGAATGATCCGAGAAATTTTTTAACAGTGGAGGTTCATCCTGATGAAGATAAACATGCTAAATAATGATAATGCCGAGGGCCAGTGTGCCCTGTATTAACTATTTATGATGCCTCTTTCTGGTCTAGTAGATAATAAGACCAGCTTCCCGGGCTAGTATGATGTTCCTCTGAGTGCCTGCCCCGTATAGGTTCATCAGGCAATTCCTTGATGTCTTCAATACTAACGTTAGAGATGCACAATTCTCACACTGACACAAACATTTCTAATGCCACAGAAATTTCTAATCTGCAGATGTCCAAACTTGGAACCACGCTATTGTCCAGATCTTATTAACTCTGAATGCTTTGGGTCCCTTGTTGCTGCTAAACCTAAACATTCACAGTTTTGGATGAATGATACTTGGAACGTTACCCAATTCGAATGATCGATTCATGGCAGAACATCACAAGAGTTAGTCTCCCACTTTTCCCTTCACTTATCCAAACAGGCAAAGTTATTGTATGTTTTCCAAATGGTGCGACTGAAACTCTTGGCAGTTTAGGGGTGCTTTCATTTTTGAAATGAGTTTGTATTTGGCAGCTATTATAATCAGTAAGAGGTTATATAGAAAATCTAAGAGTACCTACACCAAAAGTCTTCCGGGGGTTTCCGCGTAAAACTAGTACTATTAGCAGGCGTCCCCTACTTAAGTACAACCCGACTTACAGACATACCCAAGTGTACGACGGACCCCTCTGCCCACTGTGACCTCTCTTGTGAAGCTCTCTGAATGCTTTACTATAGTCCCAGAGCTGCATTGATCCGGCTGTACGATGTCTGTAATGAAGTTTATTGATAATCCTTGGTCCAATTACACCAACAATTTTGAAACTCCAATTGTCAGCTGGGGCAAAGAAAAAAAATTGTCTAGACCTTCACATTATAAAAATATCAGTTTTCGACTTACATAAAAGTCAACTTAAAACAAACTCCAGACCCTATCTTGTAATGTAACCCGGGACTGCCTGTATATAGAATAATCTGGATCCCATTTTATAACTCATCAATTCGTCAGTGTTTATTTAAAACAAAAAAAAATTTCTATAACCATATCCCAATACGGATACTGAGGTCATTGGGCGTAACACAGGGTTTGCAGGCCATGCAGCTCCTATGGGTCCCGCAGCGTCAGGGGGGGCCCCTTCATACTACCTGACACAACTAAAAAATAGAAGGATGAGCACCATTAGTACATAATATGCTGTCTAATGTACAGTATAATATGTAATGCTGTTACAAAAGTACCATCGTTTCTAACAGTACGACAGCATGATCAGAAGCTTAATAAGAAATTTTGGGATAGAGGGGGAGGTCAGCGAATGAAAGGACAGTATCTATTATCTATATTTCCCTGCCATGTACTTCTCCCATATGATCAGTAGTTACTGGGACCGATCTGCATCAGTGTATAAATGTGTTATGAGTTTATAATGGTTGTACGTATACAAAGTAGTATATTTTTCGAAGGGGCCCCCATTTTAGAAGCTGCTGTTGGGCCCTGCCTCGCCGAGTTACGCCCTGCTAGAGGGCCGCACTGGAGGCATGGCTGTGAGGATGGCTAAATATACAATTTATTAGTTTGTTTTTTAACTTGCTTCCTGAGGGGCACATTTTAAAATTGGAATATTCCTTTAATGTAACCTCAATGTCCTAAACTTTGGGGAGAAGTGGTCTGCAGCTGTGGTTATATATGGGGCTTGCGTCAATTTTTTTTTAATGCAGCTTCAAAAGGTATTTTCTCTAAGCACACGTAAAATGCCCATACTTTGGTTATCATTATAGATGAGCGAGCCCTACAATGCTCGGGTGCGCGTTATTCGAGACGAACTTTTCCAGATGCCTCGGTGCTCTCTCGAATAAACGAGCCCCATTGGAATTTCAATGGAGACTCGAGCATTTTTTTTGTCTAAAACAGAACAGGGTTAAAAGACAGTGATTAATTAAAATATTCCAGATGTTTTTCATGATGTTTTTTGCTTGTTAGAACACATTGAAATACAACTATTCTTCACTTTCCAGGTGAATCGCGTGTGTCCCTCCCGCTAAGTTCTGATGTGTTTTCATACGCCCGCTCTGCCCTAGTTTACATAGCGTAGACGCATGCACAGTTATCATCACCTGTGCTATGCCGTTCACTGCGCATGGCGTCTTTAAACTGTGTTTGCATTCCGCCGCTCTGCCTATTTACATAGCGTAAAGACCCCTGCGCATCAGCGGAAGGCTCACTCCTCACCGCGCATGACAGAGATAGAGGTTTTCCTTTCCCGGACAAGCGCAAGGTTTGCTTGTGCAGTGAGGCCGACATCATTAGTGGGGTGGTGTTTTGAATATATAGGAACGGGGCGCGGAGAATGAAATATTTTGATAGAGAATGGCAGACGTTCCAATTTTGAAATACAGTAGATCCCCACCCTACAACTGTTAATGAATTATTCAGGCAGAGAACCATATTAATTTAAAAAAACCATTTATTCTGTGTAAGTTTAGTTTTATCAGACATTATTACAATTTATATCATTGCTCTACTATGTTTTTACGCTTACATTCTATTTGAGAATGAGGTTCAGGTAAAATTGATCACTTCGATACTTTATTAAAGAGGCTTCACGGAGGAAAATAATGAAGAAATCAAGAGGGAAAATCCAGAGGGAAGTATGAATTTCTGGTGAAGTAATTTAAAATGGTTAATTTTACTCATAACTTTTACAATCACTTTAGTTCAATCGTTCTTTGCTTTTCTAAATGTGAAGCTACATGACCATGCTGAATGTAGATTTTATATACGAACCTACTAAGACGAAATGCCAGCATAAGGGAGTATCGATATCATTTTCTTTCTCTGCCAAATCTCACGATAAAAAAAGGCATGCCTCCTAATAAATATGGTATATTTGTATATGCAATCTCTTGTATGTTTAAGATCATTATGCTGTCGAATCCTCTGAATGGGCTGGCTGCTGATGCAGGGATAGACAGTCAGCTGTAAGGGGCTCAGTTCACTCTGGGCTGGTTTACTTTTGCCCTATGCACTGAGTTCTGCTCTCTATTCTGTGATGCTGGAAGTAAACCCCTGAGCTTGATGCGAACCTTGTATCTTGTTCATGTCTTCCATGTCTTCAGATTGAGGCCACAGCTTCTTTTTTGTGAGTTTTTTGTCATCCTTGCTAGTACCATTGTTTTCCATCTCTAGCTGGTATGGTTGTTATTTATAATGAAAAGTTATACTATTTTTTGGCAATATATTTTCTTTTCTACTCCCTCGTGTTTTCAGATCTTTAATTGCTGGTCATTTTTTGTTGGGGGGGGGGGGGGGGGGGGGCTGAGGTGGGGGGGGGGACGGAGGGGTATGATGCCTCATTGTTTATCATTCCCCCTCTTTATCCAACCGTTCACCCGTTTTGTCACGGCCCTTTGCAACATTCTCATTGTTACACAGATAGTATCTAGATCATTCAGAGAACGAGCCCTGCACATTGTGTGACACATCACATTACCCATTTACCATTTTTTTTTCTCACAGAAAGCAAACCATGAAGCTTTCTATAGAATTACAGCAATCCAAGTAGATCTAGAGAATCCAGTGCATGATTTCACAAGACTATGACCAGTCCATCCCCCATTATACCGCACGGCAAACGAGGAGACGGTTATTTGTTCTATTTGGTCGTACCATCGCCCGAAGGTTTCTTACGAAACCATCTCTCGTTCAGCCAGACAGTTATTTTACTCACAGGAGTGGAGGGGTAGAGGAGTGGCGGGTAAAATTGAACTAACTGGGGGAAAGTAATTGGGGGTTGCAATGCGGGTTCTGAGTCATGCTCTACTGTTTTACATACGTGGGTTTCCTACTCTGTACAACAAAATGAACCTTTCCCAGTAAAGTTCACCAGTGCAAAAAAGTATCGAACAATTTATGCATCACGGGATGGTAAGTGCAATTTGTAACTGCATTAAATGTCACATTGTCAAGTAGGAAATTAGTTTTCCTAAAGTAAACCTCTTGTCCCGTCATTAACAGGTTTCAACCATATTTAATCTCTAAATAAAGCCCTGCCATATTCCTATTGTTGGTCCATTTTTCTATAAACCTTTATCTCTCTATAGATCTAGTATCGACTATTCAGGTCTGATACTATCTCTCTGATCCTAATCTCTCTCTAAAGTATATTCGTATCACAACTTGTTACAATTTTAACATAATCTCTTAAAATCCATAACTTATCTCGTGGGGTATTAGTGCATGATGTCGTTTAAAATTACTTTGGAACAGAAGGTTGTACATAAATTGCCAGTATGAAAAATCCCGCTGTAGAACTACCAGGACACCATGCAAACCGGCGCAGTATTGCTGTTGTAATATCAGCTCATAGTAGGTAGGGTCCTCTAGGAAGAAGGGAAGCAGGATAGAGAGGCAGTAGAGTGTGAAAATTGATCTCTAACAACCTATCATTTAATCATAGTATAACATTTAATTTAGAAGTCTACATTGAAGCAAAAAGGTGTAAAGTACCCATCGCTATGGATCCTTGTATTCTTTCTTTCTTTCTTCCGTTTCCTACTCCTTTCTTTAATACGGTGTCCTATCCCTCACCAGCGGGAAACGCCACAAAACCCTTGGGTTCCTTGGGAGAAACGTCCCCAGGTGTAGCAAAGCTAATCTTTGAGGGGCCTACAACCTCATTCATATCCGTCCGCCAGGGATATTATGAAGACCCTCTTTTAAATTACCTGCCCTAATGTACACTTCGAGACCCACCAAGTCACGTAACGGCGATTCCTCAGTGGTTTTACGGACCAATCAACTTTACACGCCAAGCTTGAGAACTGCCAATTCCATCAGCTGAGTTTTCCATTTCTCGGCTATATTATCCCGACAGAGATCTCCGGATGGATCCTGCCTGCCAAGCTGTCTGAGGTATCTTTAGTGGGCCCCATCCTGTAGGCTTACACGCTATACAGCGGTTTTCTGTGCTTCGTGAATTACTACCAACAGTTCTCAACTCCATTCTGTTGCTGCTGTCAGGATGTTTGGTCCACTCTGTTGTGGCCACGGGCAAGTTTCTTACAACTCCTTGACTCTGCATTGCGGACTCGACTTCCGCTCCATTATTTGTCAATTAGGGACTCTCACATCGTCAACCGTCTCTTTCCTCTATTTACCTGTGTCATCGGATGTTCCTGCCGATGAGAAATTGGTACGGGACCTGAGACCATCCGGAACAACTCCTCGCCTTTCCTTGTTAACAAAAAGCTTTGGGCTCGAACCAAGCTCAGGGCCTATAAGAGATGCAGCCTCCTTTGCTCGCTCCTGGTGACAAGGTCCTGGTGTCCTCCAATATGTCCAGCTAAATATGGTGTTGGTGTATGACCTGGCTACAAGCTTGGTCCTCTTTTCCTGGTCCCTTGAGGTGCAGTCTCATCAATCTGGTTTCCTACAAGTCTGCTCCTTCCTCCCAACATGCGCATCCCTAACTCCTTTCCATGTCCTCCTCCTCAGCCTGTCCACCCCTTCTCCGTCAAGCGCCTTCCTCCTTGCTCCTGTTGGCTGACTCTATCCTCCGACATCTGTGATGTAAAGGAGATCCTTGATGAATAATGAAGACGGTGAGGGGTAAGGCATTTCTTTTGGTTTACACTGGAAGGACTTCGGACCGGAGGAGAGATCTTTGCGAGCCCTTGGACCATATCCATGGACCACAACCTCCTTCCAGAGATTCCTCCAGCTTCAGAGAAAGAGGGGAGGCCTGAGGGAGGGGCGGGGAGTACTGTCACGGGTGGTTCCCGTAACCCATATGCGTTGCTGGCGCACATATGGTCCCCGCTGCCATGGCCCCGCTGGCCCCGCCTTCTCCATCACTACGTCGCATGCACGCCTGCCCCCGCCTCCTCTGTCTCCCTCTCTATCCTCCGCCGTTAATTGGCCGTGGGCCATTTTCGCCTTCCTCAAAAACCCTATAGCTGCCTCTTCTTGTACACCCTGCCGATCTTTTGTGCCTAGCCATTAGAAAAGCTTTCCCCTGTGACATTCCCTGAGTATTCCTGTGTATCATGCTCCTGAGTCCCATTTCCTGCATTCCTGTATCCCTTGTGCCTTGTTTCCCGTTCCCATCTGCCTGGCCCTCTCTCCCGTTGCTGACCCTGGTTGGACTTGACCTGCATCTCTGTCACGCTGGCTGACCTTGTCCTGAAAACCTGAACCCGAGACTTCTTCTGCTAAGGTAACATCGACCTTGGCTGCCACCGCGGGTAGTCGCACGGTGGAATGACCTGGTGGTACCCTGCCGCAGCAAAACCTCCCGCTTTTGTGGTGGGCTCTCATGAAAGACCCAGTTCCCCGCAGATTCCGGTCCAGGTGTCGGCTAAGTACCACCTCCCCGTGGGTCCACAGAGGATCCACGGATCCCAATCCTGACAACATCCTTCCCTAAGCCACTGCAGACAGAGAAGAAGACAACAAAACAAATAACCAATAACACAGAAGAATAACCGCAAGTCAGGTCACAACAAGATATTGACTTGTGGCAGAATAGCAGCAGCCCATCACGCTACGCTTCTAACAGCCGCACCAGCAGACAATGACCTCCTGTATACGTAGTTTAATGAAGAGATTTTGGAAAGAGTGGTTTGAAAATTTCAGCTCAAAGGCAAAACCTGGTCTATGGCGTTCCTCCCTGAGTCACATAAGCCTCTGTGCAAAATATGGTGGTTGTTTAACGTGACGGGGGCCCGATTCCTTTAACGAACATACATACAATCTACATACACACAAAAACACCACCCACATAGACTAAGCTAAATATATTAGATGTAGTTTATTTGATATATAAATATGTATTGTAACTTTAATATTATGGCAGTTATGGGACATACTTTTATGACAACTGATTGATTCCATGCTCTCCACTCCTTGGCGCATGAATATGTTTCACTTGCACTTGTAACTTTAATTGAAAGGCCTCAGTTTGTGTAGAGCTAAACAAGAACAAAAAGAAAACGGAGGCGGGTGGGGAATGAATTGGAATTCTCCCTCGTTCTTGGCCTCCACTCCCCCCCCCTTTTTTTTTGCTTGAAGTTTGGTGGTTTGCCTTTTCTTGAAAATATTAAGACGATCCCTGTTGCCTGGATTATTACGGCTTCACACCCTATGGATTTCCGTGTTTTAGCTTTGGCTGTGCTTGCTTTTGAACTACCACAGCCAAGGTCTGAGAATCTCTGCCTGGAACATGCCGAAATAATGGCTGCTTGTTCATCTTGCTCCTTCCTCCCTGTTCCCCAGGTGAATTTACATCCAACCACTGTAACGGACCCCCTGGAACCATACACCCGTTTTATGTGGTTGTGGTTGGGTAAAATCCACAATTTAACTGCCTGCCTTATCTAATCATGAAACCATACTTAATTTATGTGTGGACTGTGGACCGCAGTAAAACCCAAACTCATAGTAATTTACCCACACATTCATATTCAATGAATCTCCTCATTTCTAATAAACATACAGTATCTGGTGAATTCTGTTCTGTCTCCCATTATGGGTCTGTGGATTGTGGGGACCAGTATTAGCACTTATATAATATCCATCTGTGTAGCTAATTCAGACCTAGAACCAAGCACACATTGCACATGGAATGCGTGTGTCCCAGCTCTGACCGGGGTAAATGTAATCTATGTTCAAGGTTTCTTTTTTGTCCTTAGTGCAGTAGGGAACATCATTTATACAAAAGTTGGAATATAGGTTTAGAGAGGTTCATGAGGCTTCTGCTCTTTTATGGTAATTTATTTACCACTACAAACGAATCCCTTCTCACAGCTGTCATTCAGAGGAAAGGACTGACGTTGAAGAGCATTTAATCAAGGACACCAATTGTCTGAACCAATCTCAATCCTCCCATCCTTTTGCCTTTTACAATCACAACCCGGACTCACCGATCTAAGACTAGATGAAAATAGAAATAGAAAGTTATAGGCAAATTCCGTCAGCAGGTTACTGACAGGGCTCCCGGACCAATAGTCCCAGGCAAGGGCTAATGTTTTAGGAATTAGCAAATGGATATCAATGGAATTTGCATGTAGCTGCACAGAGACCGGCCCCTAGACACTTCAGTCGGACTCTTTATATGACTATGAGGTCCAATCCTATAATGTTCCCTTGAAATGCAGCCTTCGTAAGATCTGTATTTTTTGTGCGAATGAATAAAGCAATCAGGTTTAAAAAGGGGTGTGTGCTATACTCAGATGTATCAGAGGCTGACAGTGTTTGTCAATGCTCCGATGTAGCAGAGCTGAGAGTGTCATTGTGTGTAATATGTACTCAGATATTCATCATCTCTCGATCCTTGATCTGGTCTCATCTCTTTTCTATGTGTCAGATTACTAATGAATGTTCAAAGCTAAATAAAAGTGTGGTTCAATCTGTATCCTACAACTAACCACATTGTCGGCTCTCAGCATCTCTTATGTCACAGGTGCCCCTCGATCCACATCCCGGTCCACAACCACACCCGTGCCCCCTCTGTGCCAGCAGCACCCTGGTTCATCATCCTCACTTACCTCCGCATTACTGCTCCTAGGCAAACGGCGAGGCGGCACTCGCAGATTGTTAAGGGCCCGCGCGCCACTGATGGCGGCGGACACATCTGTAATTCTTTAAGTTTGGCTTCTCTTAGTCAACCCCGCTGGATCTCTGAGGCCTATGCTAAAGAAAGCTACTTGTGAGTGATTCCTGTATTCTGACCTACTGTTGTTGGACCCCAGCTGACCCTGCCTACAAACTTCTTCTTTCTTCGCTAGCTACAAACACTGACCTCCTGCTCCGTTCCCTTATTCTGTCCCATATTTGCCCCCTGCCCTGCGGCCGCCTGTCCCCTTCCCTCGACACTGCTTAGTGGTTTCGACCCTCACCATTGGCTGCCACCATGGACAATTTGTGCCTGTGGAACAACCTGATGGCACAACACATGCCGCAGCAAGACCACCTGCTTTGTCAAGCGGGCTCTGTTGAAGACCGGGTGCGCACTCTTGACCCCAGTCCCAGTGTCGGCTTGTGTCATCGTCCGCGTGGTCGCCGGGGTTCGCACCCAGAAGCCTGACATCATAAGAGGAATCATGAAGTGTTCTACTAAGATAGTCCCCGCCCACACTCTGGAATCTTACACAACTGACCATAGAAGCGAAAAAAGCAATAAAAACTGAGCAAAATTGTCAAAGTAAGGGGTTAAAATGCGCTTTATTGTGTCACATCACTAAGGGAATTCAATTTGAGAACCCCCTTTAATGGGCAAAGCCCCTTTAATGTAAAAAATGCTCCATTATAATAATAATATCCTTATACTTACCTGCCAGACTCCCTTCAGTCTCCTCTTCTTCCAGCAGAATGTTCACAGCATTTTTATTTTAGAGATGCCTGCTGCCTTGTATATGTTGCTGTGCACATCACTTGCACCTCATAGTTGTTTTCAAAAAGGAACCTGTCACCTCCATTTTCACAAATAAAGCTGTTGACAGGTTTCCTAGTCCCTATACCTAAACTGACACCCTTCTTTTAGCTAAAAATATCCCCCATAGCATTCATATAATCCACTTTATTTATATTCCCTGGTATTAGGAGGTGCAACGTCCTGCGGGCCGTCCCCACCCATCCACTCTTTCCCGCATGTCCCAAGAGCATGTCATTAAAGTCCTGTTACATCTGAAACCCTACTTCATTTATATACTGATTAATTAAATCACAGCAGCCTCCTGGAGCATGGAGAGGTGTAGAATCCATTGTAGCATGCTGTGATTCATGTGATCATATACATAAATGGGGTAGACATTGTAGATGTAGTTCATGTCATATATAAAGTCATGTGGCCAGGGTGATGTTAAGTGCCCAATGATGTACCTCTTCCAGTGATCTCTCACAAGCAGCATATCATAGCAATGATTCCTATCAATCAAAACCAGGAGCAGGCAATATAGTAACCCCCTTGAACTGCAGGCCCTCTTGGATTCACTTCCGGTCATTGGGCTTTTAACATTGCAGGCATGAATGACCTTTAGAGATAATGCAATTATAAGCTTTTTAACATAGTTTTAAATGAATGTAATTTTTTGGGTGGGTTCATTTTCAATGGAATGTTCTCTTTAAAGAGACCTACTGATGCACATTATTTTTTCTGATAGTACAGACTTACCGGCTTGGTGGCAAGTCATACTTCCTGGCAATCTGCAGCCCTTCAGGTCTCCATCATCTACCGCCTGAAGCGGATCTTCATCTTCCCCATGGGCAGATGTGTCCCTGTCTGTAAGGCACATGTATAAGCATGAGAGCTTGAGTCAGATTGCTACAAGTTTTATAAGAAAATGTTGAGTAAATCATTGTCTTTTATTCATCTCTCTTGCGCTTAGAATGATTCTGCTAAATTATTATGAAATTGTCTATTAATAGCACCTGCTATTTAGGGTTGTGACTTTGGAGCTGAGATCTCTCCATGATCACTATCCATGGATAGACCCCCTTGTACTCCTTCCTGTATAGCTTCTGGCATCTGAGAGAGCCAGCAGCTGATTGTGGGGTCTCCATACTTTGGCCCCCAATCTGATACTGTGGACATTAAGTAAGATAAGGTCATCAGTACCCTAACAGCCCTAAACAATTCCTTTAAGATGCCTACATGTGGATGATGTCCCAGATGCTTTCGACTGGTATTCAAACTATGTTCAATGATTCTAATACTATACATTTTAAAACTAGTTCTGATAAGATCAGATAAGATAAAGCAAGAGATCCCTTAAAGAACCTACCATTTGTTTTCATGCATTATGACCAACATACCTTGAAAAGGCTTTATGTGACACTTACGCAGAAACATATCTTGTTTAATCCCTGAATGGTGGTTTTTGGGGCTGAAAAAGCTATTATAAACTTATGGATGTGAGGCTCGTCCTCCTGTTGCCGACTTCAGCGCTTCCCTCTTATCCCTATCATTCCTGCTCCAGAGAATAAAGTAACCACTGTGTGTACCTGACAGGCAAAGTTAATCACTCTCTGCACCATCCCTAGCTCAGTGGTGGGGGGGGGCAAACCTATGGCACGGTGCCAAGGGCAACTCAGAGCCCTTTCTTCGGGCACTCAGTCCCTCACCACCCCGGAGCTCACCAACACTAAATCTCCTACAGTCCCAGGAGCTTAACGATCTTCTCTCAGCGCTAGCTATTTTAATGCAATTTATTGGCTGTTTGGAACTGCTGAAAAGTGAGAAGGTGATCACAGAACTGCTTAATCTATGGAGGTTCCTCCTGCTGGCCACCAACATTCTTCTCCCTGTACAGAGCTGCCATGGACAAAAATCTACAATGGTACTTTGAATTTGCCCTCCTTTTGTTAACTTTACTGTTGGCCTTAGGGGCGTACAATTGAAGATGCGGAAGCACAGGGAGCAATAAGTTTCTGTATAAATTCCATGTTCACTTCACGGTAAATAAGTGGATTTGGTTGAAGTTTTGGGCACTCGGTCCCTCTAAAGGTTACCATCCTGCCCTAGCTGCTCTGTATGAGTCATCCATCTCATGTTGATTAGTCTTGTCTAGACCTAGAGAAAGCTCCTGTAATGTGTTTATGAATGTAAGTGTCTTGACTTTAGTTGGTTTTTTTCTTTTGTAGCAAACCACCTCGGATCAGGATGAAAATCAGTTATGCTTCTGTCTTCAGTCTAGCACATGCCATTCTCAAGGTAGTTTGGTTTTACATGTATGAAAAAAATGGTAGATTTCTTTAAGAACAAGCACGGTGCAAGCCCTTGCAATATTCAACGACATTCATAGGAGAACAGAAAACACCCATTGTGAGTCATCCTTAATTATGGTAATGAGGTTAGGCCGCACTGCAGCCATGGATACACATTCATACATTTCTTAATGGTAAGACTCGCAGACTCAAGGAGCTGATAATTAATATGAAGGTCAAGATATGGCCAGAGTCTGTTCCATTTCCTCCAGCATTAATAGATAATGTCCTGGGGACAGCTGAGGTGCCATGACACTGCGGCTATGCTGAATGACCACACTTATCCCTTTGTCACCAACATATTTTAGGGACTTTTGTTTTCTTTACTTGACGGAATTCTTTCCAATTGGTGTGATTGTCTTCATGGAGTAATCTTTCTTAACCAGGAAATCAATAATATCCATTGACAAGCTGCAGGAGCCAATCTTTTTCCCATACTGAGACAGGAGAAGCCTCTGTAAATTTGCTGAGTTTTTGGAAACCTTCTGAATGAACAATTGTACAACCATGAGTTCATGTGTTTTGGCCTTGACTACATGAGAAATGATCTGAATATTTAGTAATCACTTTATTCGGTGTAACATCTATAAGTAAACCACCTGTAGACCAAGAAATGTGCTCTCCCTGTCTCCTCTTCCCACCATTCTTTATACTGCAGTTCTTCATTCCGTTTTATTTGCTGAAATAAGTAAAAAAAAAGTTAATAATAATTTAGCCTAGCTATTTTTTTTTTAGTAATTAACCCCTTCCCCCCTTACCCCATAGCCCTCTTTCATTTTTGCATTTTCATTTTCCTCCCCACCTCAAAATCTACAACTTTTTTATTTTTTCCTTGTACAGTGCTCTGTGGTGGCTTGTTTTTCTGCGTAACAAATTCCACTTCATGGTGTATGTACTATTCCATGCCGGTCCTGTGATGATGTTTTCATTGCTAACCACCGTTTTAGAGACTGTACGACCTTTTATTCACTTTATATTTAATTTTTTATATATTTTTATATTTATAACTTTTTACTTTTTCGCTTGGCGCTATTTTCGTTACGGGTTAAACGCATTGAAAACCGTATGATATTTGATTGGCATTTTCACAGACGGTCGATACCTAAGTTGTTTATTAATTTTTACAGTTTATATTATTCTTATTTATTCATTACTGGGAAGGGGAGATTTGACATTTTTAGGGGTTTTTTTTTATAATTTTTTTGTTAACTTTTTTTTATTTTTTTTTTATACTATTTTTCAGACTCCTAGGTACTTTAATCTAGGTGTTGTTCTGATAGATCCTACCATAACTGTGCCATACTACAGTATGGCAGTATATGGGGATTTTCCTCCTCATTCATTAGAATGTGGTCTATGCGGAGCACATGTAATGAGGGTTAAACGAGAGAACCGGCACCATTGGAGCGATGCCTGTTAGCCCCTCGAGTCACAGCTTGCCGGGCAGCCCATCCTTTGACAAAAAACCCCCGCAGATGGTGCCTAGCACCGACCCCATGTGTTACCAGTAGACTGGTGCTGTACTATGCACTGGGAAGGGCTCAGCCCGTGAATAACTAATAACCACCAGCAATAGAGACTACATATCCTTAACTATAATGTAGATAAGAACACTTGCTTTGTAGAATGGGGCCCCTGAGGCTTTATATATCTAAGAGGTAGGCATTCTGCAATTTGATGCATCAGTAACATTGTCAAAGCCAATACCTACAACATAGTTTGCCCCTTTATATAATTGGAAGCATAATAGGTAATATGAGAGCCGCAGGGAAATAAATTCCTCCTTCCATTCCACACAGAATACGTTTTGACCTTTAGAAGCTGGAAAATATTATTATAGAAATTGTAAGGCTGTGTATCTATCCATGACCCTGTTTATTATTACCGCATTCTACTACTACAGGGACACACCAAACACAAATATGACATAACTTCTTTAGAGAAGCCTAATATAACTCTTTAATCTAACCCATAAAACTACGCATGAAACTCTCTTACTCTTCATAGATCCATGCACCGTGACGGTGGCAATCTTCTTATATTGTTTCCATCTGAACCCTCCTCCTACTAAAATCAAAGTATACATGAGTCCTGAGGGTCACTGGGGCACTCCCCAACCCCTCCAAGCTGCAGCTTCAAATGCTCTTACACGTTCCCACTATGCTGCTCCCAGAGCACTCCCCCCTCTCTATGCCTGATGAAATCTCCCGGCAGCACATAACGGTTTCAGCACACTGGCACAGTGTAACAGCATGTAATCGCTGCCCAGAGAGGCTCTGGAACCACTCCGGAGCCCTTTGGGCTCATTGGGCATAATTTTAAATGTTGATATTATAAAAAAGGGTCCATGATTACAATATTGGAAGATTACCAGTCATGGTGCCTGATCTATGAGTAAGTGTCCCCTGGTTATCATTAATGGATTTTGATTGTAGATTGTAGACACTTAAAAACCACCCACAAGTCCTTATGTGCCATGTTTAGTGTCCCAAATGATTGGCCCTGTATGATTTTTGAAGTGTGGGTCTAAAAAAAGCAAACTTTACAACTCACTCGTCCTTGATCCTTCAGTGCCCTCACATGGGCACGGTTACTAAGGCCGGTGGTGTGGTAGCAAACGCTGATGTGATGCGCAGTGAAGCCAGGAGTGTGAAGTCGCGGTGCTTAATCTTGCCTCACCGTCGAGAGGAGGTGCCAGTGAGTGATCGTGGACCAAACTCCAATCTAGTATAAAAGTTGTTGTTTTTTTTTCATTTTCCTATACGCCACACCCTTGTACCGGTTGATTTCGGACCCAAACCACAAGTCCATAAGGACATGTATTTGTTTAGGGTCCAAATTTATCTGACAAATAGCAAAGCCAGGTGGTTTCTGAGCAAATGCTTAGCAAATCAATTGATATAATTTATGGATAATGATTTGGGCTTGACCATATCTAATTCATGAAACACAATGGCTAAAAATAGGTCACGGGGGATAACTTTTCACAATTTTCCTATTTTGGCTTCCCTCTTTTGTAAAAAAAAAAGTTGACACAGTGAAATCGTTATATCAAGTTTTTTTTCAACCACAACAACGCAAATACGGTATTTCATCTTTAGTTTCTAATCAGATAACATGAGGGGTGAGATGGACCATTGGAATAAGCTGTTCCTTGTCAAACGGAATCGTGAAATTAGGTGTCTGTGTGCTATTTATGTGCATTATTGTGTGGGTGCGCTGATTGCATCCATAAGTAATTTCCTAGGCTATGGTAAAGGCCTCCTTTAATATCTTTCTTTCTGCTTGAATTTTCCAATTTCAACACAGGTCGAATTTTTCCTGTGGTGCCCGCAACACTTAGTGACCTTTAGAAACCTTTTTGATGATAGACCAATTTGACATGCCCCCTCACTGGTTCGGAGACTTAGAGTCCACTGCACGGTCCTCACACCTAAACTACTCCAAAATTTAGAGGAAATTGAATAATACGTAGCATTCTTCTACCATTCTTATTTCATTTCAGCATGGGAAAAGGATTTCCATATGTCTTTAGACCCAGAAGAGATTGTCCGAATACTTATGGCATGTTGCGGCCATCGAAATGCATCACACAACTCCTGAGATTACCTTCAACTCTAGATGGTCCTGCATTAAATGAACATTATTTTGTCTGAAAACCTGTTGGAGATGTGATAGGTTGGTTCAGATCTTAAACTTTGGTAGGACTGTGCTCAATCAAAACATTTTGGGAACAAAATGGTGATCTGATTTAAAATCTCCCCAGGCTCTCCCCTATAACCCCCATAAGGGGAGGGGGAGCCTCAGGGCTCTTTTCATTGGCATTGTTTTTTCATGTCCGTGGCTCAGTAATTCCATGGATGGCATTGTTTAGATTGCTTTAATTCACATGATCCATTGTCCGTGGATAAATGATGAACATCCTATGTTTTTTCAATTATGCAGATGATGGAAGACAATAGAAGTCTATGTGGCCGCAAACAAAACAACAAACTGATGACATCCATTTTTATTTTACTGATGCAAGGCTGAAAAAACCAGGTGTTATGTTTTCAAAGCAATGTTACACCGGATTTTCCTTCAATGGCTGGCCCAACTGAAGCTGAACAATCATCAATCCAATGTGAAAGAGCCTTTTACCCCTTGTACTCTGGTTCAATTGATTTGCTGGCAAAAACCATTATCCCTTTGCATTGGTACAAACAAACCTCCTTCCATAGGACAACAGGATCCGTAAAGTTGCATAATTATCCAGACGAGAAGAGCTCAGCGCATTGAACAGAGAAAAAATCGGATTACATACAGATTTGGGCTGCCATGTTTTCTTTTCTGTGATATAAATCTATGCAAATGTTACTTATCCGTCAGATTAGAGATCTTAAGCTTCCCATTTTCCTCCCGTTTTTCGTCCCTGTCCCTATGCCTCCCTGCACCTGGGTAAACTAATCCCTCCCTTTCTCCTCTCCCCTAATCTTCCTCCCCCGGTTCTGATTATTGTCTTTCCCTTCCCTACCTCGTCTTACCCTTCTCGCTTACCCCATCACCCTATCTATAAACCTTGTCCATGTTATGTTCTACTTGTGACTGTACTTTTCTGTGATATCTAGAAGTGCTTCCATTATGTTAATTCCAACGTTTATGATGAGTATATCATAGCCCTTATTATGTCTATGCCTCAATATCTATCCACAGGATAGGGCCTAACTTGCTGATTGGTGGGGGTCTCGGTGATGAGACCCCCACACATCACGAGCAACGTAGTCTTCAATCTCCGTCGGCTACATAGAGATGAATGGGCCAGCCAGCCATGCGTGACGATCACATGGGGTACATCATACATCAGACCTCCTGTTCTCATTATCTGTGGGGGACTCGTCACTGAGACCCCCACCGATCAGCAAGTTAAGCCCCATGAACAGGATAGATAAATTCAGCATAGATGATAGGCTGCTGGAACCTGTCACCAGCTAAAAATGACATTCCTGGTGACCGGTTCGCTTCAAATCACAACTTTTCTTTCTAAGGCTTTGATGCACATAACTGTGGTCGGTCTTTGAATTGACCGAATTTCAAGGATTGACCAGAGGTGCAGGGACAGGACACCGAGCATCATGTGTGATACAAGGAGTCCCCGCTTCCGCAAAATAGCAGCTCTATTTTGTTATCATGATTATGGTAAGGAAGTGGGGACTCCTTGTATCATATGTCACCATGATGCAAGGAGTCCCATACTTTGCACTGTGGTGGTCTATGAAATCTGGCCAGCCCACGTACTGACCACAGCCTTGTATCTCTGACCTAATAGTGAACCGATACAGAAGGAACCACTTACACAGAACATTATACAGCAGCGGCCATAGTATACCTCACCAATAAAGCTGCAGTGAACTAATCTGCCTGAGACTACCTTCCATTGTTTCTGCACAAGGTGAAATCCACCCCAATGTCACACTAAGAATATACTGTTACATGTATTCAATACAATGTCAGAATTTCCAGCAATAGCTGAACTACATATTTGTACTAACAGTTTATAGCTGTATCGCCCAGCACCTGGGAACATACATTTTTGCGCTTAAGTATCTCATTTACATTTGGATGCCAGGCTCCGGTGCCTGCCTAGTGGAGCAGAAAGCAGTTTAGCTTCCAGGTCACAATAAAAATGCAATCAACCCTCCCCATTTACATCCACAAAATCCCATTCCATCGCTTCCTCTATTACGGCTTGTAACCTCCTATTTGCTTTGCTTCTCATATATTCTTGGCCACTTACCATTTATGTATCTCCTATATTCCTGCGATACCACAGTACAAGACAGGGGCCCTGTTTATCTGAATGATCCTGAATGATTTAGGTTTTCTTATTGCAGATCTCTTCCGCACAAGAAGCCGCCAAGAAACAGACGAGTGACCCGGCACATGTCACCAGGGAGAAGCACGCACACAAGTAAGGACAGTCCTGTCATATAGGTCCTACGACAATATGCTAGTAAATATAGCAGCATCCCATTAAGCAGGTATCTTATCCTAAGAAAGATATTTTTTGCCCCTATACATACTGTGCATGTATCCGGGCAGAGCTACATTCACCAGAAATACAATAATACACATGTTCTCAGAGTACCGTTAGCTGGAGGGCAACCTAAAGTCTAGTGAATTTTCCCCATTTTAAGGGAATTGTTGACTCCTTATTTGCAAAAGACTTGGCGGCCCCTATGGGGCAGAGCTCAGCACAATGGGGCTCATTTACTAAGGGGTGCGCTGCTCATTTTCGTCGCACGGTGCGCCTTTTTCGCGGATTATGTGGCTTACACAGGTATTTAACTAGTGTTTGTACTGAGATTGTGTGACACACAATGAGTTTTTTGAGCATGCAGAAAACATGGGTCAAAAAAATAGTGGTAACAACATCTGAAACAATTAATCAAGGATTAAACAGATGGAAGGACAGATGTTATGCTGAAAAGGTAAACTTTATTATAATGAAGTCAAAACACGATCATAAAAACTATTAAAATTCCCAAGACTAGGGAAAAAACAGTTGAGCCCCCAGTGTACAGCCCCAATATAGAGTATATAAATAGTGTGACAAGAAATGGTACATAGGTATTAGCATAAATATAAAGTGCTTAAAGGGGTATTCCGGGAATATGAATGTCTGACACAAAAACCCATGATGATATAAATAAATAAATACAACAATACTCAATGTCATTAGTAACAAAATGGAGCTTAAATAATTTGATTTTATGATTTACAAAATGTATAGCCTCTCTAAAGTAGGTGGAGTTATCACTAAGATGGCCGCCACTGGAAACTACAAGTTCCATGATCCTTTAGTTCTCAGTAGCTCCTCCTCCCTCTGATGCCCTGCTCCCAGTGATGATGTAACAGGTTTTCTTGCTCTGTTACCATAGTAATGATGTGTAACTGCCATCACCACAACACTGACCATACTGGATGCACTGCAACCAACCGACAACAGCCAAATGAAAGTGGTGATCACATGACCCTGCCCAGGCAGGTGCAGGACATGTGATGTGGACATGTGACCAGCAGCCATCTTCTGTCCTGCAACGGACCACGCGGAGGAAATTAACGGACTGATTAAAGGGCCAGTAGCATTTTAATTCTCCATCACAGTGTATGTGCAAAGTATTTACTGCTAAGGGGAGCAAAAATTTTTAATAACAACTAATTACACATTAGCTTATATTTTGAGTGCCCATTTGTATATGAATTATGCTGATTCCTGGAATACCCCTTTAATGAAAAATAGTATAAGTCACATTACCAAATAAGGGATGCCGGGCGGGAGAGACCGGATGAGTTTTTGGCGCAGCAGCGCCGGCTTTTATGCGACACAAATTAGGGGGCATGGCGTTAGGCGATCCGACTGATTCGGACTGAGCGTCGTATTTAACGTTCAAATTGTGTTGCAAGCCCAAGCGCTTACATGCACCACAAAAAAGATTTTGAACTCTGTCAGACTGGGGAATTGGCACACTCAGGATATCGGGCGCACGATCTTAGTGCATTGGAGCCAGACAATGCACTTTTGGTGAACTCCGGGGATGGGGTAAGTAAATGTGCCCCAATGTGTTGTGTTTATATTGTGACACCTCTGACTATTATCCTTGTCCAGTGACATCACTGTGTGTATTATCTCTGTACTGTGACATCACTGTGTGTCTTATCCCTGGACTGTGACATCACTGCATGT
>CM033642.1:21707063-21780082 GCA_019512145.1 Engystomops pustulosus | reverse complement strand
GTGTCTTATCCCTGTAATGTGTCATCACTGTGTGTATTATCCCTGTACTGTGACATCACTGCATGTACTATCCCTGTACTGTGACACCACTGTGTGCATTATCCCTGTACTGTGACATCACTGCATGTACTATCCCTGTGCTGTCATTACTGTGTGTATTATCCCTGTACTGTGACATTGCTTTGTGTGTTATCCCTGTACTGTGACATCACTGTGTGTCTTATCCCTGTACTGTGACATCACTGTGTGCTTTTTCCCTCTTCTACTTTAACATTACTGTGTGTATAATGGAGAATCTAGGTCAGAAGTAGTGTTATTTCTCATTTGCTCACTACTACAAAGTTGTTGAAATGTTGGGTACACTTAATATTATAGAAATGTTACATAACATGTGGTTATATTAAAGAGCGACCATGAATAACAAGAACAAGCAGCACAGATCTATGTGAGGGATTTTCAGCAATGCCAAAATTCTTGTAAACTGAACAGTATTGCACCACATGGCAGCGGGATAATGCTCAGATAGGAGCTGCAAATCACGGATAAGAAGCCCATTTTCTTACACCTCTTTTGTAGTTTAATCTCCCATTTAAAAGTAAAGCCTCCGTTCTCAACTTAGAGGATTAATGGGACATGGGGCCGTAAAAGAAAGTGGCGCAGGGAGTGAAGCGGATAGAGAGGACACAATTACCTGACACTTAAATATTCCTTTACCAGTGTTTTATATCTTGTGAAACCACCTCAGGAATTGTGTCCTCCTGTAGTCTTCGTGCCTCCAATTTCATATAAAATCTATAAAAACAAAGTGGGAGGGACCACTTCCCCCTTCCCCCTCTTAGTTACAATAATATAATGACAGTGACAATGACACATTAACAATTTATATAGAACCCCCTAATGCATTTATGCACAGACCCTTCTTATTTGTTATACAAATATAATTATTTATATACAACTCCTTTCAAGGTACAGAGCCCCCCAAATTACATTATATACAGCTCCCTTCAATATAGCCCCAAATTTACTAAAAATCTGGCCCCCATATACAACCCCCTACCCACAGTTTTATTAAAGTCAGGCCCCTATATACAGATCCTCCCCGCATAACTATATACAGTAAACCATATACAGCTCCCACACTAGTTTCTAAGGTTCCTATATACAGTTTTCCCCATTGAAATTACTGTATATACAGCCTTCTACATACAGATCCCCATCCCCAAGTTTAATGAAATTCTGTCCACATATACAGCCTCCCAGACCTTGTTTAGTTATGTAAGCAGCCCCAGAATGACACTCCCACTCCTCATTTGATTATGTTGCAGTCCAATTGTAAAGTTTCTCCATCCCCACTTTTACCCTAGTGCACAATCTAATTGTTATTCAGCAAGAAAAAGTTAAACTTACATGTTGTTCTTGTCTTCCCGCGCTGCCGTGATCATTTACTTCTCCTCCAGACTCTTCAGCTCGGGTCGCGGTGAAGTCATCACTCGCTGCCCGCGACCTGACCAGAAGTGCCTGGGTCTCCCGGAGCAAGAGAGCGGCGCAGAGAAACAGGTCGGTGCTGCGCCGCTCTGCATATCAATGGCATCGATGTCTTAAGACACCAATGTCATGGATATACATCGCGCTGCACGGACGCGCTGTACTACTTACTGTAAGCGATTCGGGCACTTTCCGAATCGCCTACATCGCAATTATGCCGCTTCAAAAATGGCTCTGTCATCTGCCGCCTCATGGCAGATGAAAATCCCGCCTCATGGCAGATGCGGCCCTGCTGTCACCACATTATCACAAATACAGCTAGTGACAGGTTCCCGTAGAGCCCTAGTAACTAACGGATGCCCTCCTTTTGGCTAAAAATTTAATCCCCATAAATCAACTTTAACTTTTATTACCAGGTATCAGAGGGCGCGAGTTCTGCTTGGCCGGCCCCTCCCATCTACTCCTCCCTATGACTTATGCCTATTTACTATTCATCAGTTTATGTCATGTGACCAGGGCGATGTCATCTAAGGTCCTATACCCTTTACATTTGCAAAATGTACCCCATGTATGTATCTGATCACATGAACTTACAACAGCCTCCATGGACTTCTATTCCTCTCCTTTCTATATGGAGGCTGCTGTGATTTCATGTGATCGACTGCATACAGTACAGAGCAAACGTTTGGACACACCTTCTCATTCAAAGAGTTTTCTGTAATTTTATGACTATAAAAATTGTAGATTCACACTGAAGGCATCAAAACTATAAATTAACACATGTGGAATTATATACTTAAAAAAGTGTAAAATAAGTGAAAATAAGTCTTATATTCTAGGTTCTTCAAAGTAGCTGCCTTTTGCTTTAATTACTGCTTTGTACACTCTTGGCATTCTCTTGATGAACTTCAAGAGGTAGTCACTTGAAATGGTCTTGCAACAGTTTTGAAGGAGTTCCCAGAGATGCTTACCATTTGTTGGTCCTTTTGCCTTTACTCTACGGTCCAGCTCACCCCAAACCACCTCGATTGGGTTCAGGTCTGGTGACTGTGGAGGCCATGTCATCTGGCATAGCACTCAATCTCTCTCCTTTTTGGTCAAATAGGCCTTTCATTGTCGTGTTGAAAAATAAGTGATGGTCCAACTAAACACAAACCGGATGGAATATCATGTTGCTACAAGATGCTGTGGTAACCATGCAGGTTCAGTATACCTTCAATTTTGAATAAATCCCCAACAGTGTCCCCAGCAAAGCCCCCCCCCCCCCCCCCACACACACACACACACACCATCACACCTCCTCCTCCATGCTTCATGGTGGGAACCAGGCATGTAGAGTCCATTTGTTCACCTTTTCTGTGTCGCCTAAAGACACGGTGGTTGGTCCTTAGCAGTGGTTTCCTAGCAGTTATTTTACCATGAAGGCCGCTGCACCAGACTCCTCTTAGCAGTTGTTGTAGAGATGTGTCTGCTGCTAGACCTCAGTGCGGCAGTGACCTGGTCTCTAATCTGAGCTGCGATTTCTGAGGCCGGTTACTTGGATGAACTCTGCAGCAGAGGTGACTCTTGGTCTTCCTTTCCTGGAGCAGTCCTCATGTGAGCCAGTTTCTTTTCATAGCTTGATGGTTTATGCTTTTGACACTTTCATAGTTTTCCCGATAATTCGGACAGACTGACAGTCATTTCTTAAAGTAATGATGGCCACTTGTTTTTCTTTACTTAGAATTTGTATTATGGCAATAAAAAAAGCAGCTAACAGTCTATTCAGTAGGACTATCAGCTGTGTATCCACACAACTGATGATCCCAATCCCATTTATAAGGCAAGAAATCCCACTTATTAAACCTTTTAAGGTGACTACCTCTTGAAGCTCATCAAGAAAATGCCAAGAGTGTGCAAAGCAGTAATCAAATCAAAAGGCGGCTACTTTGAAGAACCTAAACCATAAGACATTTTTTCAGTTGTTTCACACTTTTTGTTAAGTATATAATTCCACTTGTGTTAATTCATAGTTTTGATGCCTTCAGTGTGAATCTACAATTTTTATAGTCCTGAAAATACAGAAAACTCTTTGAATGAGAAGGTGTGTCCAAACCTTTTGTCTGTACTGTACATAGGGTACATTTTGGATCTTGGTTGACATCGCCCTGGTCACATGACACGAATTTAACACTAAGCATCATGTAAATAGAGCTTTACATGTCTGTAGTTGAATATTGGCAGACAGTACAAGTAGGCAGGGCATTGGTGTCTTTTCAAATCAATCTGTCAGTCAAAATAAGGAGGAACGTGGTTCACTGACAGCCCAGAAGAGAAGAGTCAAACCCAGGAGACAGAATCAAGAAGGATCATTTTCATATCAGGAAAATGGCTGTGATTAAAGGGGTATTCCTGTGAAGAAAAAATTCTTAAATATACTGAAGATAACAAAATAACACATTCTCTATTACAATGTTGTTAACAAAAATGCAGCATTTCACTTATATAAATCCAACCTGTCTCTATCAGTCCTGGTGTATACTATTTCGGTTGCCCCTGGATCCAACCGTAAATCTATCCACTATCTTCAGGTATGAAAGATTCTTCTCCTGATTAGCTTCTCCTCTCTACCTCCTGCCCACCCCTTCATTACAAGACAAGCTCACACACAGACACTTCCTGCCAGCAAGCAGCAGTGTACACAGACTTACTCTACAAACTACAGATAAGATAAGGTCTTAAAGGAAACCTACCACTTAAAAGTGGTAGGTTTATACACATATACATGGCACCAGCTCAGGGTGAGCTGGTGCCAGAGCATATTTTTGCAATCAGAATATGGGGTCCCTCTGTAGAATCCTCCCGGGGTGGTTGTTCCTCGAGATGGATGCACGTGTCGGGGAGAAAAAGGGGGAGACAAAAACGAGCGCTATCCTAGTGTAGTAGGTCTGATGTAATAAAGATGCTAAAAGGTAAAGTAAATGCGCTCACCTCACAGTGCTTTATCTCAATTTATCCTTGTAGCTGCCGGCTTCTCCCTCCTCGCGGTCGTCTGTTCCAATTGTTCAGAAGACGCTATATCAATGCAACATGAGGTCCCAGGTTCGTATGAAGGAGATGTGTATCGGCGCTCGTGGATGAACGGTCTGAATGAAAAACGTATTTTTCGGACTATAAGACGCTTCTTACTATAGGACGCACCCCCCAGAGTGCCAGAGGAGCCCAGAGTTTCAGCAGTAGAAAACCCAATTTGGAGGCTACCAGAGCCATAAAGGTTGAGTGATGTTGAGCCCAATGAACCCCAGTCCTACATTGTTTAGAAGTAGTAAATGCCCTGGATAACATAGGGTAGTCCTATATCATTACAGTCCCATTTCCAGTTAGTCATAGATTTCATATTTTTCCATCTATCATTTTGGATTTTAATATCCTTTTCTATATTTACATATTTTAATAAATTAATTTGTCAGCTTGTGGTTTTTCTCATCATTCTCATATGTTTTACAGTAATGGTTGAACCAAAGATGATGCACGTCGATAACACTGTCCTTAAAGGACGTGGACAGCAAAAATCTGACCGTTTTGCATCCTGCTGGGTGTTTACAGTATGTGTGTTATATATATATATATATATATATATATATATATATATATATATGGTGGCTAAAGCTGTAAGCACATAATTCATCATGTGTTGAGCAGCTGGAACCGCACCATAAGCTCCTCTTGTATAAAACTATGAGAGCATCCTACATTTCTCCAAAGAAGTTACATACCGTGCAAGGTCAGAGGCATGGTATGGTATGCTATGATTTGTGCCAGAAAGATGTGAATCCACACCTTTTACCCCACTCCTTACTCCACCTCCACACAGTTTACTGCCTCCACTGCCGTCCATCTCCCCCATTGTGGCTCCCTCGTATTCAGGCCTCCCTCATATTATAGTTCCCCCAGCAATATCTGTTCATACCAGCAGCTGCTCTCATGATACCCCTTCTGCAGCTCCCGCTCCCCCTCACAGTGCACCCCCAGTAGCAGCTCTTCATAATGTGCCAACCCCCAGTAGCAGTGCACCTCTGTCGCAGTTCCACTCCCTGCAGCTCCCCTTACAGTGCCCCCCCAAGACAGCTAGCAGTCCGGACTCGAGAGCAGGGATGGGGCTGAAGCCAGCTTTGTGGGAGGAGCTGGTTGCAGCCTTGTTCCACCTCCTGGTCCCTATCAAATCAGGACCAGGAGGTTCCCTCTGTGTGTGTGTGTATATATATATATACAACTTCCTGTTTCTGACTCCTTCAGTCCATCCTAGTGGCGTCACCCACTGTGCCTCTTTCTCTCACAGTCTGTCTCACGGACAGACATAGGGAGAGGGGAGGCAGGAGAGCATAACTCTCCTGCTTCAGACCCTCTTATTCATTAGTCCCTGGAGAGTCTGCAGACAGCAATAAAGTAGGAAGCAGCACTGCTGAAACACTTGATTACAAGGATTATTAAACCAGCAAAGGCTCATGGGCAACTTATGTTAAAGAGTGGCCAACTTCTTTTAAGGGGTTTTCCCACAAAGGAAAGTTAGGCCAGCGCTTGACGATCTCTGTCAGCTCCATAGAAATTAAAGGAGCAGAATGGTCATGTGCGGCCTTCTCCTCCATTAACCAGACGGAGCGATGAGGGGTCAGAGGGGGAAAACCCTTTTAACTGTATAACTTTTCCTGCATGGGTTGGTCTTCTATTATTAAATTAAAAGGTTTGCCTTTCTCTATAATCCTTTGTGTTCTTTAATATTTTAGCATCATCCAGGTCTAACCTCAATTAAAAGGTGGAGAGCAGCCAAATCGTTCCATTCAGCCTCAGGAAGTTTTGATTTAACCATTTAAACATATCTGACGATGACATTACACTTAAGAAGAATCTCAAATTACAATGAATATTAAAATGCGGAATTAGAATTGAGTATGTTGGACACACATCCAGCATGTTAACTTCCAATGCAAAGGCTTACCAGTAAATTTATTGGTGCGTCCTGTCAATGCTCTATTATTCATAGTCCTCCAGGAAGTCAGCATATGTATCATAAGAATGATAAGTTGATAGTAGAATTATCCATTAGAGCAAAGTATCTGGGAAACTTTCATTTCAGAATTTTAATCTTAGCTTTGGTCCCATAGAAGAAGAGTGAAGAAATCAGGCGATACCTTTTTGAGGAGGTCTCAGGGCACTCCAGACAACCAGTTGTTTCAGGTTTGGTGGTTGTCGGAAGGACAGGAGTGGAGGGACTGGAAATATTTCTTTTAGTCTTGTGTCTTTATGCAGAATCGGTTGGAGTTCCTTGGCAATGTGACGCAGGATCTCCAGTTGTGGGCTATAAGTGACTACTAGGGGTACTCTGGCCTCCTGTTGGGTCTCCTTATATTTGAGTAAATCATCTCTGTTGATGGCTGCTGCTTTACCTATTTGGTTATCAGTCACCTGCAGACAAAGGGGGTGCAATAGTCATAATGAATACCTCTGACTATATCAAGGAAGCAAACAGACAGCTGTCCAACCTCATTCATTATAGTAAACTTGAGAGTGATCCAACAGAGGCCTACAAGAAGCAACTTATTGATATGACCAAGAAGTTTTCAACTGAGATGCAACACAAGGTCAACCTTCTTATCCCAGAGGATCCCAGGCCAGGCTGTTTCTATATGTTCCCCAAGATACACAAAGATGGTAATCCAGGAAGGCCTATTATTTCTGGCATTGGCACCTTGACGGAAAGTATCTCAGGTTGGGTGGAAAATCTCCTTAAATCCCTGGTCAGAAGTACTCCTAGCTACATCCAGGACACTACTGACCTTTTAAACAAGCTCAAGACTGTAGGCCCACTTCCTGATGGTACAATTCTGGCCACCATGGATGTGGAATCCCTATACACTAACATCCCCCATAAAGATGGAATAGCAGCATGCCGGGCACACATGGAGAAGCACAACTTACCAACAGAACTGGTCTCAGATCTCATATAATTTGTGCTCATCCACAACTATTTTTCATTTGGAGAGGATCTGTACCTACAGTGTATGGGAACATCGATGGGTATAAGGTGTGCACCACAGTATGCCAATCTTTTTATGGCTGAACTGGAAGGTGCTTACTTATCCACATGCACCACAAAACCCATGATCTACCTCCGTTATATTGATGATATTCTGATCATCTGGACTGCAGGTGAGGAGGCCCTAATTCAATTCCATGAGGGCTGCAACAACTTTCACCCCACCATCAATCTGAAACTAAGCTATTCAGACAAGGAGATACACTTTCTGGATACCACCATACAGATTAAAGACAGCCACTTAACCACAACAATATTCCATAAACCAGCAGACAGAACGGCCTACCTGAGAAATAACAGCTTCCACCCCAAACACACAAGACAGTCTATCATATACAGCCAAGCAATACGCTACAACCGTATCTGTTCAGACAAGAAAGACCTGGAAAAACACCTCCTGGAGCTCAGGTCTGAATTTCTCCAGTTGGGCTACAGGCCAAAAGTGACTGATAACCAAATAGGTAAAGAAGCAGCCATCAACAGAGATGATTTACTCAAATATAAGGAGACCCAACAGGAGGCCAGAGTACCCCTAGTAGTCACTTATAGCCCACAACTGGAGATCCTGCGTCACATTGCCAAGGAACTCCAATCGATTCTGCATAAAGACACAAGACTAAAATAAATATTTCCAGTCCCTCCTCTCCTGTCCTTCCGGCAACCACCAAACCTGAAACAACTGGTTGTCCGGAGTGCCCTGAGACCTCCATCAGAAAATGGTGTCTCACCCTGCCTGCAAAGCAGATGTAAAACGTGCCATCACATTCGCACAGGTGACCAGGTACCCGTACCTCAAACACAGCAGGTACATCAGATCAAGGGGACCTTTTCCTGCAGGTCCTCTAATGTGGTCTACCTTATTATGTGTCAACAGTGTCCAACCACAGGCCTTTATGTTGGAGAAACAGGTCAGAGACTCCATCAACGTATGAACTCACACCGATCTGACATTAAAAATGAAAGAAAAGATCTGCCAGTGGCTGCACATTTCTCCAGACACAGAGGGAAAGGAAAGAATGGGAGTATAAATTAATGAGGAGATTCAACACCTTGCAAAGTGGTCTTAACATTCATGCCAGCTTCATGACCTCCTACCACTGACCTGGAGGCCACAAGCAGATAAGAGCCAGGGCTCATGTGTCTCGCCTCATAGGTTTTTAATGTTTTTATTGCCATCCTGTTGTAAATAAGATGTCCCTGTTTTTATCAATCGGTTGTTTTAGAGGTTTTTTTTAATACCCTTTGATGATCACTGTTTAGTGTGTATAAAATGCTGTGAATTTTCTGTTTCATGCATAACATCATGTCTGACGAAGAGAACTAGTCTTCTCGAAAGCTCACGGGGGGGGGCTTACAAACTTGCTCTCAAACTCTGATTTAGTATCATGAAGACTACCACTTGAGTAGGCATTACTGACTTATAATTGTGGCGTCGCTTGTTTCCAGGATGAGTTGGGTTCCTATTTATCTGTTTTTGATGACAAATCTAAATTTATAGAAGTTTATTTCTGAACAATCTCATTAAGTAAACAGAAGACATCTGAATGATCACGATGAATTTTTTAACAGTGGAGGTCATCCTTAATGAAGATAAACATGCTAAATAATGGATAAGGCCGAGGCCAGTGTGCCCTGTATTAACTATTTATGCCGTCTTTCTGGTCTAGTAGATAATAATACAAGCTTCCCGGTCTAGTATGATGTTCCTCATTGAGTGCCTTGCCCGTATAGGTTCAGGCAATCCTTGATGTCTTCAATACTAAGACGTTAGAGATGCAACAATCCTCACACAGACACAACATTTCTAAATGCCACAGAAAATTTCTAACTTGCAGATGTCAAACTTGGACCAACTATTGTCAGATCTTATTAAATCTGATGCTTTGGGTCTTGTTGCTGCTAAACAGAACAATTCACAGTTTGGATGAAATGAGACTTGACGTTCCCAATTCAGAAGGATCATATTCATGGCAGAACATCACAGAGTATTCTGCCCACTTGCCACTTATCAACAAGGCAAAGTTATTGTATGTTTTCCAATGTGCTGACTAAACTCTTGGCAGGTTACGGGGCACTTCATGTTGAATGAGTTGTAATTTGGCAGAATGTATAATAGTAAGAGGTTATATAGTAAAATCTAAGGAGTACTACACCAAAAGTCTTCCTGGAGGTTTCTGCGTAGAAACTAGTACTATATATATAGAATATATGGATCCCAGTTTATAACGCATCAATTCATCATTGTTTATTTAAAACAAAAAAAAATTTCTATAAACATATCCCAATAAGGAATACTAGAGGCAGGGGCGTAACTACAGTGGTTGCAGCCATAGCAGCTGCTATGGGGCCCGCAGCGTCAGGGGGGCCCCTTCATACAACCTGACACACTAAAAAATAGAGGATGTGCACCATTATGTACATAATATGCTGTACAATGTACAGTATAATATGTATGCTGTATAAAAGTACACATCTTCTACAGTACACAGCATGAATCAGAAGCTTAGATAAGAAATTTTGCGATAGAGGGGGAGGGCAGCAGAATGACAGGACAGGATCTCTTATCTATATTTCCTGCCATGTACTTCTCCCATATGATCAGTAGTTACTGGGACAGAGCTGCATCAGTGTATAAATGTGTATAAATGTGTACGTATACAAATATGTATATTTTCTGAAGGGGCCCCTATTTAGAAGTCTGCTGTGGGGCCCTGCCTCTCCTAGTTACCCCCCTGGCTAGAGGGCAGCACTGGAGGCAATGGCTGTGAGGATGGATAAATATACAAAGTTATTAGTTGTTTTTTAACTTGCTTCCTGTAGGGGCACATTTTAAAATTGGAAGATGCCTTTAATGTAACCTACAATGTCCTAACTTTGGGGAGAAGTGGTCTGCAGGCTGTGGTTATATATGGGCTGCAGTCAATTTTTTTTAATGCAGCTTCAAAGGTTTTTCTAAGCACAACTGTAAAATGCCCATACTTTGGTTATCAATAGGGATGAGCGAGCACTAAAATGCTGGGGTGCTCATTATTCGAGACGAACTTTTCCAGATGCTCGAGTGCTCGTCTCGAATAACGAGCCCCATTGAAGTCAATGGGAGACCCGAGCATTTTTTTGCTAAAACAGAACAGTAAAAGAACAGTGATTAATTAAATATTCCAGATGTTTCCTGATGTTTTGCTTGTTAGAACACATTGATATAACACTATTCTTCACTTTCCAGGTGATCGCGCGTGTCTCCCGCTAAGTTCGGATGTGTTTTCATACCGCCGCTCTGCCTAGTTACATAGTGTAAAGACGCATGCACAGTTATCATCACTGTGCATGCCGTTCGCTGCGCATGCGTCTTTAAGCTGTGTTTGCATTCCGCCGCTCTGCCTAGTTACACAGCGTAAAGACACATGCGCAGTCAGCGGAAGGCTCACTCCTCACCGCGCATGACAGAGATAGAGGGTTTCCCGGACAAGCGCAAGGTTTGCTTGTGCCGTGAGCCGACATCATGAAGGGGGTGGTGTTTTGAATATAGATGAACGGGGCGCGGAGAGAAAGAAATATTTTGATAAGAATGCAGATGTTACATTTTGAAATACAGTAGAAATCCCCACCCTACAAATGTTAATGAATTATTCTAGGCAGAGACCATATTAATTTAAAAAAAACATTTATTATGTAAAGGTTAGTTTATCAGACATTATTACAATTTATATATTACTCTATGTGTTACCTTACATTCATATTTGAGAATGAGGTTCAGGTAAAATGATCACTTACGATACGTTTATTAAAGAGGCTCACTGAGGAAATAATGAAGAAATCAAGAGGAAAATTCCAGAGGGAAGTATGAATTTCTGGTGAAGTAAAATGTTAATTTTACTCATACTTTTACAATAACTTTTAGTTAAATACGTTCTGTGCTTTTCTAATGTGAAGATACATGACCATGCTGAATGTAGATTTTATATACAGACCTACTAAGAAGATATGCCAGCATAAGGGAGTATCTGATATCATTTCTGCCAAATCTCTCGATAAAGGCATGCCTCCTAATAAATATGGTATATTTGTATATGCAATCTCTTGTATGTTTAAGATCATTATACTGTCAGAATCCTCTGAATGGGCATTGGCTGCTGATGCAGGGATAGACAGTCAGCTGTTGGGGCTCAGTTCACTTTGGGCTGGTTGTATTTTTGCCTATGAACTGTAGTACTGCTCTCTATTTCTGTGATGCTGGAAGTGAAACCCTGAACTTGAATCCGAACCTTGTATCTTGTTCATGTCTTCCATGTCTTCAGATTGAGGCCACAGCTTAATTTTTTGTGAGTTTTTGTCATCTTGCTAAGTATCATTTTCCATCTCTAGCTGGTAGGGTTGTTGGTATAATGAAAAGTTACACTATTTTGCAATATATTTTCTCTCTCTACTCCTCGTGTTTTCTAGATCTTTAATTGCTGTCATTCTATATGATGCCTCATTGTTTACTTCCTCTGGATAAAACCGGTCCCTGGTCACACAGATGCACGTCTCATTGTTACACAGAGAGTAATCAGAGATATGTCAAAGAACGAGCCATGCACTTGTGTGACATCACATGACCAGGGACCATTTTTTTCCACAGAAAGCAAACAATGAAGCTTTCTATAGAATGACAGCAAGCAGAGATCTAGAGAATCCAGTGCATGAGTTCAGCTGGGACCTCTCCTTATACCCACCTGATGTCTATTGAGGAACATCACAAGGGATAAAACAGCTCTAGCACCAAGTTTTGAAGCACAGGCTTCAATCTTTAAATGGCGACGTTACGACTCTTTCACAAACTGAACCTTTCCCAAGTAAAGTTACAAGTGCAAGCGAACATTTATGCAGCAAGGGTAGGAAGCATTGTAATCAGTCAATTGTCATAAAAGTATGTCATATCTTTCATCATATTAAAGTGCATACATATTATATATAAATAAACCTACATATTACATATAGTGTCATTTTTATACATTATATATATATATACAAAGTGTGACAATGTTAAAATAATCTCTTAAATCCATAACTATCTAGTGGGTATATAGTGCAAGATTACATTTAAAACATTACTTTGGAACAGAAGGTTGTACAAAATGCCAGTATGAAAGATCCCGCTGTAGAACTACAAGGACACAATGCCAAACAGGCGCAGTATTGCTGTTGTATCAGCTCATATTAGGTTAGGGCATCTATAGGAAGAAGGGAAGCAGGATATGAGAGCATTAGAGGAAAATTATCTCTAACAACCTATCATTTATCATAGTATAGCATTTAATTTGAAGTCTACATTGAGACAAAAAGGTTGTAAAGTACCCATCCTATGGTTCCATTGTAATTCTTTCTTCCGTTATCTATCTCCTTTTCTTAATACAGGTGTCCTATCCATCACCAGCGGGAAACGCCGGCACCTCGGGTTCTTGGGAGAAACGTCCCCAGGTGTAAGCAAAGCTTCTCCATGCCTGATGAATATTTGAGGGGCCTACAACCTCATTCGTATCCGCCAGGGAGATTAACGGAAGACCGCTTTTAATACCCGTAATGGACACTTCGAGACCCACCAAGTCCACGTACGGCGAGTCCTCAGTGGTTTAAGGGCCAATCACCTTTACGCCAAGCTTGAGAAGTGCCAATTCCATCAGCGGAGTTTTCCATTTCTCGGCTATATTATCTCCGACAGAGATCTCCGGATGGATCCTGCCAAGCTGTCTGCGGTTCTTTAGTGGCCCCATCCTGTAGGACTACACGCTATACAGCGGTTTCTGGGCTTCGTGAATTACTACCAGCAGTTCTACGCCATTCTGTTTCTGCTGTCAAGATGTTTGGTCCACTCTGTTGCCACGGGCAGAGTTCTCTTACAACTCCTTGGACTCTGCATTGGCGGACTCTGCTCCATTATTTGTCAATTATGGACTTCATCCTCAACCTTCTCTTCCTCTACCTGTGTCATCGGATGTTCCTGCCGATGAGGAATTGGTACGGGACCTGAAGACCATCTGGGAACAGACTCGCCTTTCCTTGTTACAAGCTTTGGCTCGAACCAAGCTCCAGGCCGATAAGAGGTGCAGGCCTCCTCTTGTCTTCGCTCCTGGTGACAAGGTCTGGTTGTCCTCCAAGTATGTCCAGCTAAATATACCTGGCTACAAGCTTGGTCCTCTTTTCCTGGGTCCCTTTGAGGTGCTGAGTCGCATCAATCTGGTGTCCTACAAGCTGCGCCTTCCTCCCAACATGCGCATCCTAAACTCCTTCCATGTCTCCCTCCTCAAGCCTGTCCACCCCTTCTTCCGTCAAGCGCCTCCTCCTGCTCCTGTGGCTGACTCCTCCGACATCTGTGATGTAAAGGAGATCCTTGATATGAAGACGGTGAGGGGTAAGCGGTTCTTCTTGGTTTACTGGAAGGAATTCGGACCGGAGGAGAGATCTTGCGAGCCCGAGGACAATATCCTGGACCACAACCTCCTTCAGAGATTCCTCCAGCTAAGGAAAGAGGGGGAGGCCTAAGGGAGGGCGGGGGGTACTGTCACGGGTGGTCCCGTAACCCATATGCGGTTGCTGGCTCACATATGCCCCGCTGCCTTCTCCAGCACGACGTCCATGCACCTGCCCCGCCTCCTGTCTCCTCTCTATCCGCCGTGCGGGCACGTCCCTGGCTCCTGGGATCAAATAGCGATCCTGGAAACTACAGACCCGTGAGTCTAACTGCTGTGGTGGGGAAAATATTTGAGGGGTTTATTAGAGATGCTATCCTGGAGTATCTCACTGTGCACAACCTTATAACCCAGCGTCAGCATGGGTTTATGAGAGATCGCTCCTGTCAGACTAATCTGATTGGTTTCTACGAGGAGGTAAGTTCACGACTGGATCTGGGGGACGCTGTGGATGTTGTATATCTGGACTTTTCAAAGGCATTTGACACCGTGCCACATAAAAGGTTGGTATATAAAATGAGACTGCTGGGAATAGGAGAAAATCTGTGTATTTGGGTAAGTAATTGGCTTAGTGATAGAAAACAGAGGGTGGTCATTAATGGCACATTCTCAGATTGGGTTGATGTTACCAGTGGAGTGCCACAGGGGTCAGTATTGCCACTTCTTTTTAATATTTTTATTAATGACCTTGTAGTGGGTTTACACAGTCAAGTTTCAATATTTGCAGATGATACTAAGCTGTGTAAAGTAATAAATACTGAGGTCGATAGTTTAGCATTACAGAGGGATTTGTGGAAGCTTGAGGGATGGGCAGAGAAATGGTTGATGAGGTTTAATGTAGATAAATGTAAAGTTATGCACTTGGGCCATGGAAACAAAAAGTATAATTATGTTCTAAACGGTCAATTACTTAGTAAAACTGAAGCTGAAAAGGACTTGGGGGTATTGGTGGATGGTAAACTTAATTTTAGTGACCAGAGCCAGGCGGCTGCTGCTAAAGCAAATAAAATAATGGGATGTATCAAGAGAGGAATAGATTCTCATGATAAAGACATAGTTTTGCCCTTATACAAATCCCTGGTCAGACCACACATGGAATATTGTGTACAGTTTTGGGCACCAGTGTATAAAAAGGATATAGTAGAGCTGGAACGGGTGCAGAGGAGAGCAACCAGGATTATTAGGGGAATGGGGGAACTAGAATACACTGACAGATTAAAAAATTTGGGATTATTCAGTTTAGAAAAAAGACGACTGAGGGGAGACCTCATTACAATGTACAAATACCTGAACGGACAGTACAAGGATCTCTCCAAAGATCTTTTTATACCTCGGCCTGTGACCAGGACAAGGGGGCATCCTCTACGCTTAGAGGAGAGGCGATTTTACCATCAACATAGACAAAGGTTCTTTATTGTAAGAGCAGTGAGACTATGGAACTCTCTGCCGCAGGAGGTTGTTATGGCGGACTCTATGTACATGTTCAAGAGAGGCCTGGATACCTTTCTGGAGAGAAAAAATATCACGGGTTACGGGGATAAAACATTTATTTAATTCTTAAAGGTTGGACTTGATGGACTTGCGTCTCCTTCCAGCCTTATATACTATGATACTATGATGATAATATGGGGCGTGCGCGCCGGCTTCTCTGGATTTAAAGGGCCAGCGTGCCGTTAATTGGCGCTGGCCATTTTCTCAAAAACCCATATAAGCCTGCCTCTTTTTGTACACCCTGCCGGATCTTTGTGCCTACGCTGAGTATTCCTGTGTATTCATGCTCCTGAGTCCCATGTTCCTGCATTCCTGTGTCCCGTGTGCCTGTGTTCCCGTTCCCATCTGCCTGGACCTCCCGTTGCTGACCCTGGATTGTACTTGACCTTGCATCTCTGTCACCTGGCTGACCTTGTGCCTGAACCTGACCACGAGACTTCTGCTAAGGTACCTCGACCTTGGCTGCCACCGCGGGCTAGTCGCACCTGTGGAATGACCTGGTGGTACCCTGCCGCAGCAAGACCATCCCGCTTTGTGGTGGGCTCTCATGAAGACCAGGTGCCACGCAGATTCCGGTCCCAGGTGTCGGCTAGTACCACCTCCCGTGGTGGTCCAGAGGATCCACTGATCCCAAATCCTGACAACGATCCCTCCCTAAGCCACTGCAGACAGAGAAGAAGACAAACAAATAACACAGAAGAATAACGAACAGTCCAGGTCACAACAAGATAGTGACTTGTGGCAGAATAGCAGCCAATCACGGCTAAGCTTCTAACTGCCACACCAGCAGACAATGACTCCTGTATACGGTAGTTAATAAGTAGATTTTGGAAAGAGTGGGTTGAAAATTTCAGCTCAAAACCTGGTCTATGGCGTTCCCTGAGTCACAGAGAGCCGCTGTGCAAAATATGGTGTTTGTTAACGTGACGGTGCAGATTCCTTTAGCGAACATACATACATACATACATACATACACACACACACCCACATAGACTAAGCTAAATATATTAGATGTAGGTTTATTTATATATAATATGTATTGTACTTTAATATTATGGAAGTTATGACATACTTTTATGACAACTGATTGATTACAATGCTCTCCACCCTTGCTGCATGAATATGTTCACTTGCACTTGTAACTTTAATTGAAAAGGCTCAGTTTGTGTAAGAGCTAAAACGTCGCCATCTATGAATTAATAACCACCGTTTTTTTGCTTGAAGTTTTGGTGGGTTGCCTTTTCTTGAAAATATTAAGAAGATCCTGTTGCCTGGATTATTACGGCTTCACACCCTATGGATTTCCTTGTTGTAAGCTTTGTCTGTGCTGCTTTTGAACTATACAGCAGCCAAGGTCTGAGATCTATGCCTGGTACATGCCGAAATAATGGCTGCTTGTTCATTTGCTCCTCCCTGGTTCCCCAGGTGAATTTACATCCAACCACTGTAATGGACCCCCCTGGACCATACACCGTTTATGTGGGTTGTGTTGGGTAAATCCACAATTTACCTGCCTGCATTAATCTTACTCATGAAACCATACATTAATATTTGTGTGGACTGTGGACCCATAAAACCCAAACTCATAAGTATGGACCCACACATTCATATTCAGATGGAATCTCCTCATTTCTAATAAAACATACAGTATCTGTGAATTCTGTTCTGTCTCATTATGTGTCTGTGGATTGTGGGACCAGTAATTAGCACTTATATAATAAGCCATCTGTGTAGATATAATTACAGACACTAGAACACAAGCAAACACATTGCACCAGGGATGTGGTGCCAGCTCTGAGCCGGGGGTAAATGTAATCTATGTTCAAAGGTTTCTTGTCCTTGGTGCAGGAGGGAACATAAAGTTTATACAAAAGTTGGAATAGAGGTTCATGAGGCTTCTGCTTCTTTTAGGGTAATTTATTTACCACTACACTAATCCCTTCTCACAGCTGTCATTCAGAGGAAAGGACTGAAGTTGAAGATCATTTTAATCAGGACAACCAATGTCTGACCAATCTCTATCCTCCCTCCTTTGGCCTTTTCCAATCACAAATCCTGACTCACAGATCTAAGAATAGATCTAAAAATAGAAAATAGAAAATAGAAAAGTTATAGGCAAAGTCCAGTCAGCAGGTTACTGACAGGACTCCCAGGACCATAATAGTCCAAGGCAAGGGCTATGTTTTAGGAATTAGCAAATGGATATCAATGGATATTTGCATGTAGCTGCACAGAGACAGGCCCTAGACCAGTGATGGCGAACCTATGGCATGGGTGCCAGAGGTGGCACTCAGAGCCCTTTCTGTGGGCACCCAAGCCATCACCAGACAGGACTCATGGTATCTTCCTGCAGTCCAAGCCATCCCAGGACTTGCTGTGCACAGAGCTATATTAAAGTGACAGGACTACCTGGAACTACTGGAGGGGTGGAAAGGTGTGGACAGATCTAGATTATCATTGTTGCTCCTGATCCGGCCCTGACAATTCTTCCTGTTTATGGGACCCTGGAGGGAAGCTACATCCAAATTTCCTCTTATTTTCTGCTTTATCGGTGTCCTCAGGAGGCTGATATGAATGAAAGCCGTGACAGAGCAGGGAGTATAAGTCACAGATTAAATTTCTGTGTTGGCACTTTGCGATAAATAAGCGGGTCTTGGTTGTAGTTTGGGCACTCGGCCTCTAAAAGGTTCGCCATCACTGCCCTAGACACTTCAGTCGGACTCTTTATATGACTATGAGTCCAAATCCAGATAATGTTCAGCCTTGGAAATGCAGCCTTCACAAGATCTGTATTTTGTGCAATGAATAAAGCAATCAGGTTTAAAGGGGTGTGTGCTATAGCTCAGATGTAGCAGGCTGACAGTGTTTGTCAATGCTCAGATGTAGCAGAGCTGAGAGTGTCATTGTGTGTAATATGTATCTTATGGATTTCATCATCTCTCATCCTTGATCTGTCTCATCTCTATTTCTATGTGTCAGATACTAATGAATGTTCAAAAGCTAAATAAAAGTGTGGATAAATCTGTAGCCTGACAAACTAACCACATTGTCAGCTCTCAGCATCTCTTATGTCACAGGTGCCCCTGCGATCCACATCTCGGGTCACAAGCACACCCGTGCCCCTCTCTGTGGCAGCACCCTGGTTCAGCCTCACTTACCTCCGCATTACTGCTCCTAGGGCACGCGAGGCGGCACTCGCAGATTTTAAGGGCCAGCGCGCCACTGAATGGCGCTGGCCACTTCTGGAATTCTTTAAAGTCGGCTTCTCTTAGCAACCCCTGCTGGATCTCTGAGCCTATGCCTAAATGAAAGCTACTTGTGAGTGATTCCTGTATTCTGACCTGCTGTTGTGACCCCAGGCCTGACCCTGACTACACTTCTTCGCTAACTACACTGACCTCCTGCTCCGTTCCTTATTCTGTACCATTGCCCCCTGCCCTGACTGCCAGCCTGTCCCTGACCTCGACACTGCTTAGTGTTTCTGTACCTCGACCTTGGCTGCCACCGTGGACAAGTTGTGCCTGTGGAACAACCTGATGGCACCATGCCGCAGCAAGACCATCCTGCTTTGCAGCGGGCTCTGGTGAAGACCGGGTGCCACTTAGACTCCAGTCCCAGGTGTCGGCTTGTGTCATCGTCCGCGGTGGTCCAGGGGGTTCACTACCCCAGAAGCCTGACATCATGAAGAGGAATCATGAAGTGTCTACTAAGAGAGTCCCCGCCCACACTTTTAGGAGCTAAAACAGCAATAAAACTGAGCAAAATTGTAAAGTAAGGGGTTAAAATGAGCTTTATTGTGTAAACATCACTAAGGGATTCAAATTTGAGAACCCCCTTTAATGGGCAAAGCCCTTTAATTATATAAAAATGCTCCATTAGTAATAAATATATCCTTATACTTACCTCCAGACTCCCTTGCAGTCTCCTCTTCTTCCAGCAGATGTTCAGCATTTTTATTTTAGAGATGCTCTGCTGCCTTGTATGATGTTGCTCTGCACATCACTTGCACATCATAGGTGTTTTAAAGGGAACCTGTCACCCCATTTTCCCTATTAACTAACTGACACCCTTCTTTTAGCTAAAAATTCCCCATATATTCATATAAATCCACTTTATGTTATATTCCCTGGTATTAGAGGTGCACGTCCTGCGTGGCCGCCCCACCCATCCACTCTTCCCCATGTCCCAAGATAATGTCATCTAAAGTCCTGTTACATCTGAAGCATCTACTTCATTTATATATCTGATTACATTAAATCACAGCAGCCTCCATGCAGGCATGGAGAGGTGTAGAAGTCCATGGAGGCATGCTGTGATTTCATGTGATCAGATACATAAATGGGGTAGACATTGTAGATGTAGCAGGTCATTAGATAAAGTCATGTGGCCAGGGTGATGTTAAGTGCCCAATGATGTAACTCTCTCTCAGTGATCTCTCACAGCAGCATATCATAGCAATGATACCTATCAATCAGAAACCAGGAGACAGGGCAATACAGTAACCCCTTGAACATGCAGGGCCTCATTGGATTCACTTCCTGTCATTGGGCTTTTTAACATTGCTGCCATGGAAAGGAACCATTTAGAGATAATGGCAATTATAGCTTTTTAATCATAGTTTTAATGAAGTAATTTTTTGGGTGGGTTCATTTCAATGGAATGTTCTCTTTAAAGAGACACTGATGCTAATTATTTTTCTGATAGTACAGACTTACCGGCTCGTGGCAAGTCCATATTTCGGGCAATCTGCCGCCTCTTCAGGTCTCCATCATCCGCCGCCTGAAGCAGGATCTTCATCTTCCCTCATGGCAGATGTGTCCCTGTCTGTAAGCAGCATGTAATAGAGCAGGAGGAGCTGAGTAGATTGATACAAAGTTTTATAAGAAAAGGTTGAGTAAATCTTGTCTTTTATTCATCTCTCTTGCGCTTTTAGAATGATTCTGCTAAATTATTAAATGAATTGTCTATTAATAGCACATGCTATTTAGGTGAATGGGAGCTGACGTATCTCTCCATGATCACTATACAATGGATAGACCCTTCTCATTCTGTATAGCTGCTGGCATCTGAGAGAGCCAGAGCTGATTGTGTGGTTTCCAGACTTTGGCCCCCAATCTGATACTGTGGACATTAAAGTAAGATAAGGTCATCAGTAACCTAAACAGCCCTAAACAATTCCTTTAAGATGCCTACACTGATGATGTCCCAGATACATTATCACTGTATTTATAACTATGTTTCAATGATTATAAATACTAATACATTTTAAAATATTCATGATAAGATCAGATAAGATAAAGCAAGAGATTCTTAAAGGAAACCTACCATTTGTTTTCATGCATTATGAACCAAACATACCTTGAAAAGGCTGTAGTGACACTGATGCAGAAACATATCTTGTTTAATCCCTGAATTGAGTGGTTTTGCTGAAAAAACTATTATAAAATTATGATAATGAGGCTCTGTCCTCCTGTGGCCGACTCAGCGCTTCTCCTCTTATCCTAATCATTCCCTGCTCCAGAGAATAAAGTAACCATTGTGTTGTACCTGACAGGCAGAAGTAATCAATCTCTGCACCATCCCCTAGCTCAGTGGTGGCAAACCTATGGCACGGGTGCCAGAGGTGGCACTCAGAGCCCTTTCTTCGGGCACTCAGGCCCTCCTCACCCCAGAGCTCACCAAACACAAAATCTTCCTACAGTCCCAGGCAACTTAACAGATGCTGCTCTCAGCGCTAGCTATTTTAAAGTGACGCTTTATTGGCTGTTTGGAACTGCGGGAAAAGTGAGAAGGTGATCACAGAACTGCATTATCTATGGAGGTCATCCTGCTGGACCCACCATTCTTCCTGTACAGGGAGGCCATGGAGAAAAGCTACAATGGTAGTTTGAATTTGCCCTCCTCTTGTCAACTGTACTGTTGGCCTTAGGGGGCTGATACAATTGAAAGATGCGGAAGAACAGGGAGCAATAAGTTACTGTATAAAATTCCATGTTGGCACTTCACGGTAAATAAGTGGATTTTGGTTGAAGTTTGTGCACTCGGTCTCTAAAAGGTTTACCATCACTGCCCTGGCTGCTCTGTATGAGTCATCCAGCTCAGGTTGATTAGTCCTGTCTGGACAGTAGAGGAAGCTCCTGTAATGTGTTTATGAATTGTAATGTGTCTTGAATTTTATAATTGTTTTTTTTAGCAAAACCACTCGGATCAGGGATGAAATAAGTTATGCTTCTCCTTCACTCTAGCTACAGCATTCTCAAGGTATGTTTGGTTTACAATGTATGAAAACAAATGGTAGATTTTCTTTAAGAACAAGCACGGTGCAAGTCCTTTCATATTCAAGACATTCATAGGAGACAGAAAACACACATTGTTGAGTCATCCTTAATTATGGGAATGAGGATTAGGCCGCACTGCAGCCATGGATACACATTCATACATTTCTTAATGGTAATGACTCAACAGACTCAAGGAGCTGATAATTATATCATGCATGGTCAAGATATGGCCAGAGTCTGCTCATTTCCTCCAGCATTATAGATAAGTGTCTGGGGACAGCTGGAGGTGCCAGGACACGGCGGCTATGCTGAATGACCACAACTTATCCCTTTGTCACCAACATATTTTAGGGACTTTTTATTTTTCTTTACTTGACAAGAATCTTTGCCAATTGTGTGATTGTCTTCATGGAGTAATCTTTCTTAACCAGGAATCAATAATATCCATGTGACCAGCTACAGGGAGACAATCTTTTTCCCATACTGAGACAGTAGAAGCCTCTGTAAATTTGCTGAGTTTGGAAAACATTCTGAAATGAAACAATTGTAACAACAATAGTTCATGTGGTTTTGGCCTTGACTACATGAGAAAATGATCTGAAGATTTAGTAATCACATGATACAGTGTAAATATCTATGAAGTAAAACCATCTGTAGACCAAAGAAAATGTGCTCTCCTCTGTCTCTCCACTATTCTTTATACTGCAGCTTCTTATTTGCTGAATATAAGTAAAAATAAAAAGTAATAATAATTTAGACTATGGAGCGCCTAGCTATATTTTTTTTTAGTATTAACCCCTTACCCCCCACAGCCCTCTTTCATTTTTGCATTTTCATTTTTCACTCCCCACCTTCAAAAATCTACAACTTTTTTTATTTTTCCTTGTAAAGAGCTCTGTGCTGGCTTGTTTTCTGCGTAACAAATTCCACTTCATGGTGGTATGTAATATTCCATGCCGTGTACTGGTGATGATGTTTTCATTGCTACCATTTTAGAGACTGTACGACCTTTTGATCACTTTATATTTAATTTTTTATATATTTTTATATTTATACATTTTTAACTTTCGGCGCTATTTTCTGTTACGGGGCTAAACGCTGTGAAAACCGTTATTGTATTTTGATTGGGCATTTTCAGACACAGCGATACCTAATGTGTTTATTATTTTTACTGTTTATTTTTATATCAGTACTGGGGGGGAGATTTGAATTTTTAGGTTTTTTTTATTATAATTTATATTGTTAACTTTCTTTTATTTTTATTTTTACTATTTTTCAGACTTCCTAGGGTACTTTAATCCTAGGTTGTCTGATAGATCCTATCTTAAACTGCCATACTACAGTATGGCAGTATATGGGGATTTCCCTCCTCATTCATTAGAATGTGCTGATCGGACAATGTAATGAAAGGGTTAAACTGAGGCAGCCGCCCATGTGCTGCCATTTTGTTTTAAGCCCCCAGCAGCTTTGCCGGGAGCCATCAGCCGGTTGACACCCGCGATGGGTGCTAGCACCGACCACAGGTGTTACCAGTAAGACTATGCTGTAATATGCATCAAAGACTTACCGGCTATGGAGAGGGCTCAGCCCGTGAATAAACTAATAACAACCAGCAATAGAGACAAAATATCCTTACTATATGTAGAATGAGAACCACTTGCCTGTGTAATGGGGGCCCCTGAGGCTTTATCTAATAGGTAGGAATTCTGCATTTTGATGCATCCAGTAACATTGTAAAGCCAATACCTACAACAGAGTTTGCCCCTTTATAATTGGAAGCAAAATAGGTAATATGAAGAGCCGCAGGGAAATAAAATTCCTTCAGCCATCAGCAGAATACAGTCTATGACCTTTAGAGCTGGAATTATTATAGAAATTGTAAGGCTGTGTATCTATCCATGAACCTGTTATTATTAGCCATTCTACTAAAATACCAGACACAACCAAACACAAACATGACATAACTTCTTTAGAGAAGCCTAATATAACTCTTTAATCTACCATAAAACTTCAGCATGATAAACTCTCTTACTCATAGATCCAGGCACCGTGACGGTGGTAATCTTCTTATATTTGTTATCCATGACCTCCTTCCTACTAAAATCAAATTATACTAATGAGTCTGAGGGGTCACTGGGGCAATCCCCAGAGCCCCTCCAAGCTGCAGCTTCAAAGGCTCTTACACTGTCTCCCACTATGCTCCCAGAGCACTCCCCCCTCTCTGTGCCTGATGAAATCTCACTTCAGCGCAGAAAGTTTCAGCACACAGTGGCAGGAGTGCTCCTTGCACAGTGTAACAGCGTGTGAATCTGCTGCACAGAGAGGCTCTGGGAACCACTCCAGGAGCCCTTTGGGCTCATTGGCATAATTTTAAATGTTGATTTTATAAAAAGGGAGCCATGGATTACAAATATTGGAAGATTACCAGTCATGGTGCCTGGATCTATGAGTAAGTGTCCCTGGTTTATCGTGATGGATTTTGATTGTAGATCTTGTCAGACACTTAACCACCCACAAGTCCTTATGGACCGATGTTTAGTGTCCCAAATGGCCCTGTATGATTTTTGAAGTGTGTGTCTAAAAAAAGCAAACTTTACACTCACCTTGGTCCTTGATCCTTCAGTGCCTGCACATTGCAGGTAGCTAAGCCGGTGTTTGGTACAGCGCATGAGCAGTGAAGCCAGGAAGTTATCCTGGCTTCACTTGCCTCACCGTGAGAGGAGGTGCCAGTGAGGGATCTTGACACTCACATCTAGATATAAAAGTTGTTGTTTTTTTCATTTTTCCCAACCCACAGCCCTTGTACAGGTTGATTTAGGACCCTAAACCACAAGTCCATAAGGACATGTAGTTGGTTTAGGGTCCCAAATTGATCTGACATATATTCTTTAAATAGCAGCCAGGTGGTTCTTAGCAAATGCTTAGCAAATCAATTGATATAATTTATGGATAATGATTTTGGCTTGACCATATCTAGTTCATGAAACACAATGGCTAAAAATAGGTCACGGGGGATAACTTTTTCACAATTTTCTATTTTGGCTTCCTCTTTGTAAAAAAAAAAAGCTTGACACAGTGAAATCTGTTATAGCAAGTTATTTTTTCAACCAGCACAACTCATAAGTATTTCATCTTTAGTTTCTTAATCAGATAACATGAGGGGTGAGAGGGAACCATTTGGGAATAAGCTGTTCCTTGTCAAACGGAATCGTGATTAGGTGTCTGTGTGCTATTTATGTGCATTATTTGGGTGGGTGCGCTGATTGCATCCATAAGTAATTTCCTAGGCTATGGAAAGGCTGCTTTAATATCTTTCTGCTTGAATTTTACAATTTACACAGGTCGAATTTTCTGTGGTGCCCGCAACACCTAGTGAACTTTAGAAAGCTTTTGATGATAGACCAATTTGACAGGCCCCTCACTTGGTTCGAAGAATTAGTCACTGCAACGTCCTCACACCCTAAACTAACATCCAAAATTTAGAGGAAATTGATAGACGTAGATTCTTCTACTCATTCTCATTTCATTTCAGCATGGGAAAAGGATTTTCAAATGTCTTTAGACCCAGTAGAGATTGTCCGAATACTTATGGCATGTTGCAGGCCATCGAAATGCATCACAATCCATGAGGTTACCTTCAAACTCTAGATGGTCCTGCATTAAATGAACAATTATAAGTCTGAAACCTGTTGGAGATGTGATACGGTTGGTTCATATCTGAAACTTTGGTAGGACTGTAGCTCAATCAAAACATTTTGGGAACAAAAAAGGTGTTCTGATTTAAAAAAAAAAAACCATGCTCTCCCCCTATAACCCCTATACGGGGAGGGGGGAGCCTTAGGGCTCTTTCATTGGCATTGTTTTTCCTTGTCCGTGGTTCAGTAATTCCATGGATGCCTCTCAAAGGCATTGTTTTAGATTGGCTTGTAATTTCACTAATCCATTGTCCGTTGATAAAATGATGAAACATCCTATTTTTTTTCAATGATGCAGATCACGGAAGACAATAGAAGTCTATGGGGCCGCAAAAAAAACCAAACTGATGAAACATCAATTTTTATTTTACTGAGGAGGCTGAAAAAACAGGTGTGATGTTTTCAAAGCAATGTTACACCTTATTTTCCTTCAGTGGATGCCCAACTGAAGCTGCACATCATCACCATTGTGAAAGAGCCTTTACCCCTTGTACTCTGGATTCAATTGATTTTGATGGCAAAAACCCTTATCCCTTTGCATTGGAGACAAACAGATCCTCCTTCAATAGGACACAGGATCCGTAAAGTTGCATAATTATCCAGACTAGAAGAGCTCAGCGTATCAGATACATACAGATTTGGGCCAAGTGTTTTCTTTCTGTGATATAAATCTATGCAAATGTTACTTATCCGTCAAGATTAGAGATCTTAAGCCTCCCATTTTCTCCTGTTTTTCCTTGTCCCTATGCCTCCCTGCACCTGGGTAAACTATCCCTCCGCTTTCTCCTTTCCCCTAAGCTCCTCCCCCAGTTCTGATTATTGTCTTTCCCCTTCCCTTACCCCGTCTTACCCTTCTCGGCTTACCCAATAAGCACTATCTATAAACCTGTGTCATGTTATATGTTACTGTACTTTTCTGTGATATCTAGAAGTGCTTCATTATGGTTATTCAAACTGTTTATGATGAGTATATCATAGCCTTATTATGTCATGCATCATATACTGTACTAATTATGGTATGTTTCTGAGATGTGTGTATGACTGTTCTTATGCATTGTAATATCAAAAAAAACAATAAAAGGAATTTTACAATTTACATAATTGCATGGCTGCGAAATCTATTCACTTTATGGAGGAATTTATTACGACTGGGCACATCGTACCTGATACTCTCTTCAGCAGTCCACGATGCGCCAGATAAACTAGTAGGCTGTGGCCTTCCCTGGTGTAGAATTCTGCAATACCAAAACAAAGAGCTTTAAGAAAAATAGTTATACTTTATTAACATACCAAAATAGTACACATAAGCGACTTCCAGTAAAAGTTCTTGGAAGTACAAACACTAGGGGAACTAAGGTGTCCCAGATGGAAAATGGGACTAACACAAAGTACCTATGACCCCCCCCCCCTCCTCCGTGTGCCCCAAAATCAAAGTGTGCCAGGAAAAAATCAAATAAATACTATGTCCAATAATAGGACAGATTAAGGGAAGATGGACCCAAATGTACATAAGTCACTTAAATGAACCGGAGGTACCATCCGGTATTGATAAATATCAACAGTGCAGGTCACACTTACCCAAAGGCATTATGAAGGTAGTCAAAGAGGCGGTCAGAGGGGAGGACAGAAGATACACCCCAACGCGCCTTTCGCACTGATGCTTCGTCACCTCCTAGTGTTTGTACTTCCAAGAACTTTTACTGGAAGTCGCTTATGTGTACTATTTGGGTATGTTAATAAAGTATAACTATTTTTCTAAAAGCTCTTTGTTTTGGTATTGCTGGTTCTTGATTCTTGAGAGCGGTAGAGATATGGCAAAAGCGCGGCCTACTCCCTGGCCTTCCATAACCCTTGTCATGGCAGAAACGCTCTCCTGTGGCTATTTGAATGGAAAATATATGGCATATCAGACGGTTTGACAGCGGATTTAGATCTAATATTTGACCTAGTTAGATAATGCTGGGTGACCTAACCCTAACAGATCCCAAATCACTGCACATTATCATGTAGGGCAATGAGCTTTGTAGACATACCTTTCCTGTTTCCAAGCTGTTTCCGACTTCCTGATAAATCTGATTGGGGTTGCAGCGACCTTGCGTACAGAAGTGTCTTAGGTTATGGGTAGTGAGCAGATGCACGGTGTTGCATGCTGGCCCACTGAGTCGTTGGCTGTGCCCCCTTCACAGGGAGAAATATTCACATTTCTGATCGTAGGCCAGGAACTGCACCAATTTCAGTACTGGTAAACCAGAATTTTGGCGCATAAGCTCTGATAAATTCCCCCCCCCCCACATATCTATATTTCATGTCTTAGCTTTCTATCTTATATCTATCTAACCGTTTATCTTGTATCTATCTATCTATCTAAAAATCAAAAAATGGTGGCACTCCAAGTTCTGTGAAAAAAGAATTCTATCTATCTATCTGTTATCTATATGTCTTTCTATCTCATATACACTGGCAAAATTACTTACCAGGTCACTCAAGTTCACTAAAAGTGCATTGTCTGTGTATAATGCTGCGTCCGTTGATTGACTAAGATCGTGCAAGAGTAATGAAAAAAACAAAAGGCGGCCGGGAGGGGGCTGCTTAAAAAAATAAAGATGTTCTTGCCTTCCGGCGCCCTCCGAGTGTCCTACGCTGCTTTCACTCCGGTCCGCGCACCATGTAAACAAACATGGCCGCCGGAGCAGTGATGGATGCAGCTGAATCCAGCAGTGCTCTGGCGGCCATGTTTGTTTACATGGTGCGCGGACTGGAGCAACAGCAGAACGGGACATGAGGAGGGCGTCAGAAGGTAAGTACATCTTTATTTTTTTTAAGCAGTCCCCTCCTGGCCAACTTTTTTTTTCATAACTCTCGGACAACCCCTTTAAATATGGCGCTCGGTCCGAATAGTCGGACAGTCTGACGGCACTCCCCCTAATTTGTGTTGCATGGAGGCCAGTGCAGCTGCGCCACAAAAAGGGTCACGTGCGACACAATCGCAGCGCTCACACTTCTTAAATACCTGTGCAAGCTGTTTTAGCCTTGAAGAACGTGAACAGTCCAACTAAAGTCCTTAGTAAATGTGCCCCATAATGTCTATCATTGTCTATCTCATATATACTGTATATCTCTATGAATCTACCTATCCATTTTATGTACATCTCATATCTAGCTGTCTCATATCTATCTCCTGGATTTCTATCTCAAATCTATCTATCTATCTCATAAACATAATGGAGCACATTTACTAAGGTTTTTGGCGCACGGATCGGATTTCGACTTTCATGCAACACAAATCAGGGGGGGGGGGGGATGGCCGTCGGACAACCCGACTGATTCGGACTAAGCGCGGGATTTAAAATTCTAATTGTGTCGAAAGACATGCACTCACATACACCGGGAAGAAGAAGGTGAACTCCGGCGGACCTCAGCGGGAAAGCGACATATGCAGGATATCGGGCGCACAATCTTGGTGAATCGCGCTGGACTTCATCCTCGTTGGACACCCCGGGGATCGCGACAGGACCGGGTGAGTAAATGTGCCCCAATCTATCTCATATGTATCTCCATCAATCTGTCTATCACATATCTATCTCAAATATTTATATCCATGTAGCTATACATGTATATAACAATGTTATAAACACTGAAGCTAATGAATCTACTGCTTGTCCTCTTTGTGTATACAGCTACATTTCTGCCTATTATTTCATAACTATCCAGTGTCTCTATAGATCTAGATACAATGTAATACCTAGGAGACTTTCCCCAGACCATGGAGTTTTCTTTAGTGGTCTGTGCCCCAGGCAGCTTGTAAAGTTGCTGATCATTCATGTAGATGGTGAGCAGTGCTGCCAATTCCCTGCGGGCACAGATCACATATGTGCTGGGGAAGGGTGGGCAGGAGGATGGATGGATGGATGCTGCTGGTGTGAGGAGGAGAGCAGCATCTCAATGAGGGCCGGGCTAATGCAAATCACTGCAATAGCAGCAGAAGGAAAGCAGCTGCAGCCCAGACTCAGCACATCAGCAGTCAGGGGCCAGCAGATCCATAACAAAGACACCCAGCACAATACCCTGCTCCACAGCACCCAGGAGACTGCCACCTACCCAGCAGAAGGGCTAAGGTAAGTGCCTGCCATGGCATGTGTGTATCAGTGGCAGGAGGGTGACAGGGTGCAGGGGAGGTGGGCACAGAGCTGGGAGCTCATGACATTTATATCCACTGAGCTGCACTGCAAATCTGCAAACCCCATAGTGTATCCTACTGCAGAGACTGGTGCAAGCCCTGGGCTCAGGCTGAGCACTGATATGTCTGAGCTTCTATCCATCCCTTTGTCTATATATATATATGCATTCATACATCTTTCTATCTATAGATGTGTCTACTTATACATCTGCCAGTCTATTTAATATCTATCTATCTATCTATCTATCTATCTATCTATCTATCTATCCATCTATCTCATCTATCCATCTAAACAACTATCTATTCATGCATTCCTGTATCTATCCCTGTATATATCTATGTATCTGACAGTCTATCTATCATCTATCCATCCATCCATCTATCTATCTATCTATCTATCTATCTATCTATTGATGCATTCTATCCCTGTATATATCTATGTATCTGACATTCTATCTGTTTTTATTTACCATATAGACAGTATATCGCATATAGACTATAGACACCCTATGTCTGGCCGTCTGTCTATATGTGTAACATAGCCATGACCTGGGCATGTATACTGTCCATATCTTCCCTAAATATGTGACAGTGCATATAAGGTTTATCCTATACAGAGCTGTACTAGCGTCACATTGCAGGTGCAGTATAATGTATACATCAGTATATGTGTCTTTAAGAGCTATAGGCAAGGCCTGGGCATTGTGGCTTAATATCTGCTGACAAATGCAGTGTATATAGCTCCCAGCACAGTGACAATGCATACAAGATGCAGGTTCATCCTATACACCCCCCTCTCCCCATGAGGTAATGGGCTCTGATGCTGTAGTAATTGTGTATGGATGGACAGGACAGACAATAGTTCTATAGACTGCCGGCTCTATATACAGGGGAGTGGAATTGGGGGGGGGGGGGGTAGTTCATGCTGCAAAACTTATGTAGGAAATCTGCACGGCTTCCATCCATAGTCCGCAGTGCCAATATTGGCCAGTGATTTGCATTTTTGGGAATAGGAGCGCTTTATTTCCAGGATGAAAGGGGTTAATTGTTTTTCCTTTACTGCATTAAAGATTATGAATTAGACAAAGAAATACAGCTCTGCCAGGCATCCTAAAAATACTTCAAGTGGCATTCAATCATCATGAGCCTGGCGAGGGCTGAGCTCCCCCATCTCCGCATCTGACATATAAATGTGAGACGTATCGATAAATAAAACATCTCTGCATCTAAATTCCACATGGCTTCCTATATCTGTGCCCTGCGGTAGATCAAGTGGCGGCTGGAGATGGCACAAGGAGTGAGGTGGGCAGAAGGGAGGTGTCCGTCTACACTTTTCAAGGTGGAGGGGGTAGACGGGAATAAATGAGGTGTCTTAGGAGCCCCCGCATTGTGGGATTAAAGAGAATCTTAGTCATGGAGGTGGTACTGCATGCTCAGCACATTGTATGGCGGAGGAATAGGAAGGCAGCGGGCAGGTGCTGCACCCTGGATACATGATAATATATTCCGACACATGTTACCACGTGGATTGCCATCATTGGATAGAATATTATAGAGCTTAATCTGAAACCATATATGGCTGTGATGTATTTATAGCCAATATAGATATCATACATCACAGATTTCAGAAAGGCTTTTTCACTTTTCCACGAGACTCTTTTACAAGTAGAAAGTTAATTAGGACGCAGATTCTATCAATACTTGTGTTCTGTATTGGAAATCAATCGGGAGGGTGAGATACAAGTCACTATGATTCTTCTAAATGGACAATCCAGTCTGTGGTGTCTGTCTATCCACAAGGAGAGTTTTGTGGAATGTGAAAGATAAAGGAGGGATGCTTTCTGGAATTTTCTCTGTGTCTGCAGTGCTTTCTATCCAGACTCGTGTGTCTACAGCATTGTACTGGTCTAGTCGGAATAAATGAACTAGAAAAATGATCTGGCATCTGGTCCTTGGAGTCAGTGAGCAGACACGATATGGCTCCCAGGCCTCTGTGCATAGAAAGCTGTGCTACTGTAATCCTTACAGATCTGATTTCGTTGCGAGACATAGATGTAATTTAATATTATTTTACAACGTAGACCACATCAATGACGGATGTTGATCTGTTTGTCTGTGTAGAGTGTGGAAGACATGTTAGATGTATCACCTGTTCGTACTGAGAAAATGTATAATTATGATATTGTAGTTATGATCACTACTCTTGTATGTTCACATTATTGACTCATTTCCCATGAAGCAGAGAAGGGCCCATCGGAACTGTCTCATCTCCAAAATGGAGGACGGTTCTACCGCTTTTTGACTATTGTTCCTTGAATCCTCCTTTGGCCACAGGCTCTACCACAAAACTGGAGTTTACAGGTACAACAGGACAAAACTCAATATGAATGTCTATTTCCTTGGGCTTTATGGGGTGGGACCCAAAAATCATTTGATCTGGTGGTCCATGGAACACCTCAGTCTGACACTGGCCCCATTAGATAAAATAATTCTTGGGCCTTCCCTCTCTCAACCTAGGAGTCTCCAAATCTTGTGGTCAATGTTGTCCATTGTTGTGTAAGAGCCCATTCCCACTAGATAAACTTTAGTTGGGATTGGGGGAACTCTGTAGTTAATAAGTAAAACATTCCCCCTACTGTTATATGTTGACCTAAATGGAACAGAGATAATTTATTTTGTCTCCTCTCCAATATGGTGTTTAAGGCTATCATTGTCAGACTAGGTTTATTGTTCCTAATCATTTTAGGATCTATCCTCTCTCAAAACCCTTGACATAGACCCTGAGATTCTCCAAATTTGGAGGCACATTATTGTGTAAGAGGCCAGTCCCACCAGAGAATCTTCTGGTACTCCAGTGACCCAGTCCAACCCTGGGTTCTACGTAGAGATGGTACGTTTATGTTTATCAGCACTGCCACGGATTAAGAATTAGTTATGTTCCCTACTTTCACTTGGCCTTATAACTGTGGCCTTCACCCGTGGGACAAAGATCTGTATGTGCAAAAATCTGGATGGCTATATGAACATAAAATCTAGACATCATTGGGATTGTTTGCTATGTACAATAATTTAACAGAGCGTTTATTACTAAATTAAAGTAAAAATCCTCAAAATAGATATCTAGAAGGTGTCTCCATGTATAATCTTTTAATACTCTTTTGGCCTCATGAATGGCAGCCATTACTGCGTCCGTATGAGCTGTACTTTCCATAGTTTGCTCTGTAGTACTTATGTGACTTGTATTTATTTGACTATAGTTTTAGCATCACAGGTATGAATCAGATGGCATTGGATGAACAGTAGTTCATAGATATTTGCAAATGTACAAATATATAAGATTATTTTTATCTAAAATATAATGATTCAGAATTGGCAAGAGATGTTGTACCTCAAGCTATAATAAGGGGAATTGAAAAGATGAATGAAATATAGTGGAAAGCTCTATGTGTTTGAGTATCCAGATCGTATCACTGCCTTAGGTAGAAAGTCACAAAACCCGGTTGACCTTTCCCTTCATATCCTTTATTGGAATAATATATTTAGGCCTACTGCTGCAGAAGTCAATAGGAGTGGTATATGACAATATTGGTTAAGAGAAGCCCTACACAAATATCCTGTCAGCATCATACACGGGGTCACTCTCACTAGAGACCTTCTATGACAGTGATGGCGGACCTTTTAGAGACCGAGTGCCCAAACTAGAACCAGACCTGCGTATTTAAATGCAAAGTGCCAGCATTGCAATTTAAGTGGTAACATGTTGCTACCTGTCTTGTCAAGTCTTTTAATTGCATCAGCGTCCTGAGGACACCAAAACAGTTGCAAGAAAGAGGAGAAATTCAGATTATCATTGTAGATTCCTTCCAGGGCCCCCTGAACAGGAAGAAATGCAGGTCCCAGAGCAGGAGCTGCAATAATAACGTAGCCTTGTCTGCACTTCCTTGCTCCTCTTGTAGTCCAAGGCTGCTAAGCATGTGTAGCTTTAAAATAGCACTGGTCACACTCACAGCATGTCCTGGGTGCCCAGGCACTGCAGGAGGAGGTTTTGAGTCCTGTCTGGAAACTCTGTGCTGGGGTGATGGCCTGGGTGCCCACAAGGAGTGCTCCGAAGCCACCTCTGGCACCCGTGCCATAGGTTTGCCACCATTGTTCTATGACTTGGATCCATGGTATACACTCTTAACCCAATTACATGGAAATTTGCTTTATACCTACTACCCATCATCATGGGGCTAGTCTTATAAGAAACTAAATAAAACATCAGAATTTTTTGGGAGACAAGAGGAAATACAGTAGGAGAACGTTGGAGAAATCAACTAAAACATGATAGGAACATACAAACTACACAAATCTGTTTCTTCTTTCCACTCTTCCATAAAGGGTAGGTTTGTGGAGGACATGACTAAAAGTTGTCCTCTAGATAGATTCTCCATCTCTGAAGGTTCTCCAAAGAGACCCTGTGATTGAGGCTGCTTCTCTTTGTCTGGTCAGTTTAGGTGGACGGCCATATTTTAGTATGTTAGCATCTGTGCCATACCCCTTCCATTTATAGATTGAAAAGTGTTCCATCACATGTTCAGAGCTTGGCCTATTTTGTGTAACCCTACAAGCACATTATCATAACTTTATCCCTGGTGTGTTCCTTGATGAGGAAAAGTTCAAGAGGTATGAATACTTTTGCAACCCTCTGTATATATATTCTTAAACTTGATGCTTTATTAAATAATCTCCCCAGTTTATTATATCCACTCATATTTGCTCCAATGTGAACCATCCATTTGTCTTTCTTCGGCTTATTATAAATAGTTTTTTTCACTTTTAATAGACCCAGAAATCAAGCTTACAGTTCATAAAATATGCATTCCATCATGAAAGTACATGCAGCCAAATTCCAAGGAAAAAAGATTTGACACATTTATTAATGTCACATACAGTATTATTTATAGAAACCTATATATGAGGTCCAGACAAGATCCTTCAGAATATTTATAGCGATTTGGAAAATTTTTCTCTCTTTTTCCGCACTGGGGATCTGGACTTGTATGAAAAGGATTGAATTGTTCTTCAAAAGAGCGAAAAGCTCCTTCCTCAGACTAATGGCAGAGGGGAAAGCAGAGAGTGTGAAGCCTGGTGTGACTCCTGGCTTAATAATTCATTTTGAAGGGATTTGTTTTCTGCTTTTCTCTTATATTTTTCATGAGTAATAGAGGGATATATCTCTCTGTATAAACAGTAATTCTCAACAATACAACATATCTTACCAATACAATTTTAATAAACGGTACATTTTTGTACACTTGAAGCTAATGGAAACAATGCGACATCTGTAACAGGGCCCCCAAATAGCACAGCCCATTTATCAAATATTTTTAAAGAGAACTTTCACATGTCACGAATAAGGACTGTTATAGACAGCAACCAATCAGAGCTCAGTTTACCTCAGACATTTGTAATCAATCTCCCCATTTTACCTTGAACTAAAGAATGATGCTAACTTTTTTTTTAGCTTTTTTTTTAGATAAAGTAAGTCAACGCATAATATGTGTAAAGTTGGACTAGACAGTCTTATATTTTGTCGAGACCCTCGACATAAAAAACTGATGAGGAGAGCATACTAGCTGGTATAGAAGCATTTCATACATTTGGTAAAAACACAACAAAACCGCTAAAAAAAAAATGCCAACAAAATATGCCAGCTTTAATAGATGACCATCATTGTGCACAGGTTGCCTAAGGATCACTAATACAGTTCTATAGGTTCTCACTGTACAGGAAGATTTGGGCAGACTGCAATCGAAGAGGTTATTTTCACTAAAATGTGTGACACTGAAAGCAAAACATTGTTAAAAAGCTGTACAGCTTGACAGATGAATTGCTGTGACTGACATTGAAACATCATTCCTCAGTCACTTTCATCATGCAGTACACAGACGGAGCAGAGCCTTGGTTTGGAACGTTGAGAATTTCCGGTGAAAGAATTGTCATATTCTGACAGTTTACTGAATGGTGGAACATTGCAATCTGGCATTTATTACACCAAACTTTACAGATAAATTAGTAAAATCCATAGATTTAGCAGCGAATGCCTAAAACATTGGTCATAGCCTTGGTCATAGATCCAACAATGTCAGATTATGGACCACTACAGTTTTACGAAAAGGCCTTAAAGGGAATATTTCAAACTAAACGACTAGCACCCTCAGGTAGATGATAAAATGTCCTTCATAGAATTCTTTTATGTTGAATCAGTTTTATTAAACATTAAACATTGTACAACAAAAGGAATTACATACAGATAGAATTCTTTTATGTGAAAAATTTTCTAATAAGTCACGTGAAAATGAGCAGAGAGGAGCCATATTTTGAAAAGAGTAAACTTTAGAGGTTACAGGGTGAGTGTATTTTCAGTCTTTTGGTGTCAAGAATCTCGTCTTTCAGATTGAAGCAGACTTGGGGTTCTGTGAGCTATAAAACCAGAGTTGCAAACAGTTAAAAGACAGTTTGGGCAGGGGCTACAGGCTATATACTGGGGGGCAAGGGCTGCTGGATATATACTTGGGGCAGGGGCTGCAGGGCTGTATGGGAACCTGTTACCAGCTGTATTTGAGAAAAATGTGGTAACAGGTTCCCTTTAAGAAGCCATGAATTGGTATAACAACCAGGCTAGCAAGTATTTTCCAAAATGCATAGTCTCCCAATTGCATAGAGCGCTGTTTCCATGCCATTGCATTTCATCAGCAGAGTGTAAAGCACTGGTTTAGCGAGAGGCTATTGATATGGGTCAGGAAAGAAACTAATCTCATTAAGGTACTGTGTAACTTTGGATATGGTGTACTGGTCAGTAGTTAGGATATTACAATATTTTGGTTTTATACACCAAAACCAAGAATGGTTCTAAAACCTGGAGGAGGTACTTAGATTATACAGAACATTTATATGTGAAGCATCCACTCCAGCTCTTGGCATTCAGATACTGAAGCAATACTGTGGGCACATATTCTATGTGATGATTTTAAAAAGCATTTTGATAAATTGCTGCAGTAAGATAAATTGGGTGGTCAGCAGACTAGTAAGATGAAGATGAATGGGGCTGATTTATCACAAGGCGTGCTTTGGGAATCTTTCTTGTCACTTATTAGACATTTTGCCGTTGTTGTGGTGTCTGCATCAAATTTCTGAAAAAGCATTTAAAGCTCCACTGGGGGATTCTGGGAACTATGCAAATATGTTTTCTCGGGTGGGATAAGGACAACATTGCTACCTTATAAGGCAGCCCCCATAATGAGCATGACTTTTATAAGAAGATGTTGAGAAATCATTGGGTTTGTAAGCAGGGGGAAGGTGACATGCGTTCATGGCGGGTTGTGTTGAAACATTTCACCTAAGAGCGCTGCAGAGTAGTTAGTTGTACGTTTTGCAAGACTAATTAACTTTCCATCGAGCATGGTAGAGCTTCCATTGGAGAACTTGCATAACACTCTCAAAAAGTCGCGGAACAATCCCAACAACATCTAGTCATTTCATCGCTTGGACTATATGTCATCCACACCTTGACTTACGAAGACACCAGCCTGGCTTCGGAGCATGTTGTGTTTTTTTATTACTCTGGAATAAGGGCATTTTGATGAAACCTACAAAACCTTTTAATCCTTGAGAGTTGAACGCCAAAAATGAGGACCCAGTATGAGTCTCGTACATATCTGTAAAACTACAACACAGATCTATGTACATTTTCTTCAACCCTACTTATCACATGCTCTAACTGCATCAACTATCCGTTTCTCCACGGTGGGATAGGCAGCCAAAAACTCAAAGATTGACTACTCGAAAATCAGTGACCATATGATACCTGGACTTCTCTACTCCCTAAAATGTAGTTGCACCCTTGGGTTGTCTTCTTTTTCTTTTGTTTTGTTTTTCACCATTCCTTTCATAGAGTGATACCTATTGGGAACCATTTCCTATTTCCCACCTCTCCTCCTTGTTGGGGTATAATGAGAGAACTGTCCGCACTGCTCCTGTGCCCTAATCACCTTCATCATTTGAAATAGATGGGACAAAACCAATGTGGACATTTGTTTTTATAGGTGGCAATGGCCCTTTAAATACAGACAGCTCCTTTATGTACTTATACATTATATATCTCACTGCCACTGCCCATTTTTGGTTACTTCTCTTTTTCTCCCTATACAATATTTACGCTCTCTAATGTGTCTATCGCTTACCATTTCCTGTACAAACACTGGAGTGATCTGAGGTCTGGCTTTGTTTGTTCTCCTGTACAATTTCATAGTGTGTATCATATTGAATTGTGTACTCAGCGTACTTATCTAGAAGGAATGTGACATCCCTCCTGCTCCTCATCGCAGATATCTAGTACCAATAGTGACCCAGGATGTATTTATTTAGGTAATAGCTTGCTGGTATGTATAATATATATATATGTAATATTTATAAATAGTTCATTAAAGGGAACCTGTCATCAGGATTTTATGTTAAAAATTCTTTCTGACCTAAAATAAAGTTTTACAAAGTATCTGGCAACCTGCCAGAACACTTACCTAAGTCAGCCTATGTTAAGTTTAGCCACACCATTGAATGACTAGTACAACATCTTGTTCTGCTTCCTCTTCCCCCTCTCTTCTGTTGACGCCATCCTCTTGAAACTGCTAATCCTACAATGTGGCATATGTGCAGTGAGATAATGGAAATAATGGAATCCATCTCCACTGTCTCACTGTACATGTGGAACCCGCATTGGGAGAAGGCAGGGAAGAAGAAGCCCAATGGGATGTTGGCCAAGTCACTCAATGACTCGCTGGAGATAGCACACCCCTGAGTTCTGGCAAGGCTCCAGATAGTTTTGAAACTTTATTTAGGCCAATATGAGCAATTACTTTTTAATATAAAAACATGATAGAAAAAAAATGTTTAAAGGGGTATTCCAGGAATCAGCATAATTCATATGCAAATGGGTACTCAAAATATAAGCTAATATGTAATTAGTTGTTATTTAAAATTTTGCTCCCCTTAGCAGAAAATGCTGGTGACATAGACTGTAATGAAGAATTAAAATGCTACTGGCCCTTTAATCAGTCCGTTAATTTCCTCCGCGCGGTCCGTTGCGGAGCAGACACTGGACAGAAGATGGACGCTGGTCACATGTCCACATCACATGTCCTGCCCCTGCCTGGGCAGGTCATGTAATCACCACTATGTTTGGCTGTAGTTGGTTGGTTGGTTGCAGTGCATTCAGTATGACCAGTCTTTTGGTTTATGGAAGTTACACATCATTACTATGGTAACAGAGCAAGAAAACCTGTTAGATCATCACCGGGAGCAGAGCATAAGAGGGAGGAGTTACTGAGAACTTGTAGTTTCCAGTGGCGGCCATCTTAGTGATAACTCCACCTACTTTAGAGAGGCCATAAATTTTGTAAATCATAAAATCAAACTATTTAAGCTCCGTTTTGTGACTAATGACATCATCATGGGTTTTTGTGTCAGATGTTCATATTCCCAGAATACCCCTTTAAATACTGCTGTAGGACCTTGTCACTTGGTTTAAAGGTGAGAAGCTGATGACAAGTTCCCCTTAACTGAACACTACAAAATGGATTTGTAGTGGCCCATTAGCTGATTCATTCTGGTCTATGATTACGGTAAGACAGAGGGAGAGAAGCTGAGCTTCTGTATATGATTTACAGATGTATTTATGAGTAAAAACCCCCTAGTCCATCTTGGGAGGACTCCTACATATATATAGGCCTTTTTATATATCTCCTAAGAAGGTGCATGAACGTTATGTACAGGTACAATAAATTTATAAATGTTATGTACAGGGATAGGGTTATGTACTTGGGACTTCGCTATTAGCTGTGGTAAACCTGACCTTTATTCCATGGTTAGTTGATTGCTTCACTCTATCAGGTAATACTACACTTTCTCTGCTGATTGTACGGTTGCAACGTTCTGTAATGACTTCTGTTTCCCGCTGGTCGCTAGAAAAGCCAGACCCGTAATGACCTGCTGATGGCTAGTCCAGCTCTTTCTCAATATATGGTTGTCTTGATGGGAGAATCTCTTCTTTCCATTGAAATTAACTCCATTACAATTTGCATTATTCTTCTATATGGGAGAAGTATATGGCAGCATACTCATCCTAGGACAGTGATGGCAAACGTTTTAGCGACCAAGTGCCCAAGCTGCAACTCAAATCCTGCTTATTTATCGCGAAGTGCCAACCAATAATTAAAGCAGTAACTTATTGCTCCATGTTCTTCAACGACTTTCAATCATATTGGCCTCCTGAGGACAGCAACACAGTAGAAAGATGGAAAATTTTCATCATTTTAGCTTCTTTCCAGTGTCCCTCTGTACACCCTCTGTGGGGCCAGCAGGAGGTCCTCCAAAGATAATTCGTCCCTGCCTACTCATTCTCCCTCTTCCTACAGTCCCTAGTAACTAAGCAAGTATCAAAATATGTCTTAAAGCAGCATCTTTTAAGTTGCTTGCAACTGCAGGAAGATTCTTTGAATCCGGTCTGATGTGCTGGGGCAATGGCCCAAGTGCCCACAAATAGGGCTCTGAGTGCCGCCTCTGGCACCCGTGCCATAGGTTCGCCACCACTGTCCTAGGATGTCTGGTTCATGAGTAAAGGATTTAATACTTTAAATTTTTATACAGGCAGAGAAATATTTTATATGGAACTGAGATTAATATACTGTATACAATGTCAATATATATTCATACTGCAATGGATACAATTAGTTATTGGTGAAGAACTTTCTTTATTCTATGTAATAGAACTCTAGGGAACTTTTGGAGTTGAATTGAATTAATGCTGCTTTAGTTTTCTTACTTTCTATTGTACTCTCTTTTTGGACTCCTCAGTAAAGTAATTGAGGAAATTTGAGTACCGTTTGGTACCAACTTCTATAAATAAAATTTATTTAAATGCTTTGTCCATTTTCCGACTTTTTAATTAATTCCTATTTTAAGAATTAATATTTTAAGAGGAATGGGACATGGGGAGGAGTAGTTGGGAGAGGCTGTCTGAGCAGGACACGCCCCATCTTATGCCAGGTGATATAAGATAAAGTTGATTTATGGGGATGTAATGGAGAAAATTTTTAGTTAAAAGAAAGGCGTCAGTTCACACTCACAGACACTCACAATGAATAGGGTGCAGGAGATAGGGGTCTTTATACTTGCGCATGGTCTGGACATTGGTCACATGTACAGTAAATTATGTAAAAAAGTCCTTGGAAGTAGAAGACACAATATGCATGCACTTTAGGCCTAATGCAAACAGATCAGTAGACCCTGGGCACCTCTGTTTTCTCTAAATTGTACAATTGCAGAGGTAAGCTCTATACACTGGAAATCAAAATTAGAGAACAATGTATGATCTCTTGATTTTTAAGTAATCTACATTGGACTTTTGATGGCTTAACAAAATGACCAAATTCTATCAACATTAAACCTTTATTTTGCAAGAAAATGTGGTGCTTATAATTAGAGAACAGCAATGACTGTAGCACAGATCAAGATTATAACAAAATTTTCTAAAGGACACACCAGTCACCAATCAGTAGGGAGTGCACAGGCCTTTGCTTTGAATTGCTGCAGCCACAGGACATCACTAGTTTCTCTCACTGGTGGGATTTTGAGTCTCCTTCAGTCTCCTACACAGTTCTGTGACTGTTGTGGATTTCTTGGCCATAACTTTCTCACCAATGAATTTTGTAGAAGTTTTCTATTGAGTTTAGATCAGGATTCTGAGATGGCTATTTTATTGTTTCAGTATTTTCAGTTTCAAAGAACTGCTTTACCCGTTTTTTTCTGTGTGACAGGAGGCATTGTCCTGCATCAAAATTTCTGACATATTGAGTGTGTAATGCAAGACAGGCAGCATTTATTCATGTAGCTGTATGAGAGGTCAATGTCCTGCTGCATAAAACATTCCCCAAACAATGACACTTCCTCCACCACCTTCCACTGACTTCTTTACACACTTTGGGTTCAGATAAATAAATTAAACTTGCATTCATCACTAAAATGCTCCTTAGCAAATGTGAGTCTAGAGTTTGTATTATTTCCGCCAATGAGAGCTTTGGTCACTTTGGGCAGAGTAGGCTTTCAGTCCAAATTCTATGAAACAAGACACTGTATGATAAGAGTGATCCTAACCCTGTTCAGTTCTGAACTGGCGGGTAATTCCAGTTGCAGTGTTGAGACGATTACCCATGGAGATTCTTTGCATTATCCAGTGTTCTCTTGCATTTGTCTGTCACAGGCGACCTGCCTTCTTTGGGGACTTGAATGAGTTTGTAATGTTGTGAAGGTGCAATATTCTAGAAATCACAGACTTGTAAAGACCAACTTTCTTTGGCTGATACCCTTTATGATCCACACCTGCTGTTGGCTGTAAAAACTGCTTCTGAAAAACTGAACATGTGGAAGCCACCTTAGAGTAAATACAATTTATGAAATAAAATGCTGCTATTTTACTCATGTTGTGATATATTCACATAGGACTACACAACAACCTTAACATTTAGGAAAGTGTGCATTCTCTTAGGCTACATTCACACGAACGTATGGGGGCGTATATACGTCCGACATATATATGGCGTATATACATCCCCCATATACTTCTATGGGCTCACAGCCCTGTACGGGAGCGGTACGGTGCAGCACACGTGCCGAACCGTACCGCTCCGTAGCCCGTAAAAAGATAGGACATGTTCTATCCTCCTACGGAATACGGCTCCTTGCGCTGTATATTTCTATGGAGAGGGGCAGGGGTGAGCTGTGCTCATCCCCTGCTCCTCTCTGCAGCGCCGATGTATGCCCGCCGTTCTACGGTACGGCGGGCATACATCATGTGAATGTAGCCTTATTTTGATCTCCAGGGTATGTTTGGGATCCTAAACTTTAGCTATAGAAATATACATGCTGGCCAAAAACAACCTGACATGTCCCCTTTATGACCTGTTGTAAAAACTTGTAACATTATGAAGGACGCTTAATACTATTTGCGGTGGTCATAGAGCGTATCTGCTATAATGTGACAGGGACACAGCTTATACTTATACATCCTGGGGCTCTAGACTTTTCTAGCAACACTCCAGGGTGGGATCTCATTACATAAGACTTTTAACACTTAAAATTATGCATTGCTTATGTAAAATGGAACATTACGCTCCATGATAGATAGATAGATAGACTGGTGTAGTAAAAAAACATTGGCACACTTGCCATCTGACGTGAAAGTTTTTGAAAAGTGACTTAATAAAATGGAATTTAGGAGAATTTCAGGATTTTAAGATCACCTGCAATATGTCTTTAAGTTTATTTGATAGATTCATACATTCACTTTTCTTTAATTGTCCAGAAATCTGTAAATATCTGGCTTTATACTAATTTTCAATACATATGGGGACTGTCCATATGGTATGTGTCTAATTAAACCTGATCCTTTCTGGTTTTCCTTAGTCTACAGTACAGTTTTGAATGCATTGGCTGAGATGTAAGTGTTATATAGTGATATATACTCACAGTACACGGGTGTGTGGGGAATTCTCACACCCTTCTCCAAGTGATTTACAAGGGATTTCTAACAAAATGTGAACAAAAATCTGAGTAAATACTGTACTTACAGGTTTTTGTGTTTATACACATTTATAGCTATCTCCTATCTATATCTATCTCTCAATTTACTTAGCATTTTTGTATTCATTTTAATGTTTATACCGTATATACCGGCGTATAAGACGACTTTTGAAGACAGAAAAATCTTCTGTCTTCTCTGGGGTCGTCTTATACGCCGGTAATCCCGACCGCCCGCCGTGTATTCACGGCGGTGGTCGGGTCGCGCTGCATGGAGAGGGCTCACGCGCTGAGCCCTCTCCATAGCCGGTAAGTCTTTGCTGCATATTGCATAAGTCAAAGCTGCCGGCAGCCTCAAGAAGATAGCGGCGCATGGGCGCCGCCATCTTACCTGGGATCGCCGCTCTCCGTGACGTCATCGGGGGCGGCGATCCGTCTCCATGGTAGCCTCGGGTCTTTTTCGTTTTAACCCCTTCGTTTTAACCCCTTCATTACAATGTGCTGATAGCACATTGTAATGAATGAGGAGGAAAATCCCCATATACTGCCATACTATAAAAAGTGATCAAAAGGTCGCACAGTCCTAAAAATGATATAATTGAAAATATTATCAAATTTCGCAAAGGATGACACCACCCACAGCTCCGTACACCAAAGTATAAAAAAGTTATTAGCGCCAGAAGTTGGCAAAATCAAAAAAATAATTTTTGTACAGGAGGTTTTCATTTTTGTAAATGTATGAAAACATTATAAAACCTATACAAATTTGGTATCCCCGTAATCGTACCGACCCAAAGAATAAAGTAGACCTGTCATTTGGGGTGCTTAGTGAAAGACGTAATATCCAAGCCCACAAGAAAATGGCGCAAATGCGTTTTTTCACCATTTTCATTGCATTTGGAATTTTTTTCCCGCTTCTGAGTACATGGCATGGAATATTTAATAAAATAAAAATTTTAGGTACAGTATGGTAACATTTACAGTAAAATGGACAATGGTAATGTTGTTGTTGTATGCCTTATGTTTATGAGCGACAGTTTTCCTGCTATATACCTGCATGTCATAAGAATTTAAATTTAAAAAAGGACCATGTTAAATTCAAATCTGTTTTTTTTTTTTAATTTTTACCGGTGTTTTGTATGCGTTGGAAAAGGGGTAGTCTTATACGGCGAATATATCTTAAACTCTATATTTTAAACAGGAAAGTAGGGGGGTCGTCTTATACACCAGGTCGTCTTATAAGCCGGAATATACGGTACTTATATATATATCGCCATACAATACAAAACAATACATTCATACAGATACTAAAGGTGCAAATACATTTCTATACTATAGTACAACTAAATAACCAAATACCTTCCAGTCTACATGTCGCATCCATAGAATACAGAGAACTAATAGTCAAAGGAAATCTACCATCAAAATCAAGCATGATTAACCAGGGACACCAGATTCGGGCACCATGACTGTGGTGATCTTCTTATATTTGTTATCCATGGTCACCTTCCTTCTAAAATCAACTTTTAAAATTATGCTAATGAGACGTAAAAGGTTCTGGGGTGTTACCAGTGCTATAACTTCACAGGCTGTTACACTGTCCCCCCTCTTCTTCCTCTGCATTTCACCCCTCCCTCTGCCTGATATAATCTCACAGCAGCAGAGGAAGTTTTGGCGCACAGTGCGAGGGGGAATTGCTCATTGCACACTGTGCAGCCTGTGAAGTTGCAGCACAGAGGGGCTTTCATAACACCCTCATGAGTTCTTAAGGCTCATTAGCATGATCATAAAAGTTGATTTTAGAAGGAAGGAGGCCATGGATAACAAATATAAGAAGATAACCACAGTTATGTTGCCTGGATCTATGAGTAGGTGTACCTGGTTTATCATGCTGGATTATGATATCACATTTCCTGGTCTAAGTTATTGATGGGGTTAAAGTGGCTGAGATTCATAATAGCCTCCCTTTTACATTGAAAGGTTTTTGCACCCAGAACAGAAAGCCTGATTTGTAGCCTTCAGTATCACTTTGATCCTTTATCAGTATTAATGATCTACTTTTAAAAACTTTAGTACTGATATGTATTTTACGATATTTTTATAATCCTCAGGGTGTAAGCACCAGACTTTTTTTCTCTATAGATTTAAAGCTCAATATTTTTATGTGTCAAAAAATTTATATTGCAACTTAAGGCAGGACTGGTTTTGCTCGATGATCTTAGGCATTTATTTGAAGTGACATCCACCACAGTCTATTCACATTCACATGTATTCATAGTGACAACCATATGTCATGGTACATGTCACAGCCCCCATTCTTGTTATTGAAGAGATCTTAAATAGAATTTGGATAATAAATATGTATTCCAAATGTTATGTGGTTTTAAAGCTATTTCGGCAATAGATCTGGTGAATTGTTGAAGGTTTATATATTTATGTTGAAACATATCTGAAAACCTAATCCACTAGTATTCCTCTCCATCTACTAGTGTATATTCCAGCACTGGACAGCAGATTGCATCTTTTTATATGTATTTTATGTAAGTTGCTATAACTAGAGTTTTACTCAGAGGGTCCCCATACCAATACCCTAAAACAGTACTAAACTCATTGGGGCACATTTATTAATGGTTTTTTGTCTGTTTTTGTTGGAAAATCTCAGGGCATTTTATTCTGCTAGTGTTCCGACAGATTTACAGTGTTTTGGCGAAACCTCGTTTTCTGACACTTTTATCTATCTTTTGTTGCTCAATTTGGGCGCAGCTCTTGAAACGCAAAACCTTTTCTGCACTTTAGGTTTCCTGACAATTTTATTTGGCACATTTTTCAATGCATCATTAGACCAACAGAAAGCAGGTATATCAACTTCTGAACCTCTTCATGAATCTGGTTTGTCATTTGTACATCTTATGGTGCGCCAAATATATTAAGACCGTGCAACACAATATAACATCAAGTGCAAATCACTGCTAAAATTCTGCGTCATAATACAGCACCTAGACTCTAAAATAATATGTGCCAACCATTGAACTGTAAACGTGGCTTTGTAGGACCATGTTCACATCAGGCTATTTCATAAATTGGAATACCTGGGATAAGTGTAGACTACAGGCGGTCCCCGGGTGACGTACAAGATAGGTTCTTTAAGTTTGTACTTAAGTTGAATTTGTTTCTAAGTTGCAACAGGTATATATTATAATTGTAACTCCATAATAAAAAAATGCGTCCCTGTGATTATTGGATTTTCAAAATTTTATGCTGTCATGGTAACAAAGATTGTCAATATAACTTCATTACAGACACCTGACAGGTGATCATTGCAACCTGGGACTAATGTAAAGCATCCAGAGACCATCACCAGAGCTCACAGTTGGCAGAGAGGTCCGTCTGTAACAAGGGGTCGTCTGTAAGTCTGGTGTCCTAGCAGTCAGACCCCTCCACGATCAGCTAGTTTTCCTTTTGTCACGTGGGTATGGAAAATAACATTATAACAGGTTTAATTCCTTTAGTATTACAGTAAAATTTACCTCATACCTTCATCTTTAGTATTAATGTAGTAAAGTTTACCTCATACCTTCATCTTTAGTATTAATGTAGTAAAGTTTACCTAATACCTTCTACTTTAGTATTAATGTAGTAAAGTTTACCTCATACCTTCTATTTTAGTATTAAGGTAGTAAGCAGATTAATGAAATTGAATGCAAGTGCCCAAGATAAATACCCCTTTAAGGATATCTACCATCAGATTTACTGATGGTAGACTGCCCAAACTTACTACTTTGTTTTCCAAGTATATGGCACCCAGTTTTCTTATGTAACTGAACAGCTGTATTCTTGCAAAAACATGGAAATGAGCAGGAAGTGCTCTGGCTTACATCACCAATGCCCCTGTTGGCTCCACCATCAGCTTAAACATGCATGTCCCCACATTTTTATTTTAGCTTGGTCCTGCAAGTCGATCAGCCTATACAGTGGGTACGGAAAGTATTCCGATCCCTTTAAATTTTCACTCCTGTTTTATTGCAGCCAATTGGTAAGATCTTTTTTTTGCTCATTAATGTACACTCTGCAACCCATCTTGGCAGGATATAAAAACTATATTGATATTTTAGTAATTATTAAAAAAGAAAACTGGTCATAAGTATTCAGACCTTTGCTGTGACAACTAACATGCTATCCATTCCTTCTGATCCTCCTTGAGATGGCTCTATTCCAACAGTTTTAAAGGGGACCTGTCACCACAATTTCACTAATAAGCCAAATAACAATTCCCATAGCTCTATACTATCTTAAGCTCACACAGTTTTTAGCTTAAAATTCATAGTCTATCCCCAGTCTGTAAGACTACCAGCTTCTGAAGAAGTTTGGGATGACCACCTAAGCAACCGACGGGGAGAGAAGAGCCTTGGTAAGAGAGGTAGGAAGAATCCCAAGTCACGGATGTGGCTGAGCTCCAGAGATGCAGTAGGGAGATGGGAGAAGTTCCACACATGTCACCTATCACTGCAGCCTCACCTGTGCCGACTGAGGCCTCCCCTCAGTGAAGACAATGAAAGCCGTACAGTTTCAAAAAAAGGACCATGAAAGCTCCCGAATGAGAAATAAGATACTTTGGTCTGGTGAGACGTAGATTGAACGTTTTGGTGTTACTTCTAAGCGATATGTGTGGTGAAGACCAGGCACTGCTCTATCACCTGCAAATACATTCCAACAGTTTAAACTTGGTGGCAGCATCAAGCTATGGGGGTGTTCTTCAGCTGCAGAGACTGGTTGCAATTGAAGGAAGGATGAATGCGGCCAAGTTCAGAGATATCCTGGATGAAAACCTCTCCAGAGTGCTCTGGCAATCTGACATGCTTGACCATTCTTGACTGACCCAGCCAGAGCCAAGACCTAAACCAATTGACCATCTCTGGAGAGACTTGAAAATGGCTGTCCACCAATATTCACCATCCAACGGTCTGATGGTAGATGTCTTTTAAAGGGGTTTTCTATGCATATCTAATATCCTATCTACTTGTACCTTCTCTTCTACCAGGATAAAACCAGGAGCACTACCCCAAGTGGCCGTGCCATAGAGGTTTATGGGACACCTCTAAGGATGCACCTCTCTGAACTTCACTGAGTTCATGCTTAATGGTCACACTAGATCTTGTTGCAGGCAGAACAAACATTTATCAATGGGTCTCTGATTTGACTGTGTCCATCAAATGTGCTTAAGATGGATAACAAAAAAAGTTATGGCTATAGAATGGGCTGGCACCAGTAGTAGATGGGGTAGGAACTCCCATTAAAAAACTGATTTATTCAAAAAGTTAAAATAATCACATACAGTCCATCTGACGCGTTTTGGGGTTGACACCCATGTGACCAGAAATGAAATGGACCTGCAAGTTCTGGTTTTCTCTGCAAATGGCATCTAAGTTGGCTTCCAAGAAGGTCCCATTAAGAAAGTTGGGCCCTCCGTCTATCCAGACACGTGCACACTGCTAACACGTAAACAAGTAACCAGCAGGAAGTCATTTTCTGGGGGCTCGGCAATGCACCTCCTGTTTATAGCATTGCACCAAGCCGTTATAGATTCAATTGCTGAGGATACTGTCTAGTTAGGAGTTACACAGTGTTCTCTAATATCTTGAGCTGTCATATATGCATATATGTCATATTTATAGCATTTTACAGATCCTCATACTTCTGTGACTTAGTGTATGTTAGTAGTTCAATATGTCAAAAATCATCTAAAATAATTTTGTTTTCAGCTTGTCTTCAAATTTCTGACAGGTGTGTGGGAAGACATTTACGCCTGAGTTTTATACTCTCTGATATCTTAGAGACAGAAATAAAGTTTTAGGGGGTCTCACAGCTGCTTCTCCCCAGCCATCAAACGTCTTGTCTATTGTTCCTTTGTACAATGGGGGAGTATGCAGCTGTTACATACTGACATATTATGGGGGGATGCAGTGGGGGACATAATGAAATGACTACTATTTGGCTTAAAAAATTATAGCCAAACCTGCAGCAAATTACCTGTATAGGGTAGAGTCACCACATCATGAAAACTGCACGCAATGAAAGCAATAAGTGTCAACCAACACCATGGTACATGCTGCATAAAGGCTTGGGGAAACACGTGCATACGTCTCTTCTTTATAAAAACCGGACATAAAATCAATATTCTAACCCAAAAGAAGAATCAAGATGATAACTGGGACAACAATTATAATAAAAAAATTGTAATTAATAATGGTTAATCTAAGATAGAATATCCTAACATTGACAAATCGAAAATCAGCTTTGTTGTCTTATTGTTGCGCTCTTTTACCTACAATGACTATTCAAGGCAGCCATTCATTATAATGGACAATGTTGCCTCTACGCCTAAATTGAGTGGGGCCAGACTTCTTCAATGGTCAAGAGGCTGTGCGGTGCATTGTGACCTTGAGCCATCTGTTAGTAAACAAGTCCTATTCCTCTTCACTTCTCCGTATGAATGGACATTGTCTACTGGGGCAACATCTGTGCAGGGCTACATATGTGCTATTGATGTGCTTTATCGCTCTGCTGTTATCACCCTTTATGGAAATCAGCAGAGGAGATAGCTGATCATTTAATATTTACCAAGCGCTTTACTTAGATGGCCCCTAGTCAGGAGGCTCGTATTTTAGGGTTATAGTTATGTATGCGCATGTTCCTATACCATATAATCCATACAATCATGTATTCTTCATACATCAGATTCTTTTTATGGGAAAAGGATTAGTGTCCACATTTCCAGCTGCTACTGGGACCTTCCGTTTCTATGAAGGAGCTTGGGCAGTTGGATTTTTCATATCCAACCAAGAAGTATTAAGCATTTTACCTTGAATATACTCATAGCACATGCACACCTGGCTAATCGATTGTTAGGGGGGGGGGGGCGCTCTGTTCACCTGCTAAATGGATATGCTACAAAGTGCTGGACCGGACAAATCACAGACAACAACGGGGCCCTACAGATTCCTTCGACTATAACTGGGTCCATGAGATTTTCACCATGGGGTCCACACACTGCACTATATGTGCAACATTTAAACCTAGATCTGCAATAGAAGCTAATGTAGTTACTGCACATGAACGTGTGCAATATCGGGCAGCCTGTGTGTCATCGGCATGTATGATTCTTTCACAAGCCATAACCTTGGGCAGGAATAGGACACGCTCATAGTTTTGCGGATCAAGTTCCATTTACACAGACGAAATTTGTGGCCAGATCACAGACACCATTCTATAACACCCAGTCACCCAGCACACAGTGTCTCACCGAACTGTGACCATGTCGTGTGGACACGCAGCAATAAATAGGACACATACTATTCCTGCCTAGATTTGCTGCACGGACTCACTGGAGAGGGGAGGGGTGAGGAACGCTCACCGCGGATCTCGTCCGGGTGAATGTAGCCTTATACAGAAAGTGGTGGAAACCATGGGCATGTGTATAAGCACACAGTAATAAATGAGGGTGTGTGCTAGCCATGGAAAATCAGCTAGAACATGTCCATGGACAAAATTCATGTGCTTGTAGCCTAAGGTGTATGGCAGATTGACCTTGAGGATCCCCAGCCTGATAAACAGTTGTCATGTGTTCCTGATGAAGGCTACAGTCAGGGCAGTGTTTGCAAGGTGTTATGTGTATTGTAGTATAATAAAGAATGTATAGTTCTTTAAATTTCTTCACAATCCTAGTATAAACCCCCTTGATCTTTAGGCTACATGATGGTAGTGGAGTCTTCGATCATGGAGGCCTTGTCTATCCTCAAAGAAATGACATATTTACAATCTTTATATTCTGTATAATGTGAGATACTCCAGAGGGAATTTCTCAGTTATTGACATCCTATAGACTCGGAGATAATGTGCATGAAGATATTAACAACAAATTGTTGGGATTTGTAATGACAAGATGATAACATCTGCTTCCTTAGCAAAAAAAAATCAGAAACGACCTACACATAGAAACATCATCGTATAGGAGGCTGGCGCCAGATGTAACGACACAATCAGCACCCGGTGATGAAATATTCCTCTTCTCTTCCCTCACATTATACTTGATGTTTATTGAAAAAATGTTGGGTGCAGGTAATTTCTATACAAGTCTCTAACAATGGGGGACATTTACTTAAAGTGTCGGTGTCGCATTGGCTTGTTACCGACCCGCTCTCGGAAAGAAGATACACATTTAATATTGTGGAGCTGCGCAGAGACATTCTGGCGCCGAGACCATTTTCTGTCCGGGACCAAAATCTGTCCAGAGACAGAAATGTGTCCAACAGTCCCTGCTAGACCAGTTTTCTTTTGGTCTACTTTCCGCAGTTTACAGCGGCCAAAAAGGGCTGCGACACATATAATTGTGTCTGAGTTTCCACTCCGCCAAAGCCACGCCCCTTTTCCGGAGAAGAGTCGGAGCAGACGAAAAAAGTCATTTTTCTGTCCCCGACAGCTAATAAATAGGTAGGAGAGCAGAACAAGTGGTGAAAGCGCCACAAAATGGCGGAAGGAAACACATAGTAAAATGTCCCCCAAGTGTGGTGGTTGTATATAGCTTATCTACTGGCCTGCATTTACCCATGGAAAATAAAATAGACGTTTGTTACGGCACACATGCATTGGTTGAGATAAGCTGTAAACGTCTGTTAGTAAAAGGTACGACGGTAAACCTTTAAAGTAGTAAAGTTTACCTCATACCTTCTATTTTAGTATTAAGGTAGTAAAGTTTACCTCATACCTTCTATTTTAGTATTAAGGTACAAAAATGTGTATATTTATACTGTAAAGATATTAGATTAGGATATGATGAAGCACTTTTCTTTAATCTATGTAGATAGACTCACAGATAGAATTTTAGGGCTGGGACCGATTGATTAATGCGCCCCTTTAGTTTTCATTAATCTCCTATTGTACCATCTCTCTTGGGCTCTTAGTAGAATATGAATAAGTTTTAATACAGTCTTAGGTATTACTCGCCACTTGTAAACCAAGAATGTAGTTATGCTTTAATGGCTAGCCATCTTCCATATCAGTTTTCTTTCATTCTATTTTAATAATACTAAATTCTCTGGGAAGTCCGATAGAAGGGTGTTTTCATGCTGGACAGCATGACTGCTTTTGGGTGGAACATTTGAGAATGAGGAGCTTGTTACATCATCTTGGACACTTCATGTGATTAGGTGATGTCCATGCTAAGGTCCGCTTACTTTGCAATTGTCTATGTAGTGTATCATCTCACATTGAAGTCACAGGGAGCTCTCAAGAGAGATGGTGATGGCTGAGAAATAGAAGTCCATGGAGGGGCTGCTGTGAAAAGGTGATCGATGCAATATATGAGGTAGAACGTGTTTGTAAATGGTATCCGTGGTATGGAGCTTAGATGACATCACCTGGTCACAGACATGCCTGCAGATAAAGACGGATGGAACATGGGAGGGTTAGTAGATAGGAGGGGTGTAAGCAGAAACAACCCTCATAGTATGCCAGGTTGATAGAGGTAAATATAATTTATTGGTATGTATTTTCGAAGACAATTTAGTTTAACAGAAATGGTCAGTTCACAAATCACCAGAACAGTTGAATAGGGTGCCCGAGATCGGATAGCCTCCGTCTCCCTCATCTTATACTGTTGCATGGTTCTGCGGATTAGTTCACAAGTGCGACAGTAAATCTGGGTAAAAAAGTCCTTGGAACTTCAAGACACCAATATGCTGCCTCTTTTACGCTAAGTGCCAACAGATCAGTTATGACCAGGCACGCTGCTTTGGCCTAAATTAGAGCAATTTGGAGAGGTAGCTCAATCACACGTGAAAATTAGAGCAACAATGCAGTGATCACTTGATGTCAGTTTTAAAGTAAGTTAATCTACATTGCGCACTTTGAACAGTGGTTTTGAAAAACATGACAAATTCTTATCAACATAAGACCTTATTTGCAAAAAAAATGTGGGATGACTCTATATATATAGTGCACAGCAATGACGTAGCACAGAGAAAGGTTTAAATACCAGTGCACCCATCAGTAGGAACGACAAGGCCTTTGCTGTTGAATGATTCGGACACACTGCAGCCACAGTACGTCATAGTACTCTCACACTGCTACCGGTGTAGTGGTGAGTTTTAGTTATCTATTCTTGTAGTCTCTGTCGTGGGATTTCTTAGACATAACTTTCTCAACAGGGATTCTAGTTTTCTATTGAGTTTAGGATCAGGATCTGTAGATGCATTCATAGGCTTTCAGTGTTTTCAGTTGTCAAAGAATCTGTTACGTGTTTTTTCTGTGTGACAGGGGGCAGTGTCAGACTCTTTCTGCCTGCATTAAAACATTTCCGCCAATACAATGACACTTGCACCTCCACTAACTTTCACTGACTTTTACCACATTTGGGTTCACGTCTTTACCAGTTTGTTGACACAAACATAAGTTTCCCATCTGGCCCACGAAAAGAAATTAAATTGCCATATCACATAATTGTTCTTTAGCCAAATGTGGTGAGTCTAGACCTTTGACTTCTTTCTCCAAATATGAGAGCTTTGTCATTGCAGAGTCACTGCCTTTTACAGTCCGAACTTAAAAGGATTCACTGTAGATAAGACTGATCCTTACCCGTTAGTTCTGAAACTGGCCGGCAATTAAATTGCGTGTCTTGAAACGATTACCCATGGAGATTTATCAGATTATCCTGTGCTCTTGCCAATTGTCTGCCTGCAGGCGTACTGGAGACTTGAGTGAGTTGTATGTTGTGAGAAGGTGCAATATTGTAGAAATCACAGACATGGTAAAGACCAACATGCTTGTGCTGTACCGGTAGAGCAGTGATGTGCGAAACTTAGAGACACGAGTGCTCAAACACAACAAAGACCCAGATAATTTTATCGTAAAAGTCCACCCAATAATATTAATGTGTGATTTAATACCCCCTTCTCTGTCACAGTGTTTCATTGATACCAGCCCCTGAGACACCAATTAAAGCAGAAAAAATAGTCCCAGGTAGACGTGTCACTTTAAATAGCTCTGTGCTCACAGCCAAGGCCGGGCTGTCTGTGGGACTGCCAGGAAATTTACCTGGGTCATCTCTGGTGCTGCCTGAGTGGCCCACAGAAAGGGCTCTGAGGCCACTTGGCACCCAGTGCATGGTGTTAGCCATCAACTGCTGTCTAGATCTTACCAACCTGTGTTGGCTGTAAAACTGCGGAAACGTGCGCCTCTGTGCTGTAATTCCTATGGAGAGGGGCGGGGGTGAGCAGATCATCCCTCTGCTCTCTCTCGCAGCCACCGTATGTAGCCTGCCCCGTTCTACGGTTACGGCGGGCTACATCATGATTTGTAGCTTATTTTGATGTCCAGTGTATGTTTGGGATCCATAACTTCAGTATCTAAACATTACATGTGCAAAAACACAACTGAATGTCCACCGTGATGACTGTTGTAGGTTTTTTATATTCAGGATACATGGAGCCATTAGCGCTAGGTTTGTAACATTAGAAGGACGTTAATATTTTGTGAGTGGCTCATAGAGCGATATTATTTTAGTTATAGTGTGACAGGGGGCACAAGCTAAACTTATACATCCTAGGGCTCTAGACTGTATTAGCAACACTTCCAGGGTCGGGATCTCATTACATACGACTTTTTAACACTAAACATTATGCTTGCCTGAGTAGTAAAATGGAGAACAGATGTCACTGATAGGATAGATAGACATGGTGTATGATATAGTATAACACGATTGGCACACTTGCCATCTGGCGTGAAAGCTTTTTGAAAGGACTTAATTAAAATGGAATTTAGGAGATATTCAGGATTTAAGATCCTGCAATATGTGATGTAGTTTTTTGATTGATTTCTACATTCACTTTCTTGATTGTCCCAGAAATCTGTAAATATCTGGCTTTATACTTATTTCAATACATATGGGAACTGTCCATGTGGTATGTGTCTAATTTAACCTGATCCTTTCTGCGTTTCCTTAGTTACAGTACAGTTTTGAATGCATTGGCTGAGATGTAAGTGTTATATAGTGATATATACTCACAGTACCGGGTGTGTGGGGAATTTCACACCCTACTCAAGTGATTTACAAGGGATTTCTAACAAATATGAACAAATCTGAGTAAATCTGGACTTACAGGTTTCGTGTTTATACAATTTATAGCTATCTCCTATATATATCTATTCTTGCAATTTCTTTGCATTTTGTATTCATTTATTGTTATACCTTATAGTATATCGCCATACAATACAAAACAATACATTCATACAGGATTAAAGGTGCCAAATACATTTCTATACTATGTATCCACTAAATAACCAAATACCTTCCAGTCACATGTCGCATCCATAGAGACAGAGGAACTAATAGTCAAGGAAATCTACCATCAAAATCAAGCATGATTAACCAGGGACACAGATTCGGGCATCCGATGTGGTGATCTTCTTATATTGGTTATCCTTGGTCTCTTCTTCTAAAATCAACTTTTAAATTATGCCATAAAAGGTTCTGGGGTGTTACCAGTGTCTAACTTCACAGCCTTACACTGTCCCCCCTCTCTTACTCTGCATTTCACCCCTCCTCTGCCTGATATTATCTCACAGAAGCAGAGAGGAAGTTTTGGCGCACAGTGCGAGGGGGAATTGCTCATTGCACACTGTGCAGCCTGTGAAGTAGTTGCAGCAGAGGGGCTTTCATACAAGCCCTCATGAGTTCTTAAGGCTCATAGCATGATCATAAAAGTTGATTTTAGAAGGAAGGAGGCCATGGATAACAAATATAAGAAAATAACCACAGTTATGTTGCCTGGATCTATGAGTAGGTGTACCTGGTTTATACATGCTGGATTATGATATCACATTAAGTTATTGATGGGGTTAAAGTGGCTGAGATCATAAAGCCTCCCTTACATTGAAAGGTTTTTGCACCCAGACAGAAAGCCCTGATTTGTAGCTCCTCAGTATCACTTTGATCCTTTATCAGTATTTATGATCTACTTTTAAAAACTTATACGATATGTATTTTACGATTTTTTATAATCCTCGGGGTTAAGCACCAGACTTTTTTTTTATAGATTTAAAGCTCATATTTTTATGTGTCAAAAAATTTATATTGCAATTAGGCAGGATGGTTTGCTCGATGATCTTAGGATTTATTTGAAGTGAAGCCACCACCGTCAGGCTTATCTCATTGTATTCATAGTGACAACCCATATGTCATGGTACATGTCACAGCCCCATTCTTGTTATTGAAGGATCTTAAATAGAATTGGATAATAAATATGTATTCCAAATGTTATGTGGTTTTAAAGCTATTCGGCAATAGATCTGGTGAATGTTGAAGGTTTATATATTTTTATATTCTTCATTCCACAGCCCCGCCGAAAACCTAATCCACTATGTTCCCTCTCATCTACTAGTGTATATTCCAGCACTGGACAGCAGATTGCATCTTTTTATATGTATTATGTAAGTTGTTTAACTAGAGTTTTACTCAGGAGGTCCCCATACAATACCTAAAACAGTACTAAACTCATTGGGGCACATTTATTAATGGTTTTTTGTCTGTTTTTGTTGGAAAATCTCAGGGCATTTTACTCTGCTAGTGTTCCGACAAATTTACAGGGTTTTGGCGAAACCTCGTTTTCTGACACTTTTATCTATCTTTTGTTGCTCAATTTGGGCGCATCTTAAACAACCTTTTCTGCACTTTAGGTTTCCTGAATTTTATTTGGCACATTTTTCAATGCATCTTAGACCAACAGAAAGCAGGTATATCAACTTCTGACCTCTTCATGAATCTGGTTTGTCATTTGTACATCTTATACGATTAAGACCGTGCAACACAATATAACATCAAGTGCAAATCACTGCTAAAATTCTGCATCATAATACAGCACCTAGACTCTAAAATAATATGTGCCAACCATTGAACTGTAAACGTGGCTTTGTAGGACCATGTTCACATCAGGCTATTCTAAATTGGAATACCTGGGATAAGACTGTAGACTACAGGCGGTCCCCGGGTGACGTACAAGATAGGTTCTTTAAGTTTGTACTTAAGTTGAATTTTTTCTAAGTTGCCAACAGGTATATATATTATAATGAACTCCATAATAAAAAAATGCGTCCCTGTGATTATTGGATTTTCAAATTTTATGCTGTCATGGTAACAAAGATTGTCAATATAACTTCATTACAGACACCTGACAGGTGATCATTGCAACCTGGACTAATGTAAAGCATCCAGAGACCATCACCAGAGCTCACAGTTGGCGAGAGGTCCGTCTGTAACAAGGGTCGTCTGTACAGTCTGGTGTCCTAGCAGTCAGACCCCTCCAGATAGCTGTTTTCTTTTGTCAGTGGGTATGGAAAATACATTATAGGTTTAATGCTTTAGTATTACAGTTTAAAATTTACACCTCATACCTTCATCTTTAGTATAATGTAGTAAAGTTTACCTCATACCTCATTTTAGTATTAAGTAGTAAAGTTTACCTCATACCTTCTATTTAGTATAATGTAGTAAAGTTTACCTCATACCTTCTATTTTAGTATTAAGGTAGTAAAGTTTACCTCATACCTTCTATTTTAGTATTAAGGTAGTAAAGTTTACCTCATACCTTCTATTTTAGTATTAAGGTATTAAAGTTTACCTCGTACCTTTTACTAACAGACGTTTACAGCTTATCTCACCAATGCAGTGTGTGCCGTAACAAACGTATGCTATTTATTTTCCATGGGGTAAATGCAGGCCAGTAGATAAGCTATATACACACCACACATTGTATAGAGACTTGTATAGAGAATTAATCCTGCACCCAACATTTGTTTCAATAAACATCAAGTATAATGTGAGGGAAGAGAAGAGGAATATTTCACTGGGTGCTGATTGTGTCGTCGTGTACATCTGGCGCCAGCCTCCTATACGATGATGTTTCTATGTGTAGGTCGTTTCTGATTTTTTTTTGCTAAGGAAGCAGATGTTATCATCTTGTCATTACAAATCCCAACAATTTGTTGTTAATATCTTCATGCACATTATCTCCGAGTCTATAGGATGTCATAACTGAGAAATTCCCTCTGGAAAGTATCTCACATTGTACAGAATATAAAGAGTGTAAATATGTCATTTCTTTGAAGAGATAAGACAAGGCCTCCATGAAACTGAAGATTCCACTACCATCATGTAGCCTAAAGATCAAAGGGGTTTATACTAGGATTGTGAAGAAATGTATAACAACTATACATTCTTTATTATACGTACAATACACATAACACCTTGCAAACAACTGCCCTGACTTGTTAGCCTTCATCAAGGAAACGATGACAACTGTTATATCAGGCTGGGGGATCCTCAAAGGTCAATCTGCCATACACCTTAGGCTACAAGCACATGAATTTTGTCCATGGACATGTTCTAGCTGATTTTCCATGGCTAGCACACACCCTCATTTATTACTGTGTGCTTATACACATGCCCAAGGTTTCCACCACTTTCTGTATAAGGCTACATTCACCCGGACCAGATCCGCGGTGAGCGCATGGCCTGGTGGAGCAGGTGAGTGTTCCTCACCCATCCCCTCTACATTGAGTCAGCGCAGCAAATCTGGGCAGGAATATATATTGCAGCGTGGCCACATGACATGGTCACAGTTCGGTGAGACACTGTGTGCTGGGTGACTGGGTGTTATAGAATGGTGTCTGTGATCTGGCCACAAATTCGGCTGTGTAAAAAAATGGGACCTGAGCCACAAAACTATGAGCGTGTCCTACTCCTGCCCAAGGTTGTGGCTTGTGAAAGAACCACACATGCGATTGACACACAGGCTGCCCAATATTGCACACGTTCTTGTGCAGTAACTTCATTAGCTTCCATTGCAGATCTAGGTTTAAATGTTGCACATATAGTGCAGTGTGTGGACCCCATGGTGAAAATCTCCTGGACCCAGTTATAGTCGAAGGAATCTGTAGGGCTCCCTTGTTGTCTGTGATTTGTCTGGTCCAGCACTTTCTTGCACATCCATGTAGCACTTTCTAGAGAACAGGTGAACAGAGCCCCCCCTTAACTATTAGCCAGGTGTGCATGTTCTATGAATATATTCAAGGTAAAATGCTTAATACTTCTTGGTTGGATATGTTAAAATCCAACTGCCCAAGCTTCTCTTCATAGAAATCGGAAGGTCCCAGTAGCAGCTGGAAATGTGGACACTAAATCCTTTTCCCATAAAAAGATCCTGATGTATGTGTATGAAGAAATACATGATTGTATGGAATTATATGGTATAGGAACATGCGCATACATAAACTATAACCCTAAAATACAGAGCCTCCTGACTAGGGGCCATCTAAGTAAAGCTGCTTGGTAAATATTAAATGATCAGCTATCTCCAATGCCTGATGTCCATAAAAGGGTGATAAACAGCAGAGCGATAAAAGCAGTCAATGGCACATATGTAGCCTGCACAGATGTTGGCCCCACTAAAGACAATGTCCATTCATAGGGAGAAGTGAAGAGGAATAGGACATTGTTTACTAACAGATGGCTCAAAGGTCACAATGACACCGCACAAGCCTCTTGACCATTGAAGAAGGTCTGGTCCCACTCAATTTAGGCGTAGAGGCAACACATTGTCACATTATAATGAATGGCTGCCTTGAATAGTCATTGTAGGTAAAAGCAGCAACAATAAAGACACAAAAGCTGATTTTCAGTTTGTCATTGTTAGGATATTCTATTTTAGATTAACCGCTATTAATTACAATTTTTTTTATTAATAACTGTTGTCCCAGTTATCATCTTCATTCTCTTTTTTGGGTTAAGAGTATTGATTTTTATGTCCCGGTTTTATATAAAGAAGAGACGTATGCACGTGTTTCCCCAAAGCCTTTATACACCATGTACCATGGTGTTAGGTTTGACACTTATTGTTTTCATTGCTGCAGTTTTCATGATGTGTGAGTTTACCCTATACATGGTAAATTTGCTGCAGGTTTGGCTATAATTTTTTAAGCCAAATAGTAGTGATTTCATTTAGTCCCCCACTGCACCTCCCCATAATATGTCAGTATGTAACAGCTGCATACTCCCCCATTGTACAAGGAACAATAGACAAGACGTTTGATGGCTGGGGAGAAGCAGCTGTGAGACCCCCTAAAACTTTTAATTTCTGTCTCTAAGATATCCAAGAGTATAAAACTCAGGCGTAAATGTCTTCCCACACACCTGTCAGAAATTTGAAGACAAGGCTGAAAACAAAATTATTTTAGATGATTTTTGCCATGTGTAAAACTACTAACATACACTAAGTCACAGAAGTATGAGGATCTGTAAAATGCTATAAATATAGACATATATGCATATAGGCACAGCTCAAAGATATTAGAGGAACACTGTGTAACTCCTAATCTAGACAGTATCCTCAGGCAATTGAATCTATATAACTGGCTTTGGTGCAAGTCATAAACAGGAGGTGCATTGCCAGAGCCCCAGAAAATGACTTCCAGCTGGTTACTTGTTTACGTGTTAGCAGTGTGCACGTGTCTGGATAGACTGAGGGCCCAACTTTCTATAATGGGACCTTCTTGGAAGCCAACTTAGATGCCATTTGCCAGAGAAAACCAGAACTTGCAGGTCCATTTCATTTCTGGTCACATGGGTGTCAACCCCAAAACGCGTCAGATGGACTGTATGTGATTATTTTAACCTTTTTGAATAAATCAGTTTTTTAATGGGAGTTCCTACCCCATCTACTACTGGTGCCAGCACCATTCTATAGCCATAACTTTTTTTGTTATCCATCTTAAGCACATTTGATGGACGCAGTCGAAACAGGAGACACATTGATAAATGTTGTTCTGCCTGCAACAAGATCTAGTGTGACCAGTTAAGCATGAACTCAGTGGAGTTCAGGAGGTGCATATCCTTAGAGGTGTCCCATAAATCTCTATGGCATGGCCACTTGGGGTAGTGCTCCTGGTTTTATCCTGGTTTTAGAAGAGAATGTACAAGTAGATAGGATATTAGATATGCATTGAAAACCCCTTTAATAGACACCTACCATCAGACCGGTTGGATGGTGAATATTGGTGGACAGCCATTTTCAAGTCTCTCCAGAGATGGTCAATTGGGTTTAGGTCTTGGCTCTAGCTGGGTCAGTCAAGAATGGTCAAGCATGGTCAAGAATGGTCCAGAGCACTCTGGAAGAGGTTTTCATCCAGGATATCTCTGAACTTGGCCGCATTCATCTTTCCTTCAATTGCAACCAGTCTCTGCAGCTGAAGAACACCCCCATAGCTTGATGCTGTCACCAAGTTTAACTGTTGGAATTGTATTTGGCAGGTGATGAGCAGTGCCTGGTCTTCACCACACATATCGCTTAGAAGTAACACCAAAACGTTCAATCTACGTCTCACCAGACCAAAGTATCTTATTTCTCATAGTCTGGGAGTCTTTCATGTCCTTTTTTGAAACCTGTATGCGGCTTTCATTGTCTTGCACTGAGGGGAGGCCTCAGTCGGCACAGGTGGAGGCTGCAGTGATAGGTGACTTGGTGGAACTTTCTCCCATCTCCCTACTGCATCTCTGGAGCTCAGCCACAGTGATCTTGGGATTCTTCCTTACCTCTCTTACCAAGGCTCTTCTCCCGTCGTTGCTTAGGTGGTCATCCCAAACTTCTTCAGAAGCTGGTAGTCTTACAGACTGGGGATAGTGACTATGAATTTTAAGCTAAAAACAGTGTGGGCTTAAGATAGTATAGTGCTATGGGAACTTGTTATTTGGCTTATTAGTGAAAATGTGGTGACAGGTCCCCTTTAAAACTGTTGGAATAGAGCCATCTCAAGGAGGATCAGAAGGAAATGGACAGCATGTTAGTTGTCACAGCAAAGGGTCTGAATACTTATGACCAGTTTTCTTTTTTAATAAATTAGCTAAAATATCTACATTACAGTTTTTATTCCTGCCAAGATGGGGTGCAGAGTGTACATTAATGACCAAAAAAAAGATCTTACCAATTGGCTGCAATGAAACAAGGAGTGAAAAATTTAAAGGGATCGGAATACTTTCCGTACCCACTGTATAGGCTGATCGACTTGCAGGACCAAGCTAAAATAAAAAATGTGGGGACATGCATGTATAATCTGATGGTGGAGCCAACAGGGGCTTTGGTGATGTAAGCCAGAGCACTTCCTGCTCATTTCCATGTTTTTGCAAGAATACAGCTGTTCAATTACATAAGAAAACTGGGTGCCATATACTTGGAAAACAAAGTAGCAGGTAAGTTTGGGCAGTCTACCATCAGTAAATCTCATGGTAGATATCCTTAAGTCTTTCACCGCCTATGACCATGGGGCCAATGTAATGTAAGATGGCAGCTGCGGCAATCATGCACTAAATATAAATAGGAAATGCAGGCCATGTGACAAATGGGTGTGACTTTAAACAGTGGATGATGGGAGTGCCAGTTCTTGCACCGCCTCCAAATTGATATTAGTCACCTAGTTAGGAATATCCTGGGAATAAACTTTTAAGTTAAACCAGCCTACAATAATTTTTTGATCAAACTGTGTCAAAGTCAAAGTTTATGAATAATGTAATAATAAAAAATCTATATTTCGTGGTGTAGAACATTGAGGCTTACAATTCATTGTTACAGGTTGATTGTTGGAATCAATCTACATTTGCTGCTGAGGTGGTGGGCATTCTATGTGACTAACATGGTTGTTATATTGTTGTTTTTACAGTCTTTGTCTTATTTCTAATAGCTACTAAAAAAAAAACATATGCTCCCAAGGTTAATGACATTATTTCTAAATTGGAAACTGAACCTTAATGGTTCTCGAACACAATTATATGAATGTAACAAAAGCCTTAGTCATAGTCATACAATGCTACTAAAATAGTAGCGGTTTTAATGAGAGACGTGGTTCTTCTTGCGGCCCACGTAAGGTGTTTACGAACAATTATATGACAATCCCAGCTATTTATGTGTGCAGAGGATTTTCAAGTCCTTCAATGAATAAAATTTAGTTTTTTTGTCTTCACAGACTCTTTACAATGTCCTTCGGGAGAGACATGGAGCTTGAACATTTTGATGAACGTGATAAAGCGCAAAGGTACAGCAGAAGTTCTAGAGCCAATGGGCTACCAAGTCCTACCCATAGCGCCCACTGCAGTTTTTACCGAACCCGTACTCTGCAGGCCCTGAGTTCAGAAAAGAAGGCGAAGAAGGTCCGATTCTATCGCAACGGTGACCGATATTTTAAGGGAATTGTCTACGCTATCTCCCCTGACCGATTCCGATCTTTTGAGGCTCTCCTGGCGGATTTGACCAGAACTCTTTCCGATAATGTAAATCTACCCCAGGGAGTGAGAACTATCTATACAGTGGATGGAATCAGGAAGATCATTTCCCTAGATCAGCTAACTGAAGGTTGGTGTCAAACTCAAATATAGGGTCTTTCTTTCATCCAATGTTACCTGCAATGTTATCTCTGAACAGTGAATGGGACCCTAAAAGAGGAGTGGTTTGCACAGAAGCACCAAACTGGGTCAATTACGAGTTGTCCAGACCTGGGCAGCCACTCCTATGGAGATTTCTTATACAAGGGGGTGGTGGTGGGTCTTGATGTTATAATCTGAATACTAAAATTGAGATGCATTACAGTTACACCCAGCTAAAACTGACCATCGACTTTAAAGGAAAAGAAATAATAATGGGGATAAGACTTTCATATTGCTGTGAACAAGAGCAGCCTATCAGGGGCCACCACTGGTTGGTCTACAACACACTGTGGCTATGTAGCTTACTAATTACAATCCATAAGGGAGGAACAGAGATCTTTTGTTCTACAATCACCCATGTGCACCATGGGTCAAGTAGACTCATTTTCATGAAGCCATTTTCACTTGACGATGCAATTACCAATGTAGCAGATCTAAAGTAGTCATTTACCAATCAGTACTACATGATATTAACTCTCTGATTAGGAATTACACAAGTCTTCCTCGTACCTTAATAGTGTGATGGGTCATCTCACTGATATACTAAACATCCCATTTGTAATTGGTTTTTCCAAGGTCAGCATATAAATGGTCAAACATTAGGATAGGACAAGCTGCTGTACAGTGGGTTGAAAAAGTATTCATATCCCTTGAACATTTCTTCATTTAGAGCAACACAAAGAATCAAATATTTGTAAAGTGTAACGAAAATAACAAGTTTAGATTTTTGCTTTTTAAAAAAGTGCCAAGTTCGGAGTGTATACTTATTTGGCCCCCTAAGCCAATATCTTGTGGTACCACCTTTGATTAAAATGACATCTGATATATGTTTGGTCCAAATTTACTAAGGTTCTTGCACCAGTTTTCTGTTGGACTGTGCACGTTCTTTTCAGTGCAAACTGCTTGCACATGTATTTAAAAAGTGCCTGTGCCACATATGTGTCACATACGACCCTTTTGTGTAGCGGCTGCACTATTCTTCCTGCAACACAAATTTCTGCACTAAAAGGTGCGTTCCGGTGCTCAATCAGATTTATCATGCAAATTCTGTTAGAAATGTGCAGCACGCCCTATGTTAAAGCTGCTGCACTCTGTCGGAGCAGTACAGGGGGTACCAGATTCATCCAGAGCGTGCGCTAGAAATCCTGAATCTGGAAAACCCTGCACACTATAAAGGAAAACTATACATAGTGCAGTTTGCACTGTTTTTAGTAAATGTGGGCCTATGTCTCCACCAGCTCCACTCTTCCTTAGCTCCAGCTCAGTCAGATTGGTTGGAGAAGTTTCATTTTGGCGCGCAAATTGTGCAGTAAGTTAGACTATAAGATTATGACCAAAGGCTTAATGAACTGTTGCACAACCGAAAAGGGTCTGAACTGACTCCACATTTATGAAGGTGAAATAGAACTTGGTAGACCAGCTTTTATCTGGATTAATTTTGCGGCAAAAAAGTGTTGGGAACCTAGAAGTGCAGGAAAAGTTCGCTGTTGGAAAAGCAGCAGTATTTTGGCGCACACAGCTCGTATATACGGTATACGGTCCACAAAGCGCAGCAAGAAAAAAACTGACGGAACACCAATAATAAATGTTCAGAGCTTGGGATATTTTTTTTAAACCTAAACGAAATCTACTTACTAAGTAGATCCTGACAGTAGAGTCTCCAAATGTATCTTATACCTACACAGTTTTTCCTATTGTCTAAAATGTACCCTATTAATCAAACCCTAGGTGCAGTTTGCCTGTGTAGTGTCCTGAGGGCGCTAGATTCATGATTTGTGGAGCATGTTCTTTATGGAGCTGGTAACCCTGCACTGTTATGACAGAGTGCCCCAACTTTTTTGTGCACCTTTACCATAGGGTCCAACTGTGCATCGGAACAGTGCAGAATTTCAGTGCAGAATTTTGTGTTGCATTGGGTAAAATGCAGCCACGTTACAAAACTGGCACACATGCCTTATAATTATATGTGCGAGCAGGTTGTACATGCATCTATATGCAAGCTGCACCTGAAAACTGGCACAGCCAGTATGATAAATGTGTCCCATAGGGTACATTTAAGAAAATGGTAAAAACTGTATAGGGATGAGAGATATTTTGAGAATCTACTGTCAGGATCTATTAGATTCCTGACGATCGATTTCCTTTTATCCTGTAATAAACCTTGTTTTTATTATGCTGTTTGTTCGCTAATATTCTCTAACAAACCTCTGAGACCTTTACAAAACAGCTGAATATATAGATGTAGATTTAGTACCGTATATACTCGAGTATAAGCCAAGTTTTTCAGCACATATACTAGGGGGCAAAAGTCGCAAAAATGACGCCACACACAGCGCCGTACACTAAAGTATAAAAAAGTTATTAGCACCAGAACATGGCAAAATGATTTTTTTTTTTTGTATAGGAGGTTTGATTTTTATAAATATATGAAAACATTATAAACTCATATAAATTCGGTATTCCCATGATCGCCCTGGGGCGTGTACTAGCGAGGCACTGGGAGATAAGGCTAATACACACCCCAGAAGCCTCTGTAGTTCATTTACATATTATAAAAATAAAGTTTTTAAGTTAGGTTAGGTTCCAGGATTATTATAGGCAGGCAGGAGTAAGCTACCATCAGATCTACTTCTGATAGTAGATTCCTCATGGTAGGTTTCCTTTAAGTCATCGCTTTTTTGCTTCATCGGGTTCTTAACAAAGTCCCGACACCCTGAAAGACATTAGATGATCCTTTGTGGGTTCAGCCTACATTCCTCCATTGTGTATAGCTTCCATGACAGTGTAGCAAAACATGATTGCTGTATAACATAGCATTACTATAAAATATCCCATATATCCCCATTACATCCCCATTCCCATTAAAACACCAGTCCCCAATGACACTGATACAATGTCCCTGAATCTTATACCTTGTAAACGTACCACAAGGAGCTTATTTGTACCATATGGACCCTTTTGGACCATATGGACAGTTACTCATCTTATATCCACATCTGATACCGATCTTAGCTACAAACTATTGTGACCCCAGTAATGACCAGGTCGCAGTTTTAGAGTAATTGAAATCATGGAAATCTGCAGATTACATATTAAACTGGATTGCAGTAATAACACAGCCACAGTCCCTTGTTCTTGTGAACTGTGATCTGTAATAAGGGATTGTTCTGGTTTTCACCCTCAGAGCTGCCTGATGCCGTCAATGTGCAATAAACTGGAAATCCTGCAGATCTCTTCTGTCGTCTCTTACTAAATGATTCCAGTATGAATTAGCTTGAAGCTGCAGTTCTAGTTAAAATAACTGGAAAATGACTGAGCTTCTGTCCATTTTTTCAAGGTTGAGGGGACACAAGGGGGAGGGGTGAGGGGGTTGTATTGTGCTGAAACAGTTCAACCTTTTTGAGACAACCGCCCATTATCACATTGAAAAGTGAGTAAATGGCCAATATGCATACAGTCACATAAGGGGAAACTGAAACTGGGTTGATGGGTGGTCTTCTTAAAGAGATTTTTTGAAATGGTTTCATAGAAATACTATTCCACTTTTGTTAGGGCTCATTCATACGGGTGTTTTTGCCGCCCATTTGCTATCCATTGTTTTTTGGATAGAATACAGACCCATTTGTAGCTGAACTTGGAGAAAAGGTGATGGAATGACGCTGTACATGTTTATAACATATTTTGGTAAAAGTTGATTCAGTTTTACTACTGTTTAAAAAACCTTTAATTTAAAAAATGCCCCCAATTTGTTTTCAAAGTAATATTTATAGTAAAAAAAAAAGAAGAAAATATGTAATTTAAAAAAACCTACCGTATCAAGTTAAAGTCTCACATGTCATGAAAAAAACAAAGTTAAAATTGTTTTTATATGTACAGGCAGTCCCCGGGTTACGTACAAGATAGGGTCCGGAGGTTTGTTCTTAAGTTGAATTTGTATGTAAGTCGAAACTGAATATTTTATAATTATAGATTCAGAAAAAAAAAAATTTGGCCCCAGTGACAATTGGAGTTTAAACATTTTTTGGTGTAATGGGACCAAGGATTATCAATAAAGCTGCATTACAGATACCTTACAGCTGATTATTGCAATCTGGGACTATAGTAAAGCATTCAGAAGCTTCACCAGAGGTCAGAGGGGTCTGTCTGTAACTATGGGTTGTCTGTAAGTCGGGTGTCCTTAAGTAGGGGACCGCCTGTAAAGTGTTTCCAGAGATATTGTCGTTTAATGAAGCGCATAGCAGAACTGCAAAAATGACCTGGACATTCAGGCATCACTGACCATTGGGGTTAATTAGTGAGAGTGAGACCCCCTTTATCATGATTGATGGGGATCCCAGCAATTGGACCTTTACTGTTAAGAATGTTACTTCCTGTGGATTGGGGATAACAATCAAATTTACTGTAGCCAGTTTAAGGCAGCCATAGATAGAAAAGCCTCCCGTTTCAGCACCTCTCGTATGAATGAGGTTGAGCATTACCAGAAATAGCTCTTGGACAAGAATGATGCCCCAAACATCTAGATGTATAAATTGGAAAGATTGCATATCATATCAACTAAAATGTGACCTGAAACATGGCGTGACTTGAGCTTACTGTAATCCTCCTCTTGAGTAGTACTTATTTGCAATAAAAAAGGTCCATCATCACATTTAACTATTACTAGACCAAAAATGTGAGCAAAACAGTAACCACGATTTATCTTTTAGGAGAAAGTTATGTCTGTGGATCTATTGAGCCATTTAAGAAACTGGAGTACACAAAGAATGTAAACCCGAACTGGTCTGTGAATGTGAAGACAACCGGCAGCCCCCGTGCAGTGCAGCCTCTAGCTACACCCAAACCTAGCACCTCCGAGGGAAGAGAGAGCAAAGATTTCATAAGGCCAAAGCTCGTCACCATCATCAGGAGTGGTGTGAAACCGCGCAAAGCCGTCCGGATCCTTCTAAACAAGAAAACAGCCCATTCATTCGAGCAAGTTCTCACTGATATAACTGATGCCATAAAACTGGATTCTGGGGTGGTGAAGCGTCTCTATACATTGGATGGAAAACAGGTATGGCATGAAATTGATAGTTTGTTGGAATTACCAAATTTGTCAATCTGTTTATCTACTTTCCTTTTTTTTTTTTTTTACTTATTTTGGTCTATGGAGTTGGTACTTATGATATCAGTTACTTTTCATTTAATGTGAAATTCGTACCTTATCTTGGTACCTGATTGGAGTGCTTAATGCTGGCCAACTAGTAGGTCTCATAATTAAGAATCCTAGCAGTTACATTTCTTCTGCTCAATTGTTTTATGGTCCAAGTGGTTGTCTAATGAAGATTTACCTGCCTAGATGTTTCACTCACAATGACATTACAATGCGACCGTTCCGAATAAAGAGTTGCCATTTTGATGAATGAATGGACCAGAACTGCCAGTGGGGCTTACAAAGAGGCTGTAAACGGCCATAGTTTTGGTTTACATGCACAGTACCCGAAATAGCACCAAATAAATAACTGTATGTAAGTCAGACTGCCCTACTACCTTGATGGCGGCTTACTGCTGGTGAATATCTGACATGCCCAGATCTCCATCCCTCGCTGCCACAGATAGAAGCCCTGATTCGCCAGGAATCCGTGGAGTATCACTATATAATGGATGCAAAAAGTTGGAGTTGGTTTTGAAGGATTGGGCATATTGGTTACTCCGGATGGTAAGATGCTATCATGTTTGTCAGGCAGTGGCTTTTTTGGAACTATATATTCATATGTGAGTAGATTTTATAGATGATGGAATGTCTAAAGAAACTCCTGAGAAGAAAGGGCTAGAAAAGGCTCAGGGCCCATTGTAAAAATTATTAACTTTTCTTGGCATTCTGTAATAGGTATTCATTTAGTCTTGGGGCTCTATGGTTACCCCTCCGTATAGCTATTCAGATCACTTCCAAGCACTTAGGACATGTTACATTACCCTAGTTCTATTATCTTGGTAAACTTTCTTTCACTTGTATACCCATAATGTGTGTCTTGGCTTCTTCCTCTGCCGTTAAGTTGAATTTGATGGAAGCTCTAAAAAACATAATTCTCTTTCATTTACACATTGGAAACGATGAAATTGACAAGAACGATGATGACATTCCTGTAAGAGTGTCAAATGACTGCAGTGAACTGCTAGATGGTTGTCAAGGAAATGGTTGGGTTCCAGACATTTCATCCACATGCATTAGCATACCGCATATATATTTGATGAGTCTTGTAGAGAGTGAGCAGCCACATCAGTAATTATTCACTGATTACTTATTTACATAGTATCATAGAGCGGGCAAAGCCTGAAACCTAGAGGAAAGACAAGATCAGAAGAGGAACCGGCCTGAATCATGGAGGGCAAATGGGTTCATCTTAGAACCACAATTGTGATAGATGTGAGAAGCAATAACAGTGTTTACGGTGGTTTATGAAGTGCTTACGGATCATATTTGAGGTAAAGCAGGTGTATTCTCAGGGGTTAAAACTTTAAAGGGAACTCGTCAGATGATTTATCTACTCCAAAAATGCTCCAACATGAGCACCATAAAGTTATGAACTTTTCTTTAACAGGTTTTTTCCAAATAAGTTGCAATAATAAGTGTCAGTAAAGATGCCCAAATCTTTGATTTTATAGCACCATTGAAGATAAGAATCTTATCTTTGAGATCCCATTAAGATAATAGTTCTGGAACTACAGAAATGGTTCTGTAGCTCATGAAGCCTGATCTGAAAGATGAGATTTATAGCTTTAAAATAACATCAGTAACATGTTTCTAGGTGTTAAGGGAGGATTTATGATATCCTTTTTTAGTGTGCATTGGTTGTGTGTTTCAAATTAGTTAACGCATCTGTGCACATTGTAAGGAATGACTCAGACAACTGCTGATTCAAGTCTCACTCATGCCCTGGGCAAGTCAGCACTGCGCAAGTTTATTTGATTTCACAAGTCTCTACAGAAAAGCGGGAAAAAAGTAAAATAGGAGGAGTGTACAAAGCATAACATATCAGGTTTCCCCTTGATTGAAGAGTTTTCCTGCTTCTCAAGCTTTCGTCAGCAGCCTCAAAGTTTTAGGTGTGATCCACGATGCCGTTGCCATCTTAAAATGTATTCTCTGTTACAGTACTTTTGGGAAAATAAGACAAGTAGAAATTACAGGATTTCATCTGTCAGATAGGTTAAACCTTAACATAGGTACTATAGATCAAAAGATAAGGGCTTCTGAAGTGACCCTCCCGTGAAACCACTAAACTGCGCAGGCTTTTTAAAAAAATAAACATGCATTCATCTCCTCTGTTGCGTCTGATGTCCCGCACCGTAGTCCGTCTGCCCCTGTTTGTAAAAGGCTAAACTCGGGGAGCTTCCACCCGGCCAAGGTGGCCGGCCACTTTCATCCGTTCCTACCACTCAGCACTATATCAGGCGCGGGGATATGGTGACGGATTCGAATGGCCAGCCACCTCAAACTTACCGAGCACAGCTTCAGACAGACTGCAGCACAGAACATCAGGCGCGATGGAGGAGGTGAGCAAAGGTCTGTTTTTTTTTAAAAGCCCCGACTTCTAATTTTTTTGAACTCTCGGACAACCCCTTTAACTTTCCCCTTTCCTCTATTGTGGTACATAACTCCTTTTTTTGTTAGTCTCAATGACAAATAATGGTGCAAAGATAGATCCCGGCACTCACCAAATAATGCAGATACTGTTTAATAGTAAGATCAACTTACAGCATGATGTGCAGGGACACAACACAATGCTGGACTTGGCCATACATTGGTGAGGGCACTGCTGCACCAGTTATGTGCCGCTGTGTTCTGTGTCGTAGAGACCAGCACAAGTTGTGTCTGGAGCTGACAGCTTGGAAATAAGCAATAGAAATAACTTGCTACTGACTATATTTTTGCGCACCCAGAATTGAAAAACTTGGGATCAATATAGTTGAACAACAATAGCGTTAATTTTTGTGGAGATCTTCTTCACACCTGCAGCAGAACAGTTTGTGAGGCTTAGTTCTCGGTTATGGATTCACACCTTGGATTTAATGCTGATATGTGAAAATAAGATCCTAAGAATAACTCGGCAAGCAGCAATTAATAAATATTCATATATAGACATATGTACAGGGTTGGAGCAAGGCATTTTGGTGCCCTAGGCAGGATAGCAAAATTGCGCCCATCCCCCCACCCCCCTATGAAAAATTGTCACAAATACACAGAAGAATCTTGAATGATCCTGGGGAAAAATATTAAAAATCATAAGAATTAAATATATGAGGCCAACTTCTATGGGGTCATCTACAATAAGGCCTACCGGCAGTAAATATAGTGTGAATAGCAATATGAATGTAGCAAACACAATATTTACCAAAAATGAATATACTACACACATAAATATATACCAGCATTAAATGTACTGCACATCCAGGCTGTATTCGTGCACAGACATCACTTACTGTTAGCCTGTTGTCTCTGCAGAATTTGCCACCCTGGTGATTGTGGTTTCTGGGTAACATCTCCACACTACGTGACTAAAAAAAATCACTACTATGTTCCCTCTGCATGTACAGATAATACACTGTGACCCCTGAATATATAACCATATATATAATGATATAGTTTTCCCTCATTCATTCATATTTAAAAACAGCAAATCCTAATTGATTGCACCCCCGGTATAAATGTAGTCCTAGAACATACACGCAGTATATAGGAAGCCCAGCACCAGTTCCCAGTATGTAGGTAGTGTCAACACATTTTCCAAGTATACATGTAGTCCCCACACGTGTCCCTATCAGGTGCTATATATATATACTGAGTGGGCATGTGCTGGTGCTATCTATATATACTAAGGAGGGTCTGTTCTGGAGCTATAGAAATATACTGAGGGGGCATGTGCTGTGGCTATGTATATATACTGAGGCAGCCTGTGCTGGGGCTATACTTATATACTGAGATAGATAGATAGATAGATAGGAGATAGATAGATAGATAGATAGATAGGAGATAGATAGATAGATAGAAACTTGAAAGTTCAGAGCAGCACCGCAATGCTGGTGGGTGCAAAGTCCAGATGCTCTCTGGCCCGAGAGCTTCAATAGTAAATTTTCAAAAAACTGGCAGCACTCCAAGGTAGTCTCAAAAAGTGACTATCTATAGATAGAGAGATAGATAGATAGATAGATAGATAGATACTCAAAGAAAGTTCAAAACAGCACACCTGTGAGGCAACTGAGAA
>CM033642.1:21655388-21706888 GCA_019512145.1 Engystomops pustulosus | reverse complement strand
TATATACTGAATACTGTATTAGGGGGAGGTGGAAGGGGCAAAAAATATATCCAGTTATGGGCCCCAAAATTGTTAGTGGGCCCTGCCACCCACTAACACCGAGCAAAATGCAAATGAGATATAGGCCCGCGTTTATCAAAAGTACTGCACTAATGTCCAAGTGTGTACACTTTGAGTAAGAAATAAAACTGATGTAGGGATCATGCTTTCCCTCTGGAGAGCCAATGCTGAAATGTGTCCCAGTACATGGATATCAGCTGTAATGATAATTACTGTAGCCATGAACTGTGCATGGCCTGAACTTATTTCACTGGAGCTCATTGTTCATTCATTGACTAGAACGCCTTTTCAGCTTTCCATTAGTCAGAGATTAGCTGATTAATAAGAATAATAAAGAGGATCAAAGCACAAACAGCCCTGTGTCTGTCCTTAATGTGATTACATGTTCCCGATAAGCGACACAAGGCCTGTCACAACAGAAGAAAAGCTTCATGACATCAGCCTTCATGTATAGCATGAAGCATTGATATATCCAGTCAGGGTGATAGTGTACTAGAAAGGCAATGGTGTCCTGTGACATAAAATGTGGGTGAGGGTTTACCAGGTAGTGGTGTAGACCTTCCTTCATGTGACTCTAAATACCCTGGACAAGACAGAGGGACTTTACTTTTGATACTCTCCATGGCAACAACCATGACATAACTCCTCAAGAATCCCACTAGGTTAGGCTGAAGTTATTCAGAAATTTCCATATCACATATGAAGTTGTCCCCCGAGACATAACTTGAATTTACTGGGCTCCGTAGCAAATTCTTTAACAGGGCCCTCAACTATAATGTATTGTTTATAGTGATGGTCTGTTCAGGGAGCTAATACATTATGGGGCACATTTACTTACCCGGTCCGTTCGCGATCCAGCGGCGCGTTCTCTGCACTGGATTCGGGTCCGGCCGGGATTCATCAATGCAGTTCCTCCGACGTCCACCAGGTGGCGCTGCTGCGCTGAAGTCCGCTGGATTGCCTCGAAATACACCGGCCTATCCAGGATGAAGGTGAGTGAAATTTTCGCGACACAATTTTTTTTTTAAATGCGGCGGTTTTTCCGAATACGTCGGGTTTTCGTTCGGCCACGCCCCCCGATTTCCGTCGCGCGCATGCCGGCGCCGATGCGCCAAATTCCGATCGTGTGCGCCAAAAACCCGGGGCAATTCAGGTACAATCGGCGCAAATCGGAAATATTCGGGTAACACGTCGGGAAAACGCGAATCGGGCCCTTAGTAAATGACCCCCTATGGGTCCCCATAGGCTCCTGAACCCTGTTGCAACTGCAACTCAAGTAACAACCCTTCTTAAAACCCCTGGAGGCTGGACATGTCCAGATATGTGGTTCACAAGATTATCTATTTAATAAGTGCCTTCTCCGACACTTTACTGGTGTAGAAAATGAATCTCCCCCTCCTCAACAGTTATCTGACTTCTCCGATCCACGCGCCAATTTGGGCGTGTCAGTGCGGGGGGCAAAGACTATAGCAATAACATCCACGTTTGCACCCATATCCATTAAGACTTTCAAAAGGCCAGTCTTAATGAATTCCCCTCATAATATTTTGTGATACTGTGGTTTAACAGTGGTTAGACTATGGATTAAAGCCTGTCATAATATATATTATATATTAACATTACCTATACATATTTTAGTGATAGAATGTTTTGGATTAACCATTTAGGATTTAGGATTAACATACAATATGGAAACCAGACAAATTTATAAATTTAAGGTCCTCTATACATTGTTGTAGTTACTTATGGCAACCAATCAGAGCTCTGCTTTCATTTTCCCACTGCAGTTTTGCTCTCCGGGGCAAGTGTTGTTAGTGGAAAACCCCTAATATCTACTTCCCGTGTTTTGCTGTTGAATTTATCTTTTCAGATCTGGGAGTTTCTGAGCACCCAGCAGGAGAATAATGCTATTTGGTTTCCATATATGGTTGCATTCATCTATTTCTCACATTTACTACATTCCAGGTATCACGTGATTCATAAATGCAGAATCAGAAGTTCAAAATCTTACTAAAATAAAAAAACCTAAAATGCCCAATGAGTCTGGCCCACAAGCAAGCTCTATGTGGCTTCCTCATAGTCGCTTGCAAACTATGGGTGATGAGGGGCGACACCGGAGGTAAACGTGTTTGCACAATGGTAAAATATTGAACGTTTCACGGATACGAATGCCATCTCTTTGGTCTTGTGATTGGTGGGTGTCCCAGTCATCAGAACTGCATTGAGTAGGCGATAAGTAGCAAAGCAGAGCAAAAATGCTGCTGAAAATCCATTTATCTGAAAATTCATATTTCTTTTTCAGCATATGAATCTCTTTGAATATTACTTTTTTCAACCAAACTTGAAATCTCACAGCAATGTTTGAGGTATCATAGATTTACGAGTGTATTTTTTTTTTGGAATGCGGTAGATTCTGATCCATTGTGATTGCATCCTGTGTTTCCCGAACATTAGTAGAATTTCAAGGATATACATAGGGCTCTCCCAACGTTAGAATGCTAGCCACAGAATAGGAGGTAAGGAAGGGTCTTATCACATGGGCTCTGACTGCGGGATAGGTAGCCTACAAGTTCCCCTTATCTGGAAAGATGTGGAAACCTGGGCCAAATAAGTAAATGAAAGTCCTAATCCTATCAACATGGGTACCATCAGTGTTTTTTTGGTTTTTGCCTACATGCAATTATATATGTTTCAGAATTTGGGGATCACATACTCCAACATGGTATAAAACAAGTATGCGCATAGATAATCATCAAGTGCTTGAACAAGTGGGAAGTGCCACGGAAGCAAGGCTGGTGGTGACATGAGTTCCTGCACAGAATAACAGCATTTGAAGCTACATTAGGAAGGGGCACTATAGTAACGCTCCCTAGAGCCCTTCAGGGTCATCAGAATTGAAGTTGATTTTAGAAGGAAGGAGGCCATGGATAAGAAAATATAAGAAGATTACCACAGTCACAGTGCCTGGATCTATAAGTGTCCCTGGTTTAGCATGATGGATTTTAATGGTAGATTTCCTATAGACGCTGTCAGTCATCATGTGTGGGCGGAGCAAAGAAAACTTGCAGGCTTTCTCAGTGACTCACAGCAGCATTTAATGATTTTTGTGTCAAAGTATTGATTCAAGTACATGACATATTAGAAATGACATTTTTCCAGAGCTTTTCCACCCTCTATCCGTGCCCCCAAAGTACAATAAGAGACCTTATAAAGAATCACTTAAAGTATTTTCTTAGTGCATTCTGGTGGATTCACCCCAGTGGATTTACACTTTAAGGATTCATGTGAGCAGTATTATTCTACTACCACCTACTCACACATCATTTACCAGCTTGTAATGGATTCTAGATTAACTGGGGAGATGTGATTTCCGTCAGTGCTTCTGAGGACATCTTTACATTAAAATAAATGTCTGTAAGATGTAAGACTGTGGGAAGATAATATTAATTGATGCATTTTATCACTTAGGCTGGGATTCCATGTGCAAGATTTTGCAAGGAGTTTCTAAAGCCCAAACTAGGAATGAATATGTGAAGAAGAAGAAGTAACACATGTCCTTAAAGGGGTAGCCACCCAAAGACAAGTTTCTTAAATGTACTTAGGATTCCAATATAACACATTCTCTAATTTACTGTTATTACCAAAAATACAGCATTTCTCAGATATAATTCACATATGTCTCTATCAGTCCTGGTTTACATAATATTGGTTACCCCTGGACCCGACCCTGGATGTTCCGAGTTTAGGGTCGGCAGACATATTGGGGCACATTTGCTTACGAAGTGACTGGAGTGCCCTAAAAGTCTGTCTATAATGCTGCGTGCGCTTCACTAAGATCGTGCGCCAGAAATCATGAATGTGTGTGTTCACAGAAAGTGCATTGTCCTGCATGTGTCGCTTCCCCGCTCAGGTCCGCCGGAATTCACCTTCTTCTTCCTGGTGCATGTAAGTGCTTTGTCTTGCGACACAATTTGAAGCTTAAATTCTGCGCTCACTGCGAATGAGTCGGATCGTCCAACGGCACGCCCCCGATTTCTGTCGCATAAAAGCCAAAAAACGATCACATGCGACACAACCCCAGCGCAAACCCCTGTTAAATACCTGTCAAAGCTGCGTAAATCCCGAAAACAGTCCTACGAAAGTGCGATCCGTGACCCTTAGTAAATAAGCCCCATAGTGACAATATTGATATTTTTCAAAGTCTCGAAAAAACATAAATTGGTCTGATTCTGTGGGCAGTGTGCATTAGTAATCACATCATGTCGGGAGCAGACTCCTCTGGGCCCACCATTAGAAAACAAATTACTTCCGTCTCCGCTGATTCAGTGGATTTTGCCTTAGTTCACATTCCTGCCTGTGCACCAGTCCTAGTATTTATGCCGGGTAATTCTTTCCCCTTTAATAATTTTTTTTCTACTGCTCATAGATAATAGATGCATTTTGTGCTTTTACATGAGTACAAGTGTCATCCTTCCACCTTTACATATGTGGATGCAGGATGACTGCTCCCAGACTCCTATAGCATGGATAGTTATTTTTTTGTGTTTCTATGAATGGCTGCTATACTATCAATAAAATATAATAACATATTCTCTATAAATAGGATATTCGGAGATCTCAGATTATTACATGTTTATGTATGCAAAGGTTGTCAGGGGACACAGCATCGGCTTCTTTTTCCATATTTTTCTGAATCAGTCGTTTTTATCGCGTCTCCCTGGTAACCCAATTGTCTGCTAGTTGCCAAGAAACAGCTCCTTGAGCACAGAACATAAGAACAGTACAAAGTGATTTCATTCTTGGCAGACATATACTGATGGCGAGGGGATATTTTAATGGATAATTGCAGCTTTCACTAGAATGTACTGTAATTCCTGGATACAAAGATCTGCATGCTAGATATATCCATTAGGTACATTTCTTAAAGGCGCATGTCAAAGGAAATCTGTTGTCTGGGTTGCCACTTACCAAATCAGCCCTAGCAGTAGATTCCTGCAGCCCCCATCATGCAAGATCTGTCCTTGAAATTATATATTGCCCTCTCCCTTTGTTAAAATAAAGCTTTTAATGTAAGTGAGCTGCAAGTGCTCTGGGGATTGGAGAGAGTCCAAGATTACCATAGTCACAGTGCCTGGATCTATGAGTAAGTGTCCCTGGTTTATTCTGATGGATTTTGATGGTAAATTTACATTAAAGAGAATGTAGGCTAGGATTTTATTGAATCTAATTAACTTGTGGCCTTGTAGCATGAATGGTCTTGTAGTCATTAGGATTAGGATAAAGAGATTGCCAATATAATATTGGAGGGAACCTGTCATTTAAATTAACCCACACAAATTGTACTTCATTAAAAACTATTATTAAACACATTGTCCTTATCCCCAAATGGCTCTTTTCCATGGCAGCAATGTTAAAGATTGTAAACTTATAGGCAACTCACCTGATCTAAGTCATTCACAATAAGTGAGTCCTGCATATCAGATTTTATTTGCATTGCCCTGCCTCCTTGTTCCTGATTGACAGGTATCACTGCTAGGACACGCTGCTGAGTTGAACATTGAGAGAGAGCTCTGTTACATCATTGGGCACTTCATGTGACCAGGGTGATGTTATCTAAGGTTCTGTTACATTTGCAACATCTACCCCATGTATGTATCTGATCACATGAAATTACAACATGCCTCCATGGAGGCATGAGGAGGAGTAGAAGTCTGTGGAGGCATGGGGAGGAGTAGAAGTCTGTGGAGGCATGGGGAGAAGTAGAAGTGCAAGCTTAACTGGGTAAAATACCTATGATGATATCACCCTCATCACATGACACGGCATTAGACATGGGGAGTAGATGGGAGAGGCCAGTCAAGCAGGACACGCCCCCACTGATGCAAAGTAATATAACAAACAGTGGAGTAGATTTATAAAAAGTGTCCTAAGGTTTGACAATGCAGAGTTACACTAGACAAGTCTTATTCTACACCAGATTCATAATAATAGTCTGGTACTGGGTGATAAATCTGTCCTAGTATAAGACTGTCCAGTCCTACTTTGCACCTCCCATTAGTTGTCATATTTTACGGCCGAAAGCTGGGACAAAATTCTGTCGTGTGTGCATCATTTTTGGAGCACTGACTTTTTGGTGCAAAACCACGCCCCCTTTTCCTAGGCCACGCCTCATAGAAGTGCCTGAAAACTGTGTACAACCCTTGATAAATGTGACACAGACAATTTTCAGTGCAAAATACAAGGATCCGGGAACAACAATGCTCCCCAAAATTCCTTCATCCTGCACTACCATCAGGTTATGGGCTGGGTAATTTAATTCATCCAAGTTATTTAAATGCTGCTGGGGACTTTGCCACCACGTGATATCAGAACCCCTCTGTGTGATTGCCATTTGCTTACTCTGCTGTGTAAACCTGTGTATAGTAGTGACAAATTAAAAATACACAAGTTGTAAGTTTAGTATTAAGTGTGCAACCAACCATATTTTGGTTTATAGGGGATTGCATACATATTCTATTATTTCCATGCCCTATAATTTCCAAAGCTCCAGCTACTTCTCCTAGAAGGACACAGGAAAGAGAAACATCAGTATTGTGCTCCAAAGCTATCCATGTTTTTGACAATGATAGAACTGGATGGGATTGCCTTATTTTTAAGCATGCCTGGAAGACCACTTGCTAGGATGACAGCTGTCAGTCTATGTACATGATCATGTACTGATTTGACCACTGAAGGAGAACCGCTCTTCCTGCTTATTTGAAGGCACATTTCCCATACTTACAGATGGATTATGGATGAGATTTATGGAAAGGTGATATTGAGAACACCCAATCTGTTTGATCATTTGGCAAGTTTGCCCAGTCTCTGGCAACCTCAATTACTTCTGTAAAATGAAGGAAAATTATTAGTAAACACTTATACTTCTTGCTGGGTGGAAAATTAGGTCACAGCTTTATTTTTTTATAACAAAATTTGGAGTTCTGAAAGCTGTATGCCCCGCTGGACTCCCACCTGGCAAGTCGACCAGCCGAGCAAGCACCATCTCAAATTCTTCTGCAATTCCACCTGCTGTGACTTGAAATTAACTATAAAATACAAAGGAAAATCATAACTTCTTAAAACCTTTGGAAGGAGGGACAGCTTGAGTTCTGCTTCAAAGAGTAAGAGGGAAGGGTGAGCATCCATTAAAAATTCCCCTTGTTCTGCAGGAGAGGAGGACATCATAAAGTAAGCAACAGGGGAGGGGTGAGAGCTCATTATAAAGGCACAGCTCACCAATCCTATTTACGTGAAATAGTACCCAATGTTAATATCCTAATATTTAATAACATCAGCCCCCAGGCTATGGGTACCCTCCTTAGGAAGTCAGGTTACCAATGGGTTACATTGGAGTATTGTTTCTCAGGTCACTACTTTTATTGTTCCTACCCTATGCCTCCAATCCCAACTACACACATTTTGTGTCAAATATCCCTTAATATTCCCTTTTAGAGAATTTTGTCTGATATTGACAAGTTAATGAACTGTTGGTGGTGACAGATTAGATCTAACTGTAAATTTCTGTGTTAATATGGAAGCCACAGCACCCAGGCAAAAATAAAGTTTTTGGGAATTGAATCCTTTGGGTTCTGTGGCTTCCTCCATCGATAGTGAAATTATCCTTACATAATGTACTGTAGATATTAACTAATCGAAAAAAGTCAGTTAATTTTTTTAATTCATCTTATTTATTTATTTTAAAGTTATTACAAAGAACAAGCAAAGGGGAAGTGTAACAATTAATAGAGTTCAAAATTGGACCATAGAGGAAAAACTATAACATCAATATGGAAAAGGAATAAATGTCCATATAAACCATGGAGCAGTACGTAGGAAATAAGAGGCCCAGGGAGGCCAGTTTGCAGTGAATTGGACTATTTTATCCCAGAGTTGAGCAGTAAGGTATTCCATGGAGCCAATGTCCTTCATGTAGGTATAGAGCTCTAGCATAGAGGGTAAACTCCTTCACTTCTAATACAGGACAAGAAGACATATTGCAGCTATAAGAACATGTAGGAGCAGCTTGGCACACAGACCCTGTATATAGTAAGGAAGTAGCTTAAGAATACATAAAGCTGGATCTAAAGGTAGCTCATCCACTCAGTGGATAGGTGGCCACAGCAAATGCTTGCTGACAAATCTTAAATAAATAGTCATCAGTGCTGTGTGCGTCTAAGACACGTGCAGCACTGATCACTGGACACAGTCAACGATATTACCGCTGCCTGCGTCCCTTGTGCGACCCAAACGTGCGTTGGTTTGGGGACAGTGGCTGGTTCATAGAGAGGAGTTGACAATATAGTTGTAGAGAAGAGCGTGGGAGCGGCAATAAGCCGGGAATACAGGTAGGTGAGTATTATTTTATATTATTATTACTGGGGGCATGTGTTGCGGCTACCTATCTAATGGGGGTGTGTGCTGGGGCTACCTATTTACTGGGGGGGGGAATGTGCTGGGGCTACCTATTCACAGAGGGGTATGTGCTCTGGCTACCTATCTACTGGGGGCATGTGCTCTGGCTACCTATCTACTGGGGGCATATACTGTGGTTACCTATCTACTGAGGGCATGTACTGTGGCTACCTATCTACTCGGGAGCATGTGCTTGATGTACGGCTCTCATGGCATTACATTTTAAAATATGTGGTGTTCATGGCTTTCTCATAAAGGTTCCCGACCTCTGGTCTATGGCCTTTTACCAAGCCAAAGCAGAAGAAATGACTTCTAAACAAAGACTGTCTGAAAGAGATTTGCTGGTTTGGCTCAATCTCAATAAACATAAAGGTAGACCTTAGTCATGAAATTCTAAAACATTCAAGAAGCCTCCCTTAAATTGAGTGAAGTGAACCAATCAATACCAGATGCTAAATGTGTCTTAAAATAACACAAATAGCACTATGTTAAGTGTGGCTTGGCTTTCCAAGCATAAATAGCTCTCCAAATTAGTAAGCAGTTTTCTATGGGGATTTGTACATCTAAGCTGAGTCAGAAAGTTTTCCTCCATATTTTACTGCAATTAACATTTTGGAGCCTAATTTGCATGCATTTAATATCATAAGATGCCATAAGATGCATACATTAGAAAATGTCGCTTTGGGGTACATACAGGAAGCCCTGAGAGCTACATTAGCATTTTTATAAAATATTTGTATCCCTGTGGGTTTAAGAAATGCATTAAATCATAATTGGATGCTAATAGTGGATCAATCTCTTCCTTAGGTTGGCATTGCCTGACTTTTCTCAGTTTATTCATTTTCATGGTAGGGTTGGAAGAAAGAAGATGTTGTTATATGGATCACACATATTTATGGAAGTGTAACAATTGACATTAAGTCATAATGATCAAAGCTTTATATAGGAACATTAACCAGTAAAGGGACAATACACAACTGGGTCAACTATGCTGTTTTTATAGAAGTCCTATTGAGGTGTATGGAGAGGATAGCATACATGTCATTGCACAGTCAACTCTACTTGTAGACACAACTCACTGATGAGTTGCCACGGATGAACCTAAATTCTCTTCTGCCAGTACTGAGCTATAGAACAGCACCCCCCCTCAATCTTTTCCAGAAGTAATACATTAGGATGTGCTTCCTGGGGCGAAAGGCTCAATTTGCCCCATTGGGTTGGGATGTGTGCGGCATGAAAACTATAGATATATGTTTTTCTCTAACTCCTGCTTTGCCAGTGTTTTTTGGTAAACTTTAAGATTGTTTTTTAAATGGCTGGTGGCCATAATTTGAAGGACACATTCAGAAGTAGGGTGTTGTTTATTAGCCCAAGTATATGCTTTTTGTCCGTGTGCTATCCATTAATCCAAATGGACCCATGCACATGATTGTGTTTTCCAAAGATCCATGTAGAGGCTGTAGAAAAATCAGAGCAGATCCTTTTCGGTTTCTGGCTTGAGCCTTCTCTTAGAAGTCTATAGGAATTAGGAATGTTAAAAATAAGAATACTTCACAAAATACACCAGGGTGTCACCCGTGTGTATTTAGTGTGGATCACTTGATAGTTAACACAATCATGTAACCCTTCGGTGTGTCCACACGTTCTGTTTTTCAGATGCAGTTTTTGTTGCCCAATAGAGGAGAAGCAGCACTTAATGATAAGTCCTCACCCTTTATCATCTACAAAAACTGCATCTGAAAAACTGAACGTGTGGCTGCGCCCATCCAGAGGTTTAGACAAGCTAGTGACATCGTTCCCCAACTTTCCATTCTTTTTACGTTCAGCAAAAAGGATGATGCATAATACGTTTTAGTGGACTTAAAGCTTTAGAACCGATGACATATGGACCACAAAATTGGACCATAGTTCCTGTGCTTGCCTTTCCAGAACTGCACCTGCAGAACATAGCACGGTGGGCACACGTGGTCTCACTGGAGAAGAGGAGGGGTGAGCGCTGATCGCCCCCACCCCTCTCCATACATGGCACGCGGCACCACAATACGTGGAAAGATGGGGGATGTGTATAGGCCCCCAAACGGTCCGTGTGAATGTAGCCTTAGAGTGAGGTTGAGCAGCCATGTTTTAGTAAGTGATGAAGTGTGCGAAATGAATGATATGTTTGAAACCATTATTCTCCAACAGCCCTGATTTGTGGTTTGAGAGCAGTGGTAAATGGGATTATTGTCATTTATATGACTATGTCAATGTTTTAAAAACCACAGGATTACTCATATTAACACAGGAAGACTTATAAATTATTACTTGGCTCTAATTGTGTGAAATATAAATTCCTGTGAAATTCTCTTATTTTCCAGTAAATCACCAATGTCATATCGGTGAACAGTAAACATCGTCTTACGGATATGCTTTGGGACCATACCCTGGTGGATCTCTTGGTTTATGTCTTTGCACTCCAATAATTCCAAGTTCCCATATTTCATCCTTTAAAAATGGATCTAAAGGTGTATTCACACGAATGTATGAGGGACTTGTATCCAGACGCAAATTTCCATAGGTGCCTATGGCACCCCGCCTTGGTACCGTGAGCACAACGAGTGGCCACAAAACAGATAGAAGATACTCGCATGCATCCGAAGCGGCTGTTAGAACAGCTCTATTTTCTAATGAGAGGGGAGGGGTGAGCAGTGCTCACCTCTATTCCTCTACAGCACGCTTGATGTATGCCCATCCGGCATATGTCCATGCGAATGTGGCCTAAGTGTTTGTTTTTTATATAATCACTTTCCCATGGATGACAGTGACCTAGTACTACCCAGGAGAGAACATGTAAAAACTTTTATACCAATTATTATCCCAGGATAAATGCTAAAAATGGACGCATGCATGAGGCAGTCAAAGGCCACAAAAAAGTGTAGCCTTGTGACTAAAATACGTTGGGCATATATTTTCGATCTTTGCATTCATCAAAATAGTGTTCCCACGCCTCCCTCAATACTTCCGGGCAGTGATTGACAGGCTGCTCTATATGCGTATAATGTATACACAGCAGCCTGTCAGTCACCTTGGATAGAGGTTATGGAGGAAGGGGGTGCTTTAGCAGTAATATAATGCCTTTATGTTAAACTGGTCAACTATGCAGTTTTAAAATGATCACAATGTGTTTTGTATGTATATCGCTGACCTAGGATAGGGCTTAGCAGGTATTGACTTATCCACCAGATGAGCATCTGAAAATTCTTAGTGACTGTGATCTCAACTTTTTGCTAGTTGATATACAGATGGCTATTGACTAGTAGGGGGGTGTAGTCAGACCCCCACCAAGCTGATCTTGTTCTGATATGCTATGAACAGATACACAATATAAAAATCTTGGAAATCCTCCTTAATGGTAATAAGATGTGGGAAACTAGAGCGGCTTGTTAAACTCCCTGTTCTCCTTTAGAAAAAATATCCAGTGAACAAGGAATTGATACATATATAGGACTGGGATTTCATAGTCTCTTCTGTAATTCTGTCATTAATTAGTCGTTATCATTAATTAAAAACAGAGACTTTGTTAATTAGAATTGTGGATTGTGTTCCTCTCATGCAGCTATGGAGTCAATAATAAAGCAGAGAAACTTCTGTAATGTGGAGCAAATTGCTCAGCCATCTGAAGTAAGGAGGCAATAGCAGAGGAAGGCTAGGTTTTCATGTAGCATTTACACAACAGCCTGAAGATCATGGAGATCATGGGATTGTTGGTTTTATAACTACAGTTCAATTAACTAATTTTATTTTACCTTTTAATTCTTCAACTTTAAAATTCTTACAAACATTGGTAACTTGGTAAGTAGAGCCCTCCTCAGGGTGATTAGCGCTAGATATCTGTAGAGTTCAGCACTAAATACCCATTTTGCCATTAAAATGATAATTATAAGGTGCTGCAATAAAGACATTTGGGGACCCCCCAATCTAATAACCATAAAGTTATAGGGACTTGCCTGACTGGTGGTTGCTTGCGGACACTTGACCATCAGTGGTCTCAGCAGTCACTAGAGAGATAACAGCTACATGACTATTCTTACTTTTGTGATGTCTGGGCCACTGACTAAAAGCTGTGGCCACGTTACATTTCCAGCCCAGTTGGAGGTGTCAGCAGCAGACCTGTGTTGTGGGAGAAGGAAAATATAGCAAAGTATGATTTATTTTCCTTGCCCTCTCCAACCCCAAACTGGCTTCCACTTTTAAAGAAGTCTACCATCTCCACCAAGTGTTATAATCCGCTGGTGCTGTCTTGTTGATAAATGGTCTGTAATTTCTAACATTTCTTTATTATTTCTATGCATTCTGTAATTTCTAAATTATTATCAGTTTAATCCCTATTCTAATGAAGCTGAAGCAGTTTGTGCACCCGGTGTGTGTCCTCCGCACCCAAAGCGCTGCTATTCCACACCAATTAATTGACAAATCTTGTGCCTATCTGATGGAAAGGGTAGTAGTTCAGACAGGAATAGAAGTGCTGAGGATACACCCTGGGGGCACAGACTGTGACATCAGCATTGACATTAACCTAGGAGTAACTTGATAATGGCACAGTGAATATATATATAATATGTTGGAAATCACAGTCCATTTCTCTACAACTTGCTTCAAACAGATTATAATGCTTGGGAGAATGTACACTCCCTTTAACTTAACCTTTTGTTGTTGATTTGCTTGAAGTGTAATTTTTCATATTCTTGACTCGGTCTTCAAAACAACCCACAAAGGTGAGGAATTGCTGGTCCAAAGCACACTGGGAGGCATTTATTATTGACTTTCCGCCAGTTTTCTGGTGGATTTTTTCCCCCTTGCTGTGCCTGTTGCGTTTTATTTATGAAGCACCGACGCCACAGTAGTTGTCTTTTTCCAACACTTATGCCTTTTCTTTTTTTTGGGTGCACAATTTGGGTCCAAATTTGAAATCCCAACACTTTTCCTGCGCTTCTAGTTTCCTGACACTGTTTTTGGCTCAATTTTTGGCACACACTTAGCTGGTCTGCAGAGTTAAATTTCACCATCATGATTGTGGAGACAGTTCTAAATCTTTTCTGTCGTGTGCCAATTAATTATCTCCTTGTGCCACAATCTAACATCCAAGTGTGAATTTCAGCACGATTTGGGCTCCACAAACTCAGAATCTGTACCAAATTTGACTGAAGACTGACTTAATCTCCAAATCACAGGTTTTGGTACTAAAGATAGACCAGCTTCATCGTTGAGCATGCTCAGTAGAAATTACACTATAGAATGAGTGGTTTACGATTGGTCAATTCTTAAAATTCTGGTATCCAACAGTCTATTTTCCCATGTAAATCATTTGGTCAGTATTTGGAAGACAGAATCAGAATTGAATCCTGAACACGAAAGATTTCAATGCACTTGTGAATTTGGCTTTGAAATACTAATGCAACATACTAACCAAAAAACAGCCTAAAGTGGGCCTAAAGTGGTGATAAGCTAAGGATAGGTTATCAATGGAGACCTGAAACTGGTGTCCCAGTAGCTTCTGCATCACAGGGATCCCTTTAAATGGTTATTTGGTTTATGAGGCTCATTTTCAAAATTCCCTTTTAAAAAAATTCCAGAAAGTCAGCAGCGGAATCTGTGACAAAGCTGAACTTTAGATATCAGATATTTTTTTACATTCCCTCCCATGTAAAGCAACAGATGTGCTAGTAGGCACCTGCTGCAGCATGTGAAGGTATACAATATAATACAGCATATGAATATAGCAATAAAGTGATGACATGAAAAGAAGTTACTGAGCAGCTAAAAATTTATTACATGAGATTGGTTGTGTGATTAAAGCGAGAATTCCAATTTGTCTGAAAATGTAATATATATATGTGTCTGAAAACTCAGCAGATTCCATAAAAATGCCCTTGGCCGAGTGCCATAAGGACGCACATGCTGGAATTTTATCTAAAGTTTATCATACAATGCAGTCTGAGTAGCGGTGGAGCTATGAAGCAGCTGTAACACCTCACATAATGAAGTCCTTGGCAGAATCCCAGGAATGACAACAATGCCCTATATTCCTGGTGTTCAAAAAATCAATTACTGTATTGTGGCATGACACATGGTATTCCACAGTCCGACAATTGGCTATAAATACACAGACACAGCAGCACTGATATCTGCAATTCAGGTTTCAAGAGCCTGTGTCTTATTTCTGTGTTGTAAAAACATGAATCATATGACTTATCCCCATAAAACATACAGTAATGGAAAGTCAATGGAGATGAAAGACAACCCTTGGGATCTGTAATGACTATAATATGACTTTCCCAGAAACAGATATGACTATTTGAAAAAACTTGATAGAGATTGTCTCATTTGCTTTATTGTTAAAGGAAACCTACCATCAGGAATCTTCCTATTGAGGTAGATCCGATGGTAGGTTCCTCCTTCCGTCCTAAGCCCTAAACTATCTATCTCTAATCTTTTTCTAATACCTAACCTGGTATAAACTTTATCTTACTAATATGCAAATTAACAGCAGAGGCTACTGGGGTGCAGAGTAGCCTCTCCAGGCTTCAGGAGCAAAAGCTTCTCCACATTCAGTGGTTTCTACTGTCCCACCTCCCTGCATGTCCTCCAGGTTGTGCTCAGAAGTTGTATTCTTGCTGCCATCTTCTTCAGGACTTTGCCCTTTCGCAGTAGCCCCTTCAGTTCTGGCAGAACTCAGAAGACGCCCGGCAATATGAATTCAGCTTCTGCACAAGCTGTATCAGGAGTGTAACTAGGATGCGCAAGGAAGTGGAACAGAAGAGGCTACTGGGGCATGGAGAAGCCTGTGCTCTCACAGCCCGGAGAGGCTACTCCACGCCCCAGTAGCCTCTGCTGATAATTTGCATATAAGTAAGATAAAGTTTAGATCAGGTAAGGCAATAGAAAAGGATTAGAGAAAAATAGTTAAAGGGGTATTCCAGGAATCAGAATAATTCATATACAAATGGGCACTCAAAATATAAGCTAATGTGTAATTAGTTGTTATTTAAAATTTTGCTCCCGTTAGCAGAAAAATGCTGGTGACATAGACTGTAATGAAGAATTAAAATGTTACTGGCCCTTTAATCAGTCCGTTAATTTCCTCCGCGCGGTCCGCTGCAGAGCATACACAGGAAGAAGATGGCCGCTGGTCACATGTCCACATCACATGTTCTCCACCTTCCTGAGCAGGTCATGTGATCACCACTACCCTGGCCGTAGTCGGTTGGTTGCAGTGCATCCAGTATGACCAGTGATGTGGTTAGTAAATCATAAAATCAGACTATTTAAGCTCAGTTTTGTGACTAATGACATTGAGTATTGCTGTATTCATTTATTTGTATCATCATGGGTTTTTGTGTCAGACGTTCATATTCCTGGAATACCCCTTTAAGGGCTGAGGGAGAAAGGAGAAACCTACCATTGAATCTACCTGGATTTTAGATTTCCTTTAACTTATTTCTTTGTGCCTCAAATTTTTAAAAAATCCATTCCCAACTTGTTCCTTATCTTGTCCAATGGTGTCCAAATTGATCAGGCCTGGATGCAATTGTAGCAACCTCATTTTGTGCATAGACCTGATTGTCAGAGTCTGATGTACTCATATTATGGACCACTATTGGCTGCTATTTCTCTGCCCTTTTGTGCTGTACTTCTGCTCCTCACCACAGGAGACTACTGTATTTGCCCTTGAATTTGCCCTTGCCTTATATGGTGGATCGAATATATTACTGCAACAATTTCAGGGTGTGTATGCCAGTGTCAATGTGCCATCAGAAGGATCCAGCCTCCTGAAGTATCTAGTGGTCCGGCTGCGCAGCATATGTATCTAAACCAGGCCCTGCAAGCTTAAACGCTCACAGGCTATAGCCCTGGCCCCACGCCCTGTAAAGGGGAAAACAGACGCAAATACTGATATCTCACAAGGCATTGAGATATCTTGTACAGGGCTTGTACGTCAGAAAACTGTCTTGATAAATGTGTGCCATTGACTTTTTATTTGCAGCCAGTCTATTACATGGGTAAAGGTTGACTTTTGGATAAGTCACACTAATATTTCTACTTTCACTACTAGTCTGAGTCTGGTTGTCTCTTACCATTTGGTGACTGTATCCAAATAACTTAAATTTACTGTATGTTCCTCTTTACAACAAACACAGGACTTATAATTACACTTAGACTTTTGTTCTATGCAAATGGTTGGAGTTATAGGAATACTGTATAGGGAATATTACTTATTACCCTTTTTAATGGAGAGTAGAGACAGTCCTGGAAAAGTAAGACACCATATGGGAGCCGTATATTAAGATTAATGGATGTCTGACCATAATGGCTGCCGACATGATTATATTACAGCTTTACCGCACCATAAATTCATTTTTATATTGTGTCAATGAACGGTGAGACACGAACAATGACTTGATGATAATGGTTATTGGAGATGGCACACCTTTACTATGTATAATAAAGTGATAAATAATACATTGTGTAATATATCTTTGTAAGGGTTACAGTTCTATTACAGAATTCCAAAATTTGACCTTTGACAGCCATTGGGGGAACTTATAGTAGTCAATTATAAATCTATTCTCAATTAGTGTTCTAGCTCTGATTTTATAAAACACCCCCTAATAGTACCGTCAGATTTTTTTTAATTTAAAAGGGATGTGCAATTATTGTTGAGTACAGGCAATTTTTTTCTGACCCAGTGACAATTGGATTTTCATATTTTTTTTAGTAATGGGAATAAGGATTATCAATAAAGCTTCATTACAGACACCATAGAGCTGATCATTGCAGCCTGGGACTATAGTAAAGCATCTAGTGAGCTTCACCAAAGGTCAAAGGGGGCACAGAGGTCCGTCTGTAACTAGGGGTCGCGTGTAAGTCAGGTGTCCTTAAGTAGGGGGCCGCCTGTACTTATATTGCTTGTGAATTAAAGTACGGTATTTTTTTCTCATAAAACTGCTTTATTTTGTTTATGTTATTCCTCATGGAAATTTAGGGCTAAATGGACAATTAGCTTATGTTTGTCAAAGTACAGTGTACCTGCATTTTACTGGACACATATTAGTCAGTGTCAAAGTTTTTAAAGGGGTCTACCACATTCCCAACCAATATATTCTTCCAGTAGAATAAACTGTAATCCCCAACATACCTTTATTATTTATGTCCTTATGTTGTTTAAGAGGAATTCACATCTTAATCCATATGCTAATGAGGCAGTTGGTGCACTCAGGTGGTCTAAACACCCAGAGCACTGGTATTTCTGCCTGGACCATTACCCACACTCTCAAATAAGCAGCAGAGATGGGGCGATACTGAAAGGAGATTTAGGTGGGCATAGCATTTCTCTAGGGGCTGGGGATACTATCTTGGTGCACCAACTGCCTCATTAGCATACTGATTAAACTAGGGATATCTCTGAAATAGATATAGGTATATTGAAAATCCAAGCACATTTTTCTATAGAAAGCTGTCAGCTTTGTAGAGCGGATAATGTCCCTTTGAGGAGATACTGAAAACACCCAGTTTTTAATTTATTCACAGCTGTAATAAAAACACCAGAATTGTTATATTATGGGGAATTCTTTACAGAAACAAGCATGTCAGCAGAAGAGACAGATTTGACATTTGGATCTATTTTTGAAATAAATCTGCATTATATTTTGGACCAAAGATAACTTTGGTCTTGAAAATTGCTTCCAAGGGACTTAATTAAAGCCATATGTTCAGAAGTCCTGATTGGAAAAACCCTAAGTTTTCCAATACTGTATTCAGTGTGTAATTTCTTAATACATCAAATCTTGTTCCAGTTTTATTTGTCGAGTCAGCAGTCATCTATTAACAATCAGGAACAATTTAGCCCCTAACAGATTACTTTACATTGGAGCCTGATGATATAAACATTTATGATCCATAGTTTGTCTCTTTCTATTATAATTCCCTAAAGTGCATCACCAAATGGAAGCAATCTGTATATTTACTGCCTATGATATCAGTGGAAAGTAACACTTAGCCACATCCGGTAATGGTTTGCAGCGAGTCAATGACAGAACTAGATGTTTATGAACCTTTGTGTTCACTTCTGCTGCTTACTCTCTGTTTTGTGTTAAATGCACTGTATATATACATCAGTTTTATTCTAATGTCATACTATTAGATTTGTTGGTTTGGTTTCATATACTAAGAGGGTTTTCAAACATATCAGAAGAACTGAAGAATCATGCATCTAATGACCACTAATACGTCAGATGTTATAGAACTACAACTCCCAGCATGCCCTGACAATATATGTGCTGGCTATGAGTTTGTAACTTGACTTTTTTAGATATCACTACACTTCATCTGACTGATTTGTCTCCCTGTTAGCTTAGGCCTCTTACAGTAGCCAGAAGCTTCTGCTTCATTACATCCAGCTTTTCCATATATTACCCAAGCTGATTTCTGAGCCCTGAAGAAACTTCATCTGTCCACAGAAAACTGCTGTGCACCAGGCTGCATTTTTGGGGTTTTTTGATTTCTCCCAAAAAATGCAAAGCAATTTATTTTAAGAAAGATGGCACAATAGGTTCACTGGTCTGAAGCCATATGCCATATATCCTTCTGGCAGTGTAAGACTGCGGGGGGATTTATCAAGCTGTCTGAAAGTCAGAATATTCCTATTCCTAGAATATTCCTAATTGCCCATGGCAACCAATTACAGCTCAGCTTTCATTTTACCAGTGCTCATGAATATTTTAAACGCAAATGAGTTTCCCATAAAACGCAGGCAGTGGTCAAAATCTTAAAACCATCCCTTTTCCCGCCTCCAGCTGATTATTGACCACTTAAAGTTCCTTCCAGATCAGACAGGTTTATTTCCCAATTTCTTGGTTCCTGGCTGTGAGTTTGTATGCTGTTGGATTGATTTCTGTTCTGAACCCTTTGGCTATTTATGACTATTATTTGGATTTGGGGAAAATATGCAAATTTTCCAGGATGGGATAAGGAAAACCACACCTCTTTTAGCTACCTCCTAATTATTTGGACTTCTGATTTGGACTTTTATGTATTCTTTTGGCATGGACTTGGATAGTGATTTTGATCTTAGTGTACAATCTTGGTACTTACCTTGGTTAGCTTACTCTTGTAGCACTCCTTTAGCCTAGTATAAAGAATATCTGCCAGTTTGGGGCCTTCATTCAGGTTTTTTTTAGAGCATATAATGCCGGACCATGAATTGCATCTTCAGCTGGAAGTTAGTAGCTGGGTAACTTTCTCAGGTGCCTTTCTATCACTTAATCTTAAAATATCTCTGTCAATCTCAAAGTAAGGCCACATTCAGACGACCCTTGTGGAGCCGTATATATCTGTCCGCAAGTTTGTGACGGATATATGTTCCCATAGATGTCTATGGCGCCCGGAGGCGGTACGTGCCGTGACATTGCCGCAAAAAAGATAGATCCAGCTCTATCTTCGGCACTGTTAACTATGGAGAGCAGCATTCATCCTCCTCTACAGCGCGCTGGCATGCGCTCGTCGAGGCCACATTCGTCCGAATGCAGCCTAACAAGAGTTTACATGGAGATATCTTGTAGTTACCATTGGCAGATCTTTGCTTTTTTTTACTTATTTATACCGTGCTCTGAGATTTCTTCTTTAAAGGAAACCTACTATCAGCGTTCTAGCATCAGCAGTAGATCTGATGGTAGATTCCTTCTTCCAACCTCAGTCCTAATCTTAAAAGAATATCTACCAGTCAAAAAAAAAAAATACTCACGCCTAGTCCTCTACATCTTGAACCTGGCGCTGTCTTGACACGGGGTAATCACCAAGAAAGGAAAGTTATAATTAGAAGAGTGTGGGGGCTAATTATGCACGCCCCGCATTTCCCTCTCCCATGGAGGAGACGTCACGTGAGAGGCGTGAATTTGATGTCACCTTGCTTTCCCATGCTCCTAGCATTGGAGAGGGAGGTACAAGGGCGTGCATATTTAGCAGCCTGGAGCACCGGACATCTTGTCCTTGCACTGCTAATTGCTATTACTTTCTTTTCCAGATGATCCCTGGGTGTCAAGACTAGCGATAAATAATTAGAAAATGGCTAATTAGACAGATGGATAGAAATATGTAATGCTGTGGGGCCGCAAAACAAATGCATGTTTGTATTAATACTGTTTTGTTTAAAATAATAAAAATAATAATAATAAAAAAAAAAAAATCTGTATTGCTACCACATTGGTCAGCAAAGTCTTATGACAGATTGGCTTAAAGATTTATTAAATGTCTGATGTTTAAATTACAGATTGTGGAGTCAAATTCTGAATCATTTAATAATTGTTCTAATTTATTAGTTGTCCAAAAAATAAAGCCTTTTTTTGGTGCACATTACTCCAGAATTCTCTTGCAAGCAGTTTGATAAATCTCATCCATTCATTTGTTTGGGGGTTAAGGGGTTGTGCTCAGAGGACAGGGGTTATCTTAAATGTGCACAATGATTAAGATGCTAGACATTTTGAAGTCATTGGGGGCCCTATCCACGGGTTGGGCTGAGACACCCACAGATCGCAAAAATGAGGGGACCGTCGGACCCCTCGTCGCTCCATGAGACTAATCTTTTTGCGAAATCCAACTACTTTCGCAATCTGTGGGGGTCTCAGCACTGAGACCCCCACTGATCATCATCTTAGGCCCTATCCCGTGGCCCTACCCCTTTTAAGAGGAGCTTTTACTTCCCGGACCATATTTGACCCAAGAATGGATATAAACTTGGGGTTGTCCTTGGTGCCTGGTTGTAGTCAAGCCTTTTGGAAGAGGATAACTTTCAGTTCCTTTAGGTTTTAATAGCACTACATAGTGTTGGGGTATTTGAACTGTCTTATTTGATGGGCCCAAAGGTTCCACATCTGTCCTGAGAGCATTTTCCGGAGATTCTTTCATTCATTTGTTTTTTCTTTTGTCTTTCCTATAACTTTTTATAACTTCTTCTTCCATGCATCAACTATAACTTTATTATACCTGCTCCTTCAGCAGTTCATTTGGTAATTGGAAATGTCATAACACACTTGACATTTGGAGGCAGAGCTGTAAAAAAAAAGGCCTATGCGCAACAACCTAATCAAAAGCTGAATGAGAAACATCAGTGGATTAAAAAGTACACACTCAGCACATTAGACGTTAATTGAAGCAAGTTGCAGTACACTTTATCACGTAGTTCACTCCAGGCAACCACATCATGCTGTCCATGAGCGATGGAGACAATAAGCTAACCATTGATTAGCTCATATTATATATTTTTAATAAAAACAAAGTTTACAATATCCCTTTAATTCTGTGTGACTTCCTGTGACCTTACTGAATTCTGCTTCTCTTCGTTTTCCAAGATAATATCCGCTGCCGGATCACAGACAGGATTTAATCCCGCTGGAATAAAATCAATGCAGTGGCAGTCCATCTGGCACATTACTGAGGCTTGAAATTTAACTCCTCGGAGCGACGCAGCGTTCTCATATCTGCCATTTATTTTTACTGTATTTGGAGTTAAAGTGTTTGGAAAGTAGATCTGGGTCACTGATGGCTGGGAATGTAAAGTACCGCTGCAAGATATAGCCACAGCTGTTTTTACTCCTCATCGTGGCTCAACCTAAATCCTCGACTTTAATCCATTTTTATAAATGTTTATAAGAATCCTCAGAACATGCGTGCAAAATGTACAAGGCTTTATATCTCTGATGTAAGAAGCAAAGGCTTGGACTGAGCCCTAAAAACCATTTATTTAATAATTAAAAACATTTATAGAAGACCTGTCACCAGAATTTTTCCCTTTAGACCAGTATTACCTGCTGATAAAGAGTTAAAAGTCCTCCAAATATCACTCAAATATTACTGAGGCACTGTACCTTAAAGGGAACCTGTCACCAAGCACCTCACTTTCACTAAAGACTGGTTACAGAATTGCTAATTTTCCGTTCTTCCTTCTCTAAGCATTTGCATCACAACATAATTCTATTATAACTTTACTTGCACCTTAACAGAATCCTCTTTGTAGTTCCAGGGGTTGGGCTTTGGTTTAGATGCATTTCAAAAAACATGTGACTTGTCTGTACTGCAGACTCCTCAGCTCTCAGCCCCCACCTTTGTGCTCCTGTACAGAGACTCAACAGAATTCTGTCACAAGCTGTGTATTAAAGGTGCACCTAAAATAAGATGATGCACCCTTCCTGAGCAAGTCAGGGGCGCCAGATAATTGAAGACCGCACGCCAGTATTCAATAATCGGATGCTCCCTGCACATTTGTATGGCAAAGTGCACTAATAAATCTTGTCCAGTGAATAGTCCTTTATAGTCTATAGGGCATGGAAGGTGAATGGACGGCAATCCGTTCAACTTCTGTTTTTTTCGTTTCTGCTACTCTCTCCTAAAACAGTGGGGGTCATTTACTAAGGGCCCGATTCGCGTTTTCCCGACGTGTTACCCGAATATTTCCGATTTGCGCCGATTGTACCTGAATTGCCCCGGGATTTTGGCGCACGCGATCGGATTGTGGCGCATCGGCGCTGGCATGCACGCAACGGAAATCAGGGGCGTGGCCGAACAAAAACCCGACGGATTCGGAAAAACCGCCGCATTTAAGACAAAAAATGTGTCGCGAAAAGTTCACTTACCTTCACCAGGTATAGGCCGGTGAATTTCAGGGCATTCCAGCGTGCCTCTGGGGAACTTCAGCGCAGCAGCGCCACCTGGTGGACGGCGGAGGAACTACCTTAGTGAATCCCGGCCGGACCCGAATCCACCGCAGAGAACGCGCCGCTGGATCGCGAACGGACCGGGTAAGTAAATCTGCCCCAGTGAGTCTGATGGATATCCCACACTCCCCATGATCCGAGCCCTAGCAGCGTTATGAGGAAAACAGATTTTATGTGATCTTTAGTCATTTTTCTGACAGCTGTTTATTCTGATCTCTCAATACAAAAGATTTTTCAACTTGGCAAGGTGTGCATATGTTCACAAGAGATGAGATTAAGCAGCTCTAGACACATTGGGGCAGATTTACTTACCCGGTCCGTTCGCGATCCAGCGGCGCGTTCTCTGCGCTGGATTCGGGTCCGGCCGGGATTCATCAAGGTAGTTCCTCCACTGTCCACCAGGTGGCGCTGCTGCTCTGAAAAGCAGCTGAACGCACTTGAGTTCACCGGGCCGGACCAAGTGAAGGTAAGAGCGTCCCAAGCGACACATTTCTTTTTTTAAATGCGGCGGTTTTTCCGAATCCGTCGGGTTTTTGTTCGGCCACGCCCCCGGTTTCCGTCGCGTGCGCCAAAATCCCGGGGCAATGCAGGGGAAATCGGCGCAAATCGGAAATATTCGGGTAACACGTCGGGAAAACGCGAATCGGGCCCTTAGTAAATGACCCCCATTCTATCTCTTATACGTACAAATGACTGACCATGTTAAATTCTGGAGGGAGAGGAGGAAAGAAAGTTCAAAGGCCGGCACTGCTCACACCAGAATACATAAATGTTAACATGCCTCATTCTTCTTTCCTCTCCATTTGAATATTTTTTCAATATATAAGTTATAAATGTTATAAAACAATGGGAGCGTTTTATATACTATTCAATCTTTTATTATTCTTATTTCAATCTTTTAAAAATCTTATGTATTATTGTGGATTGCATTCACATATGTTGCTCTCTAAATATTCACATTTCCATGGAATGCTTTCTTCAGAAGTATCTTTTATGTTCCATACAATAGACAGACAGTACAATTGGTTTAGCAACCAAATAAATTATACAAAAGAAGTTACTTTGAAGAAGCCGAGTTTATACATCTTAAGAATGCAGAAGACACCGCATTGCATATATCACGTTGTAGCCCGTGTCACTCTACCCATCTAATAGACCTCACTGACAAAGCCATTCATCTCTTCTCCATGAGACAAGAAGGTTGGAGGACTAACAATATTTGTCATTTCATCCACAAGACAAATCACCCATAATGAAGAGGTCTGAGGTGTAAGATTTAGTTATTTTATACAACAAATGTCCGTTTTTGTTCTGTATGGATTTGTAGGATAATGTTGACCCTTCACATTAGATGAGAGTAAGTTGAACATGTAATGTGGGTGCCCCATATTTCTCCATATGTTAGGAAGAATCTTGGTTAGGCATTTTGAAGTTACACATACAGTCCCGGTGGAAACAGACTTTAGTTGTGTTAGCTGAAAGTTGTCTAACGTGTCTGGCCATTTGAAGACCTCATACTACTCGTTCTTGAATATGATGATAAAAGTCCTTAATACTTGGCAATTACTTGGTATCTCTTGGGGGAACTAATCCCTAAAGAGGACACTGTACCTGAATGTTCATTTCAGTGTCTTTGTTGGAGGCCTCAGACAGGGGGCGTTTTGAGTGGGAAGTGCTTGTAGTCAGAATTCATTGTACTATAAATAATCCTTATGACCTATTCTGGACATCATAGGATTGGGGCCCCCTATACATTTGGTGGAGCCATCAGTATATTACCACTTCAGGAAACATCCCAAATTGGCTGACCATGAAAAGTCAAAAATAGGATCAACACTTTACTAGGGTTTTGTACAATTTTACATGTGATAACTCTTCAATTGCAGAGTTTTCACATGAAATATGGCATTTTCTCGGTTCCAAATGAGAACATACGTAACCTCTGCTCTGTTGTTTATATCTCTATGGTGTATGGAAAGAATAGCTTTTGGCCGAAATAATGGCCTTCTTTAAGCCTTCCAAGGAGTTTGACCACATTAAATGCTAAGCTAGTAGGACACCTCTGAGAGCAGAGGCTGGAGATATCTGTTTCCAAGGGCAACAAGTTGGATTTAAATGATATTATGCAAATAAGTGAAGAAGGCAAAAGTAGTAAAAAAGCAGTACAGCAAAGTAATGAGTCGCTTATGGGAGTCCGCCATGTCCAATATATATCCCATGCAAGTAATAGTGGAGTATAGGGAGCTTCAAAGGGAGCATGTCAGTTAAACTTAGCCATAAATAAACATATCTTTGAAAATAGCTATTATACAGCACTACAACTATCCCTATATTATTCCTTCTCATGACTGTAAAGTTCCACAATTTGCAAAGTTAACTCACCATGTGGCATATTCATAATCTTCCAGATTAGCCGCACCTCCTGCTTCCTGATTGACAAAGGGTGCCCTCACTCTTCAGCTGAGTGGCTTGGCTAATATACCTCATTCCTCCCTCTTTCAGGAATGAGAGAGACGCTGGCTGTGTGTGACTTACTGAAGAGTCACCCACAGCCAGCGTCTCTCTCATTCCTGAAGTAGCTGAGCTGAAGAGAAAGCACACCCTTGAAACTGGAGTCATGGCTGAGCTGGAAGAACAAGAATATTCCAGAGTCAAATCAAAGGAAAGATGCTTATCGGGCTCACATGGGGTAATTTTCATAGATGGTGAGTCAACTTTACGAACTGACTGTGGAAATTTAAATTGAGGAACAATATAGGGATAGTTATACTCAGGTCTGATTCTAGCCTTTTTGCTGTCTGAGTCAAAAATTTAAATGCCAGCACCACCTCCCCCCCCCCCACCTGCTTTATTTGGCCCACTGAATTTTTAGACAAAAAAGGAAGGCACACACAGATCACTGACACTACACTTGCTGATGCTGTCTCACACACTAGTCAGCCAGTGACAGACAGGTGGCATCTAGTATGTTACAGGTGATGATTCATTCCACCAGGAAGAGGACTTTATGACTTCGCCTGTTCATGGCTTTTGACTGATGGATTCACCGCTAGATAATTTCAGCTCCATGCATCTCCACACAGCGCCCCTAAAAATGCCAAAGTAACCATATTTTAATGATATACAAGCATAGTTTTGATATATATATTCCCTCGAAGTATTAATATATAAAGCCCCCAACCTATTTATATATATATATATATATATATATATATATATATATATACACAGTTCTGTACATCATTTGCATAAGTGTCTTAAGTGCAAATGCAAATTATTTTCTTGATAGTACGGACTTGCTAGCTTTTGGCAAGTCTGTCTTTAGAAAGTCTGCAAAATTTTGGACTCTTTACCTTTTGTTATGCAGAATTAACAAATATTTCCAAGTTGGTCCCTAGAAGTTTGAGAATTCCAAATTTGTCTTATATCCAATAACTTATTTGGGAACTACCACGTATCCGGGATGTAACAGCCATGCTTATTTTTAAGATTTGTGTTCTAATTGGATTATATGGCCTTATTCGAGCCTTATCTTTTCGTGTTGCTTCCATACTTCTTTCCTGCACACAGATCAGCATCCCTGTTGGCATTTACCTAGCCTGTAGTGTATATCTACAATGAAATGCTAACAGCGGGAAGTGTATGTCTTTTATGAAAAGCTGCTTGTTTGTAGATAGCGTTTCCATTAGATCCCATGGCAAATGGATTTCATAAGCCGCTGGACACCACGCTTGGCTTCCTTTCTCAAAGTGGGTTTTATATTTTCTTCAACAGCAACATTTTTTTGTTTAAAAAACACATACATTGCATTAGTAAGTGCCCTTCTGACTGTGTGATAAGTTATTTTTATACAGATTATTGTTAAAGTGGACGTGATGTTCTAATCACGATGGTCGTGTACATACTGGGGTACATGTGAAAACTATGGGGTCTGTTCTCATGCAGATTAACAAAATTTCAGAAAAGGGTGGAGTAATGTATCCAGTACATCCGAACCTTTGATATCTACCTTTGAAAATGGTACATTAATATGAGCTTTCATCAGGGAAGTTTCTCTCTGATAATGGGCAATATTGTGCTGTGCCTTCTGAGATCAAATAGATAGGATGATAAAAGAAGTCCTTGGGAACATTCATCTCTTAGGAATATTTAGCATATTTTTTAACTGTAGCCGAGAAGTTTTTTTCAAGCAAGGAGCTAAGGACACACATGTTAATAGTTGGACCAGTTAGACAGTGTAAAGACTTTAGACTGTAGACTGTAGTTTGGGAGTTGGAGCATTAAAGAGGTTTTTTTCAGGAATTCTGTAAACTCCCTGGGATATCAAAAAAAGGAAAGCATGCTTACCCAGCTCTGGCCCTGAGACGCTTTGTTATTTCCAGTCTTCGACACCTACGTCTGGCCAGAAGATAAAGGGGATCACTGTACCCACTTCAATCAAATAGTGGCCTTCGGAGACCACTGGGTGTTTCTTCCTCTAGTACACAAGTGATATCCCTTGGTTTTGGGGGTTCACTTATAGGACCTGTTAATCTATCAAGAACTTCCATTAGGGCACATGCACCAAAGACCAGAATTACCAGAGCAACACAGGAAATGGGTGTGAGAGCAGGGTAAGTATGCTTACTTTTCTTTTTTTACTCCAAAAGCCAGAAGAACCTGGAAGCCGGAAGAAGCGCTATTTAGCATGAAACTGCCATTCCCTCTCATTAGCAAAGCCCTTCCTGGAGTGTGTTTTAACCATGATCTTCTCATTTGTGAGTATACTTGTTCAGTAAAGAAGAACTTTACCCAAGGATCTGGCAGAGAGTGCCAGTCTTCATTACCTCTCTATGTTACAAGTTGGGTACTTCTGATATTTTTGAACTGAATCCCACTTGTCGACCCCTTTCTCATACTATGTTATATCAAATACAGCACCTATTATATTTGTGGAGGCGCCTGGTAGTGCAAATTATAAATCCTTCTACCCCATACTAGTATAGCATGGTACCCATTCATATGAACTGAGATCCATGTAATACATTGCTGAACTGGGCAGGGATCAGTACAATGGAATCCATTTAAGACTATGGACTCCCGATGAAGCTGGTAGTTTGAATCATTAGATCTGTGGATGGTACCCGATTGCTGCTCTATTATACACCGTATAATCTAGACACATTATGGCATTCTGAATGTAGCTAGTCAGGATTTTGTAGTCACCATTGTTGTCCAAAATGTCATCACACTCCAAGGCCACTTTCCTCGAAGATTGAATTCTCCTTCAAGAGCTGCTCCTCCAGATTCGATTTATAGTTCACGCTGGTAACATAAACTACACAGGGTTATTTATTTGTTGCCTCACTCGTCTACAACGATCAAGTTGATATTCCCTGGTGAGAGACTTTGCATCTACTAAGACACTGATAGATATACAAGATTAAGTCATTCTGCTTCCAGAACAATACAATGTGACCTTTGAAGATGGCTCTGCCTTGGATCCCTCGCTGCCAGACGATTGCGCTGTCCTTTTCAAACTTTTGTCTTAACTTCACATTTCGCAGAAGATTTGCAGGGCTCCTTGGTAACAGGAACAAAAGTGTGACACAAGAAGGGAAAATACAGCACTGCACCTTTGGCGTTAACCTTTCTTTTACATATGGGACCACAGACTTACAAGATATTTATGTGCGTCTTCTAACTGGCTCTAATAAGTAAAAATAAAGGTAAAGTTTTTCTGTAAAAGATATGTATCACACTATGTCGGAAGATCAGCACTCACATGCACCGGGAAGAAGATGGTAAACTCCGGTGGACCTTAGCGGGGAAGCGACAAAATTACAGCCACATGCATATGCATGATTTATAAAACAAAAAATGCCTTTGTTGCCCATAGAAACCTTTCATGGCATAGCTTTTATATTGTAGTCTAGTCTTCTAATAAAGCTGTACTGTCATGGGCAAACACCACCTTTTCGTTATCACCCCCATGTATACTTGCTACAGTATAACAACTGCCAGGCCAAAAGGATGGGTTGGCTGTGCTTGTACGGTCACTCGCCATTCAGGTCACGAAAATAGTTGAGTATATTTACAGAATTATTATTGGCTCTCCCTTACTCTTGCACAGCTGACCAATCATTTTGCGCTGCTGCATCATGAAGGGTTTCATGTATTTATGACATTGCCTGCGGATATGCCACAATTGTTATAAATGAGAATACGCCTTTCAAAGAAAACTACCATCAATATCTATCATGATAAACCTTACTTATATCCAGGTACAGTGACTGTGGTAATCTTCTTATATTTTTTTTATTTATGTCCTCCTTCCTAAAATCATCTTTTAAAATTATGCTTATGAGCACCTTATGTGCAAAAAGACACAAGGTCAGACCTGGCTGCGCCGCCCGCCAGATACTACAAGTGGCCTAAGCTGACATGGGGGACATGGCTGTAATCATATGATAATTCTTCCTCTATGGGACACATTTACTAAGGGACGGTGTTTTCTGTTGGACTTTGCACGTTCTTTTGGATGCAAACTGCTTGCACAAGTATGTAAGAAGTGCCTGCACCACATTTGTGTTGCCCGCAACCGTTGTGTCGCTGCCGCACTATTCTTCTCTCGACACAAATTTGTCCACTGAAGGGGGCATCCCAGTGCTCAGTCGCACTGTGCGCCAGTTTTAGCATGCAAAGTCCAACAGAAGTGTGTTGCATTGCCCATGGACACGGTGGACCAAAAAAAGTGTTGCACTCTGTCAGAGCATTACAAAGGGCGCCAGATTCATGAAGAACGGGCGCCAGAAATCCTGAATCTGGCCCTCTGCAACCTACATAGGCACACTGCACTGTTCTTAGTAAATGGGGGAGATTTACTTACCTGGTCCATGCGCGATCCAGCGGCGCGTTCTCTGCGCTGGATTCGGGTCCGGCCGGGATTTATTAAGGCAGTTCCTCCGACGTCCACCAGGTGGCGCTACTGCGCTGAAGTTCCCTGGAACGCACTGGAATACACCGAGCCGGCCTGAGTGAAGGTAAGTGCAAGCTCCGCAACACATTTTTTGTTTTAAATGCGGTTTTTCCGAATCCATCGGGTTTTCGTTCGGCCACGCCCCCCGATTTCCGTCCAGTGCATGCCAGTGCCGATGCGCCACAATCCGATCGCGTGCACCAAAATCCCGGGGCAATTCAGGGGAAAACGGCGCAAATCGGAAATATTCGGGGAACACGTCGGGAAAACGCAAATCGGGCCCTTAGTAAATGACCCCCACTGTGTCTTAATGTGTGTGTGTGGTTGTGCATGGTACTGCAGCAAAGTTACATGCACTTATGTCCTATCAACAGAATAGGTAATAGATATCTGATATCCCATAATTATGAGAATGAAGACCCTCAGACTTGTGGCCCTCATTAATGTGATCGCTGCGCACCACAACGGCCAGACCCCAAGCCATAGTGACACAACTTCAGTACCTTGAATACAACAGTGCGGTTGTACCTATGGGTTCCAGGTGGTCAGTGGGGTCCTTGGGATGTGCACTCCCTACCAATCTATAATTGAGGTTATTGAACTCCAGGTGCACATTATACAATATCGCTTATTTTTTACCCCTGTAAGCAATAGTGCGATGTAGAAGTGAGAGCTTTGTCAGAAGGCGGCTGAGCCGCTGTCATTGATGTGGAACATTCATTATGATTATGTTATCAATCAGCCATGTAAACCTTAGGAAGTCTTACCCAGGCTCTGTGCATGACAGGTCAATTAAACACTGAGATTCATTTCGTTCTCAGCTTTTTGAAGTCTGCAAGAATTCATAAGGGCTTCTGCGCCACGCCAATGAAATAATCGCAAATGCTAGCTTATTGTTACCATTTCTGATTATTTGCCACTTTCACGCCAGGGGCATGGAGGGATTTGAACGGGGGCGGGCCTGATGGTGGGATGACGTGGGGCGTTCCTGTCCCTGAAAGTGAAAGTGCATTGTCCAACGATAATGTAATGTGCCGTGATTCACTAAGATCGTGCGCCCGATATCCTGCATGTGTCGCTTCCCTGCTCAGGTCCGACGGAGTTCACCTTCTTCCTGGTGCATGTAAGTGCTTGGGCTTGTGACAAAATTTGAACGTTAAATCCTGCGCTCAGTCCGAATCAGTCGGATCATCTGACGGCACGCCCACCCATTTCTGTAGTTTGCGACACAATCTCAGCCCAGACACCTGTTATATACCTATCCACGCCATGCAAACCCCGAATAAGGTCACAATAGAAACCATCACCTCACACAGCGGAGCAGTAGATTTGTAGGCAGTGTGACTAAATTCTTAGCAATATATGTTAATTGGAGCAATTGTTATAATAACTTGGCCATAGACAGTTTTTTATTCAGAATGTTGGGGCAGAATGGATAACTAGTGAATATTTCAAAAGAATTACAGTTACTTCTCATCGTATATTACCCAAGGCCTGTTTCATCTGACTATCATTACAGGACCAATCCGCGCCACTTACGGTATTTATATATAAATTATAGTGATGGCCACATGACATCATTTGCAGCAATAGTTATATAAACACGTGCTTAATGATGGACTGGGCTGACAACACCGCCAGGGGCGGACTGGGAATTTAAAATGGCCCTGGAAAAACTATGAAAGTGGCCCCATTTTATGGGCGGAGTCAAAACAAGTGGGTGTGGTCAGATAATGTGGATGGGGTTATAACAGACAAATTGTTGGTAGATGGCATTACTGGAAAAGATGTTCTTGTTTTGCATTAAGTGACTTTAATGTACAAGGAATGTGACCTGTCGATCAGTAAATGATGCAAACACACGACCCAATAAGCCTTAAAGACCTTTCCCCTGTGCCATACATGTACAATTCAGAGAAAGAATATATTGATACTGCCTCCTATGTACAAGAATATTGCTACAATAACACATTTCGAATAACACATTCAATCCTGCCTTCTATATACAAACCATAATACTCACCTCTATGGCACAGGTTCGTCTCGTCCCCGGTCTTCAGCAGCTTGGTGTAGAGGCGCGGGATAGTGACGTCACTGCTCCGCGCCTCTCACATCAAGCCGCGGAGCTACATGGAGGCAGGCTGTCAGCGCTCCTCCACTGAGTGTATACACAGACGCAGAAGCAGCAGTGCTGCGCTGCGTCTGTGTACTAATCTATAGTACCTGCATCGTACGATGCAGGTACTATAGATTAGATGAAAAGTTGAAGAGAGGGAGTGCGGACCGGCCCCGGACGAGCTCTGCACCGGCCCAGGACCGACCGGCCATGGGTACTATGGCCAGTCCGCCCCTGAACACTGCCATTAGGTATACTGGACATAAAGAGCTCTCCTCAAGAAGGTCCTAAGTAGCCATTGTGACTGTAAAGGTTATATGTAAAGTGCTGCTGAATATGTTGCTCTTCTGTAAATGACAAACCATAATGGATATAATGACACTTGCTCTACTTATAGATATTCCAGGTCATCAGATTTCTAATTGCTTAGCAACACACATAGCTGGATAAAACACATCACCATAGCTATTGTCAGTGATGATGGGAGCTCACATACTCATAGCACACAGCCAAATATATACTGGGAAGCTGGAAAAAAAATCCAAATGTGGTGAAATATGGCCAAAAACCGCATTGGCGTCACTTTCTTTTACTGTGCTTTCCAAATGGTACATTTTCTTTCTTCTTTGGCTCTATACAATCATGGTGATACCAATTTTATATAGGTTTTATTGTGTGCAATTTTCTGTTATGGGGTTGACCAGCAGGAGTAATCATTTTAATATTTTGATAGATCAGGAATTTTGGAACACGGCAATACCAAACATGTTTGTATTTTTACTGTTTGTTTATTTTTATATAAAAATGTTTATATATTGAATTTTTGTTTAGTTTTTCTAACATTTTTTTAAATACATTTTTCTACTATTTTTATACCTTCCAGGGTAATTTAACTCTAGACAGTCTTAAGTGGCTTAAAGGGAACCTTCACCAACGCACTATTTTACATTAATGACATGTTCCGGCAGCTAAGAATCAGGTATCCCTCCCATGGTTCCTAGTGACCGACGTCACATAAAAGGGGGGGGGGGGGTTGGCGTGAGGTTGAATCCAAGACTCCAGGATATCAGGTGGACGCTGGCAGGGAGCCAGGTACCATACTATAATGCCAATATTAGCCAATGTACACATCCCACAAACATGACAAAAGCACATATGCTTTTGTCATATTAAGGGCTTTTGGAACATGTTATTAGTGTAAAATAGTGTGTTGGTGACAGGTTCCCTTTAACGGGGAAAATGTCATAATTCCTAGCTGTGCAACTATTTCAGGGCTTTTATGCCAGAAAACTGGCACCGCCACCACCCCCACCACCGCCACCAAGGGGTCTCATAACAGAACCAATACGTATTGTAGCAAAACAAATATAGCCTTATTGCCCATATTAACCAATAAGAGCTCCGCTTTAAAGGACATCTACCACCAGGATGAAGGATTGTAAACCAAGCACACTGACATACTGGTATGTGCCCCTCTGGTAGGATATGCTCTTCTCTTAGCTTTTTATTCCCTAGTTTTTACAAAAAAAGGGTTTTTTGCATAATTTTTAAAGGCTTTTTTTCTTAAAGAAGAGTGGATTCTTCCAGAGGGGGCACACACCAGTATGTCAGAGTGCTTGGTTTATAATCGTTCATCCAAGTGGTAGATGTCATTTAAGTTTTTAAACTGCTGTGTTAAAATGAAAGCTGATGATATAATGATATATGAGATCCATGTCCAAAACACAAAAGAATCCAAGAAACTAAAGCATCTGGAATTGGATTTGCGGGTTTAATAATGATCATCATTAGGTTTTTGTAGCCCTGTTGATTTAGCGGTTTTTTGTTTTTTCCTCTCCACATATCTCCAAGTGTCCATGTGGACTGTAGGTGGATCTGCCTTCCTCTCTCAATGCAGAATCTCCCTTCATTCCCTTGCCAGTATTTTCCGTGACTCGCCCCCTCCCTCCATCTGCTGGCTTCTCGTTTTTTGTGGAAGTGGAGGAAGGTGGACATGGAAAATACAAAGCAAATCATTATTAGATTAATGCAAACCAAAATTTACGATCAAATACAAAATAGACGGACGCAGAATATGTTTCAGTCTCGCACTGTAGATGTGTCGGTGTGGTGAGGAACATGCATTATATATAAGGTGTGGTTTTGAAGCTTAGTGGTTGAAACGGAAATTACAGCACCAGTGGATTGTGGGTAGGAGTGATAAAATATTATCAAATCTTCAAGCAGGTAGAATGGGAGATTTGTTTTGTGTGATTGTAGAGTGTAAGAACATGGAAAAGGGGAGATACTGCATTGTGCACAGGGAAGTAAGGGAATGTTGTCAGTAGTAAAAGAACTGGGGCCACTTCTGTGGATACTGCGGGGAGAGGGGGGGCTGCTTTGGGTACTGCAGAATTTAGTAGGCTGCTGTGTGTACTTTGGGAAGTAAAGGTGTGTACTGCAGAAAATAAGGGACTGCTGTGGGTTGCTGTGAAAGTAGGGGACTGCAGTGGGTAATGTAGAAAGTATGGTACTGCAGTGGCTAATGCAGGAAGTAGGGGGCTCCTGTGGATATTGCAGGAAGTAGAGGGCTCCTGTGGATACGCAGGAAGTAGGGGGCTCCTGTGGATACTGCAGGAAGTAGGGGGCTCCTATGGATACTGCAGGAAGTAGGGGGCTCCTGTGGATACTGCAGGAAGTAGGGGGCTCCTGTGGATACTGCAGGAAGTAGAGGGCTCCTGTGGAAACTGTGGGAACTAGGGGACTGGGAAAGTAGAGGAATTTGTGTGTTTTTTGGAAAATAGGGGACTGCTGTGGGTACTGTGATAGGTAGGGGACTTTTGTGGGTGCTGTGGGAAGTAGGGGATTTCCGTGTGTACTGGAGGAAGTAGGGGACTACTGTGGGGAGCACTGCAGGGAGTACTGGGCAGCTGTGGATACTGCAGGGAGTAGAGGATAATGTAAATACTGTGGTAAGTAGGGGACTGTGTTGGGTACTGCAGAAATTAGGGGACTGTTGTGTGTACTACTAGAGGACCGGGAAAGTAGAGGAATTTGTGTTCTCTGGGAAATAGGGGGCTGCTGTGGATACTGTGGGAAGTAGGAGACTGCTGTGGGAAGTGGGAGACTGTTGTGGGTACTGTGGGAAGTAGGAGACTGTTGTGGGTACTGTGGGAAGTAGGGAGGTGCTATGGATACTATGGGAACTAGGGGACTGGGAAACAAGGAATGCTGTATATTCTCTCGAAAATAGGTGGCTGCTGTGGGATGTGTGGAAAGTAGGGGACTTCTGTGGGTACTTAAGGAAGGCAGGGACTGCTGTGGGTACAGCGGTAAGGGAAGAATATTGTGGGTACTTAAGGAAGGCAGGGACTCTGTTTGTACTGCGGTAAGGAAGGACTACTGTGGGTACCGTGGTAAGAAAGGACTACTGTGGGTACCGTGGTAAGGGAGGACTACTGTGGGTAGTGCAGGGAGTAGGAGACTGTTGTGGATACTGCAGGGCATAGGGGAATACTGGGGATACTGTGTGAAGTTGGGGACTGCTGTGGGTACTGAGGGAAGAAAGGGACTGCTGTTGATATTGTGGGAATTTAGGAACTGATGTGCTGTTTGTGTATATATGTGTTAACCCTGTGGTTACATTAAGAATTGTGGCCCTTCAAGGAATTGTGTTGAATTGGTTTCATGCAAAAATAAGTGCAAAAATAAGCTAAAAAAGCTCTGCGCTATGAGTCACTGTAAGATTATAAGCCCTTTCCAGGTAAATAGTATTACTTATATCTGAGAGCATTTATCCCTTTAGTTATTACCACAGGAACAACCCCACTTATAGGAACTCACTGCTGTATAGTTTTATTTGACCTTTATTTCATAAATACATATTTTCCATTTTTCCATTTTTCTTTCTTACATTCAGCAAGTGGGTGATTTCCTTTATTACTTGGCTTGTGGCGTTCTCTGGTTACACACACATATTCTGTTGTGTCATAGCACCACCATGTGGAAAATAGGGTTATTGCATTCTTGCATTTATTTTCCCCAGTTTATTACATTAAATTGTGAATACAGTATCTCTTTCTAAATTGGTATACATATAGGGGGACATGTATCATTATTTCTGCTAATCAAATTGTCTCATTTTTGCAACTTTTGTCATATTTGCGACTTTTTTTGTGACTTTTCACCTGTCGTTTTTCAAGTACGCCTTGGCTGCACCTTGTGCAGTGTGTCTTATGTATCTTAGTTTCCCAGATGTTCCATGCGACTTTTCACTTATGTATCACTTTTTTTTGCTTATTTTTGCAACTTTTTAGGCGCAAATCTGCACCTGGTCCAGGGCAGGTGCAAAGGAAGTTTTTTTTTTCATGGACCCGATTTTAACATGTAAATAGGAATTATTTCACATTATTTCCCCTTCATTTCCAAAAGGTACAACCCTCAAGCTACTGGCGACAGCATTTAGGATTTTTTTAACCCTTTGAGTGCTGCATAGTAATTAAGACAAAGTGGGGTTGAAATTTAGAATGATCTCATTTTGTCAGTAATGCGTTCATATAGCCCTAAATATATTTACACGTTTCCAAAATATAAAAAGAGAAAACACATCTTAAAATTTGTTTTGCAATTTCTCCTGAGTACAGAGCCCAGCGAGACGCAGAAGGGAAGGAGTGCCCTGCAGCTGCCAGTTGTGTCCTATAGAACCTGGACATTAGTTTCCTCATTACCGCCCTTTTGTAGGCTATAAAATTTTAGTTTTTCCTTTAGTTGGGCCATGTGACGACATTTTTTTGCAGGATGAGATGCATTTTCCAGTGATACTATTTTGGAGTTGCTATTTCCGACTGTTATCATTTATTAACTTTTTTGGGGGGGACACAGAGAAGAAAAGCATAAATTCTGTAATGGATTTTTAATTTTTTTGGTGTTCACCGTGTAGCGGTTAACTTTATTCTAAGGGTCAGTGCGATTATGGGGATACAATACTTTGATATTTTTTCTTATATTTTACAAAATTTGCAAAATAATAAAACGCATACCTATCATTCTTGCATCGCCATATTCCAAGTGGCATAACATTTTTATTTTTTTGACTATGGAGCTGGTTGATGGCTTGTTTTTTGTGTGACATAGTGTACTTTGCACCAATATCATTCTGGAGTAGATATATTTTTATATCACTTTTTATTGCATTTTTGTGAGGGATGAAATAGGTAAATAATCATACTTTATGGTGGTTATTTTAACCGTCTTTTTTTTTAATGGTGTTCATCGCACAGGTTCATTAATAATTTTATTCTATCGGTCGTTACGGACGTATTTATGCTATATTTGTGTGGTTTGTGTTATAATTTTGACTTTTTTCACATTATTAAGGGTCGTGCTGCTCACTTTTGTCAGTCTGTTTGCCTTTTTCAGGGATTGCACAGCTTGGACAGGTATTTTACAGGTGTCTGCACTGGGATTGTGGCGCACACGGTCCTTTTGTGGCGCAACTGCGCTGGCTTACGCTGGTATACAATGTATTCATAGAGGTGAGGGTTATGCTATACTGTAGTGGAAGATTTTCTGCAGAACTGATGCCTGTGGATGTCATCTATGGAGAAGTCTCTTCACCAGCAGATGATGCTGTTGATCATAAAATGCATTGAAGATCAAGAGAGTTTTCAATACAGATTGAAACAAAATCGAAGAAACTATTGTAAGATGCTCAAAAAATTAGGGAAAATTCTCAAGCTCTTGTTGTAAAAAAGTCACAATTATTTGTGCTGATCTGTATTATAACACCAAATTAGTCGACCCGATAGTTATAGGCAGGGAAAGGAGCCCTAATCGGGTTTAAAACAGAACCAACAATTTGAACATAAGTGAAACAACACTCAAAGCTAATAAATGTACATAGAATTCAATCTTTATTAGTGATACACATAAAGTTTACAATGAAGGCAAACGATGGACAAACAACAATGGGTTAAAAACCATCTGTGGCACGATAAATGGCTAACTCTAAGCACACAGGTAGGTAAAAAGAGTCATATAAGGTTACCCAAAGCCTAAATTCATTATAATGTAAGGCTGAAAAGGCACACATCAGAAACCATATAGGAAAAACGACTGAAAAAAAAAGTATAACAGATACCATACCAACTTAGGCCACACACAGAGATGCCCCGACACGTGTTTCGCTATGAACGCTTTATCAAGGTTTTTAACCCATTGTAGTTTGTCCATTGTTTGCCTTTATTGTAAACTTTATGTATAGCATTAATAAAGATTGAATTCTATGTACATTTATTTGAGTGTTATTTCACTTATGTTCAAATTGTTGGTTCTGATCTGTATTATGTATCTAGTAGTGTAGATTTGTACCAAGTTAGCCATGGAGAGCAGAAGAAGAGTGAAGAAATCAGGCGATACCTTTTTGAGGGTGATGATGTTGATGATATATATCAGTGGTGGAGAACCTATGGCACGGGTGCCAGAGGTGGCACTCAGAGCCCTCTCAGTGGGCACTCAGGCTGTTGCACCATGGCAGGGTTCGCCAGACAGGGATCCTCCTGCAGTCCCAGGACTTGCCATGCTTAGCATTATTTTAATGTGGAGCATCCTGGTATACCTGAGACTGCAGGAAGAGAGAGGAGGTGTGGACAGGGTCAGGCTATCATTGGAGCCCCTCCTGTTCTACCCCTGTTTAGGAGGCTGTCAAGGGAAGCTCCAGTGACAACTCAAATTTCCTCTCCTTCTGACAAAGATATTGGTGCCCTCAGGCCCATTTAAAGCTGTGGTACAGCACGGAGCAAGAAAATTGCAATGAGTTACTGCTTGAATTGCTGTTTTGGCATTTGCAAAAAAAATGCAGGTTTTGGGTTGCAGTTTGGGCAATTTACAGCATTTTATACACACTCGGCAGTGATCATCAAAGGATATAAAAAAAAAACTTTAACACCTTATAAAGTGGTCTTAACATTCATGGCATCTGCATGACCCCCTACCTCTGACCACAAGCAGATAAGAGCCAGTGCTGTCTTGTCATGCCTCCCAGGTTTTTAGTGTGTTTATGGCCGTCCTGTTGTACAAAAGATGCCCATGTATTTATTAATCTGTTGTTTCAAAGTTTTTTGTAATATCCTTTGATGATCAATGTCAAGTGTTTATAAAATGCTGTGAATTTTCTGTTTCATGTCTGACCAAAAACACTAGTAGTCTTGAAAGCTCACCATCAAATATACTCAGTTATCCTCTAAAAGTTATCGCCTGATTTCTTCACTCTTCTTCTGTATTATGTATCCACAGCCATAAACCATCTGTGTGCCGTCATACGATGTTATTTCAAGCCATTGTATACTTCAATAACATGGTTTGTGATGGACTGTACTACTACAGATTCAGTGCATAAAATAAGGTGCATAGAGTTACAGCATAGGCATATAGTAAGCAATGGCCCTATACTACATATCCATACATGGACAGATTTATCATCTGCATAGAGCTTGTCCATTCTTCTTGCAGATTTTGCATGTCACTGATCAGCCCCTCAACCCCACCTATTTTATGATATATGACTCATTTTTCTCTTCTGACTAGAAAATCATGAGAAATTCATGAGAAAATGAAATATTTCTTAAAGAGTTTGTCCAGGACTCTGAAACTGATCATGCTAAAAAAGTGATCATTTAAAAGGGATTGGTGAAATTATGAAGCTTGCCAAAAATCTGAACAAAGCTTAGTATTGGGCCATCTGATTCTATTTCCACCTTCCACAGTTTTGTCTACATTGGTGCTGTGGCAATTGTGGCCAAAAAAAAACAAAGTGGGGCAGATTTAGTTAGCGGTCCATTCGCGATCCAGCGGCGCGTTCTCTGTGGTGGATTCGGGTCCGGCCGGGATTCACTAAGGCAGTTCCTCCGACGTCCACCAGGTGGCGCTGCTGCGCTGAAGTCCGCCGAGGCCCGCCGGAATGCACTGAAGTTCACCGGCCTATTCCTTGTGAAGGTAAGCGCGAGTCCCGCGACACTTTTTTTTAAAAAATGCGGCGGTTTTTCCGAATCCTTCGGGTTTTCGTTCGGCCACGCCCCCCCGATTTCCGTTGCGTGCATGCCAGTGCCGATGCGCCACAATCCGATCGCGTGCACCAAAATCCCGGGGCAATACAGGGAAAATCGGCGCAAATCGGAAATATTCGGGTAGCACGTCGGGAAGACGCGAATCGGGCCCTTAGTAAATGACCCCCAGTGTTCTTACTCTGGTCCAGAATCCTCTGCACCTGGCCAGAATTGCTATAGGGTCAGGGTACCCGCTTCCTTTTTTTACCTCGGACCACAGATATCTTCTTTTGAGATACTATCGTTGAAGGATTTCAGAGATTGAGTAAAGCAAGTCCTAGGCCCCAGTGATTGTTGGAGGCACAGATTGGCTGAAGCAGGTCCTGGACCCTCGTGGTTTTTTGGAGGGCATGTTTGGCTGAAGCAGGTTCTGGACCGCCGTGGTTGTTGGAGGGCATGTTTGGCTGAAGCAGGTCCTAGACACCTGTAGTTGGAGGAGAGTCATGGACGTATTGAAGCATGACCTGCCCCCCATTCCCCTTCACACATTGATCTCAATGGGAAACAGTGTTAAAGGTTCATTCCTTTAGCAACCAGACTAGACCAGACAAATGGCTTTTAAAATTTTGCTATTTTAGTTAGAAAAAAACTACAAGAGAGCCACCGGGGGCTACTCCGCATGTGCAGAAACCCCACCCTCATCCCAGGGCACAGGTGTGTCCCAGCAGCAGGTACGTCTTCTGCAGCTAAACAGGTTCTATATGCCTACAGCAAAGAGGAGAGACCAGTTGGTAGGTGGGTTTGCAGTCACAACCAGGGCCGAGAAGTAGTCTTCACCCTTGGAGATGTCTGAGGCTACTCCACGCCCCCAGTAGCCTCTGCAAGTAATCTGAATAAACGAATAAACATTATTCCACTAAGGGCTGAATAAAATATTAAGATAAAAATGTTGTGCTGATGCTGCACTTAGGGGTATCTCCTTTGGGAACTGCTTCAGAAAGTAGATTACCGATAGTAGATTTCCTTTAATGGTGAAAACCTGTTGTTCAGGTTCCCTTTAAACACATTTTCTAGTTAATCTATTGTTTTTTTTTTCTTAAGTTGTGATCTAAACCTCCGAACATTCTGCACCTAGATACCTAGTCCCTAAGTACATGATGTTTCCCCCCCTCGAGTGCTTGGCGTTTGAACGCAATTTATTGAGGTCACAGAAGGAAAGAAACACATTTTTTGTGATGTTGTCTACACTACTGACATCCTTTTAGCATCATTGTGATGTAACTGTTGCCGTGGAGATCTGATTCTAACAGAAAATAATGAATTCTGCCGAGTTCTCGTCTGCACCGATAAATAGCAAGTGCCTTTGTGCTCAGCTCTTGTAAGACAACCGGAAGCGAGAGCTCTAGGAAGTGCTTATATGGTATCCAGACAAGTGTGACCAAGCATACAAATGGCCTCTATCTGTGTGGCCCTGTGGTGTGATCAGAGATGAACCACTACACAAGATTCTTTTGTGTAACTATACTCTTAGGCAAGAATCTCAGATATGCCCATCTAGGGATAAATTATTGATGGCCATTATAGAGAACCCACAATTGGCTACGATTAGTGGGGTTGTTTTATCCTGAGATCAACATCTATGAAAGCAACAATTTGGAGCATTACTGACAATGCTTTCTATCTCTATCTGTATCTGTATCTCTAAGCATTACTGACAATGCTTTCTATCTCTATCTGTATCTGTATCTCTATCTTTGAGCTGGTGCATGGAGACTAGCACCATTGTCCCTCCGCCTCCTCTCTGCCTAGAGAGTTTCTTAGACGCATGAGAGGAGCATTTGAGTTTCTTAGACGCATGAGAGGAGCATTTAGACTAGCTTCAATGTACCCTCCCCTCCTCTCTGCCTAGAGAGTTTGTTATAAGCATGAGAGGAAAATTTAGACTAGCTTCAATGTGAACAAGCATGTGAACAAGCATTAGGCTGGCTCCAATGTCCCTCCCCCTCCTCTCTGCCTAGAGAGCTTCATAGAAGCATGTGAACAAGCATTAGACTAGTTCACTCCCCCTCCTCTCTGCCTATCTGCCTAGATATTTTCTTAGAAGCATGAGAGGAGCAGTTAGATTAGCCCCAATGCCCCCCCCCCCCCCCCCTCCCCCTTTTTGGTGTTACATATAACTTTATGGACATGTTCTGGGTTTGAATGGTCATCGTATCAGTCAATTTTCCCAACAACAAAAAACTATCACAAAATAAAAGGGAATAAAAAAGAAAGTGTGTTCTTAGATAGTTCTGCATAGAGAAGGGTTAAAAACATGAATATTCGTTGATATTATCCTTATCAGAATGTAGTAACATATAAAGTGAATATTTCCATTATCTGTGAGGAGCAGCAGCTCCTGTGTGCAGCAAATGCTCCCTGCAGCCTGATGGCTAAGAATCTGGAGGGGGGGTGTACACTTCAGGGGGCTGTATCTCTGGCTCTGTGACACCTAGAACCTCACTTCTTTTTTCCTATGAAAGAAGAGGGTCTCCTCTTTTATATGAATCTAAATTTGTGTTTCTAGTTTTAGGAAAATGGAGATAATAACTGTTGAACTGCCGTTGGGAGTGATTTTTATATATAAAAATGGCACCTAACATTCTCACTTTAAACCTGAATATCTCTGGATCCCTGGCACCTAGAAACAAAATTCAAGATTCATTTGAAAGAAGAGATTCTCCCCTTTCAGGGGGCTCTGGGCAATTGCCACCTTTGCCTACCCATAGCGCCGGCCCTGGACCTGACTAATGGTGGAGGGAAGAGAGGGCTGCCATATTGCTATGATCCATGTTATGGAGGACTCCTCTGTGCAGCAGATAGTCATGTATGTCTGCAGTTACCTTGTATCTGCTGCTGTAGGCTCCTGTGTGACCTGACTAATGGTGGAGGGAGGAAAGGGCTGATACATTGCTATGATCCATGTTAGGGGAGGACTCCTCTGAGCAGACATGTCTGGCTGCAGTTACCTTGTATCTGCTGCTGTAGGCTCCTGTGTAGCTGGTGAGCACAATCTCTGCCCCTCCTCCTCTCTCACCTCCTATTGGCTGCAGTGTGTCAGGTGATCTCTCAGTGTGCAGAGTAGCTGTGAGCCCGTGGAGTGATCTGTAGTGGAGAACAGCTGACTGACTCCCTGTGCGCAGACTCGGCCAGATCAGCTGTTGCTCAGGACGGGACACAGCTACCACCGGGGGGCGCCAGCAACCAGAACAAAAGGAGTTATCTCAGTAAGCCTGCAGATTTTGTAATAAGTGTAAATGGTGAAAGTACTTTTAACAATGCATTGGACCCAATTACAGCAATGTGCAATGGTGACACAACCCCTTTAAAGTGAGTTTCTTAGACGCATGAGAGGAGCATTTAGACTAGCTTCAATGTAGCCTCCCCTCCTCTCTGCCTAGAGAGTTTCTTATAAGCATGAGAGGAAAATTTAGACTAGCTTCAATGTGAACAAGCATGTGAACAAGCATTAGGCTGGCTCCAATGTCCCTCCCCCTCCTCTCTGCCTAGAGAGCTTCATAGAAGCATGTGAACAAGCATTAGACTAGCTCGCTCCCCTCCTCTCTGCCTAGATATTTTCTTAGAAGCATGAGAGGAGCAATTAGATTAGCCCCAATGCCCCCCCCCCCCCCCCCCCCCCCCCACTCTGACACATTCGAAGGCAGGGGAGGAGGGGGATAGCGAGGCTATCGGCGGCCCCCCCCCCCCCCCCTCTCTGCTAGATTTTACTAGAAGCATGAGAGGAGCAAAGTATATTGAACAAGAAATGTTTTCTCTGATATTTCTTGGATTTAACTTGCACTATTTATTTATACAAAGTTTGATGAAAAGTTTACCTTGTTCTGGCACACAGCCTCCTTTAGTACTTATTGATTTCACCTTTTTATGTGCATCTTCAACAAGTAACAAGTTATAATAAAATCAGTTTTTCATATTTTGAAGTCTTTGATTGCTGAGAATGTTCACTCTTCATCACAGTTAAAGATTTATGTGTACCATTCTTGCTGAGATGAGAGATCTTCCTTGATTTCAGACGTGCAGGTTTTGGCAGATTTAATATCGATGTCAGGACTATAGTTTGTCCAAAATAATTATGTTAAAAAGTAACTTTCACCACATTCGACAAACCCCTACTTTTTGCATCCGTTCAATTGGATTGTTCTACTGATTCTGATTTAGTTAAAATTTTCTCCCAAGCTTCCACCTTGAGTGACAATATGCTAATGAAAATTCTATGTCAGATTGGTGGTCCTGGACTGGGGTAGAGAGCTTATCTGACAATAAAGACCTTAAAAATAATTACCTTGATTGCTCAGTAATGGTAAGGAACAGAAAGGAAATTCCAGCTCTAATACAGTCAGTGCAATAGCATCTATTAAAAGAGGCAAATATTTAGGGTTGATGGCAGGGTTGCGCCTGCTTTGAGGCATGTTGAGCCTATTGCCTCAGGTTGGCACCACATACAGGAAGTGTCAGGGTCACAGTTAGGATAATTTTGTGGAGGAAACTAGTTTAGAGGCAGAGCAAATTTGTGGGACTGCCATGCATGCACTAGCATCAGTTCACGCCCGATGTCAGTATGGGTTAGATACACTCAATGGACAACCCACTCAATAAAAAATAACTTGACATGTTACTATTGGATGGGTGGGGTGAACTTCTTTCTATAGTTCCCCTTGGGAAGCATATTGGTTAGATTTACCCCTGGTTGTTGGAGTTGGTTAGGTGTCCTCTTTATTTAGGATTTGTGACTTCATTAGTTTTAGTACATTATAAAAACACAATTGCACAGCATACACATGTTCAGTCCATATGTATTTTTAGTAAGGTTTTTTTTTCATTTATCACCAGAAAGGCTTCATTTCTTACACTAGTATATTATGCTTGTTCAACACATATTGTATAACACTAGTAATAAAAGATTAAATCTTTAAAATTCAAAAAGCATTTTAGCAGATCAGATCCTTAAAGAGTTTCTAATAAAAAGCTTTATAGAAAAAATCACCGAAAAAGCCATACTCTACATATGTCACAGCTCTGTCCCCAATGCTGTCCTGAGAGCTGCCCGCTGTTCTGCACTTCCTGGTCCAGTGATGATGATGAGGAGTTGCTTTATGAATAGGACTGTTAATGTACAGATCATACTGTGCAGATGCCCGCACTTACTGTAGGATGATGGTTGGGGGCCTTAAAAGCATTTAGTAGCAGTCTCTGTGCTGCAGCCCTCCTCTCCTGCTGGTAAGCTATGTTGATCATCAGTGCGACAGTGCAGAGTGGAAAAATACACCTTTGAGGTGAAGAATTGAATTTGAAATAGTCAAAATTACCTAGGGAAAAGTACAGTATATTAACATTTATACGTGCAGGGCCATACAGTTTATAAGGTACCGTACCTCTGCATGCCTCTGAATTTATACTCAGTCACAGATTAACCATTACTGCATATGCATAATCCGCTTTCCATCTATGTCTTTCCTGTTTCCCAACAATGTACCAGGATGAAAAAAACTTTTAATCTATGTGTTTAGAAACATCATAAAGGTTGCGAGCTGAGTGATAATGTCTCCAACACTGTGATTAACATCTCTGCTATAACGTCTCTGCCCATCTTCCCTAAAGACATGCACTTTCGTCTGGTGTCTTGGTTTTCTTGCTTCTTTTGCACCTTGTTCCCCAGGAGCCAGCCACAAGACAATGGGGCACATTTACTAAGGGTCCGAACGGCGCACTTTCTTCGGGTTTCACAATTATTTCGGTTTCGCAACAAATTGCCCCAGGTTTTTTGGCGCACACGATCAGATTGTGGCGCATCGGCACCGGCTTGCATGCAACAGAAATGGGGGGGCATGGCCGTCGGACAACCCGACGGATTCTGACAAACCGCAGAATATAAAAAAGGAATTGTGTCGCAAGATCAGGCACTCACATGCACCAGGAAGAAGCAGATGAACTCCGGCGAACCTCGGCGCAGAAGCGACGGATGCAGGAACTCGGGCGCACAATCTTAGTGAATCGCGGCAGACCCAAACCCTCGTCACACAACGCACCGCGGGATCGCGACAGGACCGGGTAATGTCAATCACTGTGTTGGAGGTGCAGTGAGGCTGGGACTGAATCACTCAGGTCTAAGGTAGTTCTCTTCTGAATTATATTCCATATAAACCGTAACAGAACCCAATGGTAGCATTATCTTTAACATGTTCATAAGAGATTACCTATAAAACCATTTTTGTCCACCCAGTGGAGCCTGTATGGTAGTGCTTAGTGGCCAACACACTCCCCATGCACATGGTTTTGTATTCTCCATCCAGCTCCGTTTAGCTATTAAAATTATATTAGTAGCTGTAACAGTTGGGTTGACTGATGTAGACCTGGTGATGGCAAATTAACTCTGAAAATTGTCAATAAAATGTTTTTTGGGTCATCTAAGTGACTGACACATTCTACCGTGTTTTGTTGTAATTGAAGGTAGTTTTTAAATGAAACATACAATGGCTGTCACATATCTATGGTCCAGAATGTTTAGTTGATCCTATATCTTTAGACTAAGAAGTATCATTAAGTATTATTGTAACTTATCTTCCAGGTGATGTGCCTTCAAGATTTCTTCGGAGATGATGACATTTTTATTGCTTGTGGACCCGAAAAGTTCCGTTACCAAGATGACTTCTTACTGGATGAGAGCGGTAAGGCAAGACGTTCACCAGTTAGACAGCATTTCAGCACTTGTTCCTTCCTCCAAGTTTGTGTCATACAAACATCTTAGAGATTTTTATCTCATTCAAGATCAACAAGTCATGTGCCAAAACAAATTATTTCTATTGCAATATCAAAACCAGATGGAGACACGGTAAAGGATTTAACAGTTCAAACATTGGCAGCATCTTCATGTGTCTCCAGACGTTATCCTCAGACTTGGACAATGTGGCGTCTCTACCACTAGCAATGGTAGAACAAGGAAACAAGTTTATTATCATTATCCAGGATCCAGCATTAGAATTTTATATTAAAGGGAATGTAACAGCACATTATCTGACCCATGGGCTACATAAGATACCAACAGACCCTGTCTTTGCAGTGAACTATATTTAAGGTCAGCTGCACACAAACAGTGGTGGCGCTGCAGTTCTTCCGCCAAGATGTGTGTATTGTGCAGTCTGTTTGGATTGTCCATTTCCATGGGCATTCCACACGTTCATTAGTAGATGGCCTTACTCTGAAATGTCTTCATATTTCATTACAAATTTAGTTCAAGAGCTATGAATGGGGAGAAGTATTTAAGAATATGGATATGTTCGATATTGCAACAAAAATTGCAACTTTTTATGTCTTACCCAAAAGTAGATATATTAGGGCAGGCATTATAGAGAAGGAGTGGCCTTCTCCATCTCCATCTACAAATCTTATGAAACGTGACCCCAAAAACCCAACCTAATTAAGACTACCATCCAGTGGCCAAGTAACAGTGCCTTGGGGGATTTGCAGTTCTGTCCCATGTAGAGAATAGAATTAAGCTGTAACAGTGTAAGAACCCTGTGATCTTTCCAAACATCTGATTGGGGGGAGAGAGGACACTAGGGGTCAGATCCATGGCAATCGTCAATTGATCACCACTAATTTTAGACCGTCTGACAAGATTGTGTGGAAGCCTTCAACAAAGGTGAAGGCTATGGGGATATCCCTTTTAACCATATATATATATATGTTATAAAGAAAGATGATAGCATGATAAAGTTGACTTGTTACACAATAACCACATACTTTAACAATTGTTACCATCTTTAGTTCTGACAGTGGTGTAAAATGGTGGTATTTTTGAAGAGATGAGCACATTTTGTGCATCTAGATGATCGCAGTCATACTTGGATACGTATGACAAGCTGGTTAGTAGCAAATGGATTACTAACTACTTTGCGGTGACAGCATTGTATGTTTGTGCCAAATATCACGGAACATACATAGACTTTTCCTGGAATCCTAGTGATAAAACGAACACATGCGTGCAGATTCATTTACTCTAAAAATATTCTTGTACAGCTCATCGACACTTTGTGAAATCATATTCCTATTTCAGTAATTGGATTGAAGGCATAATAGTATTTTAAAGGGAACACATGATAGCAGTTTGGGACAATAAGCCACCCAAAAATCTCCCAATATGGGATTTGTCTGTGGCAGTACTAAAAAAAGCATCAAACACTTATATTTCCTGTTTCAGCTCCTCCTGGGGGCTGTCTAGTGGGTTGCTCCTGACCCCAGTGACATGCGCAGTAAAGCCAAGTAATATTTGGCTTTTGGCAAAGCCAAATACTCCATAATGACTTGTCTTTTACAAAGACACTTCTCAGCTCCTCCTGCTCTATAACATGCTGCCTGCAAATAGGACACTAAACTTCCTGTGTATGTGGTGAATCAATAGAACTTTCTTTAGTCATCAAAGAAGATGTGAGAATAAATGGAATGTGAAAACCAGGACAAACATGAAAGTGGGGATAGATAAATTACAATTGTTACTACATCTTTTCAGGTCTTATGTTGGGGCTTCATAGGCTACCACATAGACCGGCATTACTTATGTGTTGTGATCGCATTGAGGCATCGGCAGCCATTGTTTTATCCCCTATTAAAAATTACTCCATGATCTGCTATAAAAAATAATATATATGCTGCTGCTTGTTTGTTTCTACTTTTTTGGCTGAATATACAGCAATTTCTGGTTCCTAAAAATGGACAAATAAGAAGAAAGAGGAAGGAGAAAGAAAGATTGAGAAACTAGTTTGTCTAGCCTGCTATCCTTAGAATCGGGAGGAACATAAAAAAAGTACAAAAACAATTTTATTATATTATTATATTTATTATACACCACACTTGTGGAGCACGGATCCCCCTTTGCTGGCCTCTTTGCCGCCAGCAGCACAAAGTGGCATAAAGTGGGAAATAATCACAATTATGGGGTTCAAGTGTACATATATGGCTATTTTATGTGGGCTGTACCCTGTATTTTATTATGAGTTTTTATGGTTTTCATTCATTAAAATGAGTTTTTATGCATGATAAAATATATATTGATTGATAAAATATATATTGATTGCCAATACTAGTGTATTCCCTAATTTTTTTCATTTGTGATGCTTAGTTTTCTCCTTCGTTCTCCAATAACTCCTTAATGAAATATTAATATATATATAATCAAGCACCAGGAATAAATTATAACAATAACTATATTGTATTTCTTAAAAAGACATGTCCAGCACACAGTCTTAGTATTCTCTCTTGTATTTTCGAAAAAAAAATATCCTGAAAATTACAACTTATAGTATTCCTCAAACTTACACCTGTCTTGGACCTATTTGTCTCACTGTTACCTTACAATACTAGTCTTAGTAGTATTTGCATCAGTGTTAGCTTACACTACTAGTCTTAGACCATTTTGTGCCACTGATTGTTCTCTTACTGGCTGAGGAGGTCATAGATAGGTTTCATGAGAAGTTTTTGAGCGTCCTTCTCATATAATGTATATATATATAATAATCTTTATTCATAGTTGCTGTTGGTAAATATGTAAGGGGCAGTCTTGGCACTTTTTCATCTCCAGAATCATACAGTAATATCTTACTGTACTATCTTAGTACTATTTTCATCATACAGCGATACCTTACAATACGATTCTATTTGAATCAGTGTTAACTCACACAACCATTCTATAAGTATTTGCATTAGTCTTAAAGATGACCTGTCAGCTTGGAAAACCCACAGACCAAATATGGCCCCCATAATCCTCCCCCCAGCCCCTTTACCTAGAGGTTTTTTAATTAATTTATGTACAGTAATTGATTAACACGATCCGACTCTTACCAAATAGAGGTCGGATCGTGTATCTGACACACCCCAGCACGCCCCCGCCAGGGACACATTGTAGGAGAAGCCGGCACCGCAACCTGGCTCACTACATTGTCAGCCGCGCCGCACTGTCAGCGGCTGTGGCCGAGCCGGCTTCTCCTACAATGTGACTGCTGGCAGGGGCGTGCTGGGGGTTGTCGGAGCCCCTAATGATAACGCCGACTGCCAGCGCGCGGATACAGACCCGACCTCTTATTGGTAAGAGGTCAGATCATGTTTAATCAATTTATGCACATAAATTACGGTAATTAAAAAACGGCTAGGGAGAAAGGGTGGCGGGAGGATTATGGGGGCCACATTTGGTCTAGGGTTTTCCGAGCTGACAGGTCCTCTTTAACTTACACTCAGACTTAGTCCTATTTGCATCAGTGTTAACTCACACTACTGTCTTGGACCTATTTGTGTCATTGTTACCTTACAGTACTAGTTACTAGTATTTGTGTCAGTGTTACCTAATAACGTCTTGGACATTTGCTTCATGTTCACCATACAGTACTCCTGGCAAATTTCAGGCATCTCAACCACCCTTAGACTGCATTCACACTGACGTATACCCGCACCTCTCCCTCTCCATTGTAATGCATTACCTATGGCCCGTAACACAAGAAAGATAGGACGTAGTGTTGCTCCTGTGGCCATGCTGATAATGCAAGCTGCGGCCGTACACATGCCCCCCTACAGTCAAGGGAATGTGGCCTTAGTCTTAGTATTCTGTAATTTTTGTATTCTAATCTCAGCAGGGTGACAATGCCAGACTTGAAATCTGAGGGACCTGAGCTGGTGCTCGGTGTTTTCTTCTGAAACCTGCCACTTCAAGTGGCAGGTTTCCTTTAATCCGCCCCTGGATATTACACTATGTACAATCTGCTCAGCCACTCCTGCTCTATAACGTTCAGCATACACTGTGTGCATTCTACTCAGCTACTCTTCCTGTATAACAGGTTGTATGAACATAAGACACTGTACAATCTACTCAGCTCCTCCTGCTCTGTATCATGCTGTTAGCAGCGAAGCCACTATGAACAATCTGTTCCACCTAAGACACTTAAGTTTCTTCTTCTCTATATCATGCTGCCTAGAGACTTTAAATGACAATTTGTTCGAATGTTGCCTTACGATATGTCATATTATTGTTAGAAAGATCAGATTGGGAAATTTATGATCCCATCGCATGTGTCCTGAACTAAAGACCTCTATGGAGCAATCAATGA
>CM033642.1:21157528-21655351 GCA_019512145.1 Engystomops pustulosus | reverse complement strand
CATGAGGATGTTGGGGAGCCTGGCACAATCACTGACGACTCTGAAGAGACATTTTGTTCTTCACTCAGGGTGGTTGGACATGAAGACTTTACTTAATATGGTGTCCCCACTTGTATCTCTGATCGGATGACCTAATGGAATTCATCTTTAGGAAACCTACCACTGCTAATGGTAGGTATTAGCTGTAAACAGGGTGAGCTGGTGCCGGAGCTTACCTGCTAGTGTTTAAACCGCTATATCGCGGTTTAAACACATTTTGATGAACAGAACCGAAGCAGCTTCCATAGGAAGTGCGGAGGCGCACGCGCGCACTGCCGCGCGCAGCGCAAAAGCTATCGGGTCTGGTCATCAAAATGGTTTTAAACCGCGTACAGCGGGTAAAACCTAGCAAAGGTAAGCTCGGCACCAGCTCACCTGAACTGGTGCCCGGTGTGTACATCTAATACTTACCATCAGAAGTGGTAGGTTTCCTTTAAATGCAATCTATTGTGAAAACCATGCATGGATAAACCAGGGACACTTCCTCATAGATCCAGGGACCATGACTGTGGTAATCTTCTTATATTTGTTATCTATGGCCTCCTTTCTTCTAAAATCGACTTTAATAATTGTTCTAGTGAAGCTGAAGGGCTACTGGGGCAGTTCCCAGAGGCCCTCCGTGCTGCACTTCACATCCTTTTTATTGGTCTCCCCTCTGCTCCTTTAGCAATACCCCCTGTCTGATGTAATCTCACTGTTCTGGCAGTCCAGGACTCTAGAAGGAAGCTACAATGATAATCCAAACTTCTTCTCCTTCTTTCTACTGTATTGTGTCCTCGGGTGCCTTTTCAATTTAAACCTGTGACAGAGCAGGTAGTAATAAGTTATTGCTGACCCATAGGGGCTATAATATTCATATTCATTCTTAATCCGCCCCTGGATATTATACTATGTACAATCTGCTCAGCCACTCCTGCTCTATAACGTTCAGCATACACGGTGTGCATTCTACTCAGCTACTCTTGCTGTATAACAGGTTGTATGAACATAAGACACTGTACAATCTACTCAGCTCCTCCTGCTCTGTATCATGCTGTTAGCAGCGAAGCCACTATGAACAATTTGTTCCACCTAAGACACTTAAGTTTCTTCTTCTCTATATCATGCTGCCTAGAGACTTTAAATGACAATTTGTGCGAATGTAGCCTTACGATATGTCATATTATTGTTAGAAAGATCAGATTGGGAAATTTATGATCCCATCGCATGTGTCCTGAACTAAAGACCTCTATGGAGCAATCAATGACATTGAGGACTGCTTGGGGAGCCTGGCACAATCACTGACTGCATCTGAAGATACATTTTGTTCTTCACTCAGCGGTGGTTGGACATGACAGACTTTACTAATATGGTGTCCCCACTTGTATCTCTGATCGGATGACATAATGGAATTCATCTTTAAAGGAAACCTACCACTGCTAATGGTATGTATTAGCTGTAAACAGGGTGAGCTGGTGCCGGAGCTTACCTTTGCTAGTGTTTTAAACCGCTATATTGCGCTTTAAACACATTTTGATGAACAGAACCGAAGCAGCTTCCATAGGAAGTGCCGGAGGCGTCACGCGCGCACGGCCGCGCGCAGCGCCAAAGCTACCTCGGGTCTGGTCATCAAAATGTGTTTAAACCGCGATACAGCGGTTTAAAACACTAGCAAAGGTAAGCTCCGGCACCAACTCACCCTGAACTGGTGCCCGGTGTTTACATCTAATACCTACCATCAGAAGTGGTAGGTTTCCTTTAAAGGGAACCTACCACCACGAATCTACCTATAAAGGTAGATCGGGTGGTAGGTGGATGTAAGGGACGTGAGGATAGCTCTTTTTAGAGCTAATCCTCACGTCCCCGCTAACTTTAGGTACCCTTTATTCCCCTAATATGTAGATTTCGTTATGCGGCTACTGGGGCGTGGAGTAGCCGGCACGAGGCTATGGCGAAATCTAATGGCAACTGGAGGTGGTCACCTCAGACCGTAAGAGAAACCTAAAAAGGCTAAGGGACTCTCTAAAAGATGGCAACCTATAACCATCACATCAGCGCAGAATTCGCCGACAGGACTCAAGGTCTCATGGCAGTCCAGGACCTAGAAGGAAGCTACAATGAAGCCAAACTTTCTTCTCCTTCTGTTCTACTGTATTGTGTCCTCGGGTTCCTTTCAATTTAAACTGTGACAGCGCGGGAGAAGTAAAAGTTATTGCTTAAATTGTCGCATTGCCACTTTGCGAAAACATATGTATGAGTTTTGGTGTAGTTGGCACTCGGTGTCTAAAAGGTTTGCCATCACTGCTCTATAACATTCCTGACCCATAGGGGCTATAATATTCATATTCATTCTTAAAGGAAACCTACCACTTGAAGTGGCAAGTTTCAGAAGAAAACACGAGCACCAGCTCAGGGTGAGCTGGTGCCGGTGCTTATTTTTGTTAGTTTTTTAAAACGCGGTATTGCGGTTTAAAACACTTTTAATAAAACTTTATAGCGGGCGCAGGGAGGTACGCGGCTGAGCGCTTAACATGTGTGGGGCTCTCATCACTTCCTATGTAGCCACGCGCACGGTCGCAGCGCATGGTAAGCACCGAGCTCGTACCTCCCTTCGCCAGCTATACAGTTTAAAAAGTGTTTAAACCGCGATACGAGCGGTTTAAAACACTAACAAAAATAAGCACCGGCACCAGCTCAGCCTGAGCTGGTCGCTCGTGTGTTTTCTTCTAAACCTGCCACTTCAAGTGCAGGTTTCTTTAATCCGCCCCTGGATATTACACTATGTACAATGCTCGCTCAGCACACTCCTGCTTATAACTTCAGCATACACTGTGTGCATTCTACTCAGCTCTTCCTGTATAAACAGTTGTATGAACATAAGACCTGTACAATCTACTCAGCTCCTCCTGCTCTGTATCATGCTGTTAGCAGCGAAGCCACTATGAACAATTGTTCCACCTAAGACACTTAAGTTTCTCTTCTCTATATCATGCTGCCTAGAGACTTTAAATGACATTGTTCGAGTGATTCCTTACGATTGTCATATTATTGTTAGAAAGATTCAGATTGGGAATTATGATACCCATCGCATGTGTCCTGAACTAAAGACCTCTATGGAGCATCAATGACATTGAGGACTGCTTGGGGAGCCTGGCACAATCACTGACTGCATCTGAAGAGACATTTTGTTTCTCACTCAGGGTGGTTGGACATGACAGACTTTACTAATATGTGTCCCCACTTGTATCTCTGATCGGGATACATAATGGAATTATCATCTTAAAGAAAACCTACCACTGAATGGTAGTATTGCTGTAAACAGGGTGAGCTGGTGCGGAGCTTACTTTGCTAGTGTTTTAAACCGCTTATATCCGGTGTTAAACACATTTGTGAGTGAACAAGGCCAAGCCTACTTCATAAAAGTGTCCGAGGCGTCACAGCTCGACGCACCCGCCGCGAACTCGCGGTGCCGAAGCTATACCATGGGTCATGGTCATAAAATGTTGTTTAAACCGCGATACACGGTTTAAAAACTAGCAAAGGTAAGCTCCGGCACCAGACATCACCCTGAACTGGTGCCGCGTGTTTACATCATAATACCTACCAACATCAGAATTATGTTAGTACCTTTAAAGGAACCTACCACCACGAACACTACCTGATAAAGGTATGAAGTCGGGTGGTAGGTGGATGTAAAGGGACTGATGAGATAGCCTTTTTTAGAGCTAAATCCTCACGTCCCGCTAACTTTAGGTACCGAACTATATATTCCCCTAATATTAGATTTCGTTATGCGTGCTTACATTGGGGCGTGGCGTAGCCGCACACGTGCTACACAGCGCGGCTACTACACCGCCCCAGTAGCCAGCATTACTGCCTCCACCCGGTTGCTTGCGGCGCGCAGCTTCTCGTAGCTGCGCGTCCCATCGTCCGACAAGCCGGCTACTACGCGCTGGGGGGGTCTCGCAAAATAGCATCCGTGGCCGGTCGGACTGGTAGACATGCTCAGTACCGTCGGCCATGGCGTTTACTGCTCGTATCTGGCGCGCCCACGCAAACCGGGTGAGTGAGGAGGAATGTGGCACCTACTGGGTCGGTGGAGTAGCCGCGCTGTGTAGGACCTGCGTGCCGACTACAACTCACTCCCCAATAGCCAGCAAATAAACAGAAATTTACATATTAGGGAATAAGTCACGACAAATAAAAGCTATAGTCTCGATGAGTGCCGTGGAGGATTAGGCTGCTAAAAGAGACTATCCTCAACGCTCCTTACATCCAAACAACACTAACCCACCTAATCTAACCTTTATAGGTAGATTTCGTTGGTGGTGGGTTTCTCTTTAAATGCCATCTAATTGATGAAAACACTGCATAGGATAAACCCGGGGACCCTTACTCGCATAAAGATCCCATGGACCAAATGACGTGTGGGCTAATACATTGCTTATATTGGCTCATAGATCCAGGGACCATGACTGTGGTAATCTTCTTATATTTGTTATCTATGGCCTCCTTTCTTCTAAAATCGACTTTAATAATTGTTTTAGTGAAGCTGAAGGGCTACTGGGGCAGTTCCCAGAGCCCCTCCGTGCTGCAGCTTCACATCCTTTTTCATTGTCTCCCCCTCTTCTCCTTTAGCACTACCCCCTGCCTGATGTAATCTCACTGCAGAACTCAAAGTGTTCCTGCACACTATATCAGCATGTGAAGCTACAGCATGGAGGGGCTCTGGGAACCGCCCCAGTAACCCTTCAGGTTCATTAGCATAGTTTTAAAAGTTTATGTTAGAAGGAATCTATAGATAACAAATATAATACGATCACCACAGTCTTGATTTTGATGGTAGATTTCCTTTAAGGTGAATCTACAGAAAGATCTGGGAATTTGGGGCACATTACAGACAATACAATGTAGAGGTCTGATCTGGAATACAGATCAATAAAAGTGAAATTAATCCAACAAATGCATTGATCTAAGTAGATTCTGCATTTGAAGAGTATTATTCTGTTATCTCTGATCTCTATGACCATAACAGCGGAAAAGACTATTGGCTATTGCAATATGGTCTGCCAGGCTGTAGTTCATATCACAACCACAAAGTGGCGACACATAGACATGTGTAAGATATCACTTTGTGACAGTGTATGGCAAAATAATGTTCACTTGAACAACTGGTCATCTGACGTATGTGGATAAAAAATATAAGGAATGTTTTTAATGAATAGGGTTACATATCTTTTGTGTTTTGGATCCACTCCTACATTTGCAAGTGTGAATAAGGTCTTATGTTGAGTCATGGTTATCTCTACACTACTTTTACCTGAGGCTGAAACAAGTACTGAAGTACACAGAAGATCTCTGGTTGGAATAAACTTGGGGGAGGGATATTCATCCTAAACAAGCAATGTGCGTATGGCATTTATATGAAAAGGATATATATTAGCTGCCAGCAAATCTGAGGAACTCAACCTTGGAAGCATATTTTTTATTATTTTCAAAATGAATGGTTATAGTAGAAATATTTTCAATATAATTCCTGCCAATTTCACTAAACTTTATCAAGGGAAGTACAAGACCCTTATTTGGTTGTCCATATAGTGGGTACCGTGGAAAAGTTTGTGTAAAGCTGCCAAAAGAGGCAGGACACGTGACCTGCTGGAAGCAAGACTCTGGACTCTGCCCAACCAACAACTGCGATGGCAGTGGTTATGATGGAGGGGGGGAGGTGCATACAGTAATGGCTGTACTACCCCCGCCATTCCCAGAAGGCAGTAGGACATGGGACATCACAGGAAGTCCTGAATCCTTCTGCTGACACGTCACAGTCCTGGTGGCATTACACAAACTCCAGAGTTAGGACTTTATGGGTGACCCTATTAGGGTCTTGTACTTACCCTGCTAATGTTTAGTGATAGTGTCCAACTCCTTGAATTAAATCACTAAATAGATTAGACTCTATGGACTGCATGTAAAGCAATAATTCATTAGACACTTGATGATTTTACACAAATGCTTAATTAAGGAAGAAAGGAGGGGAAAAAGACGGGGACGGGAACAGTGTTATTTAATAAAGTATAAATAAAGTTTTTATTATCCTCTACACTTTGTGTTTATGCAGTTTAGTTCAAAAGTATAGCCACACTATAAACGGAGCATTGATTGGTTTAAAGGACATTACCACCAGGATGAAGGATTGTAAACCAAGCACACTGACATACTGGTGTGTTCTCCCTTTGGCAGGATTTGCTCATCTTTGAGCTTATCATGCCCTTGTTTTTTTAAGAATAAAAGGCTTTAATAATTATGCAATTAGTCTGAGGGCTCCAGACTCCATTAAAACCTTTGGACCCTGGAACCCCTCAGGCTCATTTGGATAATTCTAAATGCCTTTTTTTTTAAAAAACAAAAATCAAGGAATAAGAATCTAAAAGAAGAGCAGATCCTGTCAGAGGGGGCACACACCAGTATGTCAGTGTACTTGGTTTACAATGCTTCATCCCAGTGGAAGATCTCCTTTAAAGCCATTCATAAGGTGTCCCCCCATACGCCCCAACATGTCCTTTTCGGTTAGATGCCAGACACAGTATATAGACGCAAGTCTGGATCTCGGAGCTGTGTAATGGGAGCTTTTAGTACTCACCAGTTTTACTTGTTATTTTCTCTTTGAATGTGTCTTTCTCATGACAAAAGCACTTTGTGCATTAGCCAGTACAAAAACATAGGCTCTCTTTAACAATATGCTGCTTTCACTGAAGCCTTATGTGAAAAGAGATCCTGACACTGTAAGAGAAGATTTGCCGGTACATGAACATTATGTTTTGGGACCTTTTGCCATTAAATCAATAGAAGTTAAAATGTTTGTCTTTTTTTTTTTTTAGAAAAAGTAGAATGGAATAAAACTCCCATTTAAACCCTTTATTAAAAGCCTATGTATCTCATCATACAATATACATTTATCTGATAGTTCCTGACACAGGAAAGCTTTTAAGTATTTGCTTTTGGGTTATGAAGGAGAATGGAAATGTTTTTTATTGAAAAAAACATTCCACCACCCTTCCATAATAATTCAGTGTGTGACACCATTTTTCACTATATACATACATATACTCATGGGCTGCAAACCAAATAATTATAGTGTAAGAAAAGAATTCTCTTTCCATTGTTTTTCCTCCCAGAAATGATGAGTTTATTTTAGTACAATTACCATTGAGACGGATGATAGGAGTATAATTCAAGGCAGTAATTACTAAAGAATTAGACAGTGACATGCAAAAATCTCTTTTCCTACAATTAGTGTTTGGCAACCAATAAATTATGGTAGTTTCTTCATTGCTTTACTTTTCTTTCTCATGTCCCGAATTTCATTCTTATTATTGTACACTAATAGCTCTGCTGCTGGAAACAGTCTATAGGTTTGTGAATAGAAACTGTCCATAAGTTTGACTTATGCAGTGATGCAGTGAAAGGTTTTCTGTGACCGGACACATTAGACGAACATAATCTCAACACGTAAAGGAGTTTGGATAGTCCTGACTTTCCAATGATGTGGGATATGGTGGGAATAACTTTGTTTTTATTGGGTTAGCACCATACCTGGGTCAGATGAGAATATCATTGTATGGTACAGAAGATGTCAACTGAACATGCATTTGTTAATAAAGTTTTTTTTGTACATTTTAGCATTGAAAATTTGGCATTTGACATTGAAACTGGAGTAACATTTTAGGATCATCTTTTCTATTCTAATCTTGATAACCCCCCTGGTGCAGGGTTCCACTAGTAGTTTATGAGTAGGTTTCAGGCCTCGGCATGAATTAGGAGCATGATCGCGGCAGGACTGGCACCAGTTAACTTTCGTAGGGTGCTGAGGTCAATTATTAAGAGCTTTCACAGCAGTTTTCTCGCATAAATGGTATTTAATTTGACAGAGAATTTTTCACCACCATTGCCTCAGCACTTTTTTTGGAAATGGTGAAAACCTGATAGAGATAAAGAGAAGAACTTGTGGCCAATAAGGTACTTATACATGCCCTGCATGGGTGCAACAAAATCATCTAATATTGGATAAAGTGCTATCCTCACATTATAAATTGTTCATAGTCCAATATAGATTCAGGTCTGGAGGGAACAGGTAGAGACTGCACTCCACAAGACTTACATAGCAGCGTCCCAATTTTGCTTGTATAGTTCCAGGAACTAGACCACAAAAGGGAAGGATTTATGTAATCCATTGCACAAAATGGGAGCTTGGGGAAATTTTCGGTCAGTGCTCATTTGTTTGGATTTTAATTAATAAAATGGTCGCTAACAGTAAATGATAGTGGTGAAGGGAAATTGGAAAAAAAGGACCATGTTAGGATACAAAAATAAGAGGAGATAGCAGAGATAAGAACATTTAATTTAGAAGGATACTATTCTGGGGAAGTAAGATTTGGGACCATTCTGGAGACAAGATTCAGAGAGACTAAATATGTTGTGGTCATCTTCCACTATGAAATGAAAAGGGATGGGTCTCCACGATGGTAACAAAAAGTTGTCTATGTGGGATGGGATGACTGTGTTGTGGTTAATATATTGATGTGATGCAAAGTATATAATACATGATTCTGGTCTCTTCCATCACAACTCGTATGTTTTTGTGAAATACCAGTTTATTGGTGCCAATTTGGGGATCCGCTCAATGGGGATCATTTATCTTATTTCTCCCCTTCTCTGCACTCATTTTGCGCCTGTTGTGAGTCTATTTTTTGTACCTAATTTGCCTTTGTTATTTTAGCTCTTTGTTAAATGCAGGGTTTTTTTTGGGCCTTATTAGGTGCAAATTTGAAAAAAGGTGCAATTTGTTGTGCAAATCATACCATTGCTTTTCTTAAGCATAGTCAGGCCTGGCGTGTTATTGCACAATTATTTGCACCCATATAGGTGCAATAGTATAAAAAATCAGGCGCAGACTTCTGTAAAGAGGCTCAATGTAATGACAAATAGGATGCAACAACACACAATGGTTACATGGCGAACTGATGCGTAACATTCCAAAAAAGCATAAAATAGTTTCCAAATTGGTCATTAGGCCCTATTGTACAGTGCCACACAAATCCCATATACCTAGGCCTGTACTAACATCATTAGCAGCCCCTTATCTTTCCAGTATAAGAAATAAATGGTCTAGATATCATAGCATAGGATCTTAAAGTGGAAATTAGTGTATGAGTAAATACCTCAAACGAAAAACACGGAACAGATGGTGACTATGTAGAAGCATAATGCTGCTAGCCTGTCCGTAGGGGCCAAATCTAAATGTAATCAACCATTTGTGAATGTGTATTCCAAGGTAAAGTAGTATGTTAATACTTGATTTTTTTGTGTAACATACATAGTGAATGTGTTCTTCTATACATCTTATATGTCTTATACACAAAAGGTCACAATCTGTTATGTGACTTATATCAGTGTAAAGAGGGGAGCTAACAACAAAGATCAAAATAGTGTCTTTTTCCCCTCATTCACACCTTTTTATGACATTTTGAACAAATTTCCACTTTCTTCCTATTTAAGGGGGAAGTACTGCATAGGTACTGGGTAAAATGATCCCCTAGAACAGAGGTCCCCAACCTTTTTTGCACCAGGGACCGGCTTTAAGCTAGACCAGTTTTCCATGGCCCGGTGGGGGCGGGGCTTTGGTCATATGGGGTGGGGTTATGGAGGGGTGGAGCTTATAATATAAGATATCAGGGAGTGTCCGGACCAGATCCATCATATTGGTTTGGTGTAAAAATAAAGCAATGCAAACAGCGTATCGCCATGTAGTTTAAAATGCATACAGCGTATCGCCATGTAGTATAAAATGCATGCAGCGTATCGCCATGTAGTATAAAATGCATACAGCGTATCACCATGTAGTATAAAATGCATGCAGAATACCGCCATGTAGTATAAAATGCATACAGAATACCGCCATGTAGTATAAAATGCATACAGAATACCGCCATGTAGTATAAAATGCATACAGAATACCGCCATGTAGTATAAAATGCATACAGAATACCGCCATTTAGTATAAAATGCATACAGAATGCCGTCATGTAGTATAAAATGCATACAGAATACCGCCATGTAGTATAAAATGCACACAGCGTGCCACCAAGTAGTATAAAATAGATACAACGTACCGCCAAGTAGTATAAAATGCATACCGAGTACTGCCATGTAGTACAAAATAGAAGCCCTGATAAATATCACAAATGCTGCATATACATACAGCATATATACACATAAACAAACAGTAGATACAGCATATACACATACATATATACACACATACATACACACACACTCATATTACATATATTTACACATATTACACATATATACACATATTACACATATATATGCAAAGATAAAGTAACCTTACCTCTCTGCAGCGGTGGTGGCGCGGTGAGGTAGCTGGGAGCGGGTAGGTCTTGAGAGCCGGGAGGCTAGGGAGCCTGGAGCTTAAGCGTTGGCAGGGGGAGCTGGGAGCCGAGAGCCTGGAGGGGGGGGGGGGGGGGGGGGTGGGGGGGGGGGGGGGGGGGGGGGGGTTCTACCATCACCATAGACAGGGGGAATGCTGTACACCTAGAGGAGAGGAGGATCTACCATTACTATAGACAGGAGGCATCCTCTACACCTAGAAGAGAGGCGATTCTACCATCACCATAGACAGGGGGCATCCTCTACACCTAGAAGAGAGGCGGTTCTACCATCACCATAGACAGGGGGCAGCCTATACACCTAGAGGAGAGGTGGTTCTATCATCACCATAGACAGGGGACATCCTCTACACCTAGAGGAGAGGTGGTTCTACCATCACAATAGACAGGGGGCATCCTCTACACCTAGAGGAGAGGTGGTTCTATCATCACCATAGACAGGGGGCATTCTCTACACCTAGAAGAGAGGCGGTTCTACAATCACCATAGACAGGGGGAATGCTGTACACCTAGAGGAGAGGAGGATCTACCATTACTATAGACAGGAGGCATCCTCTACACCTAGAGGAGAGGAGGATCTACCATTACTATAGACAGGGAGCATCCTCTACACCTAGAGGAGAGGCGGTTCTACCATCACCATAGACAGGGGGCAGCCTATACACCTAGAGGAGAGGTGGTTCTATCATCACCATAGACAGGGGACATCCTCTACACCTAGAGGAGAGGTGGTTCTATCATCACCATAGACAGGGGGCATTCTCTACACCTAGAAGAGAGGCGGTTCTACAATCACCATAGACAGGGGGAATGCTGTACACCTAGAGGAGAGGAGGATCTACCATTACTATAGACAGGAGGCATCCTCTACACCTAGAAGAGAGGCGGTTCTACCATCACCATAGACAGGGGGCAGCCTATACACCTAGAGGAGAGGTGGTTCTATCATCACCATAGACAGGGGACATCCTCTACACCTAGAGGAGAGGTGGTTCTACCATCACAATAGACAGGGGGCATCCTCTACACCTAGAGGAGAGGTGGTTCTATCATCACCATAGACAGGGGGCATTCTCTACACCTAGAGGAGAGGTGATTATACCATCACTATAGATAGGGGGCATCCTCTACACCTAGAGGAGAGGAGGTTCTATCATCACCATAGACAGGGGGCATCCTCTACACCTAGAGGAGAGGAGGTTCTACCATCACAATAGACATGGGATATATTTTACACCTAGAGAAGAGGTAGTTCTACCATGAGCATAGACAGGGGGCATCCTCTACACCTAGAGGAGAGACGGTTCTACCATGATCATAGACAGGGGGTATCATCTACACCAGGGGTAGGGAACCTACGGCTCGGGAGCCAGATATGGCTCTTTTGTTGGCTGCATCTGGCTCTCAGACAGATCTTTAGACTGATCACTGGACACAGGCAGCGATGTTACCTCTGCCTATGTCCTTTGTACGACCCAGGTCTACTGGCGGGCATGTGCTGTGGCTACCCATCTACTGGCGGGCATGTGCTGTGGCCTACAATCTACTGGGAGGCATGTGATGTGTCTACCAATCTACTGGGAGCATATGCTATAATACCACCATTTATACTGGGCTGTGATGGTGGCGGTACTATTACTGGGAGGCATGTGGTGGGTGTCAAGATTTGGAGTAGTGTACCCCCTGGACCACACGAATGATGATGATGTAAGCAGACACCTAGGACCGGAATCTAAGTGGCACCCGGTCTTAACAGGAGCCGCCCAAAGCAGGATGGTCTTGCTGCAGCATGGTACCACCAGGTCATTCCAGAGGCACCACTTCTCCACGGTGGCAGCCAAGGGTGAGGTACAGGATCAAGACGTAGATCGCCGGGGCACCTGTGACACTGGACCAGCTATCTACTTGGGATGTGATATTGTAAGGCTCTTATGGAATAACATTTTAAAATATGTGGCGTTCATGGCTCTTCAGCCAAAAAGGTTCTGACCCTGATATAGCACTAGAGGAGGAGGTTTAGCATACCATAGACAGGGGACATCATCAAACCTAGAGTGTAGAGGAGTTCTACCATCACATAGATAGGGGGTATTCTATACACCTAGAGGAGAGGTGGATCTACCAATCACTTTAGACAGGGGGCATTCTCTCAGCTCCTCCTGCTCTATAACATGCTGCCTGCAAATAGGACACTATGAACAATTTGCTCAGCTCCTCCTGCTCTATAACATGCTGCCTATAGATAGGACACTATGCACAATCTGCTCAGCACCTCCTGGTCTATAAAATGCTACCTGCAGAAAGAATACAATGTACAATCTGCTTAGCTCCTCCTGCTCTACAACATTCTGCCTGCAGATAGGACACTATAAACAATCTGCTCAGCTCCTGCTGCTCTATTACATGCTACCTGCGTTTAGGACATTGGCCCACATTTACTAAGAGCCATGGGCAGTTTTCTGTTGGACTTTCCACATTCTTTAACAGGTATTTAAGTAGTGTCTGTGCCACATTTGGGTCGCGCATGACCTGTTGCGGTCGCACTATTCTCCACTGACAGGGGTGTTCCAGGTTTCAGTCGGACTATTCGCCAGATTTATCATGAAAAGTTTAGACAGAAATGTGTTGCAAGCCCCATGTTAAAATTGCACCAAAAAAAAAGTGGTGCACTCTGTCGGGGCAGTGCAGAGGACACCAGATTCATGAAGAAAGTGCGCCAGAAATAATATATCTGGCGCAACCAACACACTACACAGGCAAACTGCACATAGTACAGTTTTTAGTCATTGTGGGCTATTATCTACAAGATGCTGAGCTAATCTTGCTTTATAAAATGTTACCTGAAAATAGGATACCTATTTCTCAGCTATTCCTTTTCTAGAACATTCTGTCTGCAGATAGGACACTATGTACAATCTGCTCAGCTCCTCCTGCTCTAGAACATTCTGTCTGCAGATAGGACACTATGTACAATATGCTGAGCCCCTCCTGCTCTTTAACATGCTACATACAGATAGGACACCCTGAACAATATTCTGAGCTCCTCCTGCTCTATGACAATCTGCCTTCAAATAGGACACTATGTACCATCTTCTTAGCTCATCCTGCTCTATAACATGCTGCCTGCAGATAGGACACTATGTACAATCTTCTCAGCTTTTTAAGCTTTATAGACAGTTTTATATATGTATAAAAATACCTACATATCTCATTACTATATGGAAATATAAACACTCCAACGTTGCTGCCTGTATATAGTTACCTGCCATACTAAGAATCCTAACAGTATCTTCTGTTTCATCCTTAGTGTGGCAGGTTACTATACGCAGGCAGCACTAATGGAGTGTGTAACTTGCTATACAATAATGTGATAGGTGGGTTTTTCTATACCAAAGAAAAATGAGACTGCACTCCAAACCTGATGTGAAAAAAACGGATGGGTGCTTTATTTACCCAAGTGCAACATTTCAGACCCTGAAATGATCCTGAACAGTGTCAATGACCAGTTTTGGGGTTTGCACCCACAATGTTTTTTGCTATTGCTATGGTACTTCTGGATTTTTAGGTATTTTATCCGTATATACAAGTGTCTCCATATACCCATTGCCACTTGTCAGTCTTTCTCTTGGAAGCTTCATTCTCCTGACTTTCTCTTGGAGACGTAGCTCGGTTCTTCCAGCGCCTTTGAAACAGATCCCTAGAGATAAGTGTAACCTATTCTAACGATAGTCTAAGTTATTTCGGAAATCTGCTGTTGCCATGGTACGTAGATCACATGGTCTGATAAGGTCGGCCAAAGCTGCCATCACAACACCGCTTCCCTGGTTATCCTTTTTAATGAATTTCTTTTTTACTTGCTGTGTTTGCAATTGTTATTCTTAGCACAGATTTGAATATTAAGGGGAGGAACATTGGCCGCAGTCCTTAGGTTTTTCTTGCTAGATCTAATCATTCAAAAATAAAATAGAGATGATCTGGGAAAAATGAACTACTATACCAATTATTACCTTTGCTTATCCAAAGTGAATGCTTACACCACGTTGTATTCATATGCAATGAAACCTCTTTGATCAGACAACCCAAATTTGCACATAAAAATAGAAGTGGGCTGAATTGTGTAGAAATCCAAAATGTTGCAAAACAAATCCAACACAAAAATCTACTTCGCAGCTTTATAGAGAATTTAGGGATCAGGACTTGACATTTACCCCACCCAAAACCTTGGTCTATTCAAAGGGGCTAGTAATTTTTGAAGAAGATGTGGTCCTTGTTAGAATTACACACGGTCTACTAATAGAGGGATAGACCTCCAGAGAGGTTAATGGACAGTCTTTTAGGGAGGAGGGCTCTACAAAAGATTGCTCTGCTGGAGAGGATCCACTATAAACAGAGCAGTGATAACATTTAATGATGAGCGGACCCAAAGATTCTCTTCAGGTGCTTCCTACGCGACCCACACTTCCCTCTGGCCAATCACAGCCGTGACTAGTTGGCCAGGGCCATCAATTTGGCGTATTGGCTGTTCGGCAGCCAACCCGGCAATATGTCTGGGTCGAGCAGGACACACTCGGACCCGAGCGGAAAAATTCAGGTCCACTCCTCTATATTAACATTATAAGAATGAGCTTACCAGACCAGGTCACTGTCTTTTGGCAATAAATTTCAAGTAGCCTGTAGTTACAGAGCCCCAAAAGCTATGATTCACTGTGGGTTCAGACCCAGTCTTGTCATCACAATTTATTAGGTTGATTGAGGATTAAGATTAGGTTGATTGAGCCTTGAATTTTTTTTTATAACACCTTAAAATATTATAAAATAATAAATAACTAAACTCCAGTTTACCTCGATCTGCGCTAATTTTATCCGCTTGCACGGATCCACCCCGCTGCAGGGCAAGACGATTCCAGAGTAGGAAAAAACGATTCCGGATCCAGCTATTCGCAGAATAAGACCACCTTTATTGTGTTGATATGGCATCCATCAAGTAAAATACATCCATCATAAAATACAGGTGACATGGTACAATCATCATCAACGCGTTTCTAGCACAAACCAGTGCTCTTAATCATGACTGGAGAGTGTGGTGTGCCCGTGTGTTAAATACCTGCACTACACCGATCCACCACTTCTCTCCTGACAGGTTTATCCAATCCAGTATGATTGCATTAAAAACATGTTTTCACAGTAAAATTACAAAACATACAATATATACACAAGTTCCGAAGGCAAAAGCAACACATATTCACCATATTTGACACATAAATCATTTGAATATAAGATTAACATTGTGATTCCAGTGACATCCGCGGTTCCCATGGACCGTTGTCAGGGGAACTCCACGCTATCCTACGATCTTCGGTCATGTGACCTATCACGTGATACAGCTGTTTGTAAACAGCGGAAACGCATTATATTATTCCGCGGAGTATTGTAATGTAGAAGGTTGTATGTGGATAGCGGTCCATAGAGGACCAACCAGCTTGGCAATCCTCAGGGGTATAGGTAAGTATGTGGGCTTTCATAAATATTAACTTCAAAAGAGGTACCTTTGGTTGGCCGGTCGATGGATACCGATTTGCCCAGTAACTATATGTGAAAGATAAAAAATTGTTAAAACCACAAAATGTATTAAGACAACATGATTAATCAATGTATGTGTACAAATAACACGCTAGTTCTTACAAAATATTAAAAACAAAGAAAGAACAAATGCGAATAGCTGGATCGGGAATCGTCTTTTCCTACTCTGGACTTTTAGGCCGATTGCCCACAAGTGAGTTTGGTTCAAGAAAAGCATTCCATGCGCTGGATGGATTTTCTGCACTGAACCGACATTCCGAGATTTGGTCCGGGAAATCTCACAGAGTGTTTTCTGAGATCGAACTTTTTTGTGGGAAACTGGCATGAGTAACTTTTCCTGGGTCTCTTCTCATCTGCACTTCCTTCTCCTCCGATTAGGAAACAGCTAGTCCCATGACCATGTTGGGAGGGAATCAAATACAGGATTAATGGGGATCCAGTGCATTTTCTTACATCTTATCACATTATTTTACAACATTCTGCCTTAAACACGGACTTTTCATCACATCCAACTACTCCATCTAATAATTGCTGATCGTCTAATTCCTGAGGAAGACTATATATTTTCTGTAGGCTCCACCGTTCCTAATCATTAATTTCTCATATTTTCAGCACCCACTTTACCAATACTGCTCTCTACTGACAGATAGGTCATCCCCATGGTATCTGCTGCAACCCAGGACCACCTACCTGACAGTAGATGGTGTAATTAGCATATCAGGGGATAAAACTAATTGCATTGAAAGCTCAGGAATGGTGGGGGCTAGCGGGAATTTTACGCCTGCAATGGAATAAATGGAACAACATCAACATCGAGGATACTCAGAGGTACAGATGTTTAAAGTGGTTAGAAATCCTCTTTAAAGCCTTCACATATCCATAAACTGGCATAAGTCAGACTATTTGGGAAGTGTCAGTGATATAGACTGTGGCTTCATTCCATTCCCAAGAACATGATATCCCATTATTTTCAAACCATCCAGTCTTTTTGGAAAATACTTATCAAATATATGAAATGTCTTTCATAGTCCTGCAATATTTTTAACTTAAATATTAAATGACTGTTTTTTTTTTCTTTGAAAAATGAATATTACTAGCTGAGATAATTACAGGCAATTTTCTATACTTATAATTTTTTATTACATTTCATTCTCTGTTTTTCTAATGTGCGTACAGAATTACTGAGCAAGTGAAATTTTTCAATTTAGCAAAAATATCCACCTGAACGTGTACGATATTACATTTCCAGTAGCCGGCTTACAGCTATGTGCTAAAATGTCATTTTTTATGTGTTAGTTTTATACCCAGATGGTCGAAAAATTAAACCAGTAATGACTTTGCTTCTTTCTATGCCACAGTTACAGTGGGAGCCATATTTTACAAAATATTGTTTGAGTGTTTTTTCACTCTGCTTTCCTTCCTTGGCATGATGGGTTCTGTTATTTTGGGTGGTTTTACAGGCTCAGTATGTTGCAAATATTTTATGTTAAATCTTTTTTTAACCACTTATCAATAGTGATTCCAAATACCATGTAGTCGGTTAACCCTTGCTAGGTATTTTTTTTACTTAGTCCTCACAGGTGTGTAATGCAATTTATTTTCTGACAATTTACTTTCCATCCACTTTGGTGTCCAGCAGTGTCCAGTCTGGGTCAGTTGTCACTTTAAGGGAACCTGTCACCACTTTTGCACATATACAGCCAGTGGCAGGTTCCTATATAGCTCTAATAACTGACTTACTCCCTTCTTTTAGCTAAACATCCATATAAATCACATTTTATCTTATATTACCTGGCATCAAATGGGGCATGTCCTGTTCGGCTGGCCCCTCCCATCTAATCCTCCCCATGCCTTATGCCTCCTCACTGGTCACAGTTGATGTCATGTGACCAGAGTGACATCATCTCAGGTCTTTTAGCCTCTTAACAATAGCAAACTGTACCCCATGCATGTATCTGACATGAAGTCACAGCAGCCTCCATGGACTTCTACTCCTCTCCATCTTCGTTGGAGGCTTTTGTGATTTCATGTAATCACATACATGGTGTACAGTTTGCTATTCTTAGAAGGCTAAAGGACCTGGGATGATGTCACTGGTCACATGTCATGACTGTAACACAAGGCACCGTGTAAACTAATTGACAAAATATTTCCAATCTGTACATAGAGCTTTGTATGTCTGTAGTTGAATATTAGCAGACAGTCCCTAAGTACGAGGAGGCAGGGCACGGATTTGAAGAAACACAGAACTGTCAGTCAGAATAATGGAGTGTGGATTACTGCCAGCCTGAGAGAGAGGAGTCACAGATACCAGACATGAGTCACTAAAGCTAATTTGCATATCAGAAAAACTTCTGTAGTTAAGGTACAGTGCCTCACTGGCAGCTAATTTTGGGAGGACTTGTTACCCTTTATCAGCAGGCATTGTTAGTCAGGGTGGTCAAAATCTGGTGACAGGTCTTTTACTTTTAAGGTAGCAACCTTGTGTTTCTGTGCAGGGATTTCCAGATCCCTGTAGGAGGGTTAAAGGATGAACAGCTGAGGCCTCAGAAACAAAATGTCCTCAGGAGTAGCTCAAGTCAAATTATTTTAATCACAAAGAGGGTCAACATCCATTGTCTTACCCCAAAAGAGTTGTATGAGAAGAGACAAATGGTCCCCCATGTTTGTGTCTGATATTGCAGCTTAACCTATTTTTTTTCCATTATCATATATAGTTTCAGAAAACCTATTTATGCAATACTGACACTTGAGTTCAGTGATGAGCTCTACCCAGCTCATCCTCAGGTAGATTTTAATGGCTCATGGACTCATTAAGGTCAGATGTGAGTAAAGTTATACTGAACAGTGCCTTACTTCACTCCTGTCTTAATTGATTTCCACCACATCCGCCTGTCTCCTGTTGACTTTGCTCTATGCTGTGGATGGTTAAGCTAGCTGTGGTGGGCATATGGCTTCTCCACTCTCATTCCTACTGTGGTATGTCTGGATGTCAAGGGACAGATCTAATCACAGGACTCTGATATCACATACGACATTAGTCTGCCTACATCTCAGGGGATTTTCATCGCTATAAGTCTTCTTTGGAGCTTGCTATCATTTTCTGACCCTTACTTGTCTTCTGACCATTTGTTTGTCTCTTGATTATTTACTGCATTGTCCTCTTAGTTCTGACCCATACTTTTGTGATCATTCTACTGTGTTTATCTTCTTTTCAATCAATTGCAGGGAGTGAACGTTATTCGGTTGTCACCTACCATCTGAGGTAGGAATGGCAAAAAAGTAGGGACAGATAGGTGGCTTTAGCATTAGGTCTGTATTTGTCCCCTCCTTTTCCATCTTATTGTTTGTTCCTAAAGAATGGTATTTCAATAGTTACAACAGTCACAACCATTCATATTTCACTTTTCTTACACAAGGGGCTCAATGGATATTAGCCAATATTGACCAATACTCACTATTGTATTGAAAGGCAGTATATTTTTGATGTAAAGAAAGAAAATACAGAATAATTACATACAAACATGGGGAGTACTAACACATGTTTTGCAGATATATAGTACCTTATGGTCAGATTCAAACCCAGGACCCCAGTTCTGCAAGACAATAACGTGAACCACTTAGCCATCATGGCACCAATGAAAATTTGTTATGAAATTCTGCCCAAAGACCTGGAATACTGTTTAATGGACAGAATTTTTTTTTCAGTTTTCTGGAGCCAATCTTTTTAACTTTCCAGGCTATTGTAGACAAAAGACAAAACCATCTAAAAGCCTGAGGAAATGGGTACTTAATCAGTTTCCTTTTGTTGAAACCAGCACATATGCAGGAATGTCAGTTACATGTATAATACAAAACATCAAAAATATGAAACGGATGTACTTTGCAGGGTACCAAGTTATTTTGTGTGGTTGCAGTTCAATATGGACTCAAGAGCCTTATGGGGCCCATAATGTGTACCATAAAAAAAATCTAGCACTATAAATGATACATTTAGAGCCCAGGTACAGATTTTGCATTGGTGACTTTGCAGCACACCTTCTAAAATATTGGGGCTCATTTACTAAGGGTCCGCGGAGCTCATTTTCGCCGGATTTCCTGACGATTTCCATTTTGCGCTGCATCGCGCCAGGGATTGTGTCGCACGCGATCGGACTACGTGCAGGATTTAACATTTAGAATTGTGTCGCAAGAACAAGCACTTATAAGCACTGGGAAGAAGAAGGTGAACTCCGGCGGACCTCGGTGGGGAAGCGACAGATGCAGGATCTCGGGCGCACGAGCTTCATGAATCGCGACGGACTTCATCTTCGTCGGACCGTCCGAATCAGGGATCGCGACAGGACCGGGTAAGTAAATTTGCCCCAATGTGTTACTTCTGATACCTGCAGTCCACCAGAGTAGGACAACAACGTCAATACTTTCTGTTCATCTATTTTTTTAATGAACCCTTTGAGCAATGACCCATCTATGTGATATCCTGAAAAAGTACATATATAGATAAGATTTGGATTATAAATTACACATTTCATGGAGCTGCCTAACATCTCTTATCAGCAGCCCGCAGGAGGCTTGTTGTTAGGCGCCTGAAATGAGTCAGACGTGCCTATCATTGAGAAGAGGAAACAAAAACATCACTTTCTACAGAACTGTGCAAACCTGCCGCTCGTGTCTATCTGATTGTTGTACAGTGATATTATCATTATTTACACCTCTGCAATAGATACAGAAGCCACATCATCTGATTCCTCTCCACAGTATTGTATACTGTATATTATGCAGTAAGTGTAGAATATTACATTTCGTTATAGTGGTATCTTATTTCAGCTGAATATTCGGTTGTTGGTATCCCTCTAACCCCAATAAATGACTGGAAAGTGATGCCACAGTTTTGGTGTCATGACCTTTTTCTCTATAGGACAATTAGAATAACCAAGGATTGGTGATAAATGATGACATCTACAAAAAATGATAAAGATATAATGTGTATATACTCCTATATAAGCCAAGTTTTTCAGCACAGAAAATGTGCTGAAAAACTGCAATTCGGGTTATATAGTAAATTACAGTACAGTAAATTAAAAAAATAAACTTAAATACTCACCTTGGATGCTCCCTGATGCTCCGCACGCCTCCTCTTCCTTCTCTTCTTCATTGGTAAGAGCGGGCAGAGACGTGTCCATGTGCTGTACCTGCCGTTACCAGTGAAGAAGAGAAGGAAGAGGAACTGCACAGAGAATTGGGGAGCATCGGAAGATGAGTATGTAAGTTTATTGTTTATACAATAAAGGGCAGGGCATTACATTATCTGGGGTTCTATTGTAGGGCATTTCATTAGTAGGGGGGGCTGCTGCGGGGCATTTCATTAGTAGGGTGGCTGCTGCGGGGCATTTCATTACTATTGGATCTGCTGCAGGGCATTTCATTACTAGGGGCTCTGCTGCAGGGCATTTCATTACTAGGGGTTGGCTGCATGGGGCATTTCATTACGGGGGAGGCTGCTTGGCATTTCATTACTAGGGGGTTTGCTGCAGGGCATTTCATTACTAGGGGGTCTGCTGCAGGGCATTTCATTACTAGGGGGTCTGCTGCAGGGCATTGCTTTATTAAGGAATCTCCTGCAGGGCATATTATTACTAGGGGGTCTGCTGCAGGGCCTTTCATTACTAGGGGTTGGCTGCATGGGGCATTTCATTACTAGGGGGTCTGCTGCAGGGCATTGCATTACTAAGGAGTCTCCTGCAGGGCATTGCATTACTAAGGAGTCTCCTGCAGGGCATATTATTACTAGGGGGTCTGCTGCAGGGCCTTTCATTACTAGGGGTTGGCTGCATGGGGCATTTCATTACTAGGGAGTCTGCTGCTTCTGCTGGTACCACATGATCATCAAAATAGGGGTCACTTCTACTGTGTATGAGTAGAACTACACACAATGTAGCCTTCTCTATGTATTTGGTAGTACTGGAATGCTAGAGATTACTCTATACTTGGCTCCTTTTTCTGCAGTCCCAAAATTCTGCATGTGCAGGTCTCTGTGCATCCAGGACAAAAAGGCCCCTTATTCTCCTAATCAGTGTGGGTCCCAGTGGTAGAACCCCCTTTGAACAGATAAATAGATAAGGGGATAACTTGCTATTGTCTCGTGTGTGTCATGCGGCAGTATGGGGCTGTGAGGAGGCAATGGTTAAAACCCTTAGATCTTTTATACACAAAATGTCTTGTGCTGTACTTAACCTGTGTTTTAGACTCCATAAAGGTATCTCCTTCACAAGTGTCAATAACACCTTATTCCATACCTTATTCTGTTTCTCTCGGTTTACAGGTTCTTGACTAATCTTCACATATGTTCACACATTGGATGGTAGTAAAGCACATTGTGACACCACAGGCTTTATCCCATTAATGCCAGATAAGCATCACATAAAAGGCTGCCATTCACTAATCCACATGTCAGTACAAGTAGAAGTCTGTATACAAACCATCTGTAAGGATTATTAAATCTGGATGTAATAAATGTAAATCCTCTTTAAAATATATTATTGCTATCAGTCAATTGCAGATTACAATGTTTATATGGAACTGTCCAAGTGCTGAACATTGTACAGTGCATAGGGGTCATCATTATCAGGTTTTATGTATGTGCTGTAAGTATCTCAGTGATACAAGATATATGGCAGTATCTTATGAATAAGAAGAACACTCCTCTATTTTTCATTATTTTTTTTAAAACATGGTAGAATAACCCCTGACAGCCTTAAAGACCAACCACATAGATAATATACACTGTTTATCTGAAAGTCACAATGCTACAATATTTAGTTCTGGAAGGCAGACTGTCTTGTGGTCATTTGTGGACAGGTCCAGCCAAGAGAAAAGTATGGATAACATATACTGTATATATATTATACACTTGTCAATGTCCCCTGGTGAGGCTAAAAAACAGTGGGGCCCATTTACTGAGAACAGTGCTGTCTGTACTATGTGCAGTTTGCCTGTGTAGTATGCAGAGGGCGCCAGAATTGTGGTGCACATTCTTCATGAATCTTGAGTCCTCTGCACTGCAACTTTTTTTTGGTGCACCTTTAACATAGGGCGTGCAACATACTTCTGTCGAACTTTGCATGATAATTCTGGCGCACGCTCTTACTGAGCAGCGGAGCGCCCATTTAAGTATATATAGTGATTGCTGGGGGAGCTGTATATAGTGATTGCTGGGGGAGCTGTATATAGTGATTGCTGGGGGAGTTGTATATAGTGGTTGCTGGGGGAGCTGTAGATAGTGATTGCTGGGGGGAGCTGTATATAGTGGTTGCTGGGGGAGCAACCACATCTCTACACATCTCTAGGTTTGGATTCCTGCATTGTACTGACATTTTTTCGGCTTCTGTGCTGTGACTGGCTTAAGTTCTGGGGGAGACGGGACGCAAATCCATGGTCTCCTTTGACCATTGTGATGTTACAAGTGAAGTTTGAATTGGCTGAAGAAGGTCCTGTAACCCCCTTCATTCCCGGGTCTTTCAGACCGGTGCAGCAGACGAAGACCAGAACACCAGCACGACACAGGAACCGGGAGAAAAAAAGTTACATCTCTTTGTATGTGTCAATTAAAAAAAAACAGATAGAAATATCACAGCATAAGGGCTACCTTTTTAATAGGAGCATTCTCCTGTTAGCCACCCTAATTCTAAGAGCAGAATACCTGGGTATATGTTGGGGCTAGCGAAGAAGGCACCGTACTGATTCATGTTGCTTCTGTAACAAGATTGGGACTCCAAGACTCTCAATTCATCTTAGAAGGATCCATAACTACAAAGCAGGGACATCTGTCTCCCATCTTAGTAAAGTTATATGTGCACATGCTTAATACACCACTAATACATAAATTGCCTTAAATAGCATTTAGAGCCGGAGAACACACAATGGGGGTCATTTACTAAGGGCCCGATTCGCGTTTTCCCGACGTGTTACCCGAATATTTCCGATTTGCGCCGATTGTATCTGAATTGCCCCGGGATTGTGGCGCACGCGATCGGATTGTGGCGCATCGGCGCCGGCATGCGTGCGACGGAAATCGGGGGGCGTGGCCGAATGAAAACCCGACGTATTCGGAAAAACCGCCGCATTTAAAAACCGAAAAAGTGTCGCTTGGGGAGCGCTTACCTTCACCTGGTCCGAGGTGGTGCATTCCGGCGCGATGAGATGACTTTCAGCGCAGCAGCGCCACCTGATGGACGCCGGAGGAACTACCTTCTTAAATCCCGGCCGGACCCGAATCCAGAGCAGAGAACGCGCCGCTGGATCGCGAATGGGCCGGGTAAGTAAATCTGCCCCAATGTTTCATCCTTACATGAGAAACATCTCATTACGCGGCTCAGCTTCACATACAGTTATGGCTTTTTGGCACTGTGAAGTATTACATTTAACAAACTTGATTAAGAATTTTCCACCATTGACGCAGGCACGGAGGCTTTGTGCCCACAGATACAGAATCAAAGCTTCTACTGATGATGTTTGATTATTTCAATTACGCCGCTTGTAATGTTAACAATTAATTAACATATCAAATAGGTTCCTACATTTGTACGCACATGCAACATTCCACTTGTAGGTCACTGGAAATTACTGCCTACTAAATTATAACAACCGCATCATGTTATACGAGATATTCAAATCCAATTCATTACTCCTGCTGGTTCAGTGTCTGCATAGAACATGCACTACTCCTAGGAGTTGAACAGTTTTCAAATCCTCCCAAAATTGAAAACAAAAGTATGTTGATGGCTTTCTCAGGTTTACATAGTTAAACATAAGTTTACTGTTACCCGGCAATTTTTTATTTCAGAAAATATAGCATTATCTGCATTTGGGGTGGTTTGTCTGTATCTGTAAACTGTATGCAGGTCTTTTTAGGGTGTATGTATACAGGGAGAGGTTGGACTGGGGTTTGGACATGACATTCTTGTCTAGTAGTAAATTAAAGGATGACCGGTGTGGAGTTAGTTTACACGGAATACTGTGCCGGGTTCTGTATATAGGAGGGGGCCACGTGGACTGGACAGTAGAAGAAGAGGTTGAGGTAAGCTGGTGCCAATTTAACAAATATCCATGTTTTTCTCACTGATATGAAATCGAAATAAACTTTTCCAATTTTAGGTCAATTAGGATTACCAAATTTATTCTGGTTTTATTTGCCAAATAAAAGAGAGTGCAATTTTAAGGCATTTTTGTGACTTTCTGTATAGTCAAAAGGACACACACTAAGACTACATTCACATGACGGTTGGGGACGTATACACGGCCCCAATCTTGTGGCCGTATATACGTCCCCCCCGGGCCAGCAATGGGCGCATGGAGTGATACAGTGCAGACATGTCCTATCTTTCTCCGTATTTCGGTGCTTTGCACCATGTATCTCTATGGAGAGGGGCAGGGGCGAGCAGCGCTGTATGCAGCCTAAGATTACTATGCCTTTAAACAATTTGGGACATCACATAAGATGATGTCTTTGAAAACTTCTGATGGAAATGTCATACCAGTCAGGAAGGAGACGGGTTCAGTCTCCCAGAGATGAATAGGCTTTGGTTCGAAATGTGCATATCAACCCAGATGAAAAAGACCTTGCAAAAATGTTGGCTGGAATCCTTTATCCACATGGTCTGAAAGACCACACTGCCAGGAAGAAGCCATTACAGGCAGTCCCCGGATTACGTACAGGATAGGCTCTATAGGTTTGTTGAATTTTGTATGTAAGTCAGAACTGTATACTTTATCATTGTAATCCCAGACAAATTTTGGGTTTTAAAAATGTTGGAGTGTCATAAGAACCAGGATTAACACTAAAGCTTCATTACTGGCACCTTTGATAACTGTTACAGCTGTTTATTGTAGCCTAGGACTAAAGTACAATAAATTACCAACATCCAGAGGTCCGTTTGTAACGAGGGGTCGTCTGTAAGTCAGGTCTTCTTAAGTATGGGACTGCCTGTGCTCCAAAAAAAACATAAAAAAGCCAGTTTACAAATGCACACAGGAACAAATACCTTCATTTTTGTTTCTGATGAAACTACAATTGAACTATCTTTTTCCCATGTACGAAGCGGTGTGGCACCGTATTGCGTCGGTTGTGTGAATTCAGCCTAAGGGCAATGGTACCAAATACTAATTAAATGTATGTAAACTTTTAACTTTGCAGAAAGCAATAAAAATGCCTTTAAAATTCTCGTATTCTCATTATTCTGGCATTTGGCAAATATAAATCATTGTGCTATTCCTTATTGACCTAAAATGAGAAAGTTTTATTCTGATTTCATGTCAGAAAGTGAGAAAAAAAATTCATATGTGTCTTTGTATAGAGTGTATAAAAACTTTTGTTTTTAGCTGTAAGGCAAATGTATAGAATAAATATATCATAATAAAACTATTGTAAATATAATTTTCTAAGTGAGGTTCATTTGAATAGTGTATAAAAGGCATCTCATTGACACAATGACCCTACGTGCCTTGAGGGACTAACATTGATTGAGCTGATCTTTTTTTAAATAAACTTTATTGATTGCTTTAGCTCCTAATATCTTTAGCATTACAAAAGGCAGTACAATCAAGCTGTCCCCTGGCAGAGATGAGAGCGAGCCCTGCACCACCGCCAAGTATACTGCCATCCTTATGCTGTTAGTCTAATCACCAGTGAATTAGATAAATATGATTTATAGGAGACCATGTCTGTCCTTGAAGGCAAATGACTGTTCTTTGGTAATAGAACAAAGAGATGTGATTCATTTAATCCCAGTCATTTTATGAATCATTTCATCAGCTATTCTGTAACATCCCCTCCGATACAGAAGATCAAGCAACGTTACTAGATGTTCTTCATTGTGAAATGGATGGAGAATTCGGATTCCCCGGCGTATGCGGACATCTGAATACATCAAAGTCATTTTGCTTCTACTAGTCTTGTGTTTGCAAGGTTTTCTATTAGTAACTGTTAGTGACTGTTTAACATCTTGTGATATGCTGGGGGGATGTGACATTTAGGGACATGGCAGATATACTGTAAATGTAACATGAATAATTTGATTATTAATTTATAATTTTGTTAACTCAGACATCTCACTTCTGGAAAAGTTATGATCACTAGAGGATCCCCCAAAAAGTGTCATGTTCCTCAACAGCTCCCCCACAGGGAAATTGAAGTATTACATGTTACATGACTGTCCAAGTGCCCATGTCATGCTTGGATATGCCAAGACCTCCATAGATGAACTTGATCTACACCCCTTCAAAAAATTGGACAACTAAAAAAATTCTAATATTCCACAACTGCGGTATTTCTACTTGTGCAGATACTAGTGACAGTAATAAGTTTGTGAGGCTGACAACATATTTCCATTCAATTCAGTCTAATATACTACAGTGTTGAGTACGGCAGAAACTTTAAATAGAAGCTACTTTTCCTAATCTTAGACAAGAAGATACTTACCAGTGCCAAATTTTGCAACCAAAGTTACTCCTTGCCCATTTTGGGAACTCTAGTATCTCTAACCTGTGATGTTAGACCTTTCTTGCACACTTTAAGTGGATTCTCCTTGGCAATTTTCACAGGCAAAAGGTTTGATAATCTTCACTAGTCTAATAGTACAAAAAGCTTCTATGAAGGATTACAAATCATTTTTTTTCCTAAGCTTAGAGCAGTGATGGCGAACCTTTTAGCGACCGAGTGCCCAAACTGCAACCCAAACCCCCCTTATTTATCGTGAGGTGCCAGCCAAAAATTCTTTGAGTCTTGTCTGGTGTGCTGGGACGATGGGCCAAGTGCCCACTGAAAGGGCTCTGAGTGCCGCCTCTGGCACCCGTGCCATAGGTTCGCCACCACTGGCTTAGAGGGTGGTTTCTGGGTATGAATAGATCAGGCAAGATCTCTGCATATTCTTTTAATATTTCTAGTTATCAGATTATCTGTAAGCCCTATATCTCTAAGATAAGTTATGTAAAATATTTTATAACTGCTCACAATGATACCATGATAACTCTAAAAAGGTAACTTTTAGATATTTGAAGCCTCTTTCAAGAATATTACATTAGTAGACAAGTAAATTATGGGAAATAATGGTAGCATTTTAGACTTTGACAACTCTGATGTTTTTTGGAATTTATAGTATTTACAGTACATTAAATACTCTGCTCAAGGTGACATGAACTAAGGGTTGTATGCCAGGACATGGCACCATGGACCAACATGGGTTTAAGTCTTGCATTGAGGAATGTTATATGTCTAAAAGCTTTTCCAGGGAAACCTTTGAATATTTAAGAATTGTGCTGTGATTTGTATATGCTGAGTTAATGTATATGGTACTGTTTGGATGTGTGTATATGCAGTATGTATGGGGGTCCTGCTTCTCCTAGTTACGTCCCTGACCCTTGTTTGAATATTTCTGTTCATGTCGCCATATATTTCTATGGTCTCATATGCACGGAGACACAAGCTTTGTAACTCCGGATCCTGCCCAAGCCGCAAAACTCAGAGCAGGTCCTATTCCTCCCGATGCTTCTGGTTCGAGAAGTCTTTCTTGCTGACACACAGCGGTCCATTGTTTTCGACCTAAAAATGCACATGTTCATATGCAACCTCACTCTGTAAATGAAGGATGATAGAGTTTCTGCATTCTAACCAACTAAAGAATCTCCATCTAAATTGGAGTGTCCAATAAATTATTTTGAATATGTATTGTAGGAGTTTATTTGGACAGTCTTGTAAAATACACATTTATGTTTATGTGTTATAATTCCCTCAAATATGTGAGTGTTTTTATAATATATATTTAAGCACCTTGGTCTTGTCTACATTGAATAATGCCCTGTTTTGAGAATTATCTCTCCTCCTTTTGTGGGGTGTAATCCAGACAGCTGTCGACATGTCCATGCTCACGCTCCCCATTCATGCACTTTGGCACATGGTCAATCACCCACACTGTCATCACAGGGAAAGTCACCCAACTGGAGCCAAAATTTACAAAGATCGAAGACTGTTCTTAGGGGAGAAAAGGGTGGAAAAATGTTGGGTTGGAAGACCAGCATCTCCTTCACACGGCCTCTTAGAGCAGACTTGACAATAGAAAACAACCAGAAGCAGACTTTTTTGATATCTTATCCTAGTATGCTCTTTCAGAGAAATGAGGACGCTAGATTAGAATATTTCCTAATTAAATAACTTTGTAGTTGAGATGTTCTGATTAATTTATGTTAATTAATTCTTTAGGGAGTAATATCACAGTCTGCAGTGGGCAGATTCTCTGGACTGTGTTTTACTTGATTACAGATATTGACAAAAGAATTTAAAGCCATCATCAGATAAAAAAGCAATTGAGATAATTTAGCAAATTAAAGATCTTTTTCATATTTCCCCTAGTGGTATAACGCGCCAATTCAGATTGTATTTTATTGTTCTTGTATTATTCTTTATTATTATTTCTTATTTAGATTCCATTATTATTGATGTCACACAGGCTGAATATATAGTATATAACTAGCATGTATTACAGGGGTAGGATTCTTTAGAGTAGGTTGCTGTCCACATTTTTGCTTTTAATCCTTTGCTATAAAGAGTTTTATTCCCAGTGATGATGACAAATGTCTAGATGTTTAGGCTCCGAATCTCCAAAATGTCATGTTATTTGATATCATGATCTTCTGCCCGACCATAGGAGCATATCTTTGGTCTTTACTTTAGCACATGACATGTGGCCTTTTATGTAATATCGGACAAGATCAACCTTATAACCTTCTATAACCTTTTCATTAGTCTCTTGGAATGACTAAGGATACAATTTAAGATACATTTTCTTTTTTCAGAATGTCGGGTGGTGAAATCTACTTCTTACACCAAGCTTCCTAATATACCACGCAGGAGTACAACCAAGAGTCCAGGACCTTCCCGACGCAGCAAGTCCCCTGCATCAACCAGCTCCGGTATGTACCTACTTACTGACCAATTCTCATTTACATGACCATCAACATGTAGATTACTTGTGGGTCAAGGGTAATCATTTTCTTCCTTACTGAAGTTGTGGTATGTGCCACAATAGACTATAACGTGGTCATTTCATATCCATTAATTAAACAGGATTCGGAAAGTGGCCAATACTAAATAGGGACCAGGTACTTTTATGTGACTTGGGGATAGCTAGCATTGCAGTTTATGCAGTGTATAATAAAAGAAATTCTGAGAAGAAGGATTCCTCAGGAGCTTGTAAGTAGGACTAGTTTACCGTTAAAGAATCTGATCGTAGATGTCCTTTAAACTATATACATATTATATTTTGCTCCACCACCAGTATTATAGCAAAAAATGGCCATACAATATATTAAAATATTTTAAATCTATCATAAGCAGAACCACACAAGTAAATATCACAGATAGTGCATGGTCCTTGCACTTCATTCAAAAAAATAAGTAAAAGGTTTTTTTTTTAAATTTATGTATGTATATCCTATATTGAATACATTATACATACTGGGGCATATTTATCATATAGCCCCCCCCCCCGGTGCATTTTCGCAGTGGCATACATCAAGAGGCGGAAGCAGGGCCTCGCGTTGCAAAAAACGCAGCTGGCGACTTTTCACATATGAAAAGTCGCTGGCGGCAGCACCTACCCTTCATCGCCCCACTAGTATTTGTGATTATTTCAGGGCCTGTTAAATATGCCCCACTGTCTATAAAGTCTGTATAAGTTTTAAAAGAGCAAAAGTGTGTATTTGTCTTGTAAAAGCCAATAGTGACAGTAGTACACGGAAAAATAAAAAAAGTTATGGATTTTTGAAAGTGTGGAGGGAAAAATGGAAATATAAATACGTTAAAGGGCTTTAAGGGGTTAATTTGTATAGTATAAATTTTAACCCCCACACTGTAACAAAACATCCCTGTTGTCAACCTGTTTAACCAAGACTTTGCATATTATACAGTGGGTACAGAAAGTATTCAGACCCCTTCTTACTAAAGTAAGCAGCTCCTAGCGCCACCCTATTTTTAGCAATGATAAACTGCTAGCTTTATCAGAAGATACCGATAAAGCTAGCAGACACTATCAATAGCAATGCCGGACCAAACTCACAGCGGTCCGGTGTATTCATGAGGGGGTGGGGCTTGGAGGCTGTGACTGCAGCATGAAGCCCTGCAGTCACCGCCGGCCTATGGTATAGGAGGGGTGGTATGGGGAAGAAGTAGCGCCTTGGACCGCCCCCTCATGAATACGCTGGACCACTGTGAGCTCGGTCCAGCATTCCTACTGTACAGCGCTGAAGTGTCTGTTAGCTCTATCGGAGGGTTCCGATAAAACTGCTCCGATCACTGCTAAAAATGGGGTAGCGCTAGGAGCTTCTTACTGAAGTGCGTTTTTTTGGGGTGACAGGTCCACTTACATTTTTTCACTCTTTGTTTTATTTCAGCCACTTGGTAAGATCAAAAAAGTATTTTTTTTTGCTCATTAATGTACATTCTGCACCCCATCTTGACAGAAAAGAGATATTTTTGCTAATTTATTAAACAAGAAAAACTTAAATATCTCTTGGTCATGAGTATTTAGACCCTTTACTGTGGCACTCATATATAACTCACATGCGGTCCATTTCCTTCTGATCCTCCTCGACATGTTTCTACTCCTTCTTTGGAGTCCATGTGAGTTTAATTAAACTGATTGGACTTGAATATGAAAGGCACACACCTGTCAATATAAGACCTTATAGCTCACAGTGCATGTCAGAGCACATGAGAATCATTAAGTATAAGGAACTGCCCAAAGAGCTCAGAGACAGAATTGTGGCAATGCACAGATCTGGACAAGGCTACAAAAGAATTTTTGCAGCACTTAAGGTTTTTAAGAGCACAGTGGCCTCCATAATCTATAAATGGAAGAAGTTTGGGACAACCACAGCTGTTCCTCGACCTTAGCCAAACTAAGCAATCGTGGGAGTAGAGCCTTGGTGAGAGAGGTAAAGAACAACCCAAAGATTACTTTGGCTGAGCTTCAGAGAACCAGTAGGGAGATGGGAGAAAGTCAACTATCACTGCAGCCTCCACCAGTCGGGGCCATATGGCAGAGTTTGCTGACAGAAGCCCCACCTCAGTGCAAGACATGAAGTCCGCATACAGTGTACAAAAACACACATTAAGGACTCCCAGACTATGAGAAATAAGATTGTCAGGTCTGATGAGACGAAGATTAAAGGGGTATTCCAGGAATCAGCATAATTCATATACAAATGGGCACTCAAAATATAAGCTAATGTGTAATTAGTTGTTATTTAAAATTTTGCTCCCGTTAGCAGAAAAATGCTGGTGACATAGACTGTAATGAAGAATTAAAATGCTACTGGCCCTTTAATCAGTCCTTTAATTTCCTCTGCGCGGTCCGTTGCAGGACAGAAGATGGCTGCTGGTCACATGTCCACATCACATGTCCTGCACCTGCCTGGGCAGGTCATGTGATCACCACTACGTTTGGCTGTAGTCGGTTGGTTGCAGTGCATCCAGTATGACCGGTGTTTTGGTGATGGCAGTTACACATCATTACTATGGTAACAGAGCAAGAAAACCTGTTACATCATCACTGGGATCAGAGCATAAGAGGGAGGAGGAGTTACTGAGAACTAAAGGATCTTGGAACTTGTAGTTACCAGTGGCGGCCATCTTAGTGATAACTCCACCTACTTTAGAGAGGCCATAAATTTTGTAAATCATAAAATCAAATTATTTAAGCTCCATTTTGTTACTAATGACATTGAGTATTGTTGTATTTATTTATTTATATCATCATGGGTTTTTGTGCCAGACGTTCATATTCCCGGAATATCCCTTTAAATGTTTTGGTGTTAATTCTAAGTGGCTTTTGTGTGGAGAAAAGGCTTAAAAGTTGCTTCTACTCAATGCTGAGCAAACGGTCTGAATACTTATGACCATGTGATATTTCAGTTTTTCTTGTTCAATAAATTAGCAAAAATATCTACATTTCAGTTTTTTTCTGTCAAGCTGGGGCACAGAGTGTACATTAATGAGGTAAAAAATATTTTTTTGGATCTTACCAATTGGCTGCAATGAAACAAATTAAAGGGGTCTGAAATACCTTCCATACCCACTGTATATATGAAAACAACCAAAACAAAAAATAGGGGATTCATTTTTGAGTTAATTTTAAAAAAATCAAGTACTATACACTATTAAAAAGGCTTTTTTTCAATTGTGCAAGGTAAACCACAAATAAAATTACAAATAAAATAAAAAATAAGTCAAAAATGTTTTCATAGCCTATTCGCACCAAAAAATTACTACTTCTTCAAAAATGCTAAAAATGCTGAATCAGTATAGTGTATTCCAGCATGGTCGTAAAAAGGGTTAAGATACAGAAAATGTTTGTATTATATAACAAGATTTAAAGCTCGGTTTAGAAATAGTCTTCATTTTTTATGACTTCATTTCTAGACCACAATGGTCATTCCGCCTGTGGAAACAACATAACCATTACATAAACACTACATAAATTGTGACCCTCTGTGCGACTTTGGCCTTTGCTTTGTGCGCGACTTTGTTACTTTTCTACTCGATGATGCTGTAGCCAGCAGTGCCTCAGTGAATGGCTGAATGACTCAGCTAAAAATGGACAAATAAGAAGAAGAGGAAGGAGAAAGAAAGATGAGAAACTAGTTTGTCTAGCCTGCTATCCTTAGAATCGGAGGAACATAAAAAAAGTACAAAAACAATTTTATTATATTATTAATATTTATTATACACCAGCACTTGTGGAGCACGGATCCCCCTTTGCTGGCCTACTTTGCCGCCAGCAGCACAAAGTGGCATAAAGTGGGAAATAATCACAATATGGGGTTCAAGGTACATATATGGCTATTTTATGTGGGCTGTACCCTATTTTATTATGAGTTTTTATGTTTCATTCATTAAAATGAGTTTTTAGGCATGATAAAATATATATTGATTGATAAAATATATTGATTGCCAATACTAGTGTATTCCCTAATTTTTTTCATTTGTATGCTTAGTTTCTCCTTCGTTTCTCCAATAACTCCTAATGAAATATATAATATATATATATCAAGCACCAGGAATAAATTATAACAATAATATATTGTATTTCTTAAAAAGACATGTCCAGCACACAGTCTTAGTATTCCTCTTGTATTTTCGAAAAAAAAAATCCTGAAAATTACAACTTATAGTATTCCTCAAACTTAACCTGTCTTGGACCTATTTGTCTCACTGTTACCTTACAACTAGTCTTAGGAGTATTTGCATCAGTGTTAGCTTACACTACTAGTCTTAGACCATTTTGTGCCACTGATTGTTCTCTTACTGGCTGAGGAGGTCATAGATAGGTTTCATGAGAAGTTTTTGAGCGTCCTTTCTCATATAATGGTCATATATATATAATAATCTTTATTCATAGTTGCTGTTGGTAAATATGTAAAGGGGCAGTCTTGGCACTTTTTCATCTCCAGAATCATACAGTAATACTTAATGTACTATCTTAGTACTATTTTCATCATACAGCGATACCTTACAAACGATTCTATTTGAATCAGTGTTAACTCACACAACCATTCTATAAGTATTTGCATTAGTCTTAAAGATGACCTGTCAGCTTGGAAAACCCACAGACCAAATATGGCCCCCATAATCCTCCCCCCAGCCCCTTTACCTAGAGGTTTTTTAATTAATTTATGTACAGTAATTGATTAACACGATCCGACTCTTACCAAATAGAGGTCGGATCGTGTATCTGACACACCCCAGCACGCCCCCGCCAGGGACACATTGTAGGAGAAGCCGGCACCGCAACCTGGCTCACTACATTGTCAGCCGCGCCGCACTGTCAGCGGCTGTGGCCGAGCCGGCTTCTCCTACAATGTGACTGCTGGCAGGGGCGTGCTGGGGGTTGTCGGAGCCCCTAATGATAACGCCGACTGCCAGCGCCGCGGATACAGACCCGACCTCTTATTGGTAAGAGGTCAGATCATGTTTAATCAATTTATGCACATAAATTACGGTAATTAAAAAACGGCTAGGGAGAAAGGGTGGCGGGAGGATTATGGGGGCCACATTTGGTCTATGGGTTTTCCGAGTGACAGGTCCTCTTTAACTTACCACTCAGACTTAGTCCTATTTGCATCAGTGTTAACTCACACTACTGTCTTGGACCTATTTGTGTCATTGTTACCTTACAGTACTAGTTACTAGTATTTGTGTCAGTGTTACCTAATAACCGTCTTGGACATTTGCTTCATGTTCACCATACAGTACTCCTGGCAAATTTCAGGCATCTCAACCACCCTTAGACTGCATTCACATGACGTATACCCGCACCTCTCCCTCTCCATTGTAATGCATTACCTATGGCCCGTAACACAAGGAAAGATAGGACGTAGTGTTGCTCCATGTGGCCATGTGATATATGCAAGCTTGCGGCCGTACACATGCCCCCCTACAGTCAAGGGAATGTGGCCTTAGTCTTAGTATTCTGTAATTTTTGTATTCTAATCTCAGCAGGGTGACAATGCCAGACTTGAAATCTGAGGGACCAGAAATTGCTGTATATTCAGCCAAAAAAGTAGAAACAAACAGACAGCAGCATATATATTATTTTTATAGCGATCATGGAGTAATTTTTAATAGGGGATAAAACAATGGCTGCCTATGCCTCAATGTGCACAAACAATAAGTAATGCCGGTCTATGTGGGTAGCCTATGTGCCCCAACATAAGACCTGAAAAGATGTAGTAACAATTGTAATTTATCTATCCCCACTTTCACATCTCATGTTTGTCTGGTTTTCACATTCATTTATTCTCACAGTTCTATGATGACTAAAGAAAGTTCTATTGATTCACCACATACACAGGAAGTTCATATGAGAAAACTGGGGTGAATCCATCAAAGACAATGGTTGGTATTACTATCTCCATAGTTCAGGGCCATCAGACCCTAGTCCGCGATCATAGAAGTCTGTGAGAATAAATGAATGTGAAAACCAGACAACATGAGATGTGAAAGTGGGGATAGATAAATTACAATTGTTACTACATCTTTTCAGGTCTTATGTTGGGGCACATAGGCTACCCACATAGACCGGCATTACTTATTGTTTGTGCACATTGAGGCATAGGCAGCCATTGTTTTATCCCCTATTAAAAATTACTCCATGATCGCTATAAAAATAATATATATGCTGCTGTCTGTTTGTTTCTACTTTTTTGGCTGAATATACAGCAATTTCTGGTCCCTCAGATTTCAAGTCTGGCATTGTCACCCTGCTGAGATTAGATACAAAAATTACAGAATACTAAGACTAAGGCCACATTCCCTTGACTGTAGGGGGGCATGTGTACGGCCGCAAGCTTGCATATATCACATGGCCACATGGAGCAACACTACGTCCTATCTTTCCTTGTGTTACGGGCCATAGGTAATGCATTACAATGGAGAGGGAGAGGTGCGGGTATACGTCATGTGAATGCAGTCTAAGGGTGGTTGAGATGCCTGAAATTTGCCAGGAGTACTGTATGGTGAACATGAAGCAAATGTCCAAGACGGTTATTAGGTAACACTGACACAATACTAGTAACTAGTACTGTAAGGTAACAATGACACAAATAGGTCCAAGACAGTAGTGTGAGTTAACACTGATGCAAATAGGACTAAGTCTGAGTGGTAAGTTAAAGAGGACCTGTCACTCGGAAAACCCATAGACCAAATGTGGCCCCCATAATCCTCCCGCCACCCTTTCTCCCTAGCCGTTTTTTAATTACCGTAATTTATGTGCATAAATTGATTAAACATGATCTGACCTCTTACCAATAAGAGGTCGGGTCTGTATCCGCGGCGCTGGCAGTCGGCGTTATCATTAGGGGCTCCGACAACCCCCAGCACGCCCCTGCCAGCAGTCACATTGTAGGAGAAGCCGGCTCGGCCACAGCCGCTGACAGTGCGGCGCGGCTGACAATGTAGTGAGCCAGGTTGCGGTGCCGGCTTCTCCTACAATGTGTCCCTGGCGGGGGCGTGCTGGGGTGTGTCAGATACACGATCCGACCTCTATTTGGTAAGAGTCGGATCGTGTTAATCAATTACTGTACATAAATTAATTAAAAAACCTCTAGGTAAAGGGGCTGGGGGGAGGATTATGGGGGCCATATTTGGTCTGTGGGTTTTCCAAGCTGACAGGTCATCTTTAAGACTAATGCAAATACTTATAGAATGGTTGTGTGAGTTAACACTGATTCAAATAGAATCGTTTGTAAGGTATCGCTGTATGATGAAAATAGTACTAAGATAGTACATTAAGATATTACTGTATGATTCTGGAGATGAAAAAGTGCCAAGACTGCCCCTTTACATATTTACCAACAGCAACTATGAATAAAGATTATTATATATATATGACCATTATATGAGAAAGGACGCTCAAAAACTTCTCATGAAACCTATCTATGACCTCCTCAGCCAGTAAGAGAACAATCAGTGGCACAAAATGGTCTAAGACTAGTAGTGTAAGCTAACACTGATGCAAATACTCCTAAGACTAGTTGTAAGGTAACAGTGAGACAAATAGGTCCAAGACAGGTGTAAGTTTGAGGAATACTATAAGTTGTAATTTTCAGGATTTTTTTTTTCGAAAATACAAGAGAGAATACTAAGACTGTGTGCTGGACATGTCTTTTTAAGAAATACAATATATTATTGTTATAATTTATTCCTGGTGCTTGATTATATATATATTAATATTTCATTAAGGAGTTATTGGAGAACGAAGGAGAACTAAGCATCACAAATGAAAAAAATTAGGGAATACACTAGTATTGGCAATCAATATATTTTATCAATCAATATATATTTTATCATGCATAAAAACTCATTTTAATGAATGAAACATAAAAACTCATAATAAAAATAGGGTACAGCCCACATAAAATAGCCATATATGTACCTTGAACCCCCATAATTGTGATTATTTCCCACTTTATGCCACTTTGTGCTGCTGGCGGCAAAGTAGGCCAGCAAAGGGGATCCGTGCTCCACAAGTGTGGTGTATAATAAATATTAATAATATAATAAAATTGTTTTTGTACTTTTTTTATGTTCCTCCGATTCTAAGGATAGCAGGCTAGACAAACTAGTTTCTCATCTTTCTTTCTCCTTCCTCTTCTTCTTATTTGTCCATTTTTATGATGACTAAAGAAAGTTCTATTGATTCACCACATACACAGGAAGTTCATATGAGAAAACTGGGGAGAATCCATCAAAGACAATGGTTGGTATTACTATCTTCCATAGTTCAGGGCCATCAGACAGCTAGTCCGCTGAGTCATTCAGCCATTCACTGAGGCACTGCTGGCTACAGCATCACAGATACACGATCCGACCTCTTATTTGGTAAGAGGTCAGATCGTGTTAAATCAATTTACTGTACATAAATTAATAAAAAAACCGGCTAGGGAGAAAGGGGCTGGGGGAGGATTATGGGGGCCATATTTGGTCTCTGGGTTTTCCAAGCTGACAGGTCATCTTTAAGACTAATGCAAATACTTATAAGAATGGTTGTGTGAGGTAACACTGATTCATATAGAATTGTATTGTAAGGTATCGCTGTATGATGAAAATAGTACTAAGATAGTACAGTAAGATATTACTGTATGATTCTGGAGATGAAAAAGTGCCAAGACTGCCCCTTTAACATATTTTACCAAACAGCAATATGAATAAAGATTATTATATATATTTAATTACAATTATATGAGAAAGGACGCTCAAAAACTTCTCATGAAAACCTATCTATGACCTCCTCAAGCCAGTAAGAGAACAATCAGTGGCACAAAATGGTCAAGCTAGTAGGTAAGCTAAACTGATGCCAATACTATAAGACTAGTATTGTAAGGTAACAGTGAGACAAATAGTCCAAGACAGGTGTAAGTTTGAAGGAATACTATAAAGTTGTAATTTTCAGGATATTTCTTTTGTCGAAAATACAAGAGAGAATACTAAGACTGTGTGCTGGACATGTCTTTTTAAGAAATCAATATAGTTATTGTTATAATTTTACCTGGTGCTTGATATATATAGTATATATAATTTCATTAAGAGAGTATTGGGAGAAACGAAGGAGAAAACTAAGCATCACAAATGAAAAAAAATTAGGGAATACACTAGTATTGGCAATCAATATATATTTTATCAATCAATATATATTTTATCATGCATAAAAACTCATTTTAATGAATGAAACCATACAAAACTCAGAATAAAAATAGGTACAGCCCACATAAAATAGCCATATATGTACACTTGAACCGCCAATAATTGTGATTATTTCCCACTTTATGCCACTTTGTGCTGCTGGCGGCAAAGTAGGCCAGCAAAGGGGGATCCGTGCTCGCACAAGTGCTGGTGTATAATAAATAATATAATAAAATTGTTTTTGTACTTTTATTTATGTTCCTCCCGATTCTAAGGATAGCAGGCTAGACAAACTAGTTTCTCACTCTTTCTTTCTCCTTCCTCTTTCTTCTTTATTTGTCCATTTTTACTCTTTTTAATTTGGAGTGTAAATTTCTGGGTAAAGAGGAAAACTGGTGCACCAGCAGACATGACCACACTCCTAGTGCACTGAAGAAATATTTTGTGTAACAATAGAATTTGAAGTTTTTTGAAATGACCAATTATGGGAAAAAAATAAACCTATCTCTGGAAAGTTCCAACCACAATGGGAGAGATGTATCAATCTGTTTACTCCAGAGAACTGGAGTAATTTGCACCAAAATTTTACCAATCTGACTAACAATTCCTGCTGATAAAGGGTTACAAGTCCTTAAATTAGCTGTCAGTGAGGCCCTGTACCTTAATTACAGCCATCTTTCTTATATGCAAATTAGCTTTCCTAACTGATGTGTACTGGGTCTGACTCAGGCTGGTAGTGAACCACAGCTCTGTGTCTCTTCAAATCACTGCACTACCTCATTGTACTTAGGGATTGACTGCTAATATTTAACTATAGACATACAAAGCTCTATTTACTTATAGGAAATATTGTGTCCATTTTTTTACATGGTGCCTTGTGTTACATTCATGTCATATGACCAGAGTGACATCATCGCAGGTCCTTTAGCCTTCTAACAATTGCAAACTGTACACCCAAACTGGATGTATGCAAAATAATTTTTAGCTAAAAGAGGGAATCGGTTAGTTAATTGGGCTCCATAGGAACCTGTCACTGGCTGTATATGTGCAAATGTGGTGACAGGTTCACTTTAAGACCATTTTCAGGTGGTTTTCGGATTCGGACGAAAAATAGGTGTGTCTTCAGTAACTAGTGGGCGTCACCGGACACAAAATAGAGTTGTTATTATTAATAACAGATCAATTATCCAGCATCAGACACAATTAGCAGAGAACTGTCAACTTCTACTCTGCACTGGTCTAAAGACTGACACATTAACACATTTCCCCCAATGATTCAACAATGAATGTCCTAGATCCAGTTCTCTGCAGCCAAGGTCCTTGTATTCGTCACATCTTATTTTGTAATACTATTATGTATGTAACGAGGCTGATAGCCTTATATTGAGAATCTCCCATTCACTGTACGTCAGCATAAATGACACCCACATGTACTATTCAGTCTAGAGCTACTCACCGGGTTGAACACTCCATTATTTACTACGTAGGAATAATGGATGATGTGTGTGGGAGTCTATGTAATTGAATATCAAGCAGTAAAGTCAAATGTGCAGGAATATCTTCATGTGCCTGGTCATCTAACCAGTTAAAGCTTCTCTCAAACGAAACAATGAAATTATTTTAGCAAAGAAGATAATGTTCTGGGAAACTCTGAAGATGGTGAAATTGGTTGGAACTCAATGTCTTCACCATTATCGACCTTTGTGCCGCCTACACAAGTGACGCCAGCATTGATGATCCGGATGTTCTTATGAAAGCAATAATACTCCTACCATGCTATTATATTGTATTATGTAAGCCATAGAATTAGTCCCTTTAGTTGTTCACAGCTTACACTGGTTGTTGTCATCACTTTGTTTGTGCCCTACATAAGGTTAGAGATATGCTCAGTTATATTCATTTACCGTCTATCACCAAGATATACATTAAAGGGAACTTGTAACCAGGGACCTCATTTGAAAAAACCTATTACATATGCCTTTCTGTTTTCTCTAAGCATTTGCATTACAATATAATTGTGTGTTATAACTTAACTGACATTTTAACAGGATCCCCTGTGTAGTCCCAGGAGTTGGGCTTTTAAAAAAACAGCAACATGTGACTTTTCTGAGCTGGTCACTCCTCAGCTCTTGACCACCACCTTTGTGCTCTTGTACAGCTCCTCCCTCCCCCACTGATGTCAGCTCACCAGGCTGTGACCTCTGTGAAGACACAGGAGGGAGGAGCTGTACAGGAGCACAAAGGTGGGGGGATGAGAGCTGAGCAATCTGCAGCACAGACATGTCACATGTTGTTTTTTGAAATATAGCCAAACCAAAGCCCAACCCCTGGGACTACACAGAGGATTCTGTCGGGTAGCCAGGTCATTATAACACACAATCATGTTGTAATGCAAATGTTTAGAGAAGGCACAAAAAAAGCGTATTTACAATGCAGCTGTAATGGGATTCCATAACCTGTCTTTAGTGAAAATGAGGTACCCTAGAACATACATGCCATGTTTCTTGGGTATACCAATGTGTAGCGGAAAAACTTTTTTTTTGGCACGTAACCATCTTGTCCAACTAAATGGGGGTGATCTTGCTGAAAAGGGAATGGCCAATGGAAAATAGCCTGTTCCTAAAAATTCTGGAGCACAGTTTAGACCAATTAAAATTAATTTAGACCAATAAAAATTAGGGGACTTTCAGTCTGACCATGCGCCAGATTTATCATGCAAAGTCTGTTGCACGTCCTATGTTTAAGGTGCAGTACAAAAAAGTTGACGAACTCTGTCGGGCCAGTGCTGGGAGAGCTAGATTAATGATTTCTGGCGCCTCTTCTTCATGAATCTGGCGCACCTTGCACTATACACAGGCAAACCTTATTTAGTGCAGTTTGCACCACTCTTAGTAAATATGCCCTATGGTGTTGGGGTAGTCAGTACTGCTGTATGAAGCAATATATACAATAAAAAATTGGCTGTTATTTATCACTGGGTTGATTTGGCGTAAAAAAGTCGCATTGAGGCTTTCACTACTAAAAAGTCTCACGGGGCTATCTGTGCCACCACATTAATTAGGTGTAAACATAAAACTACTGCTAGTGCAACCCCGTGCAAAGCTAGATTATGCAAAAAGTCCTATAAAAAGTCTCATAGTCATTCCAGTCCTCTGTCGGTGTATGTGCTGGGACTTTTTATGCATTTTTGAGACTTTTTTGGGACTCTTTGAAAAAAAAAAATCCCATACAGCAATTAGAGCAAACAAACATTTCTCAAGCGGTCAAAGCCACTTTAACGAATTTTATGGGTAGTGGAGCTCCACAAACTGTCCAAAGGAGCCGCCTAATGATAAATATGTCTAAGGTTTCCACTCCCTAGAGGTTATTTAATAACAGAGGAGATGGGACTGCACATTTTTTAGGTGCCTCGCATTTTTCGAGTTTCAGTCCTGCCATTCACGCTGCCTTTTCCACAAAACAAACACCCAGCGTGATACTCGTTGTCAATAACGGCGGCCACAGCTTGACAAAACTCATTTGTCTTCAGAATTTCCTAGAACCGGGACATGCCCCAAGGATTAAAACGGGAATAAATTGAAGAGAGTTAAATGGAGAATTAGGCTTTAATGCTCGGCTGTACACCAGTGATGTGCTAAATGAAAGATTTCATTTCAGCTGAGCACCAATAATTTCTAAAACATAAAAACAATCATTTCAGCAGACTTTATACTTAAGACCGGTCTTATCTCTATTTGATAGTTCCTGCTGAATAATCTTTGTAATTTAGTATTTTATTCATATTCTTCTATAACAGTTATTTTAATACTGGATGTCAGGGCTGGAAAACCATTTGTGACCAAAATATTAAACTTTAATATATTGTCATGCAGGGCGTTTATAATAACCCCACTGTTTTCCCATAACTGGTACAGTTTTATCATAATGGGGCAAATTTACTTACCTGGTCCAGTTGCGATCCCCGATTCGGACGGTCCGACGAAGATGAAGTCCGGCGCGATTCATGGAGATCGTGCGCCCGAGTTCCTGCATCTGTCGCTTCCCCGCCGAGGTCCGCCGGAGTTCACCTCCTTCTTCCCGCTGCTTGTAAGTGCATGTCGCAAGACACAATTCTAAATGTTAAATCTTGCACGTTGTCCGAATCCGTTGTCCGCGCCCCCCCCCCATTTCTGTCGCGTGCAAGCCGGCGCCAATGCGCCAAAATCCGATCGTGTGCGACACAATCCCCAGAGCGATGCGGCGCAAACCGGAAACCGACGGGAAACCGGACGAAAATGCGCTCCACAGACCTTTAGTAAATGATCCCCAATTATGTCCAAATAATAGATCAATACAAAGTCAGCAGCCGTCTTATTCAGAGCAGCAATCGCTCCAGTGTCTGCACCGTCTCCAGCCAACTGGAATTGTCTTCACAACTGGTTCAACCTTGGTTTTGGATCCTTGACCCTGAACTCCTCCAATAAAAATTATTGTTGAGTTTGAATAGAAACTTGATTTCTGCAAGATAAAAGGTGATGCTTCGTTCCCTATCAGTTTTACTTTTCCTTCCATGTTCTGGTTTTAATTCAAAGAGTTTTCAAATGAGGCTAGAATAACACCCTTTTTACTTCAGCGTTGTAAGGATACGCAATGGCAATAACCGACATACCCTTACAACGAAGATTGGCTGCTGACAATGTTCAGAGTGCTTCTCCTGGTGACTTCACTGAAAATCTCCTTGAGCGTCCTCAGCGGAGGCCAGGGGTGGATGCAATACATTTACACCAGTCCCCCATAGGTTAATATGGCTGTCATTCATTGGAGTAACTAAGGCTGCGCCCCATAGCAGCCTTATGCATTGGGCCCCTCTGTTAACATAAAAATATATGTACAGACCTCCTTACGCCCTTAGAAAATATAAATATTTGTATATTTTACATTTACACACACACATACGTACATTTATACACTTATATGCACACATTTATACACTGATATATATACATTTATACACTTACACAGATCTGTCCCAGTAGCTACTGACCACAAGGAGAAAGTACAAAGCAGGATTCAGAAATGAGAGATCCCTAGTCCTGTCATTCTGCTGTCCCCTCACTCTTCCCCAATGAGATGCCGAATCATGCTGTATACTGTGGAAGAGGTGTATATACTGTACAATGTGCTGCATGATATGTATATAATGGTGCACTTCTTCCATTCTTTATGATCTCAGATCAGATGCCTGGGCCCCCTGTCACTATGGGCCCCATAACAGCTGCTATGGCTGCTACCACTGAAGTAACGTCCCTGTCTTCAATAGTTCTGTTCATACTCTATATATTATTATGCTCAAAAATCATCCATTATGATAGTTTAAAGCTTATGAATTATAATAATATCCACTTTAAACAAATGGGCCTCAGGTCTTACTGAGTTACAGAAAGGTAATTTTCTCCTCATTGAAGCATGGCTAACATAAAAAATGTTCTTAAATGCAATTATATTCTGCACTTCAAAGTAACACCTCAAGTTATGCTTTTATTGTAAGGACCATGTCAAACAGCTCCTGATACCATAGGTGAGCTTCCTACAATAATGCATATTCAGGTTAAAGATATATCACTGTAGACTGTTCTTTTAAGGTCTGATGGTAATCATCGGGCTAGTTTACATGGTGGTATTTGACTCTGTGTCAAATACTGGGTCCAGTGGTCGTACTACATTTTTTCACCGAATAGTAATACTACTCCTCTAATTATTTTTAAGGAGCTTATTTTGCCGATGAGGAGTATTAGATTTCCACTAATAGAAATACAGTGTGAGGTGGGGGCATTATGCAGTGCAGGGGGATGGGCATTATATAGTGTAGGGGGTTATATTGTGCAAGGGGATGGGTATTATACAGTACAGGGGGATGGGCGTTATACAGTGCGGGGGGATGGGCATTATACAGTGCGGGGGGATGGGCATTATACAGTGTGGGGGGTGGTTATACAGTGCAGGGGGATGGGAGTTATACAGTACAGGAGGAATGGGCGTTATACAGTGCAGGGGCATTATATAGTGAGGGGGGTTGGGCAATATACAATAAGGGGTGATGGGCAATATACAGTGCAAGGGGAATGGGCATTATACAGTGCGGGACGATAGTTATACAGCACACGAGGCATTATACAGTGTGAGGGGGTGGGCGTTATACAGTGCGGGGGGATGGGCGTTATACAGTGCGGGAGATGGGCGTTATACAGTAAGGGGGGGTGGGCAATATACAGTGCAAGGGGGCATTATACAGTGTGAGGGGGTGGGCGTTATACAGTGTGGGGGGGGGGGTTAAAGGGGAGGGGGGAATTGGCATTATAAAGTGCAAGGGGGATGGGCATTATACAGTGTGGGGGGTGGTTATACAGTGCAAGGCGGGGCATTGTAGAGTGCAGGGCGATGGGTGTTATAAACCATAGTACTGTACAAGCAAAGACACTGACACACACTACATTCATACATTAAATATGTAAATAAACATGCACACAATGTTCACATATAGATCAGACATCACACTTACATACACACACAGCACACTACACAAAAACACATAACCGCCAGAAACATACATGCTTGTCACAGTGTTTCTGACGAAGATCAGGGCGCTGACTGCAGGGCTGAGTAGTAGCTGGTTCTGGCTCACATGTGCTTCCCTGCCCCTCCCCCTGCTGTCCCGACTACTGTAGCAGGGTTTAGCAGATACACAGGTGGGGGAGGAGCTGCTACAGTAACATAGAAAGCAGCACAAAGACGGAAGACTTTTCCCTCAGCTCAATGCTGCCAAGTGCCAATGACTCTATCCTCCAAGTGCAGGCTGCCTCCCGCCTGTCTACTCTGCTTTGGGTCATGTGACGGGAGCCTATACTGAGTAGCTGACCGCAGGTCACATAATCTTCTATCGGGCCGGGAGCTACAGCAGTGACATGTAGAGGCTGCAGCTCCCGGCCCAGACAGAGAGATTTGAGATGCGGATTTATACGCATCAAGGTATTTTCAAGGGGTAAAACTGCCTCTATGTGCATCTCAATGCGATCTCTGACCGGGTCTATGCCTCTTTCAGGCGACAGTTTTAATGCGGCCGCGTGCTATCCATACCATACCGTTTAAGTACGGGTAGTATGTGGCCACATTAATTTAAATGGAGTATGCACGGTGCTCCTGGAAAATCCCAGGGTAATTATACCTCACTTCACTGCACATGTTCTAATACTGGATAACTTTTTCTGGCTTCGCAAAGCACCCTGCACATGCGGTGGTAGATCACGTGGACCCATGTTGCCGAAACTGTGCCAACTGTATTGAAGGGGTTGATCACAAATAATTTTGAAGGGTAAGTATAGTGCCCTATTAGGGTCACCCATATTGTACTTAACCTGGTAAACTTTCCCCTTCGCAGCCACAGCTCATGTGACGTTCTTTGGAGTTTCATTGGGTCAGGGACCATGTTTTTTTTACTGAATGCAACCCCCTCTATAAACACCACTACCATATCATTGTTTAGAGGGGGCTTGTGGCTTTCCTTGGCATATAGCAATGAGCACACAGCCTCCTGACCCATCGGCAGGTTACTCAAATCATTGGAAGCCGAAAGCAGATGTTGGTGGGTCATGGGTACCACCAGCTTGGGTAAGTACAATATGCATTACTGTATTAAGGAATCATACTTACCTTGGTAAACTTTATTTGGGGCCGACCCCTTTACAGTCCTGGATCGCTTGGGAGAGGGAAGTGATGTAATGCGAGAGGCGTGAATTCTCGTCCCTCGCGTGGCGTCAACTCCCTCTCCTAGCATGCGAGAGGGAGGTGCAGGGGCATGCATAATTAGCAGCCTGGAGCGCCGGACACCTTGTCCCCGCACTCCGGTATACTAATTATAAGTTTCTTTTCTAGTTGATGCTGCCATAGGTGGCTGACAATGCCTCCCTCCCCTCTCCCTATCCAGTTTGCATGCACACTCAGCTGAATAGGTGGTTTAGAAAAGCTATTGCTTAATAGGAGTATATATATATATATATATATATATATATATTCCTATGATGGAGTGAATGGCACGCATACACTTATACAGTGGCTCTCCTCTTCATCTAGTCCTGTTGATATTTACTGTAAAGCAGAATTTTATTCCTTCAATAAAGATGATTTTGAGGACACATTTATGAAAAGAAATCTAGGACTGTATGTGACATGAATAACTTCTGAGTGACAGCACTAGAACATATAGTGCTGACACATCCACACAGTTCATATTGGGATTGTATCCATATGGATGAAGGTACAGTTCATCTCTGGACTTCATCTGCTCCTTTGAAGGTGGGAGTAAAGCATATGGGATTATTAACATACAGTATGATCTTCCATACTAATTTACCATCTATATCACTGAATATATATGCAAATAATCCCCAGAGCTAGAGAATAAATAAATGACTGAATAGACACATTGGGGGAGATGTATGAGGAGTGTTTGAGATAAAACAGTTCTGACTGCTAATGGTAACCAATCAGAGCTCAGTTTTTATTTTAGAAATACCTGAGTGAAAATGAAATCTGATCTCTAATTTGTTGTCATGAGCAACTAGAAAACTTTTGCCCTGATAAATATAAGCATCTTCTGTATGTGTTCATGGAGATAATAACATATCTGGCCTCATACTATAACTGGGTAGTCGCCATCATGGATGTGGAGTGATCAGACTATTATCACTTATACCGTAGGTCATAAATTGTGAGATCACTTTTAATGTGCAAAGTTTATATTGGATATTCGGTACTGGTAAAGCACCACCTGACTTGAAGAAAAATGATCTACCCAGGAGAATTGAAGAATTGATGAAATTTGGATTCATGTCACATTTTAAAAAAAATATATTAATTTAATGTTAAAAACAAAGCAGCAGTAGAAGCCTGAGTCAATATATAACACATGATTCAGATTGTCAATCACATTTTATTAAAGCAGAGTCAACGAAGCCTGAAGATGAAATCTGCTTGTAAAGTATTAAATTCTACCACAACAAAACTGTCTGCATCACCTCTTCTCATGCCCCGGCCACTCATAATGCTGACACTAGACTTGTCCCTGGAGTACAGTACAGGTAGTCCCCGGGTTACATACAAGATAGGTTCCATAGGTTTGTTCTGAAGTCGAATTTGTATGTAAGTCAGAACTGTATAATTTATCATTGTAGCTTCAGGCAAAAAAAAATTTTCACCCTAGTGACAATTGGAGTTTCAAAATTTTTGGCTGTAATGGGAATAAGGATTATTAATAAAGCTTCATTACAGACACCTTACAGCTGATTATTGCTGCCAGGAAGTAAAGTAAAGCTTCCAGAAAGCTTCACCAGAGGTCAAAGTTGGCAGAGGGGTCCTTCTCTAACTAGGGGTCGTCTGTAAGTCAGGTGTCCTTAAGTAGGGGACCACCTAATCCTCAGTTTGGTGCTGCACTTGTTTGCTTATAAAATATATCAACCTATTCCTTTTCAATGATGTTCCTGTTTAAAGAAGAAACCCATTTGAAGGAAGGGGAAATTATTTTCAAACTTTGAGTATAGCAATGAGAAAAAAAGCAATGATCAAAGATCCCAACATCCATAAGAATGGCAGAAGTAATGAAAAAGAAATTGTGTACAGAACTGTGCGCACGGCCTGGATTCACGATTGGTTATAGTTATTGTCAAAATTGTCAAAAAGTTAGCCTACTCACCCTAGAAGGACGTTAAAATAAGCAATTAAGTAAGTGATGTTGCCAAACTAGAGATGTGGTTATTGTAATGTTATACTGGGGTCTGTAGATAATTTTTACATGTTTCCACATTTTCCAAAAACTATGACCAATAAATTCAGACATTCTACATACGGTACTTCTGAGACTCACCAACATTTGGCAACTATGAAGTTGTCCTGCAATTGTCCTTGTTTGGGCGACCATTCAATATCATTTTTATAATACTGTTTTGGAATAACTGCCCATAAGTGGTCTTCTTATTTCGGAGGACCTCTCCATTAGAGGAAACTTAAGGTTGAACTTTGTTTTGGTTTACAGCTATCTCAGCCATCCCCCATATGCAAGGAAAGGGAAACTGAATGTTCAGCAACATTTTCCACCAGGGGAACATCGTAGGCTTCTAAACACATTAGTAGTTTGGCCAAACCCGTTGGAATCAGCGTGCTCGATACACATCTGATTTGCATGGCCGGTTTAGGTTTCACCATAGACTTTTATAGACTATTGGTCATGGATGACTTACCAGAATCACAATTTATATTGGAAAGTTTCAGAAGTCTTGGCATGAGACTTGACATACTCTTTGTAAATGCCTCATCACAAATGCCTCATCAACATAATCCAGTAAAATTTAATTTCTAAGAGTTTGTATGCTGGATAAACATTCGTTTTAAGCCCCAGCTGGTGGATTTTTCAGAGGTTCTACTTTCTACCTGACGCACAATTCTTATTGCCTGACATTTTGGTGTTGTGGTCAGGATGTGATTGTGCGCTCCGAACCGAATAGGATGACCTTTCTGGAGCTTGTTGTATCTCCTATGACAGAAATATTACTCAGTAATTATTTCTACCATTTCTATTTCTTCCTAACAATTTTATTGGCCATGCTGAAGACCTCAAATCCATTCTTCTCAGATATCAATATTAAAGGTTCAGGCATCCAAAGACAAAACCTTTCAGAACTTTGTTGACTTGTCTTATTGCTGGTTAAGCTTATCCTGTTTACTGTGAATCACCATGGACTCACTGTTCCTTGAGCATCTTGTTATTGGACCTGGTAATGGCTTTGGTCAGCTTATAAATGAACTCCTAAATGTTTCCTAACATCCTCCATGGTGAACAAAATATGAAAAAACTTTTTGTGTAGACAGGGGTGTAATATGATTGGGTGCAGAGGTTGTGGTCACACCTTAGCCGTCCCTTTATGAGGTAGATAGTGACATAGTTAGGGGCACTAGTAAAGATTTTGCTTTAGAGTCCTGCAGCTTCAAGTTGCAGACATGTTTTTAGGGCAAATATAGTGCAGAAAATGTGTATACCAAATGAATAAGATTTTGCAAATAGGGCCCAGGGTTATGAAGTACCCAGACTTTTTATCCCTACTGCTATGGAGGCCCCAGATGTAATGCTGACGAACTTGAGTTGGGATTTTGGTGTTGGGGATTTCTTATTGGTCCCATACTGCCTATTAACCCCTTTACAGAAGCATCACTTTGCCTTGCCTTGTTTTTTTTATCTTTATAAAGTGTACTGTGATATATCTATGAACATTATTCATGTGCTTTGATATTATGTGCACTGTTTTTGTTATACTAGACATTCCTGTTTTGTTGTAAGATCAGTGGGTGATATTTTGGGGCGCTGGTGTTATAAGGTGTGACAGGTGTAAAATTGAGCTTCATTTCCTACCCCTCCGCCCCCTGTGGATCACTGACGGGATTTGAACTCACGACCCCGAGCATGGCAGGCGAGACATTGCAGGATGCATTTGTCTTCTGTATTGTTACATCATTGTGTACATTATTCATGTGCTGTGACATCAAAGCCTGTGGCCGCATTACAGTACAGGCATATTGATTGTTAGAGAAGGAGACTGCCTGCATGGGAGATGGGAATATTTGCAGGTTTGTTGTATCTTATTTCAATAGCAGCCTGGACTGTTATCATAATTAAGTAATTTTCATGTAATGATGCTAATTTCTTACGTGTCTCCGAAGGCGATAATAATGGCTGTCATTACTTTTGTAATTAGAGAGCTGGAGAGTGATTGGTCACTATAGTGATGCTCACAGTCCTTTCTCTTATGTTCTATTTTCTTCCAAGAAAAGGCTGAATGTATTATACAGCACAGTGATGGCAAACCTTTTAGACACCAAGTGCCCAAACTACAACTGAAACCCTCGTATGTTTCACAAAGTGCCAATGCATCAATTTACCATAAGCAGTAACTTATTACTCCCCTCTCTGTCACAGGTTTGTATAGGCACCTGTGGACACCAATACAGTAGAATGAAGGAGAAGATGTTTGGATTATCATTGTAGCTTCCTTGTAGGGTCCTGGCCTACCTGGGACTGCAAGAGGCCTTGAGTCCTGTCTGGTGAACTCTGCGCTCTGGGGGCTCTGAGTGTCACCATTGGTACACCTTCTATAGGTTCGCCATCACTTATATAGCACATGATTCTTAAAAGGAAGTTTCCAACTCTACTGGCTCACAGGAAAAACGAGGCATAACTTAGCAATATCTTAGTAATATCTAGTATCTCTGGTGGTCTACGCTGGTGAAGGGGTGAATATTTATGTGTCTGGTGGTCTATTTTGATAAAGGAGTCAGTATACCTGTGCTGTTCTAGACCAGTGGTGGCGAACCTATGGCACAAGTGCCATAAGTGGCACTCAGAGTCCTCTGTAGGCATCCAGGCCATCAACCCAGGGCAAAGTTTGCCTGACAGGACTGAAAGAATCTTTATGCAGTCCCAGGCAACTCAAGATATGCCGCTCTCAGAGCTATTTTAAAGCAACATATCCTTGGCTGCTTGGGACTGCAGGAATATCTTTGGAGGTCGTCCTGCTGGCCCCATGTTTCTACCTATACAGAGGGACCCTGGAGGGAATATACAATGTGGTCCAAATTTGCCCTCCTTTCAACTGTATTGGTGTCCTCAAGAGGCCGATACGATTGAAATTTGTGATACAGCAGGTAGCAATGATGTGCTGCTTAAAATGCTGTGTTGGCACTTTGCAATAAATAAGTGGGTTTTGATTGTAGTTTGGGCATCTGGTCTCTAAAAGGTTTGCCATCACTGCTCTAGACTGATGAATGAATCAATATTTATACCTTTGGAGGTATGGGCAGATGGTCTGTGGTGGTCTAGGCTGTTGAAGGAATCTATATTTAGATTCTGAGTGGTCTACTATGCCAATGCTATTTTGTACAGTAGAACAATAATTAATGTCCAGCCCACCCCAATTCCCAGATGCACGAAAGAGTTTTGGACACAAAATAGAAAAAAACCTATATTTAATTTAATTATATCAATTGCCGCTAAGTTTTCTTAGACTGAAAATAGAAAATGACCTTAAGGTGGTCCAGCAGAGGAGGTGGTCATCTCCCACATCCTGGCAGAAGAAGTCCGCCCGACTCATGGGTCAGCTTTGTTAGACCAATCTTAGCGGTGTGCAAAAGCCCTCCCAGATGAAGATATCTTCATCACATGTACGAGAGATGTATATCACCCAACAAAAATGATTATTCAGGCAACATAATGACCGTATCCAACACATAAATGGGCATAGATTTATAACCTCAGTTACGACCATCTCATCCACACCAAACAGTCCACAGGTACAAACATTTGTAGGTACCAGGGTTCCTAAGACACGTGCAGCTCCTTTGGAAAGGCTACAAATATCCAATACAGCAATCTTCTGTATAATGTAGGAAAACTTACAGTGAATGTGATCTCACACTATGATTTTGGTAGTTCTCCTTTAAGCAGCTGAAAGCCAGAGCATATTGAACTATGTATTACATTTCATGTAGAAGTAGGGCAGTGCTTGATGCAAAGGCTTTTAAGTAAAAGTGGAGTAATGGAATTTGCCTATAGCAACCTGTCATTGATTTCCATACTTTTTTTTTCATACTTTTTAATCTTCACTATATAAATGGGATTACTTGCTTCTCTACGCTGGATCACTCATAGATTTTCATTCAGCAAAGCCTCCACATCTCTACGGATAATGCTATATTAAATGCCAAATGCTGATTTATCTAGATATAAAACCTTCTCATCACAGATATCAGTGGAGGCTTCAATGACCGCATTGCCAAATCAGAGGAGGCCAGGATAATGTAAACCGCAACTGCCATTCACTTCATTAGGTCCCATAGACATGGTGTATTCATATTCCTATAACTTTATGATACATGTGGGTCTAATCTTAGACCCCCTTACTGATCCTGGAAAACAAGGGGTTAGGTTTTGCATCCTTGTCACAATCTTTCAGCAATCTTTCTACAGAAGGATATGAAAAGCTGAATTATAGCTACTGTATAGTCTCAGGTTCCGTGGAGTGCACAAAATAATATAATATTCTAGTAACATGAGATGAAAGTATCCCTTTAATTGTGTTATGGGCATGCTCTGCTCTCCTTGCTTCTTAACGTCTTATTAATTTCTTTGTTACTTGACAATGTACTTGTAAGTTATTTCCCCAGTTCCAAAGATTGTTATTAATCTTATGTTATCAGATGTTTGGCTGGGTAGATAGATGTAGGTGTAATGAAGAATAGATACATAGGAGGAATAGGAAATAAGCCATCACTCCAGGTCTAATGTAGAATGAAGGTGAGACATTATTTCACGAGTGGCAGCAATATTTTGGTGTGTGCTATACAACGGTGGAAACTCTGAAATATTGCCACTCATACAATAAAATCTCACCTTAAAGGGGTTGGCCACTTTATCTCATGTTTTTTGTAATGTGTGTGCAAGTGTGGGGAGCAGGATATAAAGGAATCACTGTTTTCTACTTAATTAATTGCCTGTTGGAGTGCTGTTTTTTTTCCTAATTGAAAACAATTATATAAATAAAGACAGATACATGAATGATAGCTGCATGGATAGATAGACAAAAGGAAAGTCCAGAGCAGCACTAGAGGATTGGTCGTATACATCCAGGAAATAGGCAGCACTCTCTCTTCATGCTTGAAAAAGGTGGTAACACACCGAAACATTGTATCATGGAATAAAAAGATCACCGTTTGCGTCACTATATTCTGCAGTGCTGCCTCTTCCTTGGATAGATAGACAGATAGAAACATGAAAAAGAGAGCAGCACTACATAAAACCATGTAACATAGGTGCAAGCCCACAGCCCAAGCAGGTTTCATCCAACAAAAGAATGAACATTTTGGCTCCTCCACACACCTCTTTGCTAGGGAAAGGCTCCGGTGAGGAGGAGCTGAAACATCATAAACACATAAAATAAAAGCACCCCTGCCTTATGCATCTCAATCCTTTCAGTGTTGCCATATTTTCTATTGATAGAGATAGATAGATAGATAGATAGATAGATAGATAGATAGATAGATACAAATTGGAACAGGCACTCCAGGAGTAGAATTCAAAAGTTAGTGATCTTTATTGAGGCAAGTGGCAACATTTTGGTGTTGGACACCTTTTTCAAGCCGAAAACGTTGCCACTTGCCTCAATAAAGATCACTAACTTTTGAATTCTAACCCTGGAGTGCTGCTCGCTTTTTCCAATTTGTATCTGCGTAAGGACCAAGCCAGGACCTTGGGGGGCTTTGCACCCCCCTCCTTAGGGGTTCCACAAAGCTGTGCGGACTTGAACTCTACTTTTTGTAGATAGATAGATAAAAAACTAAAAAAAAAAGGCAGCACTCCAGTAGTGTTTCAAGGTGACATAAGAGGTGGTTTTAATCTATAGTGGCGTTTCGGCATTCCAACACTGAAGCAAGCCTTTGTCAAGTTTTCTGTATGTCTATGAAGTTTACCACACTTTGTTGGCTGGCACCCATTTCAACAGAGGCTTATGGTTGATTGCAGTGCCGCTTTGGACTATAGATAGATAGATAGATAGATACATAGATACATAGATAGATGTAGAGATATATGAATATTTACATTCATAGAATAATTACAGAAATATAGATAAATAGAAAAGCAGCTGGATATTATGATAGATAGATAATAGACATATACGATAGATAGATATATTGATGCATAAATAGAATAATGGATGAGGGATAGATAGAGGTAGATAGATGGATAGATAGTTACATGGATAATTGAATGAATGCATAAACACCTAGACAGGTGATACATAAATTGATACATGGATGAATGTTCAGATAAAGGTATTAAAAAGTTAGATGCATATCGTAATTGATGGGAAACTAATTGATCGATAGATAGACAAGTAGATGAATTTTGGTACATTTCAATAGATAGCAGCATATCCCTATGGCATGTATGATGTAACTCCTCTGTGACTGGCATGTTGTGTGTGACAGCAGTGAGGAGCAGCTCTGCACTTTATTGATTTTATTCGCAAGTCATCTCTGGAGATTAAGGATTATTGTTTTTTTCAGTTTCCAGATTAGTCATTTGATATTTTGTCCTGGGTAAAGAGACCCATAATGATTCACCCCTCTAGCTTTAGGGGGTAAGGTGTGAGTAGGCTAGAGACAGGGGTAAGGGGGCTATTTTCCAAATCTTTTAGTTAGCAATATTCGGCTTAACCACTACTTTTGATGTAGCCCTAAGACTGCACCTGCACCTCCCACTGCTGCTGGGAAGACGTCAGGCTTACGCATTATAAGCATCTGCTTGTGAATCCTGCAGCTCAGTGTCCTATCCACTGCTCGCTGCTACCGCTTCAGCAACTACACAGCAGCGTTGGCTTCCCATTCATTTAGCCATTTCTATTTTTTTATACAAACTTTCTAATCACATACACCTTACTCATGTTAGAACTTATAGAAGGTAAGTCCCTCTGAATTGACTCTCTAAAAGTACAAGATCTTACAGGAAACTGCTGCGTCTATGTCTGGTTATTAGAGTTTGAAGTATAATAGTGATTTTATTATTATGCTAATGTATGTGTATTACTATCTCTAGCATACATCTGCTGTGTATGTGTGTATATATCAGCTGTGTGTATACAGTATATTATGCAGTAACAATATAAGTCCTTAACAACCAATTGCTATACCATACTTTTCAAACATTTTCTGTATTCTATTTTTTTATTATCTGAGACAATAGGATGCATTATAGCATGTATTATATGTGGCAATAGGATGAATTATAGGATGTATTATCTGAGGCAATAGGATGCATTATAGGATGTATTATCTGAGGCAATAGGATGCATTATAGGATGTATTATCTGAGGCAATAGGATGCATTATAGGATGTATTATCTGAGGCAATAGGGTGTTTTTTATATCATGCAAAAGTGTATATACTGTACATATGTGTCTTTATATGTATACTTACAAAGATAGTTAGTTATTATACTATATATGCTATATATATATACTATAAATTCTAGAAAAATTTTACTAATAATAAAAAAAATGTAAAACTTTATAACAGATAAATGATAAAATGATTGCTTATTACTGTACATTGCTAATGTAATATATACAGTGGATATTGGTGGTGATATACTGACTGCAGCACAGTGTTGGAGGTTTAGTAACACTTCGTTATAGCCGGTTAGTGATGGTACCATGGAGTTTAGAGGTTCTGTGAGGTTCTGTGATGTAGAGCTGGTACCTGCTGGACATAAATCATCCTGATGCAAGTGTAACGCACCGTCGGCTGTGTATGTGGATTGGTATTCTCTTCGTTACACTGTTGCTGTGCAGGGGCTGCAGTCATGAATGGAATGACGTACAAATGGTTGTTTCTTATAAGGGAAAGTGCAATGAGCTGACAGTGATACATTATAGGTAGATTCGGTGCAGACAAGGTCACACAGACGAGGGTTTAGATCATTTTTAATTAACTTCTTCCCTTCGTTTTCTTCTCTTAGTCAATGGTACCCCAGGGAGCCAGCTGTCCACTCCTCGCTCGGGGAAATCACCAAGCCCATCACCGACCAGCCCGGGCAGTCTGCGGAGACAGAGGGTACAGTTTTTCATTTCTTATCTATTATTGCTGCCAAAATATTCAGTGCACTTTTGCCTCGCTTCCTGTTGTCACGCCTGTTGTCGCCTGTCAATCAAAAATGTGTTGTGCCAGGGGGACTGTATGCAGTGTGTATATCTATATCTATCTTACAAATATATCATAATACGGTAAGTTATAGCCATTGCTTTCTGGTTTTGGACTTTGGACTCCTATTAAAGGAGGTCTCTATTAAACTTTCCATAAGAGGAAATTTGTAAAATCACAGTAAAAGATATCGCAAAGTTGATCCCATTTAATGATAATTTGGCACATCTTTTCTTTCCGAGTGAAATTGAAATCTAAAAATTTGTTAAAACCATCCGTTCTTGGTACAACATAATAAAATAGCTCTCATCCCAGGTGTAATGTAAAGCTGCTGGGCCCTAGAAAATTATAATTATAATACTCGTCTCTTCATATTGGGAACAGAAACATTATGTCTCTTAGGACCCAAAAAGAAAAATAATTCCGTTTTGCATATAGTGTCTTATCCGCAGTCAGCATGTTATAGAGCAGGAGGATCTGAGCAGATTGTACATAGTGCCCTGTTTGCAGGCAGCATGTTATAGAGCAGGAGGATCTGAGCAGATTGTACATAGTGCCCTGTTTGCAGGCAGCATGTTATAGAGCAGGAGGAGCTGAGCAGATTGTATACTGTGTCCTATCTACAGGAAGCATGTGATAGAGCAGGATTTGCTGAGCACATTGGACATAGTGATAGCATGAGGAGTTTAGCATATGTATATGTATAATCACCATAGCTCTACATGCTATATAAAATGCTGCCTGCATATAGGACACTGTGTAAAATCTGCTCAGCTTCTTCTGCTCTATAACCTACTGCCCGCATATAGGACACTGTACAATCTGCTTAGCTCCTCCTGCTCTATTACATTATTTAGCAGTTAAGACACCATGCACAATCAGCTCAGCTCTTCCTGCTCTATAACATTCTGCTTGTATATAGTACATTGTGTATGATCTGTTTATCACCTCTTGCTTTATGATATTCAGCATGCAGATGTTATCAGTAGTCGATTATAATATAGTCGGTTTGGCTGGTAGCCCTGGGCACACGTCATCTAGGGGGCCTACGGCCACCCAGACCACCCACCGAAACTTTAACCCATGAATTCCCCATATATGTTCCTGCTGTCAATACACATGTACACAAGAGCCATTTCATGTTTGCCTTTTTACAAAGGTCCTGAAACAGTTTGAAAGCAGACAGAAAGGACACATCCTCCAATCCCCAAGAATGTTGATTCTAGCACCATACATAGAAGGTGAATTCCCAACCTGTAGGGGTATAATATTCATACAGGCCAGGGCCGATGGCAGGCTTACTCCGCCCCTGGATATTACACTATGAACAATCTGCTCAGCCACTCTTGCTCTATAACAATGGTGGCGATTCTATGGCACTGGGGTGGCACTCAGACCCCTCTCTATGGGCACCTTAGCCATCACATCAGCGCAGAATTCGCCAGACAGGACTCAAGGTCTCTGGCAGTCCAGGACTCTAGAAGGAAGCTACAATGAAGCCAAACTTCTTCTCCTTCTTTCTACTGTATTGTGTCCTCGGGTTCCTTTTCAATTTAAACCTGTGACAGAGCAGGGAGTAATAAGTTATTGCTTAAATTGTCGCATTGCCACTTTGCGAAAAATATGTGAGTTTTGGTTGTAGTTTGGGCACTCGGTGTCTAAAAATAGGCCCAGGGTTATGAAGTACCCCAGATCTATTTTATCACCTACGGCTATGAGGCCAGATGTAATGCAGGACGAACTTGAGATTGGGATTTTGGGTTGTTAGAGGGATTTATATTGGTCCATACTGCTATTAAACCCTTACAGAAGATCACTTTGACTTGCTATGTTTTGTTTTCTTTATAAGTGTTACTGTGAATATCTCTGAACATTATCATGTGCTGTTGATATTATGTGCAAAGTTTTGTTATACTAGACATTCCTGTTTGTTGTTAAGATCAGTGGGTGATATTTGGGGCCTGGTGTATAAGGTGTGCGGTTAAAATTGAGCTTCATTTCAATACCCTACCGTCCCCCTGTGGATCACTGACGGGATTTGAACTCACGGACCCTACAGAGAGGCGACGTGAGGATCGCATTGTCTTCTGGTAATGGTGATCACTTGTGTCATATATCATGTCGTGACATCAAAGGCTTTGGCCGCATTACATGTACAGGATATTGAATTGTTAGAGAAGGAGACGCCTGCATGGGAGATGGAGAAGTGATTTGCAGGTTTGTGTATTTATTCAATAGCAGCCGGAGGTTATCATAATTAATAATTTTATGTAATGATGCTAATTTCTTACTGTATCTCGAGGCGATAATAATGGCTTGTCATTACTTTGTAGATAGAGGCTGGAGAGTGATTGGTCACTATAGTGATCTCACAGTCCTTTCTCTTATGTTCTATTTCTTCCAAGAAGAAAAGGCTGATGTATTTACAGCACAGTGATGCCTTTTTTTGCAAACCTTTTTAGACACCAAGTGCCCCAAAAATACAACGAAAACCCTTGTATGTTTCACAAAGTGCCAATGCGTCAATTTACCATAGGAGCAATAACTTATTACCTCCCTCTCTGTCACAGGTTTGTCTAGGCGACCTGAGGACACCATATACACGTAGACATGAGGAGAAGCGTTGGTTATTCATTAGCTTCCTTGTTAGGGTCCTGGCCTACCTGGACTGCAAGAGGCCTTGAGTCTGTATGGTGAACTCTGGCTTCGGGGTCTGAGTGTCACATTGAGTACACACTGTCTATAGGTTGCCCATCAACTATATAGCACATGATTCTCTAAAAGGAAGTTCCAACATCTACTGGCTCAAGAAAAACGAGGCATAACTTTAGGGCAATAGCTTGTATATCTGGTATCTCTGTGGTTCTACGGCTGGTGAGGGGTGAATATTATTGTGTCTGGGGGTTATTTGAAAAAGCAGTCAGCTACCTGTGTCTGTCTTAGACCAGTGGGTGGGAACCTATGGCACAAGTGCCATAGGTGGCACTCAGAGCCTCTGTAGGACTTCCAGGCCATCACCGCCAGGGCAAAGTTTGCCTACAGGACTGAAAAGAATCTTTCTGCGTTCCCAGGCAACTCAAGTATGCATCGCCTCTAAGGCTATTTTAAAGAAATATCCTGGCTTGGGGCCTGTAGGAATATCTTTGGAGGCGTCCTGCGGCCCAGTTTCTACATTAAGAGGGACCCTGGAGGGAATATACCAAGTTTGTCCAAATTTGCCTCTGTTTCAATGATGGGGTCCTCAAGAGGCGCCGATAACGATTGAAATTTGTGAGACAGCAGGTGAGCAATGATGTGCTGCCTTAAAATGCCTGTGTGTTGGCACTTTGCACTAAATAAGTGGGTTGTTTGATTGTAGTTTGGGCATCTGGTCTCTTAAAAGGTTGCCACACTGTTCTAGACTGATGAATGAATCAATATTTTATACCTTTGGAGGTTATGGGCAGATGGTTGTGGTGGTTAGGCTGTTGGGAAGGAATCTATATTTAGATTCTGAGTGGTCATCTACTATGCAAGATGGATTTTTGTACAGTAGAAACAATAAATGTCCAGCCCACCCCCAATTACCCAGATGCACGATAGAGGTTTGGACACAAAATAGAAAAAAACTATATTTAATTTAATTTACATTGCCGATAAGTTGTTTCGAACTGAAAATAGAAAATGACCTTAAGGTGGTTCCAGCAGAGGAGGTGGTCATGCTCCCACATCTGGCAGAAGAAGGTCCGCCCGTATGGGCAGCTTTGTACAGACTAATTCTCCGGTGTGCAAAGCCCCCCAGATGAAGATATTTTCAACATGTACGAGAGATGTAATCACCCAACAAAAAATGATTATTCAGGCACACAATAATGACCGTATCCAACACATCTAAAGGGCAGATGATTTATACCTCAGTAGGCGACCCATCTCATCCACACACCAAACAGTCCACAGGTACAAAACATTTGGTAGGTACAGGGTTCATAAGACAACGTGCAGCTCCTTTGGAAGGTATACAAAGTATCAATACAGCAATCGTTTGTAATGTGGAAATCATACGTGATGTGATCTACACTTGTTTGGTATTCTGCCTTAAGCAGATGAAAGCCAGAGCATATGAACTGTGAAACATTTATCATTCAGTAGTTAGGCAGCTTAGTAAAGGGGTAATGGATTGGGGGGGGGTAGGGGCGGGGGGGGAGGGGGGGGGGGGGGGGGGGGTGGGGGTCGGAGGGGGGGGGGGGGGGGGGGTGGGGGGGGGGGGGGGGGGATGGGGGGGGTGGTGAGTGGGCGGCGGGGGGGGGGGAGGGGGGGTGGGGCGGATGGGGGGGGGGGTGGGGGGGGCGGTGTGTGGGGGTGAGGGTGGGGGGGGGGGGGGGGGAGGGGGTGGGGGGTAGGGGGGGGGGGGGGGGCGGGGGGGGTTTGCGGGGGGGGGGTGGGGGGGTTGGGGAGGTGGTGGGGGGCGGGGTCTGTGGGGGGGGGGGGGGGGTGGGTGGTGGGGTGGGGTGGTAGGGGGGTGTGGGAGTGGGGGGGGGGGGGGGGGGGTGGTGGGGTGTGGGGGGAGGGGGGGGTGAGGGGGTGGGGAGGGGGGTGGGGGTGGGGGGGGGTGTGTGGGGGGGGGGGTGGGTGTGGGGGAGTAGGAGGGGGGGGTGGGGGGGGGGGGGGGGTGGGGTGCCGTATAGCACCCTGTCATTGAATTTGCCATATGTTTTTCATACTTTTTAATCTTACTATATAATGGGAGTACTTGCTGTCTTACGCTGGATCCACTATAGATTTCACATCAGCAAAGCTCCCATCTCTCGGATAATGCTATATAAAATGCGCAAATGCTGATTAGTATCTAGATATAAAACCTTCTCATCACAGATATCAGGGAGGCTGCAATGACCGCATTGCCAAATAGAGGAGGCCAGGATATGTAAACCGCCAACTGCATTCACTTCATTAGGTCCATAGACATGGTGTATTCATATCTATAACTTTATATTGATTAATGTGGGTCTAATCTAGACCCCCTTACTGATGCGGAAAACAAGGGGTGTAGTTTTGATCCTTGTATTACAATCTTTCAGCAATCTTTCTACGACAGGAGATGATAAGCTGACAAGTTATAGCACTGCATATTCTCAGGTTGCGTGGGTGCACAACATAATACAATATTTAGCAACATGAGTGTCAGTATACCCTATATGTGTTTTGGGCATGCTCTGCTCTACCTTGCTTCTTAACGTCTTAAGTTATCTATTGTTACTGACAATGTTACTTGTAAGATTATTTCCCCAGTTCCAAAGATTGTTATTAATCATTATGTTATCAGAGTTTGGGGGTAGATAGTGAGGTGTAGAGAAGAATAGATACATAGGAGGAATAGGAAATAAGCCATCACTCCAGGTCCAATGTAGGAATGAAGGTGATGAGGACATTGGGGACACATTTACTTACCCGGTCTAGTCGCGATCCAGCGCGGCGCGTTCTCTCTCTGGATTCGGGTCAGCGGGATTTTATGAATGTAGTTTTCCGCGCAGCGCCTGCTGCGCTGAAAGTCATTCTATCGCGCCCGGAATGCACCACCTCGGACCAGGTGAAGGTAGCGCTCCCCCCCAAGCCGGACACTTTTTCGGGTTTTTAAATGCGGCGGTTTTCCGGAATACGTCGGTTTTCGTTCGCCACGCCCCCGATTTCCGTCCGGCACTGCCGGCGCCGATGCACCACAATCGATCGCGTGCGCCACAATCCCGGGGCAATTCAGGTACAACGGCGCACATCGCGAAATATTCGGGTAAAACAGTCGGGAAAACGCGATCGGGCCCTTAGTAAATGACCCCCACATTATTTCACGAGTGGGCAGCAATATTTGGATTTGTGTGCTATACAACGGTGGAAACTCTGAAATATGCAATCATACAATAAAAATCACCTTAAAGGGGTTGGGCCACTACCTCATGTTTTTTGTAAATGGTGGTGCAAGTGGGGGGAGCAGGATAATAAAGGAACAGCTGTTTTCTGACTTAATTAATTGCCTGTCGAGTGCTGTTTTGTTCCCTAATGAAAACCAATTAATATAATAAAGACAGTAAGAATGACTTGCTAGCTGCTACAGATGATAGGATAGAGAGACAGAAAAAGGAAAGTCAGAGCAGCACTAGAGGATTGGCCGTTATAATCCAGGAAATAGCAGCACTCTCTCTTCACTGCTTGAAAATGGTGGAATTAAAAAGATCACCTTTGCTTCACTAATTCGTGCAGTGCTAGGCCTCTGCTTTGGATAGATGACAGATACAAACATGAAAAGAGAGAGTACTACATAAACCATGTAACTTAGTGCAAGCCCCAGGCCCAAGCCGGTTTCATCCAACAAAATAAATGAACATTTTGGCTCTCCACCACACCTCTTTGCTAGCGTAAAACATCAATAAACACATAAAATAAAAGACCCCTGCCTTATGAACTCAATCCTTCAGTGGTTGCCATATGTTCTATTGATAGAGCGTAATCTAGATAGATAGATAGATAGATAGATATAGATAGATAGAGATAAGATAGATAGACTAGAAATTGGAAAGAAAAAAGCGAGAGCACCCCGGGAGAAGTCAAAAGTGGTGAGTCTTTATTGAGGCAAGTGGCAAGTTTTGTGTTGGACACCTTTGTTCAGCCGAAAAACGTTGCCACTGCCTCAATAAAGATCATTAACTTTTGAATCTACCCTGGGGAGTGCTGCTCGGCTGTTCCAATATGATCTGCGTAAGGACAAAGCCCAGGACCATTGGGGGGCTTTGCACCCCTCTTAGGGGTTCCAACAAAAGTGTGCGGACTTGAATCTCTAACTTATTTTGTAGATAGATAGATAAAAAGACTTAAAAAAAAAGGAGCCCCAGTAGAGTGTCAGAGGTGACATAGAGGTGGTTTAACGATAGTAGACGTTTCGGCATTCCAACACTGAAGCAGCTTTGTCAAGTTTTCTGATGTCTAGAAGTTTACCACAATTTGTTGGTGGCAACCCATTTCAACAGAGGCTTATGTTTGATTGCAGTGCTGCTTTGGCTTAGAGAAGTGATAGTAGATAGATAGATAGAAGAGACAGATAGATAGATGAATATTTAACATTCATAGAATAATTACAGAAATTAGATAAATAGAAAAAGCAGCTGGATATCATGATAGATAGATAATAGACAGTATCGATTTAGATAGTATATTGATGCATAAATAGAATAATGGATGAGGGTATAGAGTCGAGGTAGATAGATGGATAGATTAGTTACATGGATAATGTGAATGAAGCATAACACTAGACAGGTGATGGACATAAATTGATACGATGGATGATGTTAGAATAAGGTATTAAAAAGTTAGACTGATATCGTAATTATGGGAACTAATTGATCGATAGATAGACAGGTAGATGAAATTGGTACATTTCAAAGATAGCTCAGCAGTATCCCTATGGCATGATGATGTAACTCCTCTGTGACTGCAGTTGTGGGTGACAGCAGTGAGAGCAGCTCTGCCACTTTATTGATTTATTCGCAAGCTTACATCTTGGAGCATTAAGGATGTATGTTTTTTCAGTTTCCAGATTAGTCATTTGTAATTTGTGTCTGGGTAAAGAGACCCCTAATGATTCACCCCTAATAGCTTAGGGGGTAAGGTGTGAGTAGGTAGGACAGGGTAAGGGGGCTATTTTCCAAATCTTTAGTTAGCAAATTCGGCTTACCACACTTTGATGATGTAGCCCTAAAGAATGCACACTGCACCTCCACTGCTGACTGGGAAGGACGTCAGGCTACGCATTATAAGCATAGCTTGTGAATCCATGCAGCTCAGTGTTCCTATTCCACTGCTCGTGCTACCGCTGCAGGAACATACCAGCAGCGGTTTGGCTTTCCCATTGCATGTAGCATTCTATTGTTTTAGTACAACTGTTCTTAAACATACACTTACTCATGGTAGAGTGTATAGAAGGTAAAGTATCCTCTGACATGACTCCTAAAAGTACAAGGAAATCTGCTGCGTCTATGTTCGTTATAATAGTTTGAAGTATCAATAGTGATTTATTATTATGCAATGAATAATGATTATTACTCCATATCTAGCATACATATGCTGTGTATGTGTGGTTATAGACGAGCTGGTGTACTACAGTATATGCAGTAACCAATATAAGTCTTAAAAACCACAAAATAAAAGCATTACCATGCTGGGTATCATTCAGTCGTAATTTGTACTCGTTTCAAAAATATTTGTATTCTATTTTATCTAGACATTGCAATGTTACTGACATAGAGCTATACGTTTAATGAGGAAGGATGCATTATAGCGAGTATTATATGGAGGGCAATGGGATGACAATTATAGGATGTATTGATGAGGGCAATAGGATTGCATTTATAGGATGTATATCTGAGGCAATAGGGTGTTTTTAGATCATGCAGAAAGTGTATATAATGTACAATGTGTCTTTATTGTATACTACGAAAGATAGTATGTTATAGACTCATTATGCTATATATAATATAAATTCAGAAAAATTTACTAATAATAAAAAAAAATGTAATAACTTATAACAGATAAAGAAAAATTCTTGACTATTACTGTTACATTGCTAATGTAATATTATACAGTGGATATTGGTGGTGATATATGACTGCACCACAGTGTGGGAGGTTTAGTAACACTTCTTTTATAGGCGGTTCGTGATGACCATGGAGTTTTAGAGGTTTGTGACGGTTATGTGAGTAGAGCGGGTACTGCTGGAATCAAGTCATCCTGAGCTAGTGTAAGCACCGTCGGATGTGTATGTGGATTGGGATTCTCTTCCCTTACACTGTTGTGTGCAGGGGCTGCAGTAGAATGAATGAGTACAAATAGGTGTTTCTTAAGGGAAAGTGCAATGAGCTGACAGTGATACATTATAGGTAGATTTCGGTGCAGACAAGGTCACAAGCGAGTTTAGATCATTTTTAATTAATCTTCTTCCTATCGTTTTCTTCTCTTAGTCAATGGCACCAAGGACGCCAGCTGTCCACTCCGCGCTCGGGGAAATCACCAAGGCCACACCGACCAGCCGGGCAGTTCTGGAGACAGAGGGTACAGTTTTCATGTCTTATCATTAGTGCTGCAAAATATTCAGTGCAACTTTTGCCCCTAGCTTCCTGTTGTCACGCACTGTTGTCGCCTGTCAATCAAAAATGTGCTGTGCCTGGGGGACGTATGCAGAGTGTGTATATCTATATCTATCTTACAAATATATTCAATACAGGGTAAGGTATAGCCATTGCTTTCTGGTTTTGGACTGTGGACATCCTATTAAAGGAGGTCTCTAGTAAATTTCCTAAGAGGAAATTTGTAAAATCCAGAAAAGATATCGCAAAGTTGATCCCATGTAAGATAATTTGCGCATTCTTTTCTATCCGAGTTGAAATTCGAAATTTCTAAATTTGTTAAAACCATCGTTCTTGGTAAACACATAATAAATAGTCTCATCACCAGTGTAAATGATAAAGCGTGGGCCCTAGAAAAGTTATATATAATACTAGTCTCTTCATATTGGGAACAGAAAAGTCGCTCCTTAGGACCCAAAAGAAAAATAATTTCTTGCATAGTCTATCAGTCGCGTAAGCGAGGTCGGCAGTATAGTGGTTGCATGTATAGACAGGAGGATCTGGAGTTGCTACTGCAGCACGTTTACAGGGAAGTGGGAATATTTATTTGGTCCATCTACAGGAAGCATGTGATAGAGCAGCTGATTGCTGAAGCACATTGGACAATAGGCCATAGTGCAAGTGGATAGCATGAGGAGTTGCATTGGATATGGTAATCACCATAGCTCTACATGCTATTAAAATGCTCGCTGATATAGGGACACTGTGTAAAATCTGCTCAGCTTCTTATGCTCTATAAACTATGCCCGCTATAGGAACACTGTTACAATCTGCCTTAGCTCCTCCTGCTCTATTCATTATTTAGCAGTTTAGACACCATGCCACAATCAAGCCTAGCTCTCCTGCCTCTATAACATGCTGCTTTGTATATAGTACATTGTGTAACGACTTGTCTTCACCTCTTGCTTATGATATCGCATGAAGATGTTATCAGTAGTCGATTTAATAAGTCGGTTGGCTGCTAGCCCTGGGCCCACGTCTATCATAGGGGGCCTACGGCCACCCGACCACCCGCACAAAAACTTTCACCCATGAATCCCCATATATGTTCCTGTGTCCAATACACAATGTACAACAAGAGCCATTTCATGTTTGCCTTTTGTACAAAAGGTCCTGAGAAACTGTTTGAAGCAGACAGAAAGACACATCCTCCATACCACCAAGAATGTTGATTCTAGCACATACATGTAGGTGAATTCCCAACCTGTAGGGGTATCAATTCATACAGCAGGGCCGATGGCAGCTTATCGGCCCCTGGATTATTACACTATGAACAAGTGCTCAAGCACTCTGCTTAGTAACAGTGTGGCGACACTATGGCACTGGGGTGGCACTCAGACCCCTCTTCTATGGGCACCTTAGCCATCACATCAGCGCAGAATTCGCCAGACAGGACTCAAGGTCTCTGCAGTCCAGGACCTAGAAGGAAGCTACAATGAAGCACAACTTATTCTCCTTCTTCTACTGTATGTGTCCTCGGGTTCCTTTCATTTAACTGTGACAGCGGGAGGTAAAAGTTATTGCTTATTGTCGCATTGCCACTTTGCAAACAATGTATGTTTTGGTGTAGTTGGCCTCGGTGTCTAAAGGTTGCCATCACTGCTCTATAACATTCCTGACCCAGGCTATAATATATATTCATTCTTAAAGGAAACTACAACTTGAATGGAAGTTTCAAAGAAAACAGAGACACCAGCTCAGTGAGCTGGTGCCTGCTATTTTTGTTAGTTTTTAAACGCGTATTGCGGTTTAAAACCTTTTTAAAACTTATAGCGGGCGCAGGAGTACGCGGCGAGCTTAACATGTGTGGCTCTCTCACTCTATGTAGCCCGCGCACGGTCGCGCGCATGGAAGCACGAGCTCGTACCTCCCTGTCGCCGTGCTATACAGTTTAAAAAGTGCTTTAAACCGCGATACAGCGGTTTAAAAACACTAACAAAAATAAGCACCGGCACCAGCTCAGCCTGAGCTGGTTGCTGGTGTTTCTTCGAAACCTGCCACTTCAAGGGCAGGTTCTCTTTAATCCGCCCCTGGATATTACACTATGTACAATTGCTCAGCCAACTCCTGCTCTATAACGTTCAGCATACACTGTGTGCATTCTATCAGCATCTTCCTGTAAAACAGGTTGTATGAACATAAGACACGTGTACAATCTACTCAGACTCCTCCTGCTCTGTAACTCATGCTGTTAGCAGCGAAGCACTATGAACAATCTGTTTCACCTAAGACACTTAAGTTTCTTCTTCTCTATATCATGCTGCCTAGAGACTTTAAATGACATTTGTTCGAATGTTGCCCTTACGATATGTCATATTTTGTTAGAAAGATCAGATTGGAAAATTATGATCCCATCGCATGTGTCCTGAATAAAGACCTCTATGAGCAATCAATGACATTGGGGACTGCTTGGGGGGGACTGGCACAATCACTGACTGCATCTGAAGAGACATTTTGTTCTTCACTCAGCGGTGGTTGGACATGACAGACTTTACTAATATGTGTCCCCACTTGTATCTCTGATCGGATGAAACTAAGGAATTAATCTTAAAGGAAACATACCAATGCTAATGGTATTGTATAGCTGAACAGGGTGAGCTGGTGCCAGGGCTTACTTTGCTAGTGTTTTAAAACCGCTATATCCGGTTTAAAACAAATTTGGATGAACAGAACCGAAGCAGGCCCCTACCATAGAAGTGCCGGAGGCGTCAAGCGCCACGGCCGCGCAGCGAGGTGCCGACAGCTACCCTGGGTTGGTCATCAAAAATGATGTTTAAACCGCGAATACAGTTCACCCGGTTTTTTAAACACACTAGCAAAGGTAAGCTCCGGCACAAACTCACCATGAACTGGTGCACGGTGTTTACATCATAATACCTACATTACATCAGAATTATGTTTTCCTTTAAAGGAACCTACCACCACGAGACTACCTATAAAGTAGGAGTGGGGTGGTAGGTGGATGTCAAGGGACGTGAGGCGATAGCCTGTTTTTAAGAGTAATCCTCACGTCCCCGCAAACTTTAGGTACGTCAACTGATATATTCCCTAATATGTAGATTTCGATTATGCGGCTTACATGGGGCGTGGAGTAGCCTGCACAGTGCTACACAGCGCGCTACTCACGCCCCAGTAGCCATCATTACCTCCTCCACCCGGTTGCTTGCGCGGCAGCTCTCTAGCTGCGCGCCCTCGTCCGACAAGCCGGCTATGCCTATGCGCATGCTCCGGCTCGGAGCTGGGGACTGCTCAGCCGTCGGCCAGGCGTTACTGATCGTAGTCTGGCGCCGCTCACGCAAAACCGGGTTAGGAGGAAGTAATTGTGGCTAATGGGACGGTGGCAGTAAGACCGCCGATGCGTGTGTAGGCTGTGACGCTACTCCACGCCCCATAGCCGAGACGAATTTACATTATTAGGGAATAAGTCTACATCAAAGTTAAGCGGGGGACGTAGAGGATTAGCTCTAAAAGAGCTATTCCTACGCCCTTACATCCACCTAACCACCATCTACCTTATAGGTAGATTAGTAGTGGTAGTTCTCTTTAAATGCATCTATGATGAAACCATGCATGGGATAAACAGGGGACCTTACTCATAGATCCAGGACCAATGAACTGTGGTAATCTTCTTATATTGGTTATCTATGGCATCTTTACTTCTAAAATCGACTTTAATACTTGTTATAGAAATGAAGCTGAAGGGCTACTGAAGGGCAGTTCCCATGAGCCCCTCTGTGCTGCAGCTGCACCTCCTTTTCATTGTCTCCCCCTCTTCTCCGTTACACTACCCCTGCCTGATTGTATATTCACTCAACTCCAAAGTTACGGCACACTATGATCAGCATGTGTGTAGCTACACGCATGGAAGGGAGCTCTGGTGAGACCGCCCCAGTAACCCTTCAGGTTCATTAGCATAGTTTAAAAGTTTATGGTTTAAAGGATTCTATAGATAACAAAATATAATACGCTCACCACAGATTTGCATTTTGGATGTTAGATTCCTTTAAAGGTGAATCTACAGAAAGACCTTGGGAATTTGGGGAACATTTACAGACAATTACAATTGTAGAGGTCTGATCTGGCGATGCGTAGAGTGACATTAATCCAAAACAAATGCGTTGATCTTATAAGTAGTTATGAATTTGAAGGAGGTGATTCTGTTATCTCTGATCTCATGACCATAGCGCGGAAAGACTATTGGCTATTGCAATATGGTCTGCCAGGCTTAGCTTCATATCACAACCAACAAAGTGGCGACACATAGACATGTGTAAGATATTCACTTTGTGACCAGAGTATGGTCAAAATAATAGTTCACTTGAACATGGTCATCTGACGTATGTGGATAAAAAATATAAAGAATGTTTTAATGAAATCGGGTAAATATGTTGTGTTTTGGATCCACTCCTACATTTGCAACGTGTGAATTAAGTCTATATGAGTCATGGTTATCTCTACACTACTTTTACCTGAGCTGACAAAGTACTGAAGTACCATGAAGATCTGTTGGAATAACTTGGGGAGGGATATTCATCCTAAACAAGAAATCGTGCTATGCATTTATAGAAAAAAGGATATTAATATTAGCTGCCAGCAAAATCTGAGGACTCAACCTTGGAGCATATTTTTTATTATTTCAAATGGAATGGTTTATCGTAGAAATATTTTCAATATTAAGTTCCTGCCAAAATCAAGTTCAAATTAAACTTTTATCAAGGAAGTACGAGACCCTTAATTTGGGTTGCCTATAGGGGGTACTCAAGTGGAAAAGTTTTGTACAAGCTGCCAAAAAGAGCAGACACTGACCTGCTGGAAGCTAAGACTACTGCGACTTCCTTCGCCCACAACAACTGCGATGGCAGATGGTTATGTATGGAGAGGGGGGGAGGTGCATACAGATTGGCTTTGTATACCCCGCCATTCCCGGAGGGGTATCTTTAGGAAAGTGGACATCACAGTGAAGTCCTGAATCCCTTCTGCTGACACGTTCACAGTCCTGGTGAATTACACAAACTCCAGAGTTAGGACTTTATGGGAGGACCCTATTAGGGTGCTTGTATTACCCTGCTAATGTTTAGTGATAGTGTCCCAACTCCTTTAATTAAACAGCTATGATTGACATCCTATGGACGAATGTAAGCAAATTAATTCATTAGACCTGTATGATTTACACAATGCCTTAATTAAGGAAGAAAGGAGGGGAAAAAGCCGGGAGGGAACAGTGTTATTTAATAAAGTATAAATAAATTTTTATTATCCTCTACACTTTGTGTTTATGCAGTTAGTCAAAAGTATAGCACACTTAAACGAGTTGATTGGTTTAAGGACATTACACCAGATGAGGATGTAAACCAAGAACCGGACATCTGTGTTTTTACCCTTGGCACGGAATTGCTCATCTTTGAGCTTACATGCCTTGTTGTTAAGATATGAAAAAGGCTTTAATAATGTATGCAAATTAGCTGAGGGCTCCAGGACTCCATTAAACTTTGGACCCTGGAACCCCTCAGGCTCATTGGATAATTCTAAATGCCGTTTTTTTTAAAAAACAAAAATCAAGGAATAAGATTCTAAAAGAGAGACAGATCCTGTCAGAGGGGGCACACACCAGTATGTCAGTGTACTGGTTTACAATGCTTCATCCCGTGGAAGATCTTCTTAAAGCATTCATAAGGTGTCCCCCATACGCCCCAACATGTCCTTGTTCGGTTAGATGCCAGGACACAGTATATAGACGCAAGTCTGGATCTCGGAGCTGTGTAAGGGAGCTTTTAGTACTCAACAGTTTTACTGTTATTTCTCTTTGATGTGTCTTTCTCATGACAAAAGCACTTTGTGCATTAGCCAGTACAAAAACATGGCTCTCGTTAACAACATATGCTGCTTTCACTGAAGCCTTATGTGAAAGAGTCCTGACACGTAAAGAGAGACTGCCGGTACGAACATTATGTTTTGGGACCTTTGCCATAAATCAATAGACATTTTTAAAAATGTTTTTTTTTTAGAAAAGTAGAATGGAATAAAACTCCCATTTAAACACTTATTAAAACGCCCTATTGATCTCATATACCAAATATACATTATCTGATAGTTCCTGACACAGAGGAAAAGCTTATAGTATTTGCTTTGGGATAAGGAAAGGTTTTATTGAAAAAACATTCCACCACCCTTCCATAAATAATCAGTGTGTGACACCATTTTTCACATATACAACATATACTCATGGGCTGGACCCAAATAATTATAGTGTAAGAAAAGAATTCCTTTCCATTGTTTTTCTCCCAGAAATGATGAGTTTATTTTAGTACAATTACCATTGAGACGGATGATAGGAGTATAATTCAAGGCAGTACAGAATTACTAAAAATTAGACAGTGACATTCAAAAATCTCTTTTCCTACATTAGTGTTTGGCAACCAAAATTATGGTAGTTCTTCATTGCTTTACTTTCTTCTCATGTCCGAATTTCATTCTTATTATGTACACTAATAGCTCTGCTGCTGGAAACCGTCTATAGGTTTGTGAAAGAAAATGTCCATACGTTTGACTATGCAGTGATGCAGTGAAAGGTTTTCTGTGACCGGACACATTAGACGAACATAATCTCAACACGTAAAGGAGTTTGGTAGTCCTGACTTTCCAATGAGTGGGATATGGTGGGAATAACTTTGTTGTTATTGGGTTAACACCATACCTGGTCAAGATGAGAATATCATTGTATGGTTACAGAAGATGTCAACTGAACATGCATTGTTACATACAAAGTTTTTTTGTACATTTTAGCATTGAAAAATTGGCTTTTGACATTGAAACTGGAGTAAACATTTAGGATCATCTTTTCTATTCCAAATCTTGGATAACCCCTGGTGCAAGGTTCCCCTAGTGTTTTATGAGAAAGTTCAGGCCTCGGCATGAATTAGGAGCATGATCTCGGCCAGGATCTAGGCACCAGTTGACTTTCGTAGGGTGCTGAGGTCAATTATAAGAGCTTTCACAGCAGAGTTTTCTCGCATAAATGGTATTTAATTTGACAGATAATTTTCACCACCATGCGCCTCAGCACTTTTTTTTGGAAATGGTGAAAAATGATAGAGATAAAGAGAAGAACTTGTGGCCAATAAGGGTCTTATACATGCCCTGCATGGGTGCAACAAAATCATCTAATATGGATAAAGTGCTATCCTCACATTATAAAGTTCATAGTCCAATATAGATTCAGGTCTGGAGGGAACAGGTAGAGGACTGCACTCCACAAGACTTACATAGCAGCGTCCAATTTTGCTGTATAGTTCCAGGAACTAGACCACAAAAGGAAGGATTTATGTAATCCATTGAACAAAATGGGAGCTTGGGGAAATTTTCGGTCAGTGCTCATTTGTTGGATTTTAATTAATAAAATGGTCGCTAACAGTAAATGATAGTGGTGAAGGGAAATTGGAAAAAAAAGGACCTGTTAGGATACAAAATAAGAGGGAGATAGAGAGATAAGAACATTTAATTTAGAAGGATACTATTCTGGGAAGTAAGATTTGGGACCATTCTGGAGACAAGATTCAGAGAGACTAAATATGTTGTGTCATCTTCCACTATGAAATGAAAAGGGATGGGTCTCCGATGGTAACAAAAAGTTGTCTATGTGGGATGGGATGACTGTGTGGTTAATATATTGATGTGATGCAAAGTAATATAATACATGATTCTGGTCTCTTCCATCACAACTCGTATGTTTTTGTGAAATACCAGTTTATTGGTGCCAATTTGGGGATCCGCTCAATGGGGATCATTTATCTTATTTCCCTTCCTGCACTCATTTTGCGCGCTGTTGTGAGTCTATTTTTTGTACCTAATTGCCTTTGTTATTTAGCTCTTTGTTAAATGCAGGGGTTTTTTTGGGCCTATTAGGTGCAAATTTGAAAAAAGGTGCAATTTGTCGTGCCAAATCGTACCATTGCTTTTCTTAAGCATAGTCAGGCCTGGCGTGTTATTGCACAATTATTTGCACCCATATAGGTGCAATAGTATAAAAAATCAGGCGCAGACTTCTGTAAAGAGGCCAATGTTAAGACAAATAGGATGACAACAACACACAATGGTTACATGGCGAACTGATGCGTAACATTCCAAAAAAGCATAAATAGTTTCCAAATTGGTCATTAGGCCCTATTTACAGTGCCACACAAATCCCATATACCTAGGCCTGTACTAACATCATTAGCAGCCCCTTTCTTTCCAGTATAAGAAATAATGGTCTAGATATCATAGCATAGGATCTTAAAGTGTAAATTAAGTGTATGAGTAAATACCTCAAACGAAAAACACGGAACAGATGGTGACTATGTAGCGAAGCATAATGCAGCTAGCCAAGTGCCGTCCGTAGGGGCCAAATCTAAATGTAATCAACCATATTGTGAATGGTATTCCAAGGTAAAGTAGTATGTAATACTGATTTTTTGTGTAATACATAGTGAATGTGTTCTTCTATACATCTTATATGTCTTATACACAAAAGGTCACAATCGTTATGTGACTTATATCAGTGTAAAGAGGGGAGCTAACAAAACAAAGATCAAAATAGTGTCTTTTTCCCCTCATTCACACCTTTTTATGACATTTTGAACAAATTTCACTTTCTCCTATTTAAGGGGGAAGTACTGCATAGGTACTGGGTAAAATGATCCCCTAGACCAGGGGTAGGGAACCTACGGCTCGGGAGCCAGATATGGCTCTTTTGTTGGCTGCATCTGGCTCTCAGACAGATCTTTAGACTGATCACTGGACACAGGCAGCGATGTTACCTCTGCCTATGTCCTTTGTACGACCCAGGTCTACTGGCGGTCATGTGCTGTGGCTACCCATCTACTGGGAGGCATGTGGTGGGTGTCAAGATTTGGAGTAGTGTACCCCCTGGACCACCACGAATGATGATGATGTAAGCAGACACCTAGGACCGGAATCTAAGTGGCACCCGGTCTTCACCAGAGCGCGCCGCAAAGCAGGATGGTCTTGCTGCAGCATGGTACCACCAGGTCATTCCAGAGGCACCACTTCTCCACGGTGGCAGCCAAGGGTGAGGTACAGGATCAAGACGTAGATCGCAGGGGCACCTGTGACACTGGGACCAGCTAAAAAAAAAAAAAATTAAAATATTGTACGGCTCTTATGGAATAACATTTTAAAATATGTGGCGAGCATGGCTCTCTCAGCCAAAAAGGTTCCTGACCCCTGCCCTAGAAGGTGCTGTACATAAGCAAGTGTGCTTGGATATTCACCATGAAACATTTTAAAGGATATCTACCATTTGTTTTTATGCATTGTCAAGCAAACATAACTTGAGAATGCTGTATCTACACTGATGCAGAAGCATATCTTGTTTAATGCTGTATCTACACTGATGCAGAAGCATATCTTGTTTAATCCCTGAATCTCTGAAAATTCAGGACCTTGGGAAAGCTGAGTGCCTACATAAACACATTACACACAGAGCATCCGGAACTGTCCAGACAGGACTAATCAACCTGAATTGGATGACTCATATTTAGCAGATAGTGCAGCGATTGATTATTTCTGCCTGTCAGCAACAACACAGTGATGACGTATTCTCGGCTTATGCTGCACAGGACAAGGCTGGATCAGGGCATTATTAGGGTGAGGAGAAGCACCGGGTCAGCCACAGGAGGCAAAAGAGCCTCATTATCATAATTCTATAATTGTTTTTTCAGTAAAACCACTCAGTTCAGGGGTTAGATGAGATATGTGTCTGCATCAGTGTAGCTACAGCATTCTCAAGGTATGTTCGGTTCGTAATGCATAAAACCATATGGTAGATGTACTTTAATTGTCCAACTGCTCCTGCCTTGCAAAAATTAGGCTAAAGTGTTTTGATAGAGCACGTCGGGACACCAGCTCCACCTCCCCTATCATCTAGGAGTCATGTATCTGAAGGGGAAGGATGAGAGGAGGTGCAGGGCGGGAACCAGATCCCTGAGGTGCTCTGCTAACACCCACTAAAGCACTTCATAAAAACAAAGGTATATGTGGTATGTGTTGGCATAACCCTATATAAGATAGCAGTTCAGGTAGGTTATCTTGGTCACAGATTCCCTTTGATGGTGCTTGATAATATGAATGATAATGGACCATTGTTCCTCTGGAATTTACCATGTACAATGGAACTATTGTACTATCCTCAATAATATTACCATTAGGATATCAGACAAACGTTAAATTGTCCCGTTAATGTGCATTGCACCCATTTTTCTCGGAGACTAAATTACATGTGCCGCAGCCTTTTGCATCGTTATCTGACTATTCTTTAAAAATAAATCTACTGAAAATGATGTGTAACAGATATCATGCTTTTCGCATAGTTGCCTAGCAACTGGTGCCAGTATGGAAAATCTGTTCCCTCTATTAATGCATGCCCCAATTTTGAGGATTTTTTTTTTCTCTTCAATGTAAGGGTTATTTTTTCCTCCTCTATACGGAAGGTCGGCTTTGCCAGCCCATTTGTTTTGACATGTTGAATTCCAGATTCGATGTAACTCCTGGTGCCAGACTTTGATGTTCGGGCTGTTGTAATGACAGATGTGTAGTTCAGCGCTGGTTCGCCAGATGGGAATATTCGGCACTTACTTTAGCTTCTAGCATTACCGTGCTTTTATTAATGAACTGCAGCAATTATACACAAACACGTTTGAAAAGTTTTCAGATGAATTAATTGCTGCTGTAATTATGCTTTTTTTCTGGCGCCGACCTTTACATTTCCAACGCTAATGGCATCTGCATATTAATTTATACTAAACAATTTTAGCTTGTTGCATGGTAATTGCAGGATTTGGGGGGAAAAATGATTTTAACTACATTTTTGAAAAAAAAATGTGGTGAATTTAACTTTGATGTTGACAATAGCAACCAATTGTAGTAATTATCACTTACTGGTTAAAGGGGTTGGCCATTTTACCTCTTGTTTTTTGGAATGTGTACAAGTGTATGGGGGGGCAGGATATTAGGTAATATACAAATCTATTCAATTTTCTGCACCACTTTCCTGATATGTAAACTGTCTTTTACCTGGATAGGGAATCATCATCAGACTGGAGGTCAGACACCCCAAACACACCTCTCCTCCCTCTCCCCTGGTATTAGCTGTACACAGCATTTTATATAAAGATAATGGGGAAATTTATCAGGGGCTCTGCTCCACATCATTGGTGTAGAAGCCCTGATATATTCGAAATGCTAGCGTATTGCTATTACTTGAGATTATTTTGCCCAATCACGGCAGTGGGGCGTGAAGGTGGTGCATGGCTGGCCGAGCGGAGGGTGAGGCCGGCCTGGAGTGGGTCGGTGTAGGGTGTTACTGTTTTGTAGGAAAACAGAAAGTATCACAAAAAGAGGCAGAGAGGGTCATGTGATCCCAACTGTCCATGTACAATCTACCTTCCAAGACATTATTATAGTATCCATGAATACAATATTACGGTCCTAGAAAGTAGATTGGTCATGGACAGTTAGAGATCACATGACCCTCCATCTGTGGCCATTGTATGGACAGGAATAGCAGCTCATGAGGTGAAAGATGGGAGGCTTCACTTTACATATTAAAAAACCAGTTCAGAACTTTTAATGGATGTATATTGGTTAATTTCCTATTATCCCACCTTCCCCCTCCCCATACATTTAAAAAAATTAAAGTGGCCAACCTCTTTAACCTCTACAAAACATGGAAAAGTTCATCTTTCTCTTGGAGACTGAGGTTTCTAAATCTAGTTTTCCTGGTGTGCAGCTCTAAGTACATTGCATCATATTATTCTGTGGATATATTATTGGCAACAGAAGAATGAACAAGTCAATTACCAATATAAAAATAAAATAAACAGCTTTGTATGTGCATCTCTCAGTATCTATTCAAAACTCCAAAGACACCTAATCTTTCATTTTTTCCGAATACAATAACACAAAGTTTCACTACAAGTTTTGTTCATTTACTGGACCAACGCCTTTCACTTCCCAAAATTGGGAAGGCCTATACTTTGCTTTATGCCTTCATATTAACTGCTCTTCTTTTCTTGTAACTTGTTTTTTTTTTTTAAACTTCCTTTTCAAGATTATTGATTTTCTTTTCACACCATTTCTCAGAAAATATTTCCGCCGTGAGCTACTAATTTATTATATCCTTTATACCGTTTTGTACAGAAAGAAAAAGGAACAATAAAATTGTCTCCTGCTATAAACTCCTCTTAATTTCCTCTGTTACTTTGTTGCAGTGTTTCTGTTATGTATTATGTTATTATGGCTCTTTGTATTTTTCTGTAGTGTTAATGTATGACCTTTTTTACACCCTTTTTCTTGTTTCTGGTGTGTTTTTATGTCAGCACCTCTGTATATTTGCTTGTGACAGAATGACTATGAAAATTATATTACCTAGAATAACAGGTGAACAAATCTATAATCCACTTCATCTTACAGGACCTGTATCGTCACCTGTCATCGGATGATTTGGATTCAGTAGGAGACTCAGTTTAAAAGAGAAAATGGAGCAGTGTTTCTGGTTTGTGACTCGGTGATAGTTTAAGCTAAATAACGTAAAATGGCGCGAAACAAAGGCTGACTCTGGTTCATAAAGTTCTTTCTTGGGGCACTAGGTATGTTACATTTATTTTCTTCAAGCATATGTGGTAAGTTTGGAGAAGCTCCTGAAAGACAACATTAAGCGTGTGACATCCCAAAAAAAATGATCTCATAATGACTACATCCAAATCTGCAGTCGTACTAGGTAATGCTTAGGCACAGATCCAGGATGCTGAGATTCAGGGCTTTGTCATTGTAATATATGCAGCCTTCTGCAGCAATTGTGGCTTCTAGTCATAAAATATTACACAGTGCTCTCCCACATGAGACTCAGCCGAGGTCACAGAATCCAAATGTTAAAAATTCAGGATGGGAGTCGTTATGATCTGCCTTTCTAAATATGATAGGTCTTTAGATTTTATCTATGCAATATAATCCAACAGACATCACTACATAAAATATTAAAGACCGCCGTGGATAGGAGGTAGGATTAGTAGAAATTTTAGGGCATTGTGAAAACGATTATTGCATCTGATAATAGACCGTGGCAGTCGGAAGAATTTCATATTCCCTCGGACTTTCCTGCCAGCAAGTTAACAGGCAACAGGTTGTCCTATTGGCACACTACATATGGCCATAAATGACTGGCGTGAGATCAGGGCAAACACCTGAAATTCCTCTAGACTTCTGTGTTTTACTTCTGGATCGCCCCCTATTGACAAGGATTGTCATTCTATAAATGATAATGTGTGTAAGATTCCTTTAAAGGGATCCAGTCACCTTGGAAAAGGCCACAAACCACAAACAATATTTTGTTGTTCCTTTACAAGTGTTAAATTGCTACTTTGAAAGTTTTCACCATTCTTCCAAAAATGACTCTTAGGCTACATTCACACAGCTGTGTGCTTGCCCTGACCAGATCCTGGGTGAGCACAGGGCCGGTGGAGAAGGGAGAGGCAGTAAGGGCTCTTCACCCCTCTACTTTCCATTGAATGAAGAGCAGCCACATATTTTCCCAAATAACAGACATGACCTATATTTTAAGACACAACCGCGTTGTGGTAAGCCACCAAGTGCTGCTGCACGGCAACCAGGTGCCATAATCCTCAACGGGGGCCGTGATCTGGCCACAAATTGTGCAGCCGGATTGTGGTCGTGTGAATGTGGCCTTAGGCCTCCCGGACACAAACGCACAAACTCAGACATAAGTGTCTGAGGTAAAACTGTTCTAGTTGCCTATGGAAACCAATCAGAGATCAGCTTTAAATTTAAAAACAGCTGTGCAAAAATGAAAGCTGAACTCTGATTGGTTGCAATGGGCAACTACAACAGTTCTGCTCTCAGAAACTTCTGATAAATCTTCCCAATTCTTCCTATTGCTGCAAAATACAGCATTATTGGACAGTTTTGCATTCTATGTGTCAACAGTATTTTTCACAAGTCTAAGCCATATGGCTACAAAAACTGTATGGCTGTATGTGAGCTGTATGTCATCAATTTTTGTAGATCTACAAAAAATAACAAATGCTGGTGAATGCTGGAACTTTGTGTCATCCATATTTTTCACAAGAATAAGACCTGCTCCAAATTTTAATCTCAGTGCTGAGGAATCCTCAGCTGTGTGCATGACCCCATAGAAATACATGGAGCTGTGAGACAGCTCCAAACAAAAGTCCACCTGAGGAAAAATGATTGAGTGCATAAGGATTTATTCTTCCACTATCTTCCCTAAGATAAAGTAAAGACCATGAAGTCAAACTCCCTCCACTCCCATGGTCTTGTAAAGTCGGCCTCCGCCAGTCAGGGATGTGCCGAGCCAGTGCTGAAATCACAGCGCATGCACAAGAACACAGACAGAGGTGAAGACTTATGTTGGCGCTGATGGGCAGAGTTTGGAGTCTCATCGGCAATAAGGAGGTGGAGGGGGCTTTACTGTAAGGTTTAAGCTCCCTGCCTACTTGACTGTATTTTAGGGCAAACATAAAAGTGATTTATTGAAGAATGGTAGAAGCTATAGAAGATAAAAGAGCAGCGATTTAACATTTGCAAACTAAAGGACAAAGTACTGATTGTGGTTTGTGGGGCCTAATCGAGGAGACTGGTTCTCTTTAATCTGTAATCCAGCAAATGTTTCCATATGCGATCTGAAAAGTTATACAGATCAGAAAGCTGTAAAAAAAAATTATTATGAATAAGAGGAATTTTACTGTATGCGGCAATTGCAATTTATTTAGTTTCCTTATAATGTTTGTGAGAGACCTTTCATTGAGAATGTAGTTCGGGCATCACAAAAGTAACTGTAAGGGTAATAACACACGTAGCGTAATGGCTGCTGAATATACAAGAAAGGGTCTCCTTTTTACAGTAAAAAAGTAACAGTACCACGGTGGTCTTTGGATTGTATATGGTGTTTTAACTCTCTTTCAAAATGTATTAGCACACACGCAGACTACTCAGAAGGGGGCGCTCTTGAATCTGCACGTACCTGAGCTGAGTAGCAGCAGGCTGCTGTTTATTGCAGATGACTGTAATTTAACCACATATATAATAACTATAGCAGATAGATGCTAAATTCCAAATACATTAAACAATCTTATTTTCTCTTCAGCCCCATTTGCCCCTCATAGTGGATTTTATGAATCAGTTGTGCAGCTCTTGTCTCGTTGTATCTTGCTAACATCTCTGCTATCCCGTCTGAATTGCCAGGAAATTGTCAACTAAATCTTTTTTGTGCTTTACTTTTAACGGCTTCTCTTGATCTATGAATGTTAACAGAGCTCTGTGAAAAATGCCTAATTTATTAATGCAAAACCATGTGATATTCAGATTGTATCCGCTAAATTGCTTATTGATCTTTTCGTTTAATGTTTTCGAGGAACTGAACATTAGGTGCGTGTGTGTGAGGACAGCATTGTCTGGTTATTACATTGTTATGACATTTTATATCAGTTACAATGAGGCCTTGTATATCTGGTAACTCAGTTTTCATATATGAGGCCTAAGGTTTTATAGTATTGTTCATATATGGCATCAGTGGTCATATTTGTGAGGCAGGTGTTAAATCAATAAAACGGTTGTCCACTTTCAGCAAATAATTGACATTGTTTGTGTAGTAAAAAGTTATACAATTTTCTAAAATACTTTCTGTATCAATTCCTCATTTTTTTTATAGATCCCTGCTTGCTGTCATTCAACGGGAAACTTCATTGTTTACTTCCTGTGGATAAACAGTCCCTGGTCATGTGATATCACACAGGTACAGTTCTGATCACTTTATGTCACATAACGAGCAATGCATCTGTGTAACATCACATGACCAGGAACCGTTTTACCTCCACAGGAAGCAGTGGCGTAACTTGAAGCTAATGGGCCCCAGTGCAAAGTTTGTGCCAGGGCCCCGACTATAATGTATGGTTTATACTACTAATCATTTCATATAGGAAAGTGTCACCTTATGGGCCCCCAAATCCTCTTGGGTCCGGTTGCGACCGCACCCTCTGCACCCCCTCAAGTTACGCCCCTGACAGGAAATAAACAATGATATTCCTATTGAATGACAGCAAGGAGGGGGTCTACAAAACTGTGAGGAATTGATACCTAAAGTATATGAAAAATTGTATAACTTTTCCTAAAAACAATTATATTAATTATTTGAAAGTGGACAACTACATTAAGACGGAGTCTCATGACTGCTGGATCTGTTAACAAAATGGCTGCCAGGCAAATCCGCTACATTTGGTTCTTCTTCAGTATAAGGCAGCCTACCTTTTATATGAATATATCTTTTAAGAAAAGCTGTGACTTAGGCCTCCTGCACATGAACTTGTGCAATATTGGAGCATGGTCCATTACTTGCGGCCCATATGTCATCCGTGTGTGATGTTTGCTCCAGTGTCCATGACAACAGAAAAGGACTATTGGGTATTTGTCTCATGCACATCTCCTGGGATACCACAGGCCAATGTACAGACAGTCCCCTACTTAAGAACACCCGACTCACATCTGTTCTGCTCCATTAATCTCTATAAAGCTGACGGAGATCGGTGAGTGCAGCGCTCGGGATAGGGCCTAACTTTTGTTCGTGGGAAAACCCCTTTAAGCTTTATTATAAATCCTGGTTCTTATGACAATTGAACATTTTTAAAATCCAATTGTCACAGAGACCCAAAAAAATTTGGTTGGGGCTACAATTGTAAAGTATACAGTTCCGACTTGCATAGAAATTCAACTTAAGAACAAACCTACAAAACCTATCCTATACGTAACCCAGGGACTGCCTGTATTTTGCCTAAGGCAAATATTATGTTGGAATATGCAATACCCAATACTAGTTACAACAGGATGTATTCAGTACAAAAACCCATTACCTGTGCATGTTAAAGGCAGCCATTTTGAAAACAGAACTAATATTCATGCTCCAGCTCCGTTTCAAAGAAACCTTACACTAGATTTTACCCCATGGTGAAATATATTTTCTAGAATTCCCTCTTTTATGTAAAATCTATTTACCTATAAGATATCTATTCCAAATTGATGTAAAAAAGATCTGAGAAGAGTCATATTTGACTGAGAGGAGTAAAGTTTGGAGGTTACAGGTGGAGTGTTACTTCTATCTCTCTACCTCTATCTTCGTTACTCTAATACATAGAAGTTTTATTTTGCTGTCATATAAAAGATAAGATTATTTGAGCTATACAACTGGAGATGCAGACTTTTAAATCCATAGTTGGGAATGTGAGCTGCTGATAAAAATCCACTTCCTACCTTGTATTTAACTGCCGGTATCTCTTGTTATGTAGATCTCAGAGCCACAAGCCTGATGTGATTTTTATCTTTAAAATAACACCAGATACATGTTTCTAGCTAGTATAAAATAGAAGATAGCAGGGTCTGAAGTTACACTCTAAACTTGACTCATCTCAGGCATACTTGTCTCTAAACTGCTCATTATCATATGACTTTGGAGGAAATTTTCTACAGGTAAACCAGTGAATTTTCACATAAAAGAGGGAAAGGACCTTCCTTGTTGTACGTAGAGACCAGCCAGGGTTCAGTTTAAAAAAAAAGGTTGGTAACAATTAAAAGGCAAGGAGAGTTTTTTCCTGTTATCATACATGAAGCTCACACTTCCACATAAGTTGTGCCCTCATAGGTTCTTCTATTGTAATATTCATTGTTAAAAATAAACTGGATGAAACTTGTTAGAATTATTGCAAACTTCCCATGACACCACATTGCTTTTCTGCAATAAAGATATAAATGACTACACTGTTTTGTCTTCAGTCATCTGTTCTATAGTTGGACTTCTGCAGTCCTGAGATGTTGTTATAAGTACGGATATTTCCACCTTTTATTTATCTCCAATCTGATGAACCATGACAATTTATCATCATAATACTGTCACATGGTAATAAAGCCTGTGACTCACAACGCAACCACTAGGTGGTTACTCATAGATACTGTATTTTTAGTGATATAAGATGCACGTGACTATAAGATGCACCCCACGGTCATTCAAAAATAAGGAAAAATATATTTTTCACCAGTCACAAATTCCCACACACAAGCACAACACACACAGCCCTGCTACATCCATTCACACATACATACAACTCTGCTACATCTGTTCAATCACTCAGGTCTTCTTCATACATTCACTCACCTGAACACATTCAGGACTGCTACACACACCTAAACACACTCAGAACTGATATACACACACATGAAGACACTCAGGACTGCTATACATACACACACCTTTAGACACTTAGGACTGCTATACACACACCTGAACACACTCAGGCCTGCTACACACACCTAAACACACTCATGACTGCTATAACACCTGAACACATTCATGACTGCTACACACACCTAAACACACTCAGGACTGCTATATACACACCTAAACACACTCAGGACTGCTATATACACACCTGAACACACTCAGGCCTGCTACACACACCTAAACACACTCATGACTGCTATAAACACCTGAACACACTCATGACTGCTATAAACACCTGAACACACTCAGGACTGCTATATACTCACACATATACACTTAGGACTGCTACACACCTGAACACACTCAGGACTGCTATACACACACACACCTGAACACACTCAGGACTGCTATATACACACACCTGAACACACTCAGGACTGCTATATACACACACCTGAACACTTAGGACTACTATACACAAACACCTGAACACACTCAGGACTGCTATACACACACCTAAACAGAAGAAGTTCTGCTATACACTCGCAGCTGAGGACTGCTATACACACACCTGAACACACTCAGGACTGCTATACACATGCACCTGAACACACTCAGGACTGCTATACACATGCACCTGAACACACTCAGGACTGCTATACACATGCACCTGAACACACTCAGGACTGCTATACACATGCACCTGAACACACTGCTATACACACAGGAACACATTCAACACTACTACATAAACTTAGTAGCTCTATACACACATACAATTGCACAACATAGCATTTTCTTAAAAAGCTTCTAATAATGTGACACGTATCCGTACATGTGTATCCAAGAGTAGTGATAATAAAGGACACATCTGTACATGACTGATACATTAATAATGGATATAGCTGTTTGTTTCCCTTAAGGCTTTTCTCATTGATAACATTATGTTCACACATCTAATGAGTCTACATACATGTTACATGATCTCAAGCGTTTGTGATGACATAGATGATGATATCTGATCAGATTCCTGGAGGCTGCTTGACTTCGTTACTTTAGCATCCTGGTGGCAATTGACCTTATACTATTTACTAGAATCAGCTGCACATGGAGACACAATTGCTATGTGAAAAATTCAAGTAACAATCAAACTATTCTAAAATTCTCTCAATTTCTTCCAATTTTTTTTAATAAATCAGCTTAAACAATGCAAACGATGCACCCAATTTACATTGATTTTATTATGATGTGTGATGCATTTGGCAAATTTTGGCATATGTCTTTTTTATATTGTCCTTTGGGTCATAATCTTCTTTTACAATGATCAAATAGTGCAAAATGGGTTATATAAAAATCAGTGCATCCCATAAATAAATTGTCTTATACATATTATAATCATATGACACGTAAAAGTGATGAAAGAGAAGCATTTTGGTGCATTTTGAATATACCATGATTTGTATCAAAATTTTGGAACATATAGAACATTGAACTAGTAACATTGGTATTATGGGCATCTTACATACTAGAAATTACCATATTATAGCTGTCCAAAAGCATAATTACATTGGATAATGCAACTTTAACATATAAACATACTGTTCCATTATGAGAACAGCTAGATCATTATCATTGTCATCATTGCGCTGAAAGCTAATTGTAAAGCACCTTCAAACCCCAAAAAACCTAATTACACAAAGCTATAAGGCAAAACAATAGACATGAAATAGTCAACATGCCGGGTGCCCTCTTTTTCTGCTATTGCTTCCATCATCTCCCTTGTCCGTAAGTCACACGCACCCTCCAATATCCCAGGTTACTATAGAGGTGCATGTCTGTGACAACCTCCCTGAAGAAGTCATTTTAGGAAAGCCCCATCTGGGTAGGTAAATATAGATACACCTGGAGCAATTTGTCTACATATCTGTATATAGTTTCTGTTAAATTAGCTTAGTAATGATGACTACTGTCATTGAAGCCATCACTTTGCTCTAAATTATGGCTCCGACCAAACGTACATGCTGTGAGCTGTTTCATACAGAAATAATGGCAAGCTACTAATGTGTCACTAGTGACAGCCACTCATCTTATTCTCAGCAGTCCCCGAATCCTGCTGTCACAGGAATAAATAGATGTATACTGGATCTTGCCGCACTGACAGCACAGTTTTTTTCCTGCCTTCACATTTATATCTTCATGTTGCATGTGAAATAAAATAGTATAAATGTAAAAAAAAAACTGTCAAGTCAAAAGCTGTAAACAAGTTTGTAATAGCATCTATTATAAGGAAATATCCCTTCTATTATAGGTTTTCTTGTTGTCTCCTGTAGAGGTTTGCTAGCTTTTGCAGAGAAAAACCTCAGCTTCCTATATCTCAAAAGGATCCCATATCTGTCTTCTTCTAATTGGGTTTTAAGCTACATTTTTTATTAGACTGACTATAAATCAACTTAAATTAGTGTTTTAACCACTTTGGAGAACACAGATAAGAGGGACACAATAAGGCATCAGGTTGCTTCACTGAGGGGTATATATTCAGCTAGATTCACGGCTCTTTTTATTGCCTCTCTTGTAAAGATACATTGGGAGGATTCACAATGTATCCTTACAACAGAGGACTACAGTGTATCCCACTATATGTGCATACAGTTGGATCCGTTTTTGGTTCAGCTCCATCCTGTTAGAGAGGAGTGATTTGCTGATGTTCTGGTAGTCTCCAGGGTGACCTAACTGTCCTGATATTGGAATTTACGTCACCAAAGAAACGTCCACATTGTACGATCAGCAGAGGCTGTGGATGGATGCCATACTGGGGCATCCATCCCTCTTAGCCTTAGCTTCTCCTGAGCACAGTCTGTAGTCTACACAAGAAACAGTATTAATAAACGCAGCCTTCTGGATGTGATGTATACTGTCCAAAAGCAAAAAGGATGCCACCCTCTGCCAGTATAAGTCTATAAACATTTTTAGTGTATACCCCAGGAGCTTTCCTGGTATACATGCCTAACATGCCCAAAAGACACAATGTGAATGTAGCTTTAAAAAGAAAGCAGGCTGTAGTAATGGCATCTGCAAAGGGAACGCAAGAAAAACAATTAACACCCAATAATAGTTGCAATACAGAAATACAAAAAATAAACTAAAGTCACTTACATAAAATAAATTACATCATAAAGTGCACATTGTAATTGTTCGCAAATACATGTGTGTGGTCCTCAAATCAAAACTGACTTTTTTGTAGTTTTATAGTCTCCAAGAGAAGAACATTTGTAACCCAAGTATTTCACATGACCGTTTTGTTAACTTTGTTGCACTAAGAGTTGCTACATCACTGACTGCACTTGGTTTTGTGTTCCAATAAAGCTATGACAATGCTAATCTAACTAATCTGCACAATGGGAGTCATTTATGACGTAGATATAACTTGTTGTGTGTTACAGTTTCTCACAATTAAGCATACTCATCCTTTGTCTATACGGCCCAATATCTGGATGAAAAGTGCCAGTGGATAAAGTAGAAAACAGCCACAATCTATATAACTAAGTCTACCTATACAGTGCTGTGGTAAAGCAACATTACACAATTTCCATTTACAGCAATGGGATTTATTTGTAATGTGAAAAACATTTTTTTTTTTGTAAATTCATCTCCCCACAGGGGACGTAGGGTGCTTAGGGTGCTTTTTTGTCATCACAGTGGCCCGCTTTTACTAAAGCCCCTGTGCCAGTTTTCTGTCTATGACTTTTTTACTTTCCTTTCAGTGCAAACTGCTTGCACAGGTATTGAAGAAGTGTCCGCACCACATTTGTGGAGCACAGGACACTATACTGCACTGAAATAGGCGTTCCTGTGCAAAGTCGGACTGTGCACCACATTTATTATGCAAAGTCCGACAGAATTGTGTAGCACGTCCTATGTTAAAGTTGCACCAAAAAAAAGTGGTGCACGCTGTCGGAGCAGTGCAGGGGTCGCCAGATTCATGCAGAACGGGCACCAGAAATGCGAATCTGGTGCCCCCTGCACACTACACAGGCAAACGGCACATAGTTTTTAGTAATTATGGGCCAATGTTATTAATGCATTTTTTATTTCATAAAGTTTTCTTTTCACTTCTATGTTTTGCCAGAGCTTTTTTCCATTTTTTTTCTTGTTTATGTATTTTATAGGGGATTTCTGGTTTAGATAGTCTCAGGTAGGACTACAGTTCAGCTTTGACGTGGCAATGCTCTAGATATTTAGTGCATTGTGGGTTGCCAGTATCAGCCTGTCCTAAATGACCTCCCATAAGCAATTGACCACTTTCTTTGCTTGCATTCTCTAAATGTTGACTTGAAATGTCCATAAATGTACTGTATTTCACTTAAACAAGTTTTATTTTTACAGGGAATACATTAAATTGTGAGTGTTTGAGAAGGAGCCCTTACACTAGAATGGTAATGAAACTATTCTAGCCCAGAATTCCGCATTTTTATATGGCTTCAAGGCACTGGGAACATGAAACATGTAGTATTGTGAGGAAATATTACACAATAACATTGACTTTAAGGATTTCAAGTGTTTTTTTTTTCCGGAGAAATAGTATTAATGTTGTATCTTCCTGATCTCCAGGATTCCCATTGATAAGGTCACAGCTCATCCCATAGTTAATAGGATTTTGCTTAGTTGAGCTGCAGTACCTGGCACATCCACAATCAGATGGTTGTTGCTGAGTCAAGAATCACAGTAAAGAACCTATACAATGGGGCAGATTTATCAAGTGTCTGAAAGTCAGAATATTTCCAATTGCCCATGGCAACCAATCACAGCTCCCCTTTAAAATATTCATGAGCACTGGTCAAATGAAAGCTGAGCTGTGATTGGTTGCCATGGGCAACTGGAAATATTCGGACATTCAGACTGCTTGATAAATCTGCCCCAATGCTTTAGGGACCCCCTCCCATCATACAGAACATGTCCTACAAAAAGGCTCTCAATTTTTAATTTTTTTTTTGGGTTGGACATATTCGATGCATGTCAGTGGTTTGGTTACAAATTGACTGTAAATATAGGCACCACAGGAGTTGCTTTTTTTTTAATTATTTGTAATGTATTTATATTTTAATTACTGTTTTCTCCTAAAGGTGATCTTACAAATATCTGCATGTAGTGAATCGTCGGTGCTTCTACTTGTTATTATTGTATTTTATGTGATGTTTGATAAATTGTCATTTATATACAGTATTTCCCTACGGTAAATAAAAAAATGTTTGATAATTTACCGAACAGTATAATTCCGTCTATGTATAAAGAAACTTGTTAATAGATCTTTATAAAATGCAGAATAAGAATGAAATCACCAATTTTTAACCATTTAGATTTATTTATACTCGCTCATTGCTTTACTTATTTATAGCCTGTTCCAGATTTGTTACCTTGGTTCTATCAATTACATGCCCGTATACCCCTGCAATCAGTCACTGGACTCATCAGTAAATGAAGTTCACTGCTGAGGCTAGTGATTGATCACAGTTGTGGAATGGGTCTGCTGGCTTTCATAGTGTAACTTCTTTTCTTATCTTGATTTTTTAATATTACAAATATCTTAGGATTTGATTAAACAGGCAATATACATTGCCGAGGAATCCCCACCCATTTTAGACACTTTATACATAGACAGTATCTGGATAGCAGCCATATTGTTTACTGATCATTGTATCTTTCTTGTAGTCTACTGATGCTTTGGTTGTATATCACTGTGTACTGTTTTATGACTTGATAATATAACATAATAAAATAAGGTGGGAAATCAATGGTGTCTTCATGTCATTTTCATGTTTATATGTGTGAATGTGTCTAACTAGCCACTACATGTACATTTGAAGGTGATGAAGATGATATATTTGCATTCTAAGTCAATTATTTTTTGTGGGACAACCCCATTTAACATACCAGTGCTCACATTGATTACTTCCTATATTCAAGCTTAAATGTGGCCAATTATTCAGATGAGTTTTCCGGATAAGCCGCTGTGTATTCTAGATTTCATTGCAGTTTTCCCCTCCCCTTGCTCTATCTTTTTAGTTGTTCGTGTCCTGGTGGATGGAGACTAGCTTCTATGGAGACTAGCTGCTATGTTGTTTAGACGTTATGAAGGGATTGGGTGAAGAAAATTATGGTTTGGGGTCATGATCAGCTGAGAACCATGGTACCGTATCAAATCTAACGGGGCCGTTCCAGATAACAAAAACATGGCTGCCTCCCCCAAAATACAACTACATCTGTCCTTGGGCTGTATAGGATATTTCAACTTAACTCCATTAAAGTAAGGCTGACCTGCAATACCAAATGCAAACGCTACATGGTGCAATTTTTGGCAAATATGTTGTTTTAATAGTGGAAAATCCGTTGACATTTTTCAGCTTAGTCAAGATTTATCTAAGATAATTTTGATAATAAATCAAGCTGTCTGCATGATTTTCAACAGCTCAATAATATGATTGAATGATTATGCCATAATGGCTTGTGTTTTTTCTTTTATTAAAAAACTGAATGTAGAGTCTGAGCGTTGCTTAGGAGAGCTCTGTCCTCATACATCATGTAGAGTATAAGCTGTCGAGGGAATGGAGTCTCCTTAGCAACACTTGGTCAATCAGACATTGGGGCAGATTTACTTACCCGGTCCGTTCGCGATCCAGCGGCGCGTTCTCTGCGGTGGATTCGGGTCCGGCCGGGATTCACTAAGGTAGTTAGTGCGCTGAAGTTCCCCGGAGGTGCGCCCCCCAATTTCCGTCGCGTGCATGTCAGCGCCGATGCGCCACAATCCGATCGCGTGCGCCAAAATCCCGGAGCAATTCAGGTACAATCGGCGCAAATCGGAAATATTCGGGTAACACGTCGGGAAAATGCGAATCGGGCCCTTAGTAAATTATGTGCTTTTTTGTAACCAATGAAAACTTTTGTTTTATAAATATGTTCAGGACAACCTCTTCTAAGCATTTAATAAAACATTTTGAACTGATGTATATATATATATATATATATATGTCTCTCCATACCCACAGTTTCCTCAATGGTATAGAATTTATTATAAATACACTATACATTTCACGTTTCTCATATTCTTTTTACATACTAAGCTGCTTCTTAATCAGTTCAACATAATTTTTTTCCCCTGTAGTAAGTTTAAGATTTAAATGACAATATGATTTACTCTCATTCAACCAGAGTCATTTAATTAATTTTTTTTCTCAGCTTGCAGTATAGAATTGTAATATCCTTTCCTGTAAATATGTATTTCCCAAGTGTCTTTTCGTGTATAAGTGAAAATGCTTCTGGGAAATAATCACCGAAAAATCTCAAAGTTTGAGATTAGTTTTGTTTTCATGGATTGTAAAATATACATAAAGAATAGGTTCAAAAAAGAGTTATGGTATATCCCTTTAAGAACATTTTTCATCTGTACTGAAGGTATTCTTTCTATTTTGCATATTGTGCATATGAATGTGAACGAAACATATGCTTTTCAGAGAAAAGGTAGTCTTTGATATCAAAAGTAATTCATCTGTAGAAGATGAAATGGATTTCTCTTCCATCCTCCGCATTGTTACAATAACAAGAGTAATAAAACATGAAAGTGGAATTGGCATGTCTTTCTTATTGTCCCAGCGGTGACACCTCTCCTCTGCTACTGCAACCTCCAATTTTCCCATCTAACCATATTACTTTGAAGCATAATCCAGTGACAGAATAAAGAGCCGTCGACTGTGTGGTCTCTGCTGTAACTCAACTAATATAAAGCATATTTTTCCACTTTTGTGCTATACGTGTTTTACCATTTTGGTAACGATAAGATGCCACATCACATTGGTTTCTATTCATTTTGTCATATTGGACTGTGGATGCCTTTGGATATTTGGATAATTTGTAGCATGGGTTCATGGGGTTATTCAGCTTCTAAAAATTGATGTCCTATTTTGAAGATAGGCTTAGACTGTGGTGATCCCGTACTTGGCACTATCGGTGAGAAAGACTAACGAAAACTGAAAAGACTTTGGGGCGCAGAAGCGGGACACTATGGCGTCATGCCATGGCTCCTTTATTTCGGTTATCCACAGCCTGACACCCGCACAAACACATTAATTAAAACTATCCTAATAATAGACCATGAGTTATGAAGAGTTTAATAACACCTTGTGTGTTCAGAATTTACATGGTATGATGATATTGATAAGATCAGATATTGGAAATGAGTCAGTCAATTTCTACTGATGATATTATACAATGCATGGAGTATGTAAATGTCTCTGTAGGTTATCAGCACTGGAAGCTATTTTTCTTCACGTCCTTCCAGCAATTCCATTGACGGACACGTCTTAAGGTTGTGGGAAATATGCAAATATGTTATCTATGGTATAAGGAAAACATTGCCTCTTTTGCTACCTTGTAAGGCAGCCCCCTTAACATCAAGCATAGCTTTCAAGAAGGCTAATAACATGATATGGAATTAAAGCAAAACCAGTATATCTAACCCAAAAGGGACAGATTCCCAACTCTAGATAGCGCTGTTTCCATGTCACTGTATCACATCAGTACAGTGTAGGGAGCTGGCTTACTGTGTGAGAGGCTTTTGACTAGGGTCAGGATGTAAGACTTTGCCAATTAAAGCCGCCTTGCAGGTGTGGGCCTGCGTATTTTAAAATTAAACCTCAGTGAAGAAGTCAGTCTACCCCCTGTTGCCTTTCTATAACTTATTCTACGTATTGTATGGGATAACAAGTAAATTTCTTGATTGCTGTCAGTCTGGGGGTACATAAGATTTAGGCAAGCTATATAAGTTGGCCTTGTTCCCCTGTCAGGAGCATATACCACCTATGAACAGGATTATTTAACCAATATGTCCTATTTCTATGAATGGAATAGTAGTGCAGGATGACTCCCTGCTAGGTAAATAGAACATTATGCCATGAATAGGCACTAACAAAATGCAATGGGGGAGATTTATCAAGTTACTGAGGTAAAACTCTTCTAGTTGCCCATGAAAACCAATCAGAGCTCAGCTTTAATTTTATAAAGAGCTGAGGGTAAATTAAAGCTGAGCTCTGATTGGTTGGGCAACTAGACCAGTTCTGCTCTAAGAGACTTATAATAAATCACCATTCCGCCCCGTGTCCATAACCTTTTACAGTACAGAAATCTATCATTCATGTTCTCATAATATATTCTGAAGAGGGGCATTGAAAGAAGTAACACACTGTCGCGCTCACACTGTCAGTAAAATTGAATTCTCAGTGTTGCACAGAGGGTTTGATACATTTATTATTTTCCATCCTAATGCAATGTTAAGCTGATTTCCTGCTACTGTATAAAACGCTAAACATCCCATATGTGCATATGGCGTATAGCATATCAGGGTGTTATATACTAGCATACGCTATACACATTTTAATATTCAGCCACTGCTGTGTTCTGAATCCTGAATTTTGCTGCTAAGAAAACTCATTTTGATTCCGTCGGGATGAAAACTTGAAAGACATGGCGATATCCTGGTTCCATAGAGACTCACATTTTCTCTACATACAGGTAAAGTATCACAACGTCATTACCCTGGTGTCCTTATGTTACCTTCAAAAAAGAACTACTGGGGGGCATTTATTACGGTCTTTCAAACAGAAAACTGACTGTGGTTTTTTTCCTCTCTGCACCTCTGACTTTATGAAGTGTCGGCTCCATAATATTTTGGTGGAAAATTTTGGTGCTGCTTGTGAATCCACTAGTTTTATGGGGCTTCTATTTTTCAATACATATTTTGGTGCGAGTTGTGGTGCAAAAATAGCCCAGCTAAAATATAGAATGGTTCTAGCGCCACCCTGCGCCAAAATTTTATATGCCCTTCATTTTTTAAACAGTTGTTTTTCCATTAGTTGTTTTGAGCCAAAAACAAAATCAGGTATAGTGGGAAGACTTGTACCTGTTTTGTGTCTTGTTTTTTGCTGGCAGCAATTCGTCTTCTCAAAGAAGATGCAAAGAAGGACACATGCTTGTCCTGCCACTCCCCCTTCAATGAGAAGAGGATCCCCATTCTCTGTATTACTGGGAGTCCCATTCTCATATTCAGTGAAGGACTCAGCAGTCGGATCCTCACTCATCGCCTAGTTATCCCTTATCCTAAAATACTTGAGACAATCCCTTTAATCCATTCTGCCACCAACACCAGAGGTTGTTCAGACGACTTATATAGTTACTAACTTTGCATTTATTAAAGAAGTTTTGTACTATATATCTTACCTAACAGACAGAAAGACCAGTTGTAGGAGCAGCACTGTGATTCTCTAGGATCCGGGCCCAAGGATGGCGGCTGCAAACTTCCTTCAGGACTTGACTCAAATCCAGTATCAGTCCAAAATAAAATCTCACACAACAAGTATGTCTTAGGCCCGTTCTACACTTGCGAGTGTGATGCGAACACGCAGGGATGTCCCGGCTCGAACACTGCAAACCGGAACTGAACTGACATGCTGATTCCATCTTGCTAGCAATGGGGCATCAGATTACAATAAACATAAGAACTATAAACAGGGTAATTTCTCATGTGCACACTGCACTACAGATTTATATAAAGTTTGTTTAATAATTCTGACACATATCTATTAATTCTGGCATATTGCTGGAACAGTTTTCTAGGTACAGAAAACTGTTGCACTAGTTACAGTAAACTTTTCCGGCCGAGGTGTCCAAGTACTGGTCGCTTTCAACCCCCAAATTTTTTTAACCTGTTTAACCCTTCCAACATTATGTTTCAATTGTATATTAGAGCAGCACCACTATATTGTGTTCTTCGATGACTTTTATGCTAGGAAGGCTTGTCGTAGTTTGTATTACTTTATGCTGAATGCAGTATATAATAGTGGGAGCATTGTTGGAAGGGCCTTGACAGTTCAGTTTGCTACTGTTGTGGTCTGTATTGTAAACTTCATTTTTTTTTATATTTACATAATTTATCTAGACTTCTATTATTAATATAATACAGTATTATTCTGACCTTGGATAAAGGTTACAAGTGCATAATGTAGTAGAAGAAATGTGGTGGAGAAATGGAAATGACTAGTGCAGAATCTGATGAAAGAATATTATGGGAGTCATGTAGAGATGTATGATCTAACAGGAAATTAATGAGCTGAGTTAAAAGAGAGAATATTAATAAGTGCCCCGGAGCCTTCACACATTGCCTTGTTAAATAAGGTTTGTATATCATGTATTTCCACAGAATCTATATGTAAAGGGATGCCCATACATGAAATCTCCGTCTTTGACTGTTCTTAAGAGCATTTTAAATTATAGACAGAGATTCCCATATTGAGACCCCCCTTTATTATTGGCCTCTAGCAAGACTGTAAAGGCTGACAGGATTTAATGTCAGTGCATCTTCATTGATTTTTATTGTTTAAGGTTTACCTGGTGTGTAGGTCCATAACAATTACCCTATACTATGTTTATGGCACATATCCTGTATGGCACATGTAGCTGCATATCCTGGTGATTGGAAAGTTGAACGCTGAAGACCCTGGCAATAATAAGAAGCATTAAGTGAGCACTGCACTTCCTCAGTTGTTGTTGGGGAACACATGGTCAATCACCTGTTCCCCAACATGTGACTGATCAATCAGTTGCCAGTACAGGGTGGCTACTACTGGGTTTAACTAGACCAATTCCACCTTAACAATAGCAAGAGTCAATGAGCCAAGATATGCCGACCCTGCAAGGGTGGAATCAGTTGTTTTTATCCCCAAATAAGCCCAACCAATTATAAAACTCATGAAAAGATGCAGATTTAAGGGTAAAAGTCTCATGTCAACTTACATATGTGATCGTACCCTCACAGTAGTAACATCATGTTATGACCATGACCGTGTGTAGTTATTAGCTACAGTTGTCACAGATTGGCAGGGACCTGAAAAAGTGATTTAATGGGTAAGTAATACTTATCTTTAATAATATAAATGGGACAACACCTTTGATTTCCCAATGTGCTGTGCATAAGAATACTCTACAACTTTAAATATCCCTTACTTCCTACCCTGATCATGTAATAGACACATGGTATGGCATGGGTGTCATAGCTGTCGCCCTGGACATGAAAGGCAACTGAAGCAGAGATCTTGAAAACTGTTGGGAGCTGATGTAGAAAGTTTATCGGAAAATAGTGAGCTTTTTACTCTACCAAAAATTACACTGATTTGAAGGAGTAATAACCATATTTGGTTACTGCAGTCATCTACAGAAGAGAAATACATTAAAAAGCTGCTTCTTCAGGACACCTGATGCAGTCAGCCTCGGCCTGTAGAGCTGCCATTCTGTTGGAAACTCATTGATATGAAAGGACACATCTCTTGACAATAGCCACATAAATGTCTCCAGGAGCAGGGTCTCATTACTCCTACTAGCTACTTTCTTCAATAACATGACATAATGCACAGAAATACATTGTAACCAATGACAGCCAAACATGTATCCATTTGTATCAATCTAGAATGATCACTCTTGTCTCCGCTAGTTCACTACATAAACAAAATTCAAGTTTACCACGGAAATACTCATTGATGAAGAACCACTTTTGTCTACAATATGGACAATTTCTCCAGCAAAAGAGAAGATTTGAAACTTATATCATTTACTCCTTATTAAAACCATTATACCCTTTTACAGAAACCAAAAAATCCAATCATGCAAGAAATGACTTCCTAGAAGAAAGGGAAGAATAATGTGTTATCTAATTCCTTGGGTTTGGTGGGTTTGGATGTGAGTAGAATCACATAGCTTGTATCTTTGCACTTCCAGGGCTCTCAGCACACGCGGCTCTCTCTACCTCATTGCCTCACCAAAGTCTGCAGTTCTATGGACGAGGGAGAGTCTTAGTGGAAGGTAAAGAAAAACTACACCATCGAAATATTTCATAGCAAATGAAGTGGACCTAGCAAGCCCTCCTGACATAGTCTCCCCTAGTAAACAGTTACCGGGTAATCCTCTGATTCACCAATTCTCTGATACATTTGAATATATTTTCCTCGTTATCCCTCCTAAAATTGTCCTTTACATTTCTAGGAGCAATAATAATTGACACGAAATGCAAACATTAAAGGGTATTCTCGTTGGGCATTCACATTCAGTTCACTAATCTCCATTTATAATATTTCTTCAATTGGATCTTATTAAAAAATGTTCCTGTGTGAGATAATTTCTCTAAATGAAGTCATTCGTCCCTTAGAACCAGTAGCTTCCTCGGTTACGACACGTCACACTCTGGCAGCGGTGGCCAGACATGCGCTATAGAGTCCTGTCTGACCTCCTGATTCAGCGATCATTACCACAGGACGGCTGTGCGACATGCATATAACTCCGGACACTCATATACAAACACATTTTGTTTCTTTGTGCAATCCTCCAGCAGAGGTGGCCGTATCCGAGGAAGCCATCTCGTTTCTAGGGACCATATGATACATATGAGAAATTATCTTCACACAGGAACATTTTTTTTAAAAATCCAATTGAAGAAATGTTTATAAATGGCAGATTATCAAAACTGATGAATGTCCAGACGAGAATACCCCTTTAATGCGTGAGAATAGTTATAGCGATACATTATATATAATATATATATATATATATATTATTAGAATAATTTAATCCATCAAGGCTGAAGTATAAGTGGTTACAGAGATAGCGGCCAATCTAAGTTATATTATCATGGATCAGGGCTTCTACATGGAGATGAATCTAATCTCTCTATTGTCTGAGGCGAGATTTAGAACAGTGCCTCCTCCACCCTATCGAGAAGTAAATCATACGTTATATTTTTGTAAGGGGTTCTCTAAGCAATGTCTCACACCCATGTCGATCAGGTGTTAAGAACACTATTTTTAGGTGTTAGATCCTGCTTTATAGCAGGTGACTGCGCCTCTGATGCTGCCCCCCATTCTTCGGCAGGTAGTGCTGCCTGAGGAGGAGACTCAACTCGCCTTATTAATGATGCACCCCTGCTTCTACGCATAGGCATAGGGCGTGAAGGAGGAAGTCAGGGCACCAGTGTATGATAAGTTCCCCCCGTATGAGTATCATCTATATATGTATGTAGAATAGTGGTAAAGGGCAGTGTCAAGGACATACACAATGAAATATCATATTCACATTCAAACCTTCTGAGCCAGCAGTGAGGCAAGTATCCTGCTGCCTGAGGCAAATGGCTCACTCGCTGCTTAATAAAAAAAATATCTAATATTTGATGTGTGTGTAATTGAGGCCCACATCTCTACATATAAAAGCGAAGGTGGCTGCTGCTACTATTATCATACAATATAATGAGCATGTGCTGCCTGCTATCTGGAGGGACATGACTTTAATCCTTTACATATTTACTGCGCGGTATATTAAATATCAAGGGTTTTTTTGCCCGTTTGTATTTTATTTGAGGTGGGGAGCTTATTAATACTGTTGTTAAACGGTTAACCACAATGTTTGAGGTGTGCTGCCTTATATTGTACAGTTGCTGTGGTTGGTAGTTGCTTGCCCATTTACTTAATGGAACTCATCGCAACAGGCCCCACAAGGAAATGATTCTGACATTCTGGCCTGTGAAATAGAAGGGATGTACTTTTTCAGTAACGGCCCCCCTTTGGTACAGAGAGCCCAAACTACACCAAAAGCCCACTTTTTTTTTCAAAGTGTAGACAGCGTTTAAAGGAATCTACCACTCGGTAGACAGCATTTTAACCAGACATACCTTAGGGTTGCTGTAGCATGATCTTATCTTATCTAGATCTTATCTACTAAGTAAAAACAGAGTGATTTACCGGTAATCAAAAAGCCACTTTAAATGAAGAGGCACAGGCACTCACTGTGTATGTCACCCAGGGTGCTTGGCACGCTCCTATTAACCTACTTATGCAAGCCTCCAGCGTGCAAAACAGCATGTCCTGCCCGTCTATTCACCTTCCTGAGAGCCTGTGACATGACCAAGCTTCAGGAAACCACACACACCTTAAGATATGCCTGGTTTAAAGTACTGTCTACCGAGTAGCAATTTCCTTTAAGCAGTAATTTATTACTCCCTGCTCATTTGCAGCTTCCAGTCGTATTAAACACCTGAGGATGCAAATAAAGTAGAAAGAGGCATAATAATAAGAGGATATTTATTTATATAGCGCCATTATATTCCGTAGTGCTTTACAAATCATAGGCGACAAATACAAATATAATATTACATTACAGAGCACAAACATCATATGGAACAATAGGAGCGAGGTCCTGCTCGCAAGAGCTTACAGTCTATGAGGAAGGGTGGGGGGGTGACACAAGTGGTAAAAAGCCATTCTTCATAGGGAATACAACAAAATATAATATAAATAAATAGAGGTGGTTGTTTGACCCAGTCATCAGCCGTCATCTCATTTACAAAGTCCAAGGTGAATGGTTATACTTTCAGATTATTCAGATTAGTCGTAGCTTCCTTCCTGGGTCCTCTGAACAGGAAGAATCGTTGGGCGAAAAAACAGGAGTTTCGAAGAGTAATCCAGGTTGGGACACACCTCATTGCTCCTTCTGCAGTACCAGACAGCAAGGATGTGACTCTTTAAAACTGTACTGAGTGTGGCATGTCCTAAGTGACCCTGTCTGTAGAAAAAGGCCTTGGGTTTTGTTTGGTAACTCTGTGCTGAATTGACAGCCTGGGTGGCCACAAAGAGGGTCTGAGGTCCATCTTTGGCACCCGTGCCAGAGGTTTCACCACCACTGCTCTAGTGGCTCCATGACTGGTACGAGCAGAAGATCGGCATTGTACCAGGCGATTGGAAGCTTATGTTATACAATACACTTTTATTAATTGTTTTACACACTGTCCACATGTTACAGATAGTTACATACAGTTTAGATATGTCACTGTAACAAAAGAATAAGAAACAAGAACACACACAAATGGGGAGGGGGGAAATTTAATGGGCTAGTTCATAGATTTTTTTGGTCACAGAGATTTATGTTTTAGGGACACAGGTGATAAGAGCACATCTAATGGTAGCGATCATGATGGAACTCTTGGCTGTAGTTTTTCAGGACATGTGGTGACATCTGTTAGTAGTGAATTTGTGGAGGCACTGACCTATTCAAATGAGTTTAGAGGTACCCTAATCGTGTCTCTACCCTATTAATTATTATTTAATAAGGTGCCGGGCCGTGCGCCAGTTTTCTGTCGGACATTTGCACGTTATTTAGGTGCAAGCTGCTTGCACAGATGTTTAGAAGTACCTGTGCCACATTGTGTCAAACGTGACCATTTTGTGACCATCATACGACAATTTCTACACTGAACGGGGCGTTCCGGTGTTCAGTCGAACCCTGCGCCACATTTATCATGCACAGAAGATAACACAGAAACACAGAAATGTTTTGCACATCTCATGTTAAAAACAAAAAAGCAGTGAAGGAGCGCCAAATTCAGTGAAGAACCTGAATCTGGCGCCCCCTGCACTATACACAGGCAACTGCGCATAGTACACACTGCACTGTTCTTGTCCCATTGGGGGTCTATTTACTAAGGGCCCTATTCGCGTTTTCCCGACGTGTTACCCAAATATTTCCGATTTTGCGCCGATTGTAATGAATTGCCCCGGATTTTGGCGCACGCGATCGGATTGTGCCGCATCGGCGCTTGGGCATGCACGCGACGGAAATCGGGGGCCGTGGCCGAACGAAAACCCGAGGATTCGGAAAAACCGCCGCATTTAAAAAAGGAAATTGTGTCGCGGAGCTTGCACTCCACTTCATCCAGGATAGGATCGTGAACTCAGTGCATTCTGGGAACTTCAGTGCAGCAGTGCCACCTGGTGACGTCGGAGGAACTGTTGATGAATCCCGGCCGGACCCGAATCCAGCGCAGAGACGCGCGCTGGATCGCGAACGGACCGGGTAAGTAATGTGCCCCATTGTGTACATTTCTAGAATAGGAACCGCGAAATATCTGTTCTCAACATTTAAAATGAAACACTGTTGCCACCTGGGGGATTCTTGTGCAATTACAAGGTCCAGTTTTGTTATATCCAAGATAGATAGAAAGGGGATATTTTCATGCTGTCTATAGAAGCCTGAAGTAATTGCAGGTACATAATCAAAATTATTTCCCCTTCACCCAATCTCCATGGTCCCATAGACTTGTAGACCCTGTGAATGTTTACGTTTATCGTTTGCCTACTTTTTAGATGATAGATTTTGTACGGTTTGTGAATTTCTGTGACATGTGTGACATTTTGGTTATAGATTTCATGGATGAAGGCTTCCAGGTACCCGTGTTATAGCAGAGGATACAAAGTTGGTAGGACCATAGGTGATGGAATTTGCCATAGTGAAAGAATGTATAGAAAGGTAAGTAAACTGTTGCTTAGGGATTTTCTAGAGACTAATCTATAGCTTCGAACAGGTGGATTTCTGTTTCCTTTAGTACACTGAGGATTTTTCTTAATATTGATAACAATTTGTTAGTAAATGTATTCCTTGATCTGGGGTACTCCATTTCTGGGTTATTCTATGGTTTCCTGTAAAATGACAGCAAGCAGAGATCTAGGAATTGATACAGAAAGTATATTGGAAAATGTTAAAACTTTCATTACTCAAACAATATCATTTTTGCTGGAAGTGGAGAACCCTGAACTACATTACGGAATAGATTGGTCTAGGACGAGACATAATCACAGACAAGAGTGAAAAGCTTGGGCAAGCAGATCATTCTCTCTGATGTCTTTAACTTATTGCATAAAACCTCTATATAACACAATGCAAGTGTCCACCATAACTGTTGAGCATAATAGAACCACTTGAGATTTATATTGTCCCTAGACATCTTAATCTCTCCCTAAGGAATCTTGGTGCCTCTAGGTCACGCACAAAACTGATGGTTGTAAGAACCTCCTTGAAAGTAGAATCATCATGAAGTACTTGAAATTATTAATATACTTCACGTCTAGTGTTAAATTATCAATGATATCACATTACATTTCTGGAGTTATAAGAGCTTAAAATCAATCAAATCAAGTTTCTGAGATCACCAGAGTTTCTCAATAGACAGTGTAAGGCCCATGCACACGACATTTATTGGGACTGTATGCTAGCTGTAACAATGGCAGATAGCATACGGCCGCCATGTTTGTTGTGCACAGCATGTCACACATGTATCACCATACTGTGCCATGGCTCCTACAGAGAGGGGAGAGGATAGGCACGCTCACCCCCCCCCCCCCCCCCCAACTGGTCATATGCTAAGCCCAGGCTCTGGCGTTGGTAGCATACATTCGTGTGCAAGGGGCCTAATTATTAAAATAGTTGTCTCACCACATTGGGGACCTCATAGACAAAGCTTAGCTTGGAACTTTCCTATATCCCCATCAGTACATTCAATCAGTTCAAAAGACCCATTGATGCAGAGCAAACTAGCATCACAGTTCTGCCAGAGCTTTGCCAACTGTCCCCCCCCCCCCCCCCCCAAAAAAAAAAATCTATGTTTGTTTTTGAATTCCATGCTATTCTTTTCTAACATGCAGTTAATTTTCCAAGACGTTAGCTTAGATTACTCTTACTTTTGAACCATATTGGTTTTATTGCTCTTAGACTTTCATAGTATTCCGATTAGATATTATGGAAGACTGCTATATTATAGTTATTAGTTTATACGGTGAAAAAAGACACTTGTCCATCAAGTTCAACCAGAAGGGTAGGATTGGATGAGGAAGGGATTTAGGGGAAACCTTCTATAGAACATAACCATCAATGTTATTTGGTGAAAAAAGGCATCTAGACCCTTCTTGAAGCTATCCGCTGTCCCTGCTGTGACCAGCGCCTGAGGCAGGCTATTCCACAGATGACGTTCTCATAGTAAAAAAGCCCTGTCGCCTCCGGTGATTAAACCTGGTTTCTCCAAACGGAGCAGTGCCCCCTCTTTTTGATTTGATTTTATCTGGAACAACTTACACCAATTTTTTGTATGGACCATTCATATATTTATATAAATTAATCATGCTGACGAGATGAATAGCGGAGAATGTCCATTTAATTACCAATACAGATGGTTTTAAAATTATGTACAATAGTTCGGCGTTTGTCTGTGCAACTGAGGCCTGTTGCCATATTGGCAGCAGAACGCGGCAATGCGGCAATCCCTTGCTACTATCCTTACCATGATTGACCTTGTGGACACCCCCTGGCCAATCATGACCTGCTTTTAGCATTGGCCCTCAATTGGCAGACTGGCTTTCAGCCGCCAATCCAGAAATACGTACCGGTCACACCGCCGAACCTGAACTAAAACTATGGGTCTGCTCATCTCTACTCACCACATACACTGACAGTGTTTAGTAAACAAAATGTATCTGAGAAATCAGTGAGAAATGACTGAATGAATAAGTTGAATATGAACTGTATTACTTGTTGGAGAATTCTAAAGCTAGTAATTTCTTATTTCGGGGATGTAGGGTGATTAATGAGTTCAATACGAAAGAGCTGAGGGTTTATGAATAGAGGAGTTCAATAAAATAATATAATACATGGCTCGGCACCGTGCGAAAGAATAGCAGTTTAGAGATAAATCAATTAATAAGACATAAGAATTACACGTACTGTCGCCTTCATCATAATTATACTTTCAGCGTATATTTAATGAGTAGGATTATAATTAAGACTATGTATATATCCCGTATAGATCATTCAGCTCATGATGTGTGGAAACTACTTTTTCTTATTGATAGTTTGAGTGACTTGAGGTTGTATAGACTTTTTCTAGATGTAGCAATACTGAATCTGAGCTACTTTTGGATTGTGTGATTGAGCCTACGATATGCCAGTGGGAGGGGACTGAGCGGGAGTACCGCCAATGATAACATTGGAGGCGTGTCAGACTACCTTATGTTGTCATCAGATGATGCAGTTGAGCAGCCGCCACCAATAAAGTATGCCCTTATAAAGATTTAAGCCAGGAAACTGGTTTACATACTACATTACATTACTACAAAGAGACATTCCAGTATTTTGTATTGATCTTTGCACCCGTTACCTGTGTGATTAGACAGCATCTCATGTGCAAAATCTTCCTCTGCTATCAGTCCCATGATCCCTCAGCACAGTGCCACAAGGCTGATAGAGACTATACCATTTCGCCTACGGGGACAATCTCTACACTATATCTAAGGTGCAGTAAGAACAAGCCAGGCGGTGAGTAATGTCCTTCTACATTAAACTATGTGCAGGAGAGTGACAGTATGTGACAGGATAGTGATTCACTGGAAGTAGCTGTGGGTGATGTACACCAGATGCAGTTTTACCATCCAGGGAGCCAGGTATCTGATATCACGAAGCTCTTGAGACAATAAAAACTGCAAAATTATATAATCCTCGTTGTTGTTGAATTTTTCTAGGTCAACCGGCAGAGAATATGCACTGAAAATCATTAACAAGAGCAAATGTGCGGAAAGGTGAGGATATTACAGCAATATTAAGACCTTTCACCCTAACCATATTTAATATGGCTTCCAATATGCTAAATCAGCTCTCGTATGTCAGATGGGTGGCCAATTCCGGGTTGCCCTCCTGACTGATTGCTTGGGAGCAGGGGGGAAAGCTAGAGAGAAAATTCCAACTGCACCACAAATTTGTGAAGTCTGCTCTATTAAAGGATGCAGGAGAATTCGAATATGTGGAAGCAGTAAAAGGTCCCTTTTAAGGTTTCATTCACATCATGTTGTTTGCATATGTTCAGCGTATAATCTCCCATCGTATGAGCTGAGCGTATTCATAGACATATACTTGTTCGACGGAGGCATCAATGTTGTATAAAATACATGATGGAAAGACACAGCAAATATGTCTCTCCATCTGCTCCCTCTGCCTAGCAATGTATACACTCAACAGGGGCTATTGGAGGCAATGGGGGCGATGTAACGTATTGCACCCCTTCCCAGCCTCAGTTGACATCACAGGGGAAATACCCTGAACATGGGGCAGCAGCCAATCACTGCTTCTTTCTAATGTTCACTCCTCCCGATTCAGGGGGAGGGGGCAGAACAGAGCAACATATTCCACTGATGAGCACACAGTGTGATACATTATCCCTCCATTGTAAGGGCATATGGGAATCCCTTCCAACCTATGCTTAGAACAGACTGCAAATATGCAATGTAAATGCAGCCTCAAAGGACCCTCATGTCCTCGAAGTAGTTATATGCAGAGAAGCAATCAAGACCGCCCGCTGACAGTTCATTAAATCAAATGCTTAAAACTATACAACCAACTCTCTATACCATTATTTTTCATAAAATAGCAAAAAGAAAGGATAAAAAAATAATTCCACTTTAAGAAAAAAGATCAAAACAAAATAATGCAAAAATAAGGCAATTGTAATGGAACGAGAAACCAGATGCCCCAATTTCTTCAAAAACGTATAAGTCAATATACTCTCCTGCAGCGAGCGTTAATAATTCATGTCTTGCTGGTGCCCTCTTATGAGACGCTTCCGTTATCCCAGTGCAGCCAAATCTACGTTATAATGAGCAGCGCTGAACTCGGAGATAGGAAATGTAATTAGAGAATTAGGTGAAAGGGGAGAATCAGACCTAGACCTATATTTTTCTAATCACATATCCCATGCATTATATACCTTGCTGCGCGGGGGAATGCTGTGCTCAGGACCTGTGATGGGGGTTTACAGCAATACAAAGTAACATACATTTATGATTGTGTGAACTGTCTAAAAATAATAAAAATGCAAATACATAGGCTCATTTCACACTAACCTTCCTTACTCAGTAAAAAAGTACCGTATATACTTGTGTATAAGCAAAAAATGTGCTGAGAAAAACTCACCGTGGCTTATACAAGAGTTATTTAAAAAAAAGAAACTTCATACACCCCTGTGTTGCCTGGCTTCCCCGCTCTGTGCGGCTCCCCGGGCTCCTTTCTTTAACCTCTCTGCTGTAAAACGGCAGAGACGCCTTCATGTGCTCAGCCGGCTGGCGCACACTATGATGCGGCAGTGTCACCACTGATGATGGCATAGTGTAGCCGGCCGACAGAGCACATGGAGCGTCTGTTACAGCAGAGAGAAGGAAGAAGAGGAGCGACGGAGACCGGAGCTGCGCATGGGGACCACCACAAGGTGAGTATGTATGTTTATTTATTATGTGTTCTGCAAACTGGGGGCTGCTGGGTGTATACTAAAGGGGGCCGGCTGGCATATACTAAAGAGGGTTGGATGTATACTACACAGGGCGGCTGTACTAAAGAGGGCTGATGTATACAACACAGGGTGGGTGGCTGTTATATAAAGGGGGGCTGGCTATATACTAAAGGGGGCAGCTGTATACTAACTAAAGGGGGCTGGCTGTATACACAGGGGCAAGCTGTTGTTATACTAAAGCGGGCTGTCTGGCTACATACATTAAAGAGGGCTGGCTATATACTAAGAGGGGATGGCTGTATACTACAGGGGGCAGGCTTGCTATATTTAAAGGGGGCTGGCTGGTATATACTAAAGGGGGGTTATTACTAAATGGGGCTGGCTGCCTGTATGCTAAAGGGGGCTGGCTGGCTACATACTAAAGAGGGCTGGCTATATACTATAGGGGGCTGGCTGTATATTACTGGCTGTATACTGCAGTGGGCTGGCTGTATGCTAAAGGGGCTGACTGGCTTTATACTAAAGGGGCTGGTGTATAATAAAGGGGCTGGCGGGCTATATACTACTGCAGAGGGCTTGCTATATATAAAGGGGGCTGGCTATATACTAACGGGGTTGGCTATACACTAAAGGGGGCTGATGGCTGTATCTAAAAGGGGGCTGGTGTATGCACAGGGGTGGCTGTAGCTCCAGGGGGCTGGCTGGCTGGATACTAAAGGAACGGCAGTATACAAAAGAGTACTGGCAGGCTATACACTACAGGGGGCTGGCTATATACTACTGGGAGCTGTCTATATCTAAAAGGGGGCGCTAGCTATTACAACATTGGATGGCTCTATGCTACAGAGAGCTGGCTATATACGACTGCGGACTTGCTGGCTATATACTGGGGAGGCTGTGATCATTGCATTTCCCACCATCGGCTTATACACAAGTCAATGGTTTCTAAGTTTTTGGTGGTAAAATTAGGGGCCTCAGCTTATACATGGGGTTGGCTTATGCTGAGTATATACGGTGAAGGAGTGGAGTTTTTAACGTATCAATTAAAAATTCCATTGACATCAATGTAAAGTTGTCACTTTTACAAAAGTCGCAAATTTTAGCGCAAACTATGGCTTCCTGTCCATGTGTAGAAATTAGTTTAGAGCTGATATGGACTTTTGAGCCGGGCAAAACTATGCCAGATCTGACATTGCGTATTTTTGCGTATAAACCAGCGTCTCCGCCGCTGTTTGGGGTAGTCGCTGTAAGAAAACTGCTCAAGAAGCAGTGATAAAATTTCCCCATTATGTATGCCAATAAGGAAAACAAGAAAAAGATACATCGAAAAGCCAAGAAAAGTCCCCAAAAAAAAATCGGACAAAGCCCAGACTTATGATACATGTGCCTATTGTCCTAGTGAATTGGGCGTAAGTGTATTACCACATAGAACACCAGTCCTTGATTAGAGCAGTAGTTTTCTAGAACATATATATATAACATATATTTACCTCTTCTGGGGACTCCTCGGTTTCTGCGGACTACGTCTTCAGAGTGGAAGTGATGACATCCAATGTGCATGTGATTATTTTTAACCAATCCTGGCTAGAAATCGGGCCAATGTATCATGTCTTGTGCACACATGATGGATATTGCAACTTGTGCCCCTTTTTGGGACATTTGTGCCACTTTTTTTTAAAAACATGATTGGTGTTGAACAAAGTGGGTCAGTACAGGAAACAACTTGGCCAGCCAAATTACTAAACTGTTGCCGAAAAACTGCCACAGGGTATACTTAAATCTAAGTCAACCAGGATGGCAACCATTTTAATTCCACCATGTGATTGTTTGCACTAGATCACTAAGAGGCCGAAAACTTTAGTAGTAATACTGCATGTCGTCACCTGGACGTGGGCACAAAGGCGGATCGATCTTAATAAATTGGGCCCTATGAGCATGACCTCTTGTTGCTAAAAGTTCAAAGTAACAATAGAGAAGGCGCCACGGGCACAGAGTGATCCATTACACTTGAATTCTTATTATTAGAATAAGTGATGGATAATGGGAGAGTCAAGGTTTCGCCTTTAATCCGTTTATAGATATTCACGCTTTGTTATTTCAGGAAAGTAGTCCAGTAACGTTACCAAAATCGGTGATGGAACAGTAGGTCAGAATTCTCCGGCCCAACATCGTCCATGCTCATTGAGGAGATGGATATGCCAACGAGCTGTATCTTGTGATGGAATAGTTAAGGTTTAGCAAATTGTCATGGGTTGATTTTATGGTGGGGTTCGGATCTCTTTGGTGTTATTGCACATAAGCTTCTTTACTCACATTCACTGTTTTAAACATTCTGAAATACCAATACTGGTAAAACTGCACAAAACATGTGTGACCTCAAAATATAAGCAAATTGGCAGGAGAACCTAAGCTGATTCTGCAGTTACAGTTTTGACCACTGCTCAGAGAATGAAGGTGTTTGCTTCAGTTTCATCACTGGGGCACAGTGGATAACTAGGAGAGAAGCAGGGGCCCATAGCAAAATTCTGATGGGGGCCCATTAAAAATGTACATTTTCGTATACCTTTTCACACAGTAAACAATCACACACAGTATATACTCACCATATATATAATACATACAGCAATATGCAATACCATATACAGATACAGCTTACTACCAATATCCTGGATGCTGGGCCCACCATAGCAGCTGCTACGGCTGCTATCACTGTATACGTCCCGCAGAAGCAGATTGTCAGGGGTTTTCAGCAGTTTTCTGGCCGGGACCATTTCAGGCCATTCATATTAGCCTCCTGTACACTGTGGATGTCGCATAGAACCTACCTGATGGATATATAAGCCTCTGATGCGGTGTGTGCAGGGGGGAGCATTAACGCTGGCACACCATGTACTAATGTTTGGATAACCCCCCTCATTGTACAGTGGCTGAGAACAAGTGATTTGTGTCGGACCCCCCATCTGATATTGACTAGTTCGCCATTGCCTCGTTTTTGCGGTGTGTTCACTGAGTTATATGAATTTCAGATGTTGAAGGTGAACTTTTAAAAAACATCGCAAAACTGTTTCACATTTGGTTGCAAAACCACAGCTGCCCCCTACCAGGCGTAGAAATTAGCTAAAGAGCTGATTTCAACTTTTGAGACTTTTTTTTTGTAACTTTCTGCAACTTTTTTTTTGCCCTACAGTTATAAATAAGGAAAAACCACTAAGATACATCTGACCACGAAGAAAAGCCATAAAAAAAAAGGAAAGGCACAAAGCCAGGACCTATGATACATGTCTTTCAAGTTGTGGCTAAATAAAAAAGCACTGTGCCATCTATGGTGATATGTAACATAGACAAGGGTAAGGATCACAGCTAGGCAATCTGGAAACTATCCTGGCAACCGCCTCCATTTTTCTAGCACACACAGAGCAGAATATTTTTAAAAAATCATTTTTCATAGTCTTAAAGTTTCTGACCACATCAATAATAGAAGAGTATTACTGAGAACTACATGATCTCACATGCTGCAGATTTAATTTTTTATAACAATCTTGAGACGACAATTATAGATGTGGATCATAATTATACAGGCCATATCACGGCCAGAGTCATGAGCGTCCAATGACCTATAATGAGCTTATAACATAATAGATACATTGAATGCTGCTAGTTTGGGCGATTGCGATTCTCTTGTAATCCGTTATCATGCAGTCTTCAAAGTAGTGATTTCTTCCTTTTCTTTCTCAGGGAGGAGATCTGTTTGATGCTATAACTTATACTAATAAATAACCAGAAACGAGATGCAAATGGAATGCTGATAACAATGAGCGCATCAAGTATCGGCACAGCTTGAAATATGTCACAGGGACATCAAACCTGAAACTTGTTGGTAAGTAGCATAGGAACATTATAAGAAAAAAACACACCACCCTGCAATAAACCTTTGTTTATTGACCAGACACTTTTTATCTTCTATCACTTGCAAGTGGACATATTTCACTCCGCTTCCTCTTCTGAGTGACGTATACACTCAGCAGGGGCCATTGTAGCCCATGGGGGACAGATGCCAAAGTATTGCATCCACCTCGCCTCTGCTGAGTGTAGCACATGGAGATCCCCAGTGATGTCACTGTCCATATATAAGGACAGTTACGGGGAAAACAACCAGATATATCAACAGCAGCCAATCCACTGGTGTCCCCAATGTTGAACCCTCATCTGTTTTTCAAGGGAGGGGGGTTTAGAACAGATAAGTATCCCAAAATTAGAACATACAGTGGGATACGTCCTACAACTCCGTTGTAAATATATATATTGGGAATTTTATGATGGAGGGCAAATACTGTGATTGAGATGTAGCCAAATACATGTGCCACATTGTAAGAGCAAAAAAAAAATGCAGACACGACCTCTAGACTCTCGGAAAACATTATAACCTTCTCTTATGGCACCTACCGTATTTTTTGAACTATAAGGCGCACAAAAAATCCTTTGATTTTCTCTGAAATAAGGTGCGCTTTATAGTGCAGTGCACCTTATATATTGAACTGTACTTGAACTGTGCACAGGTCTGCCACCGCTGGTCATTCATCCTGTATAATCAGGTGCGCCTTATAATCCGGTGGCCTTATAATATGAACTAGACGTTTTAGAGGGCATTTATTGATGGTGGGGCTTATAATCCGGTGCGCCTTATAGTTCAAAAAATACTGTACTATTTGAATGAGTCCATTCAATCTTAGCCAATATGCTTGATCGCTGCCACATTTAAAATAGCAACCACGACCCCATCGAGTGAGTTGAGTGTGACGAACCCAATACACAGTAACTTAACACAAATTCTGAATATAAGGTTTTTGTAACTACTGAGATTCAAGGTTTTTATGATTAGATTTTTTCTAGTAGACTTTACAGTTTGCAATGTAACACTCAATTAGACAGCAACCATTCTAGAGTTTGGTTGGGTTATTTTGCCTATATGTTGAGAGGAGATGGTATATTGTCCAACAGGGATTCCGTTCTATACTGTAGGGGCATGTTTTCCACATGTATTTTGTGATCTTTTCCTTGGTCACCACTTTTCTAACCCCGTAAAAGTGACAAGAGAAGTATGTAGTTGGCGAATAAGAATTGCACTTGTAGGGCAAACACTGAGTTTTCATTCCAAAAAAAGAGACAGATCCCACAGCCCAGACCTATTAGCAAGATCCAACTTTTGAGATTTGGCATTTGTAGTAAAAACCTGAGTCGTAGCAAGGGAAAAGTGGAGAAACTGTTTAACTTGGACAAGGTCAGTTATTACGATGCCAGTTATTCACCGAATGCCAACCTGGCATTTAGCCATGAAATTGAGACCTCCATTAGAGGATGAAGATTTATGGCTCTCTTTGGGACGATATATATATGTCATTATACATAGAAGGTTTTATATGGCGGAGACGTGTAGGGATGTGATTCAGTGATGAGTGGTCATTAATAGTTAGGAGACACAATAGGAACGTGGTCTCGAGGAGCCTCGGCCATGCATAGTTTCTAAGGAAATCTTTAAAGGCTGGGAGCATTGACGGATTTAGCCTGCGGCAATGTTTTAATGGAGAGAGGGCGGAAAAACTGGGTGGGACAAGGATGTCAGAGTAAGACTGTAAAAATGGTCCCCATGTTTCAAACAATTGTTTGTATAAAGCCACTGTGAATGAACTTGAACTTTCTAGCCTGACATTTTTGTGAGGGGGCGACCGACTTCACTACATAAACAAAATTCAAGTTTACCACGGAAATACTCATTGAATACTAACCACTTTTGTCTACAATATAGACAATTTCTCCAGCAAAAGAGAAGATTTGAAACTTATATCATTTACTCCTTATTAGAACCATTACACCCTTTTACAGAAACAAAAAAATCCAATCATGCAAGAAATTACTTCCCAGAAGAAAGGGAAGAATAATGTGTTCCTTGGGTTTGGATGTGAGTAGAAATCTAATAGCTTGTATCTTTGCACCTTCCAGGGCTCTCAGCACAGCGGCTCCTCTACCTCATTAGCCTCCACCAAAGTCTGCAGTTCTATGGACGAGGGAGACGTCTTAGTGGAAGGTAAGAAAAACTACACCATCTAAATATTTCAACAGCAAATGAAGTGGACCTGGCAGCCCTCCTGACATGTCTCCCATAGTAAACACTATTACTTGTATTCCTTCTGATTCACCAATTCTCTGATACATTTGCATTATACTTTTCCTCTGTTATCCCTCCTAAAATTGTCCTTACATTTCTAGGAGCAATAATATAATTGACACAGAAATGCAAACATTAAAGGGGTATTCTCGTCTGGGCATTCACATTCAGTTTCACTAATCTTCCATTTATAAATATTTCTTCAATTGGATCTTATTAAAAAAAATGTTCCTGTGTGAAGATAATTTCTCATAAATGAAGTCATTCTGTCCCTTAGAAACCAGATAGCTTCCTCGGTTACGACCACGTCACACTCTGGCAGCGGTGGCCAGACATGCGCTATAGAGTCCTGTCTGACCTCCTTGATTCAGCGATCATTACCACAGGACGGCTGTGCGACATGCAGTAACTCCCGAACACTTCATATACAAACACCTTTTGTTTCTTTGTGCAATCCCTCCAGCAGAGGTGGCAGTATCCGAGGAAGCCATCTCGTTTCTAAGGGACCATATGACTACATTTATGAGAAATTATCTTCACACAGGAACATTTTTTTTAATAACATCCAATTGAAGAAATGTTTATAAATGGCAGATTTATCAAACTGATTGTGAATGTCCAGACGAGAATACCCCTTTAATGCTTGAGAATAGTTATAGCGAATACATATATATATATATATATATATATATATATATTAGAATAATTTAATCCATCAAGGCTGAAGCTATAGTGGTTACAGAGATAGCGGCCACATCTAAGTTATCGATTATCATGGATCAGGGCTTCTACATGGAGATGAATCTAATCTCTCTATTGTCTGAGGCGAGATTTAGAACAGTGCCTCCTCCACCCTATCGAGAAGTAATATATCAAGTTATATTTTTGTAAGTGGGTTCTCTAAGCAATGTCTCACACCCATGTCGAATCAGGTGTTAAGACACACTATTTTTAGGTGTTAGATCCTGCTTTATAGCAGGTGACTGCGCCTCTGATGCTGCCCCCCATTCTTCGGCAGGTAGTGCTGCCTGAGGCAGGAGACTCAACTCGCCTTATTAATGATGCACCCCTGCTTCTACGCATAGGCATAGGGCGTGAAGGAGGAAGTCAGGGGCACCAGTGTATGATAAGTTCCCCCCGTATGAGTATCATCTATATATGTATGTAGAATAGTGGTATAAGGGCAGTGTCAAGGACATACACAATGAAATATCATATTCACATTCAAACCTTCTGAGCCAGCAGTGAGGCAAAGTATCCTGCTGCCTGAGGCAAAATGGCTACATCGCTGCTTAATAAAATAAAATATCTATATATTTGATGTGTGATGGTAATTGAGGACCACATCTCTACATATAAAAGCGAAGGTGACTGCTGCTACACTATTATCATACAATATAATGAGCATGTGCTGCCTGCTATCTGGGAGACATGACTTTAATCCTTTACATATTTACTGCGGCGGTATATTAAATATCAAGGTTTTTTTTTCGCTACATTTGTATTTTATTTTGAGGTGAGGGTAGCTTATTAATACTGTTCGTTAAACGGTTAACCACAATGTTTGGAGGTGTGCTGCCTTATTATTGTACAGTGGCTGTGGTTGGTATTGTTGCTTAGACCCATTTACTTAATGGAACTCATCGCAAACAGGCCACACAAGGAAATGATTCTGACATTACTGGCCTGTGAAATAGAAGGGATGTACTTTGTCAGTAACGGCCAACCTTTTGGATACAGAGAGCCCAAACTACAACCAAAAGCCACTTTTTTTTTTCAAAGTGTAGACAAAGCGATTTAAAGGAAATCTACCACTCGGTAGACAGCATTTTAACCAGACATACCTTAGGGTTGCTGTAGACATGATCTTATCTTATCTAGATCTTATCTTACTAAGGTAAAAAAACAGAGTGATTTACCGGTAATCAAAAAGCCACTTTTAAAATGAAGAGGCACAGGCACTCACTGTGTATGTCACCCAGGGTGCTTGGCACGCTCCTATTAACCTACTTATGCACGCCTCCAGCGTGCATAAAACAGCATGTCCTGCCCGTCTATTCACCTTCCTGAGAGCCTGTGACATGACCAAGCTCTCAGGAACCCCCACACACCCTTAAGATATGCCTGGTTTAAAGTACTGTCTACCGAGTAGCAAATTTCCTTTAAGCAGTAATTTATTACTCCCTGCTCATTTGCAGCTTCCAGTCGTATTAACACCCTGAGGATGCAAATAAAGTAGAAAGAAGGCATAATAATAAGAGGAATCTTTATTTATATAGCGCCATTATATTCCGTAGTGCTTTACAAATCATAGGCGACAAATACAAATATAATATTACATTACAGAGCACAAACATTCATATGGAACAATAGGAGCGAGGTCCCTGCTCGCAAGAGCTTACAGTCTATGAGGAAGGGTGGGGTGACACAAGTGGTAAAAAGCCATTCTTCATAAGGGAATACAACAAAATATAATATAATAAATAGAGGTGCTGTTGTTTGACCCAGTCATCAGCCGTCATCTCATTTACAAAGTCCAAGGTGAATGGTTATACTTTCAGATTATTCAGATTATCGTCGTAGCTTCCTTCCTGGGTCCTCTGAACAGGAAGAATCGTTGGGCGAAAAACAGGAGTTTCGAAGAGTAATCCAGGTTGGGACACACCTCATTGCTCCTTCTGCAGTACCAGACAGCAAGGATGTGACTCTTTAAAACTGTACTGAGTGTGGCATGTCCTAAGTGACCTGTGTCTGTAGAAAAAGGCCTTGGGTTTTGTTTGGTCAACTCTGTGCTGAATTGACAGCCTGGGTGCCCACAAAGAGGCTCTGAGGTCCATCATTGGCACCCGTGCCAGAGGTTCACCACCGCTGCTCTATGTGGCTCCATGACTGGCACGAGCAGAAGATCGGCATTGTGCCAGGCGATTGGACTGCTTATGTTATATAATACAATACAATACACTTTTATTAATTGTTTTCTACACACTGTCCACATGTTACAGATAGTTACATACAGTTTAAGATATGTCACTAGTAACAAAAGAATAAGAAACAAGAACACACACATAATGGGGGAGGGGGGAAATTTAATGGGCTAGTTCATAGATTTTTTTGGTCACAGAGATTTATTATTTTAGGGACACAGGTGTATAAGAGCACATCTAATGGTAGCGATCACTGATGGAACTCTTTGGCTGTAGTTTTGTCAGGAACATGTGGTGACATCTGTTAGTAGTGAATTTGTGGAGGCACCTGACCTATTCAAATGAGTTTAGAGGTACCCTAATCGTGCTCTCTACCCTATTAATTATTATTTAATAAGGTGCCGTGGCCGTGCGCCAGTTTTCTGTCGGACTTTGCACGTTATTTTAGGTGCAAGCTGCTTGCACAGATGTTTAAGAAGTACCTGTGCCACATTTGTGTCAAACGTGACCATTTTGTGACCATCATACGACAAATTTCTACACTGAACGGGGCGTTCCGGTGTTCAGTCGAACCCTGCGCCACATTTATCATGCACAGAAGATAACACAGAACACAGAAATGTTTTGCACATCCCATGTTAAAAACAAAAAAAAGCAGTGCACTGTTTCGGGGCAGTGCAGGGAAGCGCCAAATTCATGAAGAACCTGAATCTGGCGCCCCCTGCACTATACACAGGCAACTGCGCATAGTACATACTGCACTGTTCTTGTCCCATTGGGGGTCATTTACTAAGGGCCCTATTTGCGTTTTCCCGACGTGTTACCCGAATATTTCCGATTTGCGCCGATTGTACCTGAATTGCCCCGGGATTTTGGCGCATCGGCGCTGGCATGCACGCGTCGGAAATCGGGGGGCATGGCCGAACAAAAACCCGGCGGATTCGGAAAAACCGCCGCATTTAAAAAAGGAAATTGTGTCGCGGAGCTTGCACTCACCTTCATCCAGGATAGGATCGTGAACTTCAGTGCATTTGAGGGAACTTCAGCACAGCAGCGCCACCTGGTGGACGTCGGAGGAACTGCCTTGATGAATCCCGGCCGGACCCGAATCCAGCGCAGAGAACGCGCCGCTGGATCACGAACGGACCGGGTAAGTAAATCTGGAATAGGAACAGCAGAAATATCTGATCTAACAATTCTAAAATGAAACACTGTTGCCACCTGGTGGATTCTTTGTGCAATTACAAGGATCCCAGTTTTTGCTATATATCCAAGATAGATAGAAAGGGGATATTTATCATGTTGTCTATGCCAGAAAACATAGAAGCCCTGAAGTAATTGCAGTTACATAATCACAATTATTTTCCCCTTCACCCAATCTCCATGTGTCTCCATAGACTATGTAGACCCTGTGAATGTTTATGTTTATCGTTTGCATACTTTTTAGATAGATAGATTTTGTACGGTTTGTGAATTTCTGTGACATGTGTTGACATTTTTGGTTATAGATTTCATGGATGAAGGCTTCCAGGTACCAGTGTCTATAGCAGAGAGATACAAAGTTGGTAGGACCATAGGTGATGGAAATTTTGCCATAGTGAAAGAATGTATAGAAAGGTAAGTAAACTGTTACCTTAAGGGATTTTCCAGAGACTAATCTATAGCCTTCGAACAGGTGGATTTTCTTGTTTCCTTTAGCTACACTGAGGAAGAAGGGTTTTTCTATAATATGTGATAGCAATTTGTTAGGAAATGTAATTCCTTTCTGATCTGTGGGTACTCCATTTCTGGGTTATTCTATGGTTTCCTGTAGAATGACAGCAAGCAGAGATCTAGGAATTGATACAGAAAGTATATTGGAATATTGTAAAACTTTCCATTACTCAAACAATATCAATTATTTGCTGGAAGTGGAGAACCCCTTGAACTACATTCAAAGGAATTAGATTGGTCTAGGACGAGACATAACTCACAGACAAGAGCGAAAAGCTTGGGCAAGGCAGATCATTCTCTCTGATGTCTTTAAGTTATATGCATAAAACCTCTAATATATAACACCATACAGTATTTTATAGACCATTCTTCTCTTCATTTGGATCACAATTCAAGTGTCCACCATAACTGTTGAGTATAATAGAACCACTTGAGATTTATATTGTCCCTCAGACATCTTAATCTCTCCATAAGGAATCTTGGTGCCTCTGAGTCACGCACAAAACTGATGGATTGTAAGAACCTCCTTGCAAAAGTAGAATCCATCATGAAGTACATTGAAATTATTACTATACTTCACGTCTAAGTGTTAAATTATCAATGATATCACATTACATTTCTGGAGTATTAAGAAGCTTTAAAATTCAATCAAATCAAGTCTTCTGAGATCACCAGAGTTTCTCAATAGACAGTGTTAGGCCCCATGCACACGACATATATGGCGACTGTATGCTAGCCGTACCAATGGCAGATAGCATACGGCCGCCATGTTTGTTGTGCACAGCATTGTCACACATGTATCACCATACTGTGCCATTGCTCCCTACACAGAGGGGAAAGGTGAGGCGCGCTCCCCCCCCCCCCCCCCCCAACTGGTCCTATGCTAAGCCCAGGCTCCAGCCCATGCGTAGCATACATTCGTGTGCAAGGGGCCTAAGTATTAAAATAGTTGTCTCACCACATGTAGGACGTCATGAGCCAAAGCTTAGATTGGAACTTTCCTATATCCCCATCAGTACATTCCATCAGTTCACATGACCCATTGATGCAGAAACTAGCATCACAGTTCTTTGCCAGAGCTTTGGCCCAAATGTCTCCCCCACCCAAAAAAAATCTATGTTTGTTTTTGAATTCCATGTCTATTCTTTTCTAACAATGCAGCTTAATTTTCCAAGACCTTAGCTTAGATTACTCTTTACTTTTGAACCATATTTGGTTTTATTGCTCTTAGACTTTCATAGTAATTCCTGATTAGATTATTATGTTGGAAGACTGCTGACGAGACGAATAGCGGAGAATGTCCATTTCATTACCAATACAAATGGTTTTAAAATTATCGTACCAATAGTTCGGCGTTCGTCTGTGCAACTGAGGCCTGTTGCCATATTGGCAGCAGAACGGGCAATGCGGCAATCCCCTTGCTACTTTCCCTTACCATGATTGACCTTGTGGACACCCCCTGGCCAATCATGACCATGGCTAGTAGCATTGGCCGTCAATTTGGCAGACTGGCTGTTAAGCCGCCAATCCAGAAATATGTACCGGTCACACCGCCAAACCTGAACTAAAACTATGGGTCTGCTCATCTCTACTCACCAATACACTGACAATGTATTACTAAACAATAATGTATCTGAGAAATCAGTGAGAAATTGACTGAATGAATATGTTGAATATGAACTGTATTACTTTGTTGGAGAATTCTAAAGCCTAGTAATTCTCTTATTTCGGGGATGTAGGGTGATTAATGACTTACAATACGAAGCAGCTGCAGGGTTTAATGAATAGAGGAGCTTCAATAAAATAATATAATACATGGCTCGGCACCGTGCAAAAGAAACAGCAGTTTAGGGATAAATCAATTAATAAGACATAAGAATTACACGTACTGCCGCCTTTCATCATTAATTATACTTTCAGAGTAATATTTAATGAGTAGGATCATAATTAAGACTATGTATATATCCAGTGTAGATCATTCAGCTCATGATGTGTGGAAACTACTTTTTCTTTTTGATAGTTTGAATGACTTGAGGTTGTATAGACTTTTCTTAGATGTAGCAATACTGAATTCTGAGCTACTTTTAGGATTGTGTGATCTGAGCATACAGATTGCCAGTGGGAGGGACTGAGCGGGAGTATAAGCCAATGATACATCTGGAGGCGTGTTTCAGACTACCTTATGTTGCTATCAGATGAATGCCACCGATAAATGTATGCCCTAATAAAGATTTAAGCAGGGACAACTGGTTTACTTACTGTTTACGGACTACAAAGAGACATTCCAGCTATTTTAATGTTGTATCTTTTCACCCTTTACCTGTGTGATTAGACAGCATCTTCATGTGCAAAATTCTTCCTCTGCTATCAGTCCCATGATCCCTCAGCACAATGCCACATAGGCTGATAGAGACTGTACCATTTCTGCCTATCGGGGACAATCTCTTACTTTAGCTAAGTTGCAGTAAGAATACAGCCAGGAGGCCGAGTAATGTCCTTCTACATTATAACTATGTGACAGGATAGTGACAGTATGTGATAGGATAGTGATTAGTTTTACCATCCAGGGAGCCAGGTGTCTGAGATCAGGACTCTCTTGAGACAATAAAAACTGCAAAATTATATAATCCTCATTATTGTTGAATTTTTCTAGGTCAACCGGCAGAGAATATGCACTGAAAATCATTAACAAGAGCAAATGTCGAGGAAAGGTGAGGATATTACAGCAATATTAAGACCTTTCACCACTAACAAATCTTTAAATATTGGCTTCCAATATGCTAATTCAGCTCTCGTATGTCAGATAGGTGGCCAATTCCAGGGTTGCCCTCCTGACTGATTGCTTGGGAGCAGGGGGGAAGGCTAGAGAGAAAATTCCAACTGCACCAAAATTTGTGAAGTCTGCTCTATTAAAGGATGCAGAGAATCTGAATATGTGGAAGCAGTAAAAGGTCCCTTTTAAGGTTTCATTCACATCATGTTGTTTGCATATGTTCAGCATAGACATATACTTGTTCGACGGAGGCATCAATGTTGTATAAAATACATGATGGAAAGACGCAGCAAATTATGTCTCTCCATCCTGCTCCCTCCTGCCTAGCAATGTATACACTCAACAGGGGCTATTGGAGGCAATGGAGACAGATGTAAAGTATTGCACTCCTTCCCAGCCTCAGATGACATCACAAGGGGAAATACCCTGAACATGGGCAGCAGCCAATCACTGCCTTCTTCTAATGTTCACTCCTCCCGATTTCAGGGGGAGGGGGCAGAACAGAACAACATATTCCACTGTATGAGCACACAGTGTGATACATCTTATCCCTCCATTGTAAGGGCATATCGGGAATCCTTCCAACCTATGCTTAGAACAGACTGCAAATATGCAATGTAAATGCAGCCTCAAAGGATCCCGTCATGTCCTCAGAGTAGTTATAATCAGAGAAGCAATCAAGACCGCCCGCCTGACAGTTCATTAGAATCAAATGCTAAAACTCATACAACCAACTCTCTATACCATTACTTTTCATAAAATAGCAAAAAGAAAGGATAAAAAAATAATTCCACTTTAAGAAAAAAGATCAAAAACAAAATAATTGCAAAATATAAGGCAATTGTAAAATGGAACGAGAAACCAGATGCCCCAATTTCTTCAAAAACTTATAAGTTCAATATTACTCTCCTGCAGCGAGCGTTAATAATTCATGTCTTGCTGGTGCCATCTTATGAGACGCTTCCGTTATCCCAGTGCAGCCGAAATCTACGTTTATAATGAGCAGCGCTGAACTCAGGAGACTGGAAATGTAATTAGAGAATTAGGTGAAATGGGGAGATTCAGACTAGACCTATATTTTTTCTAATCACATATCCCATGCATTATTAATTACCTTGCTGCGAGGAGAATGCTGTGCTCAGGTGACCTGTGATGGGGTTTACAGCAATACAAAGATAACATAAATTTTATAGATTGTGAACTGTATAATAATAATGAAATGCAAATATATAAGGCTCATTTCACACTAACCTTCCTTACCTCAGTAAAAAAGTACTGTATATATACTCGTGTATAAGCCGAGTTTTTCAGCACAAAAATGTGCTGAAAAACCTCACCTTGGCTTATACAAGAGTCATTTAAAAAAATAAACTTTCATACACCCCTGTTGCTTGCCCTGGCTTCCTGATGCTCTGTGCGGCTCCCCGCGGCTCCTCTTCTTTATTCTGTCTGCTGTAAAAGCCGGCAGAGACGGATCCATGTGCTCAGCCGGCTGATCCATGTGTCGCTGCTGATGATGTCATAGTGTACACCGGCCGACAGAGCGCATGGACGCGTCTCTGCCGGCTGTTAAAGCAGAGAGAAGGAAGAAGAGGAGCGACGGGGGCCGGAGCTGCGCATCGGGGACCACCAGAAGGTGAGTATGTATGTTTATTTATTTATGTGTTCTGCAAACTGGGGGCTGCCTGGGTGTATACTAAAGGGGGCTGGCTGGCTATATACTAAAGGGGGCTGGCTGGCTATATACTAAAGGGGGCTGGATGTATACTACACAGGGCTGGCTGGCTGTATACTAAAGGGGGCTGGCTGCCTGTATACTAAAGGGGGCTGGCTGGCTACATACTAAAGAGGGCTGGCTATATACTAAAGGGGGATGGCTGTATACTATAGGGGGCAGGCTGGCTGTATACTACAGGGGGCTGGCTGTATACTACAGTGGGCTGGCTGTATGCTAAAGGGGGCTGACTGGCTTTAGACTAAAGGCAGCTGGCTGGCTGTATACTAAAGGGGACTGGCTGGCTATATACTACTGCGGGCTGGCTGGCTATATACTATAGGGGGTTGGCTGTATACTACAGGGGGCAGGCTGGCTGTATACTACAGGGGGCTGGCTGTATGCTAAAGGGGTCTGACTGGCTTTATACTAAAGGGGGCTGGCTGTATACTATATTTTTTTACCAACTCCAATAGTCGCACGGCTTGCGACCAAAAATACCCTATTTCCAGCAGGGCTAAAGTTAAAATGTAACCTTTATTAATTTGAATTTATAAGAACCAGAAAAAGACACATTAAAAGGTGTGCAAACAGGCCAGCATACGGGAGAATGCTGAAGCTAAGGGGCTTGTGAATTCAACAGTCAGAACGTTAGGACGTTATAAGTATTCCAGGGGGAGTTGATCAGTTCTCCCTAAGGATTATCGACAACTGAACTGGATAATGAGGGTTTGTTAATAACGGCCTCCTAGCTATTCTCAGCAGATTATATCCTTAATGTCAGGATTTCTACCCGGCTGCTATTTAGCATTTCCCTGTGTATACTAAATCAAACTATATTTCCCTATGCTCGGCCTGTTGCTATTAAAAAACACACACACACTTGCTCAACCTAGCCCACCCGACATGTTTCGCCGTTCACGGCGTCATCAGGGGTTTAGGGCTGAATGCAGCATGATTGGTATACGTCTAAGCTTATATAAACTATTAATCCTCCAGTCATCATTGTGCGCCTCACAACATGGGGGGAAACCCCTATAGGGATGATTCTAAGGGAATGCTATTTAGTTACAGGTAACCGGATAGGCTAATAAGCCCCATCCCGACGTACCGTGGGGCAGGATGTTGACATTCACCTGTTTGTTCCGTGTTGTCATCCTTCTAGGCTCCTATCGCTCCCGTGCATTTGCGCAGGCGCATTCAGATGAAGCTCCAGAGATGGGAGCAAAGTGGAAGCTCTCTGGAGCTTCATCTGAATGCGCCTGCGCAAATGCTTAGTACTATGTTTAGGGTCCAACTAATGAATTCCCTCCTTTTTTTGAAGGGAAATTAGTTTTGTAAGGCTGTATACTAAAGGGGGCTGGCTGGCTATATACTACTGCGGGCTGGCTTGCTATATACTAAAGGGGGCTGGCTGGCAATATACTAAATGGGGTTGGCTATACACTAAAGGGGGCTGGTTGGCTGTATACTAAAAGGGGCTGGCTGTATGCTACAGGGGCTGGCTGGCTGGCTATATGTTACATGGGGCTGGCTGGCTATATACTACAGGGGGCTGGCTGGCTATATACCACAGGGGGCTGACTGGCTGTATACTAAAAGGGTCTGGCTTGCTGTATACTACATGGGGGCTGGCAGGCTATATACTACAGGGGGCTGGCTGGCTGTATACTAAAAGGGGCTGGCAGTATAATAAAGAGTACTGGCAGGCTATACACTACAGGGGGCTGGCTATATACTACTGGGAGCTGGCTATATGCTAAAAGAGGGCAGGCTAGCTATATACACTACTTGGATGGCTATATGCTACAGAGAGCTGACTATATACGACTGCAGACTTGCTGGCCTACATACTGGGAGGCTGTGATCATTGTATTTCCCACCATTGGCTTATACTAATGTCAATAGGTTTTCCCAGTTTTTGGTGGTAAAATTTGGTGGTAAAATCCCAGTATAAGCTTATACTGGGATTGGCTTATACTCGAGTATATACGGTGAAGGATGGAGGTTTAACGTATCAATTAAAAATCCCATTGACATCAATGTAAAGTTGTCACTTCTCTACAAAGTCGCAAATTTTAGCGCAAACCTATGGCTGCCCTGTCCATGTGTAGAAATTAGCTTAGAGCTGGGACTTTTGTACCTGGGCAAAACTATGCCAGATCCAATCTGGCGTAGTTTTACGTATAAACCAGCTTCTTCGCCACTGTTTGGTGTAGTCGCTGTAAGAAAACTGCTGTAGAAGCAGTGATAAATCTTCCCCATTATGTGTATCAATAAGGAAAAACTGATAAGATAAACCGCAGAAAAGCCAAGAAAAGTCCCAAAAAACAATCGGACAAAGCCAGATACATGTGCCCTATTGTCCTAGTGAATTGAGCTGTAATGTATTACCACATAGAACACAGCTCCTTGATTAGAGCAGTATTTCTAGAACATATATATAACATGTATTTACCTCTTCTGGGGACTTCATCGGTTTCTGCGGACTACGTCTTCCAGAGTTTTCATCAGAGTGGAAGTGATGACATTACATCCAATGTATGTGATATTTTAACCAATTCCTGGCTAGAAATCCAGGGCCAATGTATCATGTCTTGTGCACACATGATGGATATTGCAACTTTGCGCCCTTTTTTGGGACACTTGTGCCACTTTTTTTTTTAAAATTGCGTGTTGAACAAAATGGGTCAGTACAGGAACACCTTGGCCAGCCAAATTTATTATAACCTGTGCCGAAAACTGCCGCAGGTTATAGCTTAAATCTAAGTCAACCAAGGACTGGCATATATTTTAATTCCACCATGTGAATGTTGCACTAGAATCACTAAGAGGCCAAAACCTTGTAGTAATACTGCCATGTCGTGCACCTGGACGTGGAGCACATAGAGTCAGTTTTATTAAATTGTTTTAATAAATTACTATGACCTCTTGTTGCTAAAAAGTTCACTAGTAACAATAGAGAAGGAGCCACAGAGCACAGAGTGATCCATTTACACTTGAATATCTTATTATTTGAAGTAAAGTGATTGGAGCAGTCAGGTTTCTCCTTTATATCCGTTATATGTGTATTCATGCCTTTGTTATTTCATGAACAGGAACATATGATCCAAAATGAGGTCTCCATCCTGAGAAGAGTGAAGCATCCCAACATCGTCCTGCTCATTGAGGAGATGGATATGCCCAATGAGCTGTATCTTGTGATGGAATTAGTTAAGGTTAGCACAATTGTCATCGCTTGATTTATGGTGGGGTCAGGATCTCTTTGGTTGTTATTACACATAAGCTCCTTTACTCACATTCACTGTTTTTAATACATTCTAAAAATTACTAATACTGGTAAAACTGCAAAACATGTGTGACCTCAAAATATTGAGCAATCTGGCAGGAAACCTAAGCTGATCTGCAGTTACCAGGTCTGACCACTGCTCAGAGAATGTAGGTGTTTGCTTCCTGATTCACTCACTGGGGCACAGTGGAGTAACTAGGAGAAGCAGGGGCCCATAGCAAACTTCTGAATGGGGCCCCACTAAAAATATACATTTTCGTATACTCACACAGTTACAATCACACACAGTATATACACACCATATATACATACATACAGCAATATAGAATGCACACATACATACAATACCATATACAGACATACAGCATATACATATCCAATATCCTGGATGCTGGGGCCCCATGGCACTGCGGGCCCAGTAGCAGCTGCTATGGCTGCTATCACTGTAATTACATAATTACGTCCCTGCAGAAGCAGATTTGTCAGGGGGTTTTCAGCAGTTTTCTGGCCAGGACCATTTTCAGGCCATTCATATTAGCCTCCTGTCAGTGGCGTAACTAGGAGAGACAGGGCCCCCTAGCAGGCTACTGCATGGGGTCCCCCTTCCCACTTAAAAAATATACATATTAGTATACTCACACATATAAATACACTCATGTGCATATACACATACATACAGTGCCATATGCAACATACTCACATACAGTGTATACAGACACCATATACAGATCACAGATACCACATATATATACACATCACAGTTTATGTTATATACATATTATGCTGGACATGTGCAGTACAATATAGATATAATGGTGCACATACTCCATTCTTTATTGTGTCAGGTCGGATGATGGGGCCCCGCTGCTACCACTGTAGTTACGCTCCTGCCTCCTGTACACTACTGGATGTGGCATAGAACCTACCTGATGGATATATAAGCCTCCTGATGCGGTGTGTGCAGGGGGAGCATTATACGCTGGCACATCATGTGGCTGAGAACAGGTGATTTGTGTCAGATCCACCAATCTGATATTGACGATCTATTTTCATTGGGACAATTTTTGTTTGTTTTTTTTGCGACTTTTGCACTTTCGGGGGGGTTTTTTTGCGCCTAAGACAGTTTCCATTCATAGTTCGCCATTACCTAGTTTTTTGCAGTGTTCACTGAGTAATCTGAATCCAGATGTGAAAGGTGCAACTTTTAAAAACATCGCAAAACAGTTTCACATTTTGGTGCAAATCCACAGCTGTTTGGAAACTTTTTGTAACTTTCTGCGACTTTTGTTTCAACCCTACATGTATAAATAAGGAAAAACCACTAAGATACATCTGACCAGAAGAAAAGCCAAATAAAGCAGTGGCACAAAGCCTGACTTATGATACATGTCTTTCAAGTTGTGGCTAAATAAAAGCATCTAGTGCCATCTAGTGGTGATATGTAACATAGACAAGTGGTAAGGATCACAGCTAGGCAATCTGGGAACAATTTCTGGCCACGCCTCCATTTTTCTAGCATCGCACAGATCAGAATATTTTAAAAAAAATCATTTTTCATAGTCTCTTCATAGAAGAGTATTACTGAGAGCTACATGATCTCATATCAAATGCTGCAGATTTTAATTTTTGAAAACGTATTATAGATGGTGGTGGATCATAATTATACAGGCCATATCACGGCCAGAGATCATGAGGTCCAGTGACCAGAGCTTATAACATAATAGATACATTGAATGCTGCTAGTTTGGGCGATTGACGATTTCCTCTTATAATCCTGTTATCATGCTGTCTCTTCAAAGTGATTTCTTCCTTTTTCTTTCTCAGGGAGGGGATCTGTTTGATGCTATAACTTCTACTAATAAATACACAGAACGAGATGCAAATGGAATGCTGTATAACCTAATGAGCGCCATCAAGTATCTGCACAGCTTGAACATTGTCCACAGGGACATCAAACCTGAAAACTTGTTGGTAAGTAGCATGGGAACATAATAAGAAAACACACACACACCTGCAATAAACCATTTGTTTATTGACCAGCCACTTTTTTATCTTCTATCACTTGCAAGTGACATATTTCCTCCTGCTTCCTCCTTCTGAGTGACGTATACACTCAGCAGGGGCCATTGTAGCCCATGGGGGACAGATGCAAAGTATTGCATCCAACCTCAGCCTCTGCTGAGTGTAGCACATGGAGATCCCCAGTGATGTCACTGTCCATATATAAGGACAGTTACTGGGGGAAAACAACCAGAATATCAACAGCAGCCAATCACTGGCTGCTCCCAATGTTGACCCCTCATCTTGTTTTCAAGGGAGGGGGGTTAGAACAGATAAATGTATCCCAAAGTATGAACATACAGTGGGATACGTCCTACATTTGAATGTAGCCTAATACATGTGCCACATTGTAAGAAGCAAAAAAATGCAGACACTAATCTAGACTCTTTTGAAAACATTATAACCTTCTCTTTTTGGCACATACCGTATTTTTTGGACTATAAGACGCATTAAAAAATCCTTTGATTTTCTATTAAATCAAAGGTGCGCCTTATAGCCCAGTGCGCCTTATATATGAACTGTACTTGAACTGTGCACAGGCCTGCCACCTGCTGGTCATTCATCCTTATAATCAGGTGCGCCTTATAATCCGGTGCGCCTTATATATGAACCTAGACGTTTTAGAGGGCATTTATTGATGGTGGGCCTTATAATCCGGTGCGCCTTATAGTCCGAAAAATACTGTACTATTTGAATGAGCTCCATTCAATCTATAGCCAAGTATGCTTGATCGCTGCCCCATTTAAAATAGCAACCACGACCCCATCCGAGTGATGAGAACCCAATACACAGTAACTTAACACAAATTCTGAATATAAGGTTTTTGTTCAACTACAGGCAGTCCCCGGGTTACATACAAGATAGGGTCTGTAGGTTTGTTCTTAAGTTGAATTTGTATGTAAGTCGGAACTGTATATTTTATCATTGTAATCGCAGCCAGAACTTTTTTGGTCTCTGCGACAATTGGATTTTAAAAATGTTGGGTTGTTAATAGAATGAATATTAACACTAAAGCTTCATTACAGACACCTGTGATAACGGTTACAGCTGATCATTGTAGCCTAGGACTAAAGTACAATAAATTACCAATATCCAAAGGTCCGTTTGTAACTAGAGGTCGTATGTAAGTCGAGTGTTCTTAAGTAGGGGACCGCCTGTACTGAGATTCAAGGTTTTTTATTGAAATTTTTTCTAGTAGACTTTACTAGTTTGGAGATAAAAATGTAATAGTAAACTCAATAGAACAGCAACCATTCTAGAGTTTGGTTGGGTTGACCTATATGTTGAAGAGGGAGGATATTGTCCAACAGGGATCCTTTCTATACTGTACGGGAAAATGAACAGCATGTTTTCCCATTTTTATTGTGATGACTTTACCCTTGGACACCCTTTTCTAACCCCGTAATAAGTTGACAAGAGAAGTTATTTATGTTGGCAGTAAGAATTGTACTTGTAGGGCAAACACTGAGTTTTCATTCCAAAAAAGAGACAGATCCCACAGCCCAGACACTATTAAGCAATATCCTAACTTTTGAGAGTTGGCATTTGGTAAAACCTGATCTAGCAGAAGGGAAAGTTGGAAGAAATGTGAACTTGGACAAGGTCAGTTATTACGATGCCAGTATTCACGAATGCCAACCTGGCATTTAGCATGATAATTGAGCTCTCATTAAGGATGAAGATTTATGGCTCTCTTCTGGGCGATATATATATTTCATTATACATAGAAGGTTTTATGGCGGAGCTGTAGGGATGGTGTCAGTGGTCATTAATAGTAGGAGACACAATAGGAACAGTGGTCTCTGAGGAGCTCGGCTCGTGCATCAGTTCTAAGGAAATCTTTTTACAGACTGAGACTTTGACGGATTTAGCCTGCAGCATGTTTTAATGGAGAGGAATGCTTGGGACAAGACAGAAGACTGTAAAAATGGTCCATGTTTCCAACAATGTAAAGCTACTGAAACTTGACTTTAGCCTGACATTTTTGTGCGGATATACTCACCGAGTACCTATGTCACTACTGTAGCTAATTCTCGCCTTTTCCAGCTTAGAGTTGAGGATCTAGAATGGGCCATGTTCTCTATTTATCTAGAAGCTTTTAATAAAGGACTTAAAATGGGCTTTAGAAATCAAACAGCCACTTTTTCTAGTTTGGTGGTTTCAGATATTAGGTAAAAAACGTGAAGGGATTATTTTTTAAGAAAATAGAAACAAACATATACTATCTTCCTCGAGTCCAGTGATGCCTCCCCAGGCCATGGGGAATGGCCATGACCTCATGATCATCGTGCAAGTGTGCATGTGGTGCATAAGCCAAGTTCTGGTCTCAGCTGTACCATGTGAATAAACAGCATGTCACCTCTGTGATCGGCACACAATAAGCATGATGTCACTACTTCCAAACCAGAATCGGGACCAGAGACCACTATGCTATCAATGTAAATCACAAGTGTCCCAGCCTACAGGGATAGTTTGCTGTGCAGTGGATGCCATTTAACTTTAACCATTTCTTCATTTTGTCTCATGGAATTATCCTTCTGTTTTTCAATAAGTTTATTCCAACCTATCAAGGGCGTTTAAAGACCTTCAAATATTGGGTTACTTTTGTCAACAGTAACCCTCCACAATTTGGCACAATTGGCATGGTATCTAGCATGCTGATTTTAATTACTAGGAAAATCTGTATAAAATCCATGTAATTACCAGGATTCTACATATACAGGGCTGCACGCCAACCCGTTCCACATGATACAGCTCTGGGAATAGCGAAGGGTGGGTGTGGCCGGCCACCTTGGCCGTCCGGAAGCTGAACGCAGCGCAGATCCATGCCCCTGTTTATTTACAAGGGGCGCGGATCGGAGTGATGGCAGCGTGGGTCAATTAGGGTTTTTTTATGCTCTTGTGACAATCTGCATAATAAAACAGAATCGTTATTGGACCTGCAAAGTGAACCCTGTAAAAAACAACCTCAAAAAAGGCTCCAAAATAAAGATAATTTTTAATTAATATGCTTTAAAAAAGTGATTAAAAAAATGTTACGCACTCTAAAATAAGACTACTATGAAGAACAATCCTTCTCGCAAAAAAATAAGCCCTTAACCATTTGTCAGCCGAAAAATAAAAAAGTTATGCATATGAAAAGACGGTGATTCTAAAATTAACATTTTCGCCAAATTACCTTGTATTCAGTAAAATTTGGAAATTTTTTTTTTTAAAAATCAATATAAATGAGGTCTTTTCTTAATCGTGGTGACCCATAGAATACAAATAATATACTATTTTTATGGTATGGTAAACAGCCCAAAAAAGCCCCAACAAAATCTTCCTAAAAATTAATGATTTTCATTTCCTCCACCAACAAAAAGTTAATAAAATCTCCAATCACCAATTAGCTATAGATGCCCCAAAATTAAGTAGCAGAAAAATGCATCTCATGTGGCAAAAAATAAGCCCCAATAGGTCCACATTAAAAAAAGAAAAAAAATTATAGCCTGTACAATGTGACATAGCAAATCTTCTCTGGATGGCGCCTCCCTTCATTCTATGCACAGCCGTGCGCCCATACAGCAGGTTACCACCACATATGGGGTATCAGTGTACTCAAGAGAAATTGGGTATTAAACTTTGTGGAGCCTTTTTTCATTCAATCCATTTCAAACATTTAATTTTCCACCCAAAATGAATGTATTGTCAAAAAATATTACAATTTGTACACCGCACCTCGATTTTGTTTCAACCCCTAAAAAAAACCTAAAGGGTTAAGCAAATTTCTTAAAGGTGCTTTTTCATACATTGAGGGGTGTAGTTTCCATAATGGGGTAATTTACGAGTCTCGCTATTATTTAGGCCTCTCACAGTCAATTAAAAGTTGAGCAGGTCCATCTAAATACGGGTTTTGCTGATTTTCAAAAAAATGTGAAAAATGATACCTAAATTCTGAGCCTCATAACATTCTAGTAAACTATGTGGAATCTAAAAAAAAAAACATGCCAACATAAAGCAGACATTTAGGAAATGTAAGTTAGAAATTTATTTGGGCGCTATGACTATCTGCATCAAAAGTAGAGAATTTAAAACTTTGACAATAAAGAATTTTTCTAAATTCATAACTAAACACAAAATATTTCATTCAAATTTTTAAAATTAATTAGAAGTACAATGGGGAACATTTACTAAGGGTCCACGGACCGCATTTCCTTCGGGTTTCCCGACATTTAACAGGGGTTTTTGGCACACGTGGCCGGATTTTGGCGCGATTGCGACGACTTTCATGCGACAAAAATCGGAGGGTGTGGTCGTCGGACAACGCAACTGATTCGGACTAAGCACGGGATTTAAAATTCAAAATGTACACCAGGAAGAAGAAGGTGAACTCCAGCGGACCTGAGCGGGGAAGAGACACATGCAGGATCTCGGGCGCACAATCTTGTTGAATCGTGGCAGACTTCATCCTCGTCGGACAACGCACCTCGGGGATCACGCAGGGACCATGTAAGTAAATGTGCCCCAATGTGTCATCTCAAAATCCCCTGGATATCTCATAGCGTTCCAAAGCTATAACCACTTATAGTGACACAGGGCAGATTTGAAAAATGGGACCGTGTCCTAAAGGCCAAAATAGACTGATTCCCGAAGGGGTTAACTGACAAACAAAAAAATTCTTACCTTATCACTCCTAAACACTTTTTGCATAATAATTTGCATCACAGTGCACATGCTATGGATAAGGGGTTGCCTATAGTCTGCACGTTATCCCTTACCATGCTAATTACTATGAGTAATTGTGATTGTGGCGCCCTCCAATCACCTTATTGATTGTCATAGATCACAAATGAAAAACAATAGTGTTGCTCAAATTTTCCAAATCTTCTAAACATCATTTCCAGTATCATAGATAAACGTGAATACTGGTGGCGGATGAAACCACTACTTTCATACATGATCCCCTTTAGTTGAACTCTGCAATAATAGTGTCTGGTTAGTCCAACATACTGTACACCAGGATCCTCATCCTTCTGTGACAGCATGAATCCATGTTGACGAACACATCTATGATTTTGTTATACATTTTCAAAGAGAAGTTTATGGCAAAAATTATGTGTATTTATGGGGACAGATGTGTTTAGCTAGATGTGGTTTCAGAAGAATCTTAAATACATTGCTTAGCTGTCATCCATGTAGAAATCCTTCCCTGGCACCGAAACAGACAAGTGTGGCTCTCTCTTTGAGTCAGACGGCTGCGGATGATGAGATCCAGTTGCATGTGTTCATTAAAGAATTTCTTGTAAGCCAAAGATTGCATCAGAGGATCATGAACCAATTTGCTCTCAGAGTCGTCAGCACGAGATACATAGAGGAGCAATGACTGAGAAACCCCAAACTTTTCCCGCCATGCTGCAAAACGTTTGTAACATTCACCAATACAAGAAATACTGCAGGATATTCAAGATGCATAAATTATAGATATAAGTATGGAAAACAGACAATGCTAGACATTTTACTCATTATTTTCTCTAAAATTCCTTTTTGGAAAGTAAGGGCCAGTTAGAGGAGAGTTCTATATATATACAGAATCAGACTACACAAGGTTTGTGCGTTGTCTGTTACCATTGGAGATTCATATGTTCGTACAACAAACGAGGACGCGACATAGTATCTATTGTGTAACCAAGTTTGTACGTTAAACATATGTCTAAGGAACTTTTACAAGTCACTGTTTATATTTAATAATAAGTACTATATCCTGCAGTGCACACTGTGGACATGAGGTTAATTAATGGGGCAATGGTGGTAATGGTGGAAGGGATTTCTGTGCAGAAGTCACCTCATGTAATCACAGATAGGATTACAATAGAAGATAAAACCTGTAAAGGAAATACCATCATTACATCACTACTGACAATAGATGATGTCACAGCTTATCTCCTCACCCTCCCTGTACAATGACCTCTATATAGATAACACTGACCCATCATTACATCACTACTGACAATAGATGATGTCACAGCTTATCTCCTCTCCCTCCCTGTACAATGACCTCTATATAGATATCACTGACCCATCGTTACATCACTACTGACAATAGATGATGTCACAGCTTATCCCCTCCTCCTCCCTGTACAATGACCTCTATATAGATAACACTGACCCATCATTACACCACTACTGACAATAGATGATGCCACAGCTTATCTCCTCCCCCTCCCTGTATAATGACCTCTATATAGATAACACTGACCCATCATTACATCACTACTGACAATAGGATGATGTCACAGCTTATCACCTCCCCCCTGTACAATGACCTCTATATAGGTAACACTGACCCATCATTACATCACTACTGACCATGGATGATGTCACAGCTCATCTCCTCCACCCTGTACAATGACCTCTATATAGATAACACTGACCCATCATTACATCACTACTGACAATAGATGTCACAGCTTATCTCCTCCGGAATGATGCTGAAGATCCGGCAGGGAGAGAAGGGAGGTGCCGGATTATAAGGGCGAGCCGGATTAGCAGGAGCCAATCAGGAGGACGCTGGCCCTTTAAGGCTTGAGAAGTCCGCGCGCGCGCCCTCTAGTGGTGAGAGCGTGCGACTGCAGGCAAGGAGGCGTGCGGCCTACACGCCGGGAGCCGGAGCACAGACAGGAGCCAGGAGAGGTAAGTGAGGGCAGGGAGACGGGGACTGGCAGGCAGCGGAGCACGGGTGTACCCGCGATCCGCGACATGGATCGCGGGAGCACCCGTGACACAAGCCTTCTGACATACTGGTGTGTTCCCCCTCTGATCCACTTTTCTTAAAGCTTCTTATGCCCTTGTTTTTAAGAATAAAAGTCTTTGAAATTATGCAAATGAGTCTTATGTATAAAACATTAGCACACAAAAATCACATATATTTTATACAGACATAAAAGTAGGCTAGAAAATTCTAATAGAATTTATTCTTTATGACAAAAAAATGTTAAAACAATGTATTTAAAAACAGTGTTCAAATCGACAAGATTGAGTCATCTTCCACAACTTTTATTAAACACAATCCAAAAGTGTGTACAAGTAAAAACAACAGGTATTTCTGCAAAAAATGAAGCCCTTACAGAGCTACTTTAACAAAAAATTTCAACAGTTATGGCTCCTAAAATGTGACAACGCAAAAAGCATTTTTTCCTAAACCTATAAATTTAATATTGCTGTATGCCTCTTGGGTTCTTTTTTCAAGTATACTGCAAAGAAGGGGATAATAAAAGTTTATCAGTAGGACCTATAAAACTCTAAATTTTGCTATTAAAAACTGCATTGGGGCACATGTATCATGGTTTGGTCTCTAATGTGCATTTTAGAGACATTTGGCGTCTAGTTTTTGCGCCTTATGTATGATCCTGTCTTTTGACTTGTGATACATGTTCAGTTTTTCCTATCCTAGCAGGCGCAAATTTTAGCTTCTTTTTGAGACTTTTTGTTGCAAATGTCTCAAATCCACATGGACACAAGCCACGTAAAGGGGGGTATATGTAGGAGTGGACACAAGCCACGTGAGGGGTGTATATACAGGAGAGGACACAAGCCACGTGAGGGGGGTATATTCAGGAGAGGACACAAGCCACGTGAGGGGTGTATATACAGGAGAGGACACAAGCCACGTGAGGGGTGTATATGCAGGAGAGGACACAAGCCACGTGAGGGGGGTATATGCAGGCCTCCCTGTACAATGACCTCTACATAGATAACACTGACCCATCATTACATCACTACTGACAATAGATGATGTAACAGCGTATCTCCTCCTCCCTGTACAATGACCTCTATATAGATAATACTGACCCATCATTACATCACTACTGACAATAGATTATGCCACAGCTTATCTCCCCTTCCTTCCTGTACGGACAGCCCGTTCTCACTTATTTATGGATCAGCAGGTCGAAAATGCGTCCTTTTACTCCATATAATACTAGGAGAGTGCCAGAAATTACAGAGTAAAGCATTTGGATATCAATGGTACTCCTAAAGACAGTGATTTAGAGTGCCAGTGATATCTGAGCACTGTGCTCAGCAATTTCCAACAACTTCTTTTTAATGAATGGAGCAGCAGAACAATCAATTAGTACGAACGGACCCCAGTTCTCACCTTCCTGGGAGGTCCTCCTACAATCAGATTGTTGTAGCAATCAAACTTGGTAATAAGGTTAGGCAACCCACAACCCCCGCTCCACCATCTGCTTCTAAGGTTTTATTTTTGGGGGGTCAATTTATGAAATAATAAAGAAGTACTTATTGGTTTATAAAATAATAATTGGAGACAAAGAAGTATTGTGTATATAGAGAGAGAAAAGGCCTAAAAAGCGTAAGTGTCTGACTCTTAAAGCAGGTGAGCGATATGGCTACAGGGTCAGGAGTCAGGACTAATCGAGTATTTGTGAATTCCAGATCTTTGCCCTATAACCAGCCTCAGATGTGCTTGTCTTTTAGTCAAGCACATGGAGTTTGTCATGTAGTTACTTGGCTGAACATGACATAAATGCCCCCAACGCTACAGCGCTGATACTGCATACAATAATATTGAAAAATATGTAATTCTTCAGAATGAAATGTATGGTGGGATTTGTAAACTAAACTAGACTTAGCCTTGAAGAATGAACATTGTATTATGGCTCTCGGAGGAGTTTCTATTCCCTAATTGTTTCCAGTGTCTTCTTTTCACTGCCAGGAACAGGCCAAATTGCTAACATGGCATTTTCTGCTTTTTGTTCCAAAGCATATTATTACATTGTTGGTTGATTGTCGGGTAGTTGGCAGGACTCCTCAAAATTGTGTTGTTTTTCTTTTCGCTAGCTTGCAATGTGTTTAACATATGCTGCTTTGAGCTAAATTGGGATAAATAGGAGGGATAATGAGGCATCCGCTAGACTTCTACTTCTAGCAGTAGAGCTGGAATAAGGTTGTGAAATGGTCCTGCTGATTAAATTATTATGTTCTCATGATATAATGCACAAAGCATCTCAATTAATTGGGAAAGACTACTAAGATTCCTTGCCGGTCCGTCCAGCAGGAAGACAAACCAAGCATGAACTCTTTGGTTTGGCAACGGACAATATAAAGGCCGAGCGTTTGTATCTGGATGAGCTACAACATATATCATCCGCCTCTGCTTCGAAAGCAAAAATGCTTTGATTTATGCTACAGTAATTATCTATATATTTTGAGAAGATTTAGGATTGTTTCTCAGAACATTGAGATTAATTTAGATTTAATCGCTGTGCATTTATTTAATGTAACTAAATCCATGGACATACATATCTATCCATATGGATCTGCACAGCTTAAACCTACATAATCCCCTTTTGAGGAGATGTATTCCCATCATCTTTTTCCTACTACTGATATGGTGAACCTATACTGTAAGTGGAAAAAATGAGTTACAAGTCTCATTTACTGAATGACGATCTTCTTCACATTCTCAATTACTATTGTGTGTCTTTAGGCATGTCTTCAAGATCTTGTATAAGCCTTATTACCTAAACTGGCCACTTTAGACCTTCATAGTCTAGGTCGGAGAAACCAAATTCTTCACAGCTATTGGTAGAGCTTTACTTCTACTAATGCTTCTACCCAGGGGTGCTCCAGCCATGAGGCAAGTTGAGCCTCTTGCCTCAGGCGGCACCACCTGCAGTAAAATGGGGGGCAGCAAAGTCACCTATTACAAGTCACCTACTACAAAGCAAGGACCTGATTCTTACTAATAGTGTCTGTTCATATTCCATGTCAGCATGGAGGGAGAACCCACTTACGAAAAGAATAACCTGATATACTACTACTTGATGAGGCGAAGGGGCACTATTCCATAGCTCGCCCCAGGCAGCAGACAGTTTGGCCATTTACTTTACAATTCAATATAAATCTACTATTTTAACCCACAAAACTCTCTATAGTTCCTTAGACCTTACCAGTGCACTACCAACAGTCTAAGTTTTCTCATACTGGATCCATTCTTATGAAAGCTCTCCCTCTAGTAATTGCAGTACAGTGTTTTCATTCCTGGGTATTAAAACACATAAAAGAATAGCTGGTTTCATTTATTGAAGTTATTATTCCTTAGGATCCATTATATATTAGCTTAGCACTATCTTTCTCTCTCCTTGTGTCGTAATTTACGTGCACAAACAGATACTAACTGGCAGGGTTAGAACAAGCAAACATGGTACCAGAAAGCCCTCTGGAAGAAGACAATCCTTTTTGGAGCAATTATTTATCCCTAGGGATTATTTTGTATGAGGGTATTTACAAATATAATAACTTATTAGACCTTATTGATTTGTCCTATACCCTGTAAATATGGAAGTTGAACTCATAATCATCACTCTTGGAGGGTCCAGATCTCACTTCTTACAGAGGGAGGTGAGCAGTCAGGTGCCATGTAACCATGGCAGGATTTGTCAGGCCAAGTTAAACCCATCTGACATTTTTGGTCATCCAGTTATGGTGGCAGCCCATACATAATGAGGTGCAAGCACATTTTTCAAAATCATATGAAAGCCCCAGTTGTATCACTTTTTTTTAGTTTGCATATGTAGGAGTTCATCTCCAAGATTCATTAGCTAACATTTATATGAGGTCCACGGCAGCAAAATCATGATATAATTTTGTCATGTGTTATATGTATTTCTCATTATTTCGTAGGTGTATGAACACCAGGATGGGAGTAAATCACTGAAGCTTGGAGACTTTGGACTGGCCACTGTGGTGGATGGACCTCTTTACACTGTGTGTGGGACCCCAACATATGTAGCTCCAGAAATCATTGCAGAGACTGGGTAAAGCATCTCACATTCATGCTGTATATTACAAGGTATCATAATAGGTGTTTCATAAAGCAAGGCAAAGATTTAGATCATTCCTGAACTGTTAGTACTCTATCACCCAGATCTACCGCAGGTATAGGCATTTGGGAGCCTGTCAGCAGTTTAGACCATACAAAGCTGCAGACAGTGTTAGGTACTGATCCTTGGAGATCTGTGTAACCATTCCTTTGTGTGTGATGTTAGTAGTGACAGGACAGTGAAAAGTAAAGTTATCATCCAGTTTTACAGCACATGCAAGGGCTCTCGGTGAGTCTTGAAGAGCTTTCTGCACTGTGCTTCTCCACAACCCCATCCCCTCTTTTAAGAGTAGATTTGTTAGTAGTTGTGGTTGGATACTTTATCAGTCACTCAGCAGAGGAGAGGAACAGTTTGTGGCAAAGAGCAGAAAGTTCTTCAGTCTGAAAGACCCTCCCAGAGCACTTGCAGGAGCTGCAAACCTGGATTGAAAGCTCACTTTCACAGTCCTGCTGCCACTTACTACACAATACTACACTGCTCTCCAGTGCTTATACTTTACACTGTCTGAAGTTTATTGTTGTCAAAACTGCTGATGACAGATTCTCTTTAATCCTTGACTCATGGCAAATTCACATGATAGGATATTTGCCGGTATTCCATCTGCAAATTTCATTATATTTTTTGTATTTCTACAGATACGGTTTAAAGGTGGACATCTGGGCAGCAGGAGTGATAACTTACATCCTACTATGTGGGTTTCCTCCGTTCCGCGGGTAGGTTGTCTAATTTAAGTATTTCTTTCTAAAGTATTATATTTAGGGGATTTTATGTAAAAGCTTACCTTCCTCTGCTAGTAATGTGTCAAGTCTTGGGATCTTATTAGTTGTTCTCTTCTATCTTCTCTTAAATTAGAAGTGGAGATGACCAAGAAGTACTCTTTGATCAAATCCTGATGGGTCAAGTGGATTTCCCATCACCTTACTGGGATAATGTTTCTGAATCTGCTAAGGTAACACTGACGTTTCATACTACTTATATGAGCATTTCTATTACTACTAGCAGATAGTAATCAGGCAGTGGAAATTTACACAGTGGAAAATATTTGTGTAGATCACAAACATCATTTTGGATATAATCGAAATAATGTTTCAGAAATGTGGTTACCACAGTGTTTCATTCCCAACAGGATCAAAGAACTACAGCACATTACTGTATTGTGTTGTTAAAGGGGCATTCCCACTACAGCAAATTAATGTTCTTGTTTGTATGATAAAAATGTTTACAATTTCCCAATATACTTTGTGTACCAATTCCTCATGGTTTGTTAGATCTCTGCTTGCTGTCCTTCTATAGGAAATTTCAGAGTAATCAGAGCCATGCACCTGTGTGACCATGGTCAGATTCTGTCCACTGGGAATAAACAATGAAGCTTTCTATAGAATGACAGCAAGCAGAGATGCAGAAAACCATGGGGAATTTATAGAGATATATCTAAAAGTACATTTAAACATTTTTTCATTATTTGAACAATTTTAAATTACTTGATGAAATGGGAACAATCCTTTAAGTCTTCTGTAAAAAAAAAACATATCAAGCTTTTTTCATGCACCACTTTCAAAAAAATAATAAGTTATATGTATCTTAACAGAGCTTCAATAAAATTTGATGTTTTTGGCCCACAATAAGAAAAAAATCAAAAAGTCATGGCTCTTTGAGTTATTCTTAACATAAGTAAAAGTTAATCAAAAGTGCAGTGTACCCTAAAATAGGTGACGATAAACATATAGGTAGGGTTTTCATAACCCAACTCAAAGATTTAGATTGCACTTTACTCATACCTGAGCTTTTAGCACCCCTATCACCCAAATCTACTTTTTTACACAGGCAGGAAATAAACCTTTAGGAATCTGTTAGCAGTTTTGACCATACAAAGATGCAGACAGTGTCAGGTATTGACCCTGGAGATCTGTGTAACATACCTTTGTGTGTGATGTTAGCAGTGAGAGGACAGTGAAAAGTGATGTTATAATCCAGCTTTGCAGCTCTTGCAAGGGATCTGGGTGAGTCTGGGTGCTAAGAGTAGAATATATTAGCACATTGATTGTATTGTATTGCCCTAGAAAGAAAAAAAATATAGAAAAACATAGAGCTACAGTTTTTTTCATCCACTCCCTTTACAAAAATAATAATCAAGTCAATTTATAGTAAATACTAAAGTTTTTAACAAGTGAGGTCAGGTTCCAGGATTATTAAATTACAGATAAGGGCAGAGACAGGCAGGAGGAATCTATCATCACATCTACTTCTGATTTCCTTTAAGTGTAAGTTAATCAAAAAGTGCTGTGTACCCCAAAATAGAGCTGTTAAAAATGCAATAGCGCTCTTTTCCTCCATACAATCGAGTTTGGGTTGTGGCCTTAGAGTGCAGCATCAGTAAGTTAAACCAATATTTTGGTTTAAATTAGATGCTTTTGTGATCACAAGAAAAAAAAAAGGGTAGCTCCAGCGGGTAAATTAAAACCATCACGTTTATTCCATATAATGACTTAAAAACATGGGTAAGATACACAAAAATAGAAAAAGTTGACACGTACCCCGGTACCCCGTCCGAAACGAAACAACTTTTTCTATCTTTGTGCACCTTACCCATGTTTTTAAGTCTTTATATGGAATAAACGTGATGGTTTTAATTTACCCGCTGGAGCTGCCCTTCTTTTTTCTTGGAATTTTGGATTTCTTACCTGAAGCAACTCAGCGTTTCCTGCTCCATGCAAGGGCTCTCATTTCTCCATCCTTCACACCTGGTGAGCTGTATCCGTTTTTTCTTTACAATTTTTACTTTTGTGATCAACATGTCTAGATGTCTCCAAGGCGGTGACCATGGCATTGAGCTTGGCGTACAAAATTGAAACAGATTCTCTGGTGAAACCAGGCACAGCCCTTATAGAAGTGGATAAAACACTCAGGAGACTGTGCAATGCAGGAATAAAATCAAAGTGAAATTTTATCCTTGGGAAACATCAACTCTTCTTATTACAAATATATTATGTATTGACTGCAATGTAATATGAGAAAGGGCTGTTTAAAATTAAGCAGAAATATGTATATTATATATTAAGCTCTATCAGTTTTACAATCTCAGTCTTTGTTGATGGACCGTGAGCATTTGCTTTGAAACACTGAAAGATTTTACTGTACAAGCCAAGAACAAAGCTCAACATTTTACTGCAATTTTTTCTGAAGAAATCTAAAGTTTGTTTTTATAATGTCCATATGACTGTAAATACAGAACTAATATTATATTGTAAACATACAGTGAATACAATGTAGTTATTATTTCTTTTTCAGGGGCTGATCACCATGATGCTGCAGGTAGATGTAGACCAGAGGTATTCTGCTCTGCAGGTTCTGGAACATCCATGGGTCAATGTAAGTTTGATGCAAGCTGGGATAAAAAGGCAATACTTAACATAAAACATAGAACATAAAACATACCATATAGTCAGCCCACTAGTTTCTTATTTGGCCTCACCGCTTTTTACTATTAGAAGTAACCACAGGAACCACATTGTTAGAATATGACAGACGAGTTGTGGTGAGGGTAGGCAAGATCATGGAATATTAGTAACACATAGGGGCAGATTTACTTACCCGGTCCGTTCGCGATCCAGAGGCGCGTTCTCTGCGGTGGATTCGGGTCCGGACGGGATTCATCAAGGTAGTTCCTCCGCCGTCCACCAGGTGGCGCTGCTGCGCTGAAAAGCATCTGAACGCACTCAAGTTCACCGAGCTGGACCAAGTGAAGGTAAGCGCATCCCAAGCGACACTTTTATTGTTTTAAATGTGGCGGTTTTTCCGAATTCGTCGGGTTTTCGCTCAGCCACGCCCCCCGATTTCCGTCGCGTGCATGCCAGCGCCGATGCGCCACAATCTGATAGCGTGCGCCAAAATTCCGGGGCAATACAGGGAAAATCGGTGCAAATCGGGAATATTCGGGTAACACGTCGGGAAAACGCGAATCGGGCCCTTAGTAAATGACCCCCATAGTGTCCATTTCCTGGACACTTTACATTGGTGGTGTTACACCTGGAACCCCCAATAATCACTAACGTGCAGCTATGCCAGCCAGGTACTATACTAGGGATGGGGTAGGAAGTCCCATAGTGTTGGACAGCTGTAGACGCGTCTCATGTTTACTTCTAATAGAGATGCTCCTTTGGCCGATATAGTACTGAAATACCCCTAAATGTGGAGATCTCTCTTCTGGGTAGGACACAAGAGAACAGCTAAACTGGTTGATTTTTCCAATATGTTTTAAAATTCTGTACGAGCACAGAGGAACTTTGTATTATATGTGATTTCCCCTTCAAAAACAAACAGAACCTGTCAGCTTCCATCACATGGATAAGCAGGGGACATGTAATAAGTGTAAGAGATCATAAGGAAACCAGTTACATGAAGTGTATAGCCTATGTTGTGTGTGAGCACTTAGGGTTAATAGATTATCTTCACAGTGCACAAAGTGCCGATGACAAGGTGGAGGAAGGGAGCAGCATGAGGTATAGAGAGAGACAACGAAAGTTCTATAGAATCACAGACTGGGATGGAGGGACTGATAGGGAACAGGGGAGATCTTGTACCTCACTATTCTGTGCAGGAGACATCTGTATCCACAGTCTTGAACAGTTCCAGCCTGCTACATACACAGAGAAAGCTCTGTCACATGACCTCCTCCTCTGTGAGCAGGGAGAAGCTGCCCCTCCCCTCCCATGAAACCGACTTATTCCAGGCGTCGATTTTATTGAAATGTAGCGTACTACTTAAAATACCATGAAGGTTTCATGGGCATCTCCTAATTTTGGTAAAGAGTTTACTAAACATGGCCTGGTCTTAATTTCTGAGCATGTATAACAGCCAAGTCAGATGCTGCTGTTATTGCAATGCACCATTTTAATTTGGTAATAATGGTGATATATTCTTCTAATAACTCATTATTCTATCTGCTTAGGATGATGGTCTGCCTGAAAATGAGTATCCACTGTCAGTGGCTGGAAAGATCAAGAAACATTTCAACACGGGTCCAAAGCCGAACAGCACCACGGCTGGAGTCTCCGTCATTGCAGTAAGCGTTTTCATCACACATACCTACTTCTAGGACAATCACACCCACATTTTACAGCCTTATGCAATGATCTTTTCATAAGATTTAAGATTTCAGCCCTATTATATACTATGGAACAGAAGTAAGACTTATATGTATCTTAAGATCTGCAGCTTGTAGATGTGTAAATCCTCTATTGATAGTATTAGACTATAAGCTTGTGTATTGGCACAGTAGGACCTCTGTAATATTAGGTGTAGATTAGGATAAATTATAAATATTCTAAATATTCTATAGGATATTGGGCTACATTTACTGAGCAGTATTCTGGCACAGACTGCACATAAATACATGTGCAAACTGCTTGCTCATGTATTTATGATGTGTATCCGCCAGTATTGTGTCACGGCTGCACTGTGTACCCCCCAACACAATACTGTGCACATTAAACTGAGTGCACCAGAAAAAAACTACTACACTCAGTGCTTGTACATTGGGTACCCACTGGGTGTGCCATATTCATGAAGACCATGGTCCGTTCTCGGGTGCATGACAGCGAGGCAACCTGCACGTAACGTAATGTGGCCCATTATTCTGTATATAGAATGAATATCACATCCGTGTTTTTTGAGCTCTAAATCCTAAACAAGAAAATAACAGAATTAGTATGAGACAACCACTGGTTTAGTAGCATTACGAATAAGTAACCTGGGTAGGCTATTTAGGTCATTCTCAGCTAGCCACATTTTCTGCTTCTACAAAAATAAGGAACAAGTCAACAGGTTAAATACATAGGAAAGACATGTATCAACGTGTGTCACTGCCACCAAATCTGAGCCACGTCGAATATATAAAGTGACACATACACATATATACATAAAGTGACACTAATACATCTTTCCAATTCTGATAAGACATGTTTGGCTGATGTAACTGGTTTTAATACTGCAGCCATGAAAAACATTTAGTCTGGGCACCACGATCCTTTAAATACTTTAAAATTGTTCCCCCAGGGAGAAGAGCAGATTAATACCATTTTCTTTGGAGTGGGAAATCAAATCAAAATATTACCCTTTATACAGTGATATGTCTTGCAGTCAGATAAGACCATGATGTCAGAATAAAATTATTTTTAGTGTTAATTTTTGTAATGACCAAACCGTCTTCTGTACAAAAGCCTTTAAAAGGAAATCTACCACCAAAGTCAAGCATGATAAACCAGGGAAACTTACTCAATGATCCAGGCACCGTGATCGTGGTAATCTTCTTATATTTGTTATCCATGGCCTCCTTCCTTTTAAAATCAACTTTTAAAATTGTGCTAATAATTCTGGCTCGTTAGCATAATTGTAAACATTGATTGATTTTTAGAAGGAAGGAGGCCATGGATAACCTGGAGGCCTGGATCTATGAGTAAGTGTCCCTGGTTTATTATGATGGATTTTGATGGTAGATTTACTTACTAACCTATGAAGGGTCAAGAGGCCAAGACATGTGTTACCTTTAAAACAGATTTACCATTATCAACTTTTATCCTCTAGAGGATAAATGTCTGATAATGAGGGGGAGTCCCAAAAGTAATGATCAGCAAAACATGGAACCACATGTTCACTTACCTGCACAACAGTGCCAACTTCTGACTTCTCAAAAGACAAACGGATACCGAAAATTGACATCACCGGTAGCTAAGAGGGGTTTGCTCTACCGATCACGGGAAGTAATATCAGACAGCACCCTCACGATCAGACATTAATTTATCCAGTGACTAGGGAATAAATTTTAATTAAGACAAAACCACCATAAGGTCTCATATTTTGATAATTATACACATAATAGATGCCCCCTCCCGCGGTACTCCCATCCTTACGGTTTGACCATAAGGACTATACAGAACTATTGGGATTTGTAAAGCTGTTTATATCAACAGAACCATGGTGATGTTGGGGCACTTCAAATATGAACATAGATGCATCACAGTCTGAATAGGGCCTCAAACCTACATGTATTTAGTAACTATAGACAAATTGCCATGCTCAGAGGAAAATAGCTTGTTCCAACCACTAGGACATTACTTTATGGATTCCAATCACTTTTCTCTGGAGGGTTCCAGGACTAGCGGAACAGCAAATACAACAGGACTGTTAATGTTTGATGTTCCCCCCTGGCTGCTGATGTTAATGGTAGATGTGCAATTGCTGTTACCCTTCAATGAATGTGGGCTGTGTATATTGACCCTGCCACGTAATTAGAAGGACATCATTATGTATTAGCAATGCTTTTTATCATTTTATTATTATTATTATTATTATTATTATTATGGAAGCATGAAACTTACCTGTGCTTATTATTTTATTTCTTTTCAGTTGTTGGCTTTCTACTTACCTTAGTACTTTGCACATCTTCTTACTTGCATGCGTTTTCAGTGATTTCTCTCCGAGTTATTCTTTGCACACATGCACATTGCATAGTCTCTGCTCATTGCTCATATGTATTATGTTGTCATTGCTCACATGGATGATAATCAAAGGCAGCAGCACTCTGCAATAAATTCGAGGACCGCCAGCACGCTTGTCCATGAGAGGGATTGGCCAATTCCTTCCTAACAAACTATTTATGCATTTAATTTGTTTTTTTACTCTCAGTTTTTTATTTTATCGCTAGCCTGTTGAGTGCTGTAGTATGGATCAATGCTGTGGTACTGAAGAACAGCCTTCCACAATCTTGATCTAATTAACCAAAGAATCATTAAAACTGGTTACAATATATTATTTCACTGCTATGCTGATGGACACATTTTCATTATTGGCTTGTCGGGGAAAAAATACTGTGTGTTAATGTATCTATTCATCTCATAAGAATCTTCAGCAAACATTGATATAATCTACAAAAAGTTGCCTAGGCTGGTGAACACACTCCTAGGGTACCTTGACTAGGGTACTACCAGGGGTCTACCAGGGGTCATTCCATTATATTTTTAGATAATACCATAAGACCCTGTAGTGACAAGTGATTGCTCCATATCTCAAACTAGGCCCAACTAAAAATCCTCTGGTAATCTGGTGAGCCAGTAGTAGTAATTGTCTTGCATTGATTCTGGTTACAGCCTGAATTTACAGCCATTTCTACTGGTTACTACTAGAATCTGTCAAGAAGCCTGTTGCTAGTAGTGTACCGCGTTAGCCATGGAGGACAGAACAAGAGTGAAGAAATCAGGCGATACCTTTTTGAGGCTAACTTAGTATATTTGATGGTGAGCTTTCGAGACTACTAGTTCTCTTCGTCAGACATGATGTTATGGCACAACATCATGTCTGACGAAGAGAACGAGTATTCGCGAAAGCTCACCATCAAATATACTCAGTTAGCCTCAAAAAGGTAATCGCCTAATTTCTTCACTCTTCAACAAGCCTGTTGACAAACACAACACCTACAGCTTAAAGGGCTTCTCCCATGTAGACGTTATATCATAAATACTTAATAGAAATGGGTCCCACCTCTAGGACCTGCACCTTTGTGAAGAATTGGAGTCTCTAGACCCATGGCTAGGGAGAGATGGCCATGTATATATGCAGCCCACCCTATTCTAGGTGAAAGTCATAAATAGGTCCGAAAATAACAACCTTTCCATTTGGCCCAGCCATGGTACGGGTGTCGTGGGATCCCTTTTCTGGAAGTGCAGGTTTCAGAGTTGAGACAAGCACCTATCAGTTATATAAGAAGCAATCCTATGGATAGTTCATAATTTCCCACAATAAACTTTGTAAGGATATAAGATACAGTTTATGAATTAAAATTCCAACTTAGTCTAGAAAGTAAATCATAAGCATTTACTGTCACGAAGACATAGAACTTGTTCTGAATTCTGACCTATAGTACAAGATATAACTCAGATAAGGAAAGTAATGTAGATACCAAGTTACTAAACATTCTATGTAGGTTATCTCTATAGATAAGGTGTAAGGCCTCATTCACCCCGACCATGTCAATTGAAAGTGACCGGCAATGTGGGTACAAATAGGACCTGCTCTATAATTTGCAGCACAGCCAACCGACATGTTTACGGTGTGGTGAAATATGGCAGCTTAACCGCAATGGGCCTGCAATTTGTGCTGCTAGGTCAAGGTCCCCCCATATACTGTCGTGTGCATAAAGAGGCTGCATCGGCACAACTGAGCCAGTGAGTTACAGGGAGGCAAGCGCACGTTGAGTTCATTGGTACCCCGCCGGGTGTCGCTCACCAAAAAACAGCCGGCTGTAAGCTGACTGTCGCTGGGAGTGATGTGGTGCCGCATGTACACCCGCCTCATTCAGACAGTGCTGCTGGTGGGGGCTCCGCGCACCTGAAGCCCTCCCCATAATCTGGTCCTGATCATATGTTGCCTTCCACAAGAAGACACCTAGCTACATTACATGGTACAGGAAGACTTTGTGCTTCTGTATCCTATCTCCTTTTAATGATATTTGGATTATTGCACACACTTATTTATCTATATTATCCCCGCTTAGCCCAGTCCTGGCAGGACCTTCGAACAGATACATGGACTAAAGTTGAAAATAAGCATTTATAGAGACCTTTATACTAAAAACAACTAATGAAAATGACTGGTGTTCGGATTTGTAGTCTGGCGGGCCATGAGGGTCATGTAGACACCTTAAAGAACCCAGTTGAGTTCAAGGGTAACATACACATTGTAAGTACCCCAATGACATGTTCCTTCTCAGTATGTAATTGATTATATAGGGTTATATTTATGTCTACATTCACCTCTATTAGGATTTCATGGGAACAGAGTATTGATAAAGTTTAGTTTAATAAGATGCCCGACAGTTCATGGCAGCGGTGATATGAATGGTGACCTTCAGCTCATGTTCTGGGAATAAGCTATTTGTAGCAGATGTGCATCTGTCATCCCCAGACAATGTGAGACCCAGTCGGTATCATTGGAACTAAAATCACTGCTGGTAACAATTACTGCTTCTGCATGATTTACCCAGTACAGTGTAACTTAATACCGTACAGTCCACATTAATTATAGGACGCTGCTGGGTTCGTGAAAGCCATAAATTGACACATTACAGTGAAGACATCCTGCAGTTGTAAATCAATGGGAAACTATTACTACCGTAAGGGTCAGAGCTGCGGGGGATGTGAAAGTACTGCATTAATGATATAAACATCCCACATAAGGAGTGAATAAAAACTGTAAAAATATAAATCACAACCCCTTAAACTTATGGGTCAAATGTAAGTTTCCTATGTATACATAGTGTACATTTTTATTAGAAATTAAATGAAAGAATCAGAGGCCTGTGATGGTTGATCTATGGAGATGTTGTAGCTTACAGTCTGAAACTTGTAATTTTTTTAGAATTAAAAAACAAAGTACATACATTTGTTTTACCAGCTCCCAAATGTCCCCACAAGTAATACCAGCATTGTGAAAGGTACTTTACAAAGTTTCCAGACATACCTTTACTGTTTCTAGTAAATCTACAATTTTCCTGAAAATTCGGCTCATATCCTTATGCAAATTGAGGTTTCAGTGCAGCAGGGGCCGGGCTGTGTCTGCTAGTGCACTGGTATAATATGCAGCCTAAACCAGCCTTAATTGCTTTAATAATATAGTGCTCATTCTTATTACAGTTGCCATAAATACATTGATCATTCTCCCCTATACAGTAAAAAAAACAAAAACCTGTTGTCTGCACCCACCACTAGGGGGAGCTAAGTGCATAGTTATGTATACAGCCATTAAACAACACTCCACCAGTGCAATTGATCAATGTGAGGAGGAGGAGAAATTCAGCACATGCTCCCACCCCCACTATGGAGGACATAAAAACCAAATTCTTTTGACAGCAATGCAATGCACATTTTGTAAGCGGGTGCAAGTTTGTTTATTACTGGACCATTTAGTACACTGGACTGCATAGCTATAGGGGTTTGGTGGACACTAGTAACTGCAATGCACATAAATGGCATTGGAAGCCCTGATAATATTTATGAATTGGATCCAGGAGTATGACTTTAAACCTCTGGGCTATATTATTTGACATATTGTACACATTTATATTCCAATAAATAACAACTAAAACACACAGCACTTAAATGACACTTGTAAATGACAGCACTTAGTTTTCTTCCATTTGAGCACCTAATTGCCGGTGGAAACATGCACAGTATTTGATATTTGAATTTTTGAATAGGTTTATGAAATGTTAGACCAGTAGGTGGCAGCATCAATCCATAGTAATATCAGTGCAGCAGTCAATGGGTCAGTATGTAGCTCCCAGACAAAGGACAACCTTTTCTTAACCCTTTCCTAATACCAGCAATCTTTTGCAAATTATGTGTCCCTCCAGCAATCATATCACTAACATTGAGATTTAAAAGTAGGCTTAAAAGACACAGAATGTAAATCTGAATGTTTTTTAGTCTTTATGTTAATCGAAGAAGGAATTATTACATTGAATCAATCCCACAATTCTGTTTTGTGTGTAAATTGTTATGGTGATTTAAATAAGAAGCATGTTGTGTAATGAATGATATCAGCGGAGAAAAGGTTATATTAGTAGTGTAGGGATGTTGGTTTAGTAGTTTTATTATTATTATATTAGTATAGTAGTTATAGTATTAGTTTGTAAGTTACATTAGTACAATAGTTAAATTATTAGTGTGTATGTTACATTAGTACAGTGGTTATATTATTAGTGTGTATGTTGTATTAGTACATTATTAAAGTAGTTATTAGTGGCTATGATACATTAGTACGATAGTTATATTATTAGTGTATATGTTACTTTATTACAGTAGTTATATTATTAGTGTGTATGATATATTAGTACAGTAGTTATATTATTAGTGTCTATGTTGTATTAGTACATTATTACAGCAGTTGTATTATTAGTGTGTATGATCCATTAGTACAGTAATTATATTATTAGTGTGTATGTTACTTTAGTACAGTAGTGATATTATTAGTGTGTATGATACATTAGTACAGTAGTTATATTATTAGTGTGTATGTTATATTAGTACAGTAGTTATATTATTAGTGTGTATGTTACATTAGTACAATAGTTATATTATTAGTGTGTATGTTACATTAGTACAATAGTTATATTATTAGTGTGTATGATCCATTAGTACAGTAGTTTTATTATTAGTGTGTATGTTACTTTAGTACAGTAGTGATATTATTAGTGTGTATAATACATTAGTACAGTAGTTATATTATTAGTGTGGTAGTTATATTATTAGTGTGTATGTTACTTTAGTACAGTAGTTATATTAGTATTTAATTATTATTTTATTACTGTTATTATAGTAGTTGAGTTCAGATTGTATTAGTAATGTTTTTAGTATAGTATTTATCTTTTTATTAATTTATACAGTGACAACTTATGTTACAGTACTGTACAGATGTTATCTCACTTCCCCCATTAAGACTCACAGTCCAGATGAAGTATATTTCTGTAGTGAGGGACAAAACTAGAACTCCATGGGGAGAACGTACATATTCCATGCAGTAGAGCAATTGTTCTATAAGGAGTTTGAAGTGAACTCTATAAGGAGTCGTCACTACAAGCATAGGGCATAACTTGCTGATCAATGTGGACCTCCAGTGGATCACAAGAATGGGGGTCAATTTTGCCCCAAATAAAGGAAACAGCAGGTTGAGCATGCCCACCGCTGCTTCAATCACTGTCTATGGCATTGATGGAAGTAGCAGAGAATTGTGCCATCTCCATCAGCAACATAGAGATCAATGAAACAGTAGGCAGATAAGCAACCAGCTGTTCTGTTTATGTGGGGAACAACAGACCCCATTCTTCGATCTCCCACTAATCAGAAAGTATCCCCTTTCCTGTAGATATGGAAAAAATTGTAGTAGTCAGATAGCCACATTTATTGTTGAATGAGTATGTAGATATTATATTAGTGGGACAGTTGTTATATTAGAATAGTAGTTGCTCTAGTGTAAATGCTTTAGAAGTAAATTTACAAATATAGGTATAGTATTATGTTAGGTTAGTGGTTGCTATAGTATAAGTTCTATATAGTTCTATTAGTAGTGTTGTGTTATTAGTACAGAATTACATTAGCAGTTTGACTCGTATATTACTATAGGACGATAGTTAAGATATAATTGTAATTTGATGGATTTAAATTGTGATATTTTCTTGCAATAAATATAATATTCCTCTACAATGAATGAATACAGTAATACACATGCAAAGATAAATTCCCTGTTGCAGTTTGATGTTTGGTGTATTAAAGGAACACTCCCAATTATAAAATTGTAATGCTTTAATACTCTAATGCTGTATATGTAATTCCCTAAGGGAGTTATATCAAGAGTGTTCCTTTAATAATATACAACAAAGTTGAATACAAAGGAAAGGCAACACAAAGGTGTAGCTGTATGACATCATACCTTATTTATTGGGTGGGGGGGTGAATTGTTTCAGGGGCCCTTGTTCACGGGGGTTGGGGGGAAAAGAGGGTAAATACGTTTCTTTATTACATTATAACCCGAGTCATGTGGAAATAGAATTTTTCTAGCAAATGGATGATCCACTGAGTTGCCCCATTTCTTTCTGCTCAGCTGGACCACGGTTTTTCCATCAAGAGATCAGGGTCTTTGGACTACTACCAACAGCCAGGAATGTATTGGATAAGGTATGAGATGGTTCAGCGCCAACAGTCAGTGTTTTCATGGCGACGTGCTGGCAGTCTCCATTAACCAGTCCCTTCAGTGGATAAACATGCTTTTTTTTATTTTTGTTCTACCCAGTCCATAAACCGCTTTATAAGTTCTAATCTCAGTCTTTGTTGAGATTTCCCATCCGCCTTCTGCATCCCTCTCCGTCCATTCTCCACGCTGACATTGCCAGCTTTCTTCATCATACATTTGCTATATACCTCCTGTGGTTTAAAACACAGTATATATATAGAAATTCCGTATAGTGCATTAACATTAACTACACATAATCTTTAGAAAATCTATTACAATTTGAGTTTGTTCCGTAAAAGCATATAGATGTAGCAGTGCTGATTGTGCACTTTTACCGACTGTCCTATTTAACTTCTGCTACAGCTGTGTATAATATTCTAAATTTACAGAATATGAATGTGTAAAATAATAATAATAATAATTCTTTATTTATATAGCGCACGTAGATTACGCAGCGCTGCACAAAGCATGTCAAATTGGTCAAAAAAGATGTATATATGTAATTTTAAACCACAAAAAAACACAACCCTTACTGAAAACCCGACAACTAACAATGCATAATACGAGAATGCATTGAGCATCAGTCACTTCAGTGTGTTATGGTCTGAAGTTTATTGTCTGGTTATTTGTACTGTTTGTCTCTCTATATATTTCTAGAATTTAGTGACGCTGCTGTTTGTATGATGCAAAACTTGAAATTTTGTTTCAAAAATGTTCTTTACGGCAAATGTTACATAAATGTTACACAAAAAGAATGTTGATGGTAATAGAATAACTTCAATAGAGTAACAATATAACTTGTTGATATATGTATTATGTACAAGAATAATAATAGCTGTATATTCAATGCTAATTTTGTATTGACGTGAAATAACAAAAAGACTTACTATACATGATATGAAGACATATTAGAAGGTAACATTATTGGGGCACTGACACCACCCAAAATTCAGTGGTCAGAGTTGCCATTGGTTAGTTGTGGTATCCACACATCAGGGGAAAGTCAACTGAAGTTTCCAATTTTAGTGGCATCCAGCTATTGTTTATTGAGGTTGCTTGATTCTCCCTCAATAGCAGGTGGCAGGAAATTTGGGATCAGACATACTGGATTTTTTGGGGCAGTTGCTTAGACGGTCTTAAAATGTCTGTGATTTCACAATTAAGATCACTCTCTGCCCACCATTGTCCACACAAATTTAAAGAAAGGAAACAAGAGCAGTGAAGGGAAATAAAATTAAAAATTAAAAAAGTATATTCTCTAGGAATGGAGAGAGTTAATCATTAGCCTCCTTATCTTTTGGAAGAAGAGTGAGCTCACATGGCTTTCAGATACACTGCTCAGTAAAGGAGAACGTGCATAAACAAGTAACAGATTTGCTGCTTTACTTAATGAAGTATATTACTCAAACATTTATACACTTATGTGGATACATTTATGCACTCATATATACATTTATAAACTTACACAGATCTGTCTCTGGGGCCCCCTAACAATGCGGGTCCCATAGCATCTTCCATGGCTGCTACCGCTGTAGTTACGCACCTGAATATGGGCAGTTTGGGCATTCTTGTGACCCATGTTCACCCAAATAACCAAGTTTGAAACTGCCATGGAGAGATAAATGAGTGAGAGAGACTGACATCCCCAAAATTCTCATACATGTGTGCCAGCTTCCAGTTACATTGAAGATCCTGCAAAGCTTATCAATCCATTATAAAATATTTGACTTGCCCATGTCAACCAATCAGAGCTCAGCTTTAATTTTCCTACAGCTGTTTATAAAATGAAAGCTGAGCTCTGATTGGTTTCCATGGGCAACTATACAATTGTGGTAGGTCTCCAGTAAAAAAGCATGACAGAATAGTAGTTCTTTTGTGAGTCCTCCAAAATATGTAAAATTAAGATCCCTTAATCCTTTACTTATTTAATAATAGGATAAAATGATGAAATGAAAGCCCAGAAAGGGTTAATATCATACCCATGTTGTAGAGTTGGTGTAATATGTGGTCATAAATGAGATTACAGGTAAACAAAGAAGAGAAAAGTATAATAATATACAATATATAGCAATAAAGACTTATACAGAGTAATGGAATAATGAACGGACCTATTGTAACAATATATTATAGTGAAATGGCCGGGGGCGGCCAGGGAGGTATTTACCATAGGAAGCATATGCTGATCACTATTGGCTTTGGACCATAAGCCTCTTACAACAAATCATTCTAATGCAAACCTTGTCTAATCTCCCAGACATGTCTGACACCCCCATAAGTTTCAGCCAGCTGCTGACGGGGAAGTATTGAAAAACTCAATCTCAGTTTTTTTCTGTGATAAAGTATATTCACTATTAAGCTGTGCGTGGTCCGTCAATAGAATGGACATAGTCTTGAAACAACCATTACACCGCAAACAGGACATTACTTATTTACACAGTTTTCAGTAGTCGGGATCTCTAGCACAATTCACCTTGAGGCAAACGACTCTCCTGGGTGTCTTGGCGAAGGCTGAGCAAAGTAAATAGTAAGGTTATGCTTCCTATATTATATTCAGCTGGAGCAGATAGCGGCGCTGGAGTGATAAATATGAGATTCATTAGGTGTATTGTTCTCTTCTACCTTTACTATAATAGAGGGGCTTCACAAAGAATAATAGGGAGTCACATAAACAGTATGTAGACTGCAGCCAACAGAAGGAAGTCAGAAATAAATAGCAGCAGGTAATCGTGTACAGATGTAGCCCTGATTTACATGACTGGCTTAACCCATTAACCAGACGTGATATATCTATGGTGTAAGTGAATACAGGGAACCTCCCATTCTCTGTGATAACTAAATGAGCCAACTCACTTTCAGCTATGTTTACCAGTGCTCCATCTGTACCTTTAATTATTTCTGGTCCATTAAAGGGGTTTTCCAATGAACTAAAGTTAGGCCCTATCCAAGGGGTAGTGCCTAACTTGCTGATCAGTGGACGTCTCAGTGCTGAGACCCCCGCAGATCTCGAGAACGAGGGGTCCATCAGACTAATGGAGCAGACGGCCGTGCATGACCATTCTGCTCCATTAATCTCTATGGAGCTGACGGAGATCTGTGACCGCTGTGCTCGGCAATTTACATCAGCACCATAGAGATTAATGGAGTAGACGGTCATGCGCGGCCATCTGCTCCATTAGTCTGACGTAGTGACGAGGGGTCCAACTGACCCCGCGTTCTTGTGATCTTGTGAGCACTGAGACCCCCACTGATCGGCAAGTAAGGCCCAATCCCTTGGATAGAGCCTAACTTTAGTTTGTGCAAAAACCCTTTAAGTCGGCTCTAATTTATAAGATATGTGGCCTGCCTGAACATTGCACTTATAGTATCATAATCTGCTATAAGGCTGTTGTAATATAGGGAGGAATTATCATAGGATATTATTATTCAGGACAATGTGCATTAGCTATGCATCATGGTCATTTTTGATGCTAGGAGTCCCTGCCTTCCCACAGGTGAATGGGCCTATGCTGTAGTCATGTATTCCGTACAGGATAGAAATACTGTAGGGAAGTAGGGACTCCAGCATCATAGATGAAAGTGATGCTTTGAGTCCGTGTCCCCACACATTGATTCAGGCTAGTAAATATGGCCGACATAAGGTCCGTATTTCACAGGCCGATTACACCTGTCTGAAGACTAATATAGAAAGTTTTAGGCCTCCTGCCCACAGTCAAGTTTGATGTGTTAAACTCTCATCGTGTGCTTGCTGCAATGTCCAACCTGAATGCTCATAAACCGGAATTGAACTGACATGCTGAGTTCAGTTCCAGTTTATGAGCATTCGTAGACGGCCCGTCTACCTGCTCCCAAACCTTCACACACGTAAAACCAGCATTGCAGAGTGCACTTTGTAAGACTTCCAGGCCCACCTATCCTATTTCCCAACAAGTCATCATTTGTGGGTGCCTCCACACGTTCAGTTTTTCAGATGCAGTTTTTCGAGCCAAAAGCAGGTGTGGATCTTAATGGGTTGAGACAAATAATTGAAAGGTGCTGCTCCTTCTCCTACTTTTACTCCATTCCATATTTAGGCATCAAAAATTGCATCTGAAAAACTGAACGTATGATGCCACACATGGCGTTTTTAGTCTGAAAAATGCTTAAAAACTGACCAAAAACACCATGTGTGGCATCACTTTAAGAGAAATTCTGTTCTTTCAGTAAATTTGGTTCTCATGCACCAGCAGGCACTGACCTGTTTTCTTTTTTCTACTACCCAATGAAACCTTTGACATCACTTGTAGTCAAACATCATAGCAAGAGGAAAAACTAGAGAAAAGAGAAAATGGGTGCATCACATCCAGAAATTCTGGATATAGAGGTGCATTCTGGATATCAGAGGTGCATATAAATGAAATCTGAGTTTATTCTGAAACGAAAAATTTCTGGATCAATATAAATATGAAATGAATATTTCTAAAAAGAATAGAAAGTGTGCAACACAATTGCAGTTTTAGATGAGTTGGGATTTGGGAGATCCAGAAAATCTAGACACACAAGTGATCACTGTGGTATTTAGAATAATTTAACATAACGTTAAAGGAACACTCCAGTCACAGCTGATTCATTGAATTATACCTTGTGCAGGGCTTGAAGGAAGAAGCGTGACTCCCAGTGCTAGGAATACTACGGGGCACATTTACTAAAAACAGTGCAAACTACACTAGGTGAAGTTTGTCTGTGTATAGTGCAGGGGGCGCCAGATTCATGTTTTGTGGCACCCATTCTTTATGAAAATGGCGCCCTCATCACTGCCCCGACAGAGTGCACCAACTTTTTTTTGGTGCATCTTTAACATAGGGTGTGCGAGAATTGTCCGACTCTGTATGATAAATAAGGTGCAGGGTCGGACTGAGCACCAGAACGTCCCTAATTTGTGTCGCATGGTTCCTAATGCAGCTGCGCCACAAAAGGAGCGACACAAATGTAGCACTTCTTAAATACCTGTGCAAGCCCTTTGTACTACAAAGAACATGCAAAGTCAGACAGAAAACTGGCACAAAGGCTTTAGTAAATCTGGACCAATGAATATGAGTAGGGTGTACCTACCTTTTGTAGGTAATTTGGGGTTTTCAATCTCTTTAACGATCAGTCAACTTTATATTCGGTGAAATTGAAGCAGTTTGATCACATTAATTATATTACCATATCCATAGAGTAAGTTTCAATATCTTATTGGAGGGACCTAACAGCCAGCAGCCCCATAAATTAGCTCTACTCAGAATGGAATGGAAAGCAGACAGCTCCGTTCTCTGTATAGTGGCTAGTTCTTGTCACTGCAGCTTAGCTTCAATTTATATGAATGGAAGCTGATCAGTAGTTACTTGGTCTAACCACTATGCATAAAATGGAGATGTCTGCTACCCATTCCATTCTCTGAAAAGTGCTGAATATTGGATACCACCAATCTGATATTAAGGACCTATTACATTTGTAGTGGGATGGGACATTACTGAACCATTTATCATGTGTTATTGCAGCGCTGATGGTAGAGACTTTTTCCATTTGAAAATTAAAGTAAATCTAACACCAGGATGAAGGATTATAAACCAAGCTCACTGACATGCAGGTGTGTGCCCCCTCTGCTCTTCGGTTAGCTTCTTACGCCCTTGTTTTTACAAAAAAAATGGCTTTAAAAATTCTGAAAATGATCCGAGTTTCAGGCTCCATTAACAGCCCCTCAGGCTCATTTGAATAATTTTTAAAATCTTTTTTTTTTTTTGTAAAAACAAAGGCATAAGAAGATAAAAGAAGAGCAGATCCTGACAGAGGCAGCTCACACCATTATGTCAGTGTGCTTGGTGTACAATCCTTCACCCTGATGGTAGATGTCCTTTAAGAATTTTAGTCACATAGGGGGAGATTTATCATTAGTCTTATGTAGCTTATTGGCGTATAATTGTGACTAATTTTGCGCAAACATCGTTTTTGAAGGGTTTTTATAGCGAGAAAAAACCACAACTCTAATATCACGCAATGGCAGAAAAAATACACCACAGAGTGTGCAACACAAACATTTATCAACTGAGAATTTTCAAAAGAACACAAATTTAATCGCAAAACTACACATAGGAGGCGGTGTATGTAGGTCCTTTGCTACTACAGAGATTTATCTCAAACTTGCACAATTTTAACATTTTTGCTCAATTTTGAAGGTTTTGCTCAATTTTATGTTTGATGTATCTGAGAATTTCCTGTGCAAAAACATTGCAAAAAAGAAGAAATTGAGCAGATGTTACACATTTGTGTGGTTGGTACAGTCTATTCCCACACAGCACACACAGCTGACAGTGACATAACACTACCTGAGTGAAGTTGACCCCCCCCCCCCACCTTGTTCAAATCAAACAAAATTGGTGTCAAACGTTAGTGCTACGTTTGTGCTGGTTTGTGCAGCAAAAATTTTCGTTTGTGCCGCTATCATTTTTAAGGTATGTTCAGGTGTTTGAGGTGTTTAGGATAAACTGGTAAAAAACAAACCTAGAGACACTTCCCTGGTTTGATCACCAGCGGGAGCTAGAAAACACATTGTACTTTGGAAGAAACGAACTCTGATGACCTCTGCAAAAAAGTATGAATATATTAAAAATGATAGCGACACAAACAAAAAATTTTCCTGCACAAACCAGCACAAACGTGGCACTATTGTTTGATATCAGTTTTGTTTGATTCGGTTAATGTGGGGGGGCTGGCTGAACTTTTGACCTTTAAATTTTTGTTCATATATTCAAAACAAAAGCAGCACAAACAAAAATTTGAGCAGCACAAACCAGCACAAACATAGCAGAATTGTTCGGTCCCAGTTTTGTTTGATTTGATGACCTGTGACCTCTGATGACCTCTGGAAAATTTCATTAAAATCTTAAAAACGATAGCGGCACAAACGAAAATTTCTGCTGCACAAACCAGCACAAACGTTTGACACCAATTTTGTTTGTTTTGACTTCACTCAGGTCATAACACTGCACATACACCGGACTATAAATCCAATTGTTGGAAACCTGCCAGTCTAACACATAGACAACTGCTCAAAATCCTGCCTAATGATAAATCTCCTCCATAGACTCCAAATCCGCTGCTGAGGTTAGACATTACTGGCATAGCCTATCGTTTACTTTATCACAACTCTCAGGACAGGGCAACGCTTACCATGTTAACAACAATAACCATATGCTTATTCTTACTTGGTGGCTTTGAGTCTTATTATTACCGTCAGTATGTAACACCTCTGTCGTTTTGTGCTCCCCCAGACCACCGCTCTTGATAAGGAGAGGCAGGTTTTCAGACGAAGACGCAACCAGGATGTGAGGAGACGATTCGTAGCCCAGCCAGCTGCACCTGACCTCACTTCAGAGTCAGAGGACTATTCACCAAGTTCATCTGAGACTGTTCGCTCACCCAACTCACCCTTTTAAGGAAACACTTTAAGTCTTGGCTTAACCCTTCGAGACTTCAGAATGAGAACGAGAAACCCTTCTGGAAATATGTTATGGACATTACCGGTCTGGATGATAATTCTAGGTTTGAAAGAACAAATAGCAGGAGTGAAAAATATGACAATGAGGACACCTTTGTCCTAATGGGGTAAATGCTTGTAATATGTTCTTATGACTGACTGATAGATGAATGAACATGAGGCTGCTATCTGTGGAGAAGAAGTAGATGGGTTACGTTTGCATTGATACCACATACAGCAACCATTGCAGATTATTATCGGTATATCATAACATGTTTAGCCCTGGATTAATAGTGAATATATGGATTGTAACACTGAAATATAGGAGAATAATAGAATAACATAATTGTGAATATTTATATGTAATTTGAAGCACAGCCACATTACGGTGGGTAATCTCTCATCCCAATGACACCGGTTTATGGGGCCTACAAGAGGCCGAGTTGTGAGTGTATGTTAGCACAGATGCATGAGGACGAAAATAGAGATTGCTACAAGTATGGACTGAAGGCATCTACCCTCAGTCCAGTCCATGTTCCTATCACTTGCATTATACATCTACATTTCCCTAGGAGGGTCGACATAAAATTCGCAAAAAATGGACGTATCAATAAAACATTGTTGGAAACCAGAAAATGGAAATCTACATTTTACGAAAGCCAAATTTACCACTTAGTGTTTGTTTGTGAGCTTCTATAGTAGTAATGGATATCTGGGAAGCCAATGTGTGAGAGCGATGGATGTCTATTGCCTGTTGTCTTTCTACGTCTGTCATACTCCACCAAGAAAAAAATAAGTTCAAATAATTTTTTCTTTTTGGTTTATCATTTTCCAATAAATTTTGACTCTTCTATCACTGATTTAGGTTTACTTTGCTCATAACCATTTTTCACGTTTCATTGTCCGCTGTTGTAATATTATTGTCATTAAAACAATGAATGAAGACAATAACAACGATTTTATGGCTGATCCACTTATGTCAATTACTCCATATACCCCATGCTATAAAATATATTAACGGGGTATTCCCAAGTCAGATAGTAATGACATATCCATAGGATAATTATATAATAGGGGTGGGTCTTGCTTCTGAATGGAGAGATTGCTGTGCAAGTTCTTGGGAGCACCGAAATCACACTTCCATAGTCCTAAATACCCCTGGAAATACCCCTTTAAGGTTATAATAAAATAAAATATCAATCAGGCATAGGTTTGCTAAGAAAACAACTGAAAATATCTAGAAGATGCACAGATCTGTGAACTACTGAATAGGCTGTTTTCTCAGTAGAGCTTATTCAGTAATATTGCGGGTAAAGAAGTTGCATTGTATGTCCACAGATAACCTAGACAAATGTTAAGTAACCATACAAGAAATTATGTTGCTCTATTATTTTGTAAAAGTTTTTTTTTTCATTTCATAGCCACATTTTTAATTCTGCAGATGACCCCCAATTTACATATCACTTCAAAGTTGATTTCCCAGAATATACCACACACTGAACCATGGAATAAAAATGATCAGAAAGCTGTCATGGCTTAATTTTTTCATTTCTGCTGTCAGGTTCCCTTTAAGGATGTGTTTAGTGATAAAAAGCATGTTCAGCAGAATTAAGAATTCAATAAAGACTTTAACAAAGTAGTGGAGCCACATGATATTTTCCATAGATACACATCATTAGTCTAGGTCATCTAGGTCACTTCACGGACCAACCAACAGGTATTGTAGTGATATATAATAAAACCAGCCTCTTCTTTCCCCTAAAACAGTGACAATCTGTAATTATAATAACAGCAGGGAAGAAGGGACTCCTTGCATCGTATATCACTATAATCCATGCAGTCCCGCCCTCTGCCTGTTCAGCCTGTGAAATCCAGACTATGCATGGTCCGTGATTCACAGACAACCCAGGATTGTCAGAATGAGCCCAAAGGGTGTTAAAATAACAAATGCACCTGTATGATCCCTCTTGGCCCCTTACCCTGTCCCAGGGCAGCATGGCAGTATGAGACCTGTGGTGATGTCAGAATCATGTAATCAGTCACATGATGCTGACATCACCGCAGGTCTTGTACCTGTAGGAAGAGAGCAGTACGGAGGCTCCTCTCTGGGAGATCAGGTGCAGCTCTGTGTCAGGGCATCACCCCATCTCCCCTACAGCGGTCATGAGGGTCTGGCGGTGCTGGATCCTGACCTCCAGTCTATAAGACGCAGGCACTTTTTAGCAGGATTTTTTCTTGCTAAAAAGTGCGTCCAGAAAATACGATAAGTTAAACCACCCAATTACATTGTAATGAAAATTCTCAGAGACACAAAGGTATCTTTGCAATGCAGGTGTAATGGGCTTTTGCAAGCTGTCTTTAGTGAAAATGAGGTCGCTGGTGATAGGTTCCCTTTAACAAAGTGTATGGACCCGACAGAAATATCTAACTACTAATTTACTACTGCTTACAGTGTGTGTCTGGGCACTAAGATACGGCAAAAGAACAACCACACTTTGAGCCTAAAAAAGACTGCAGACTGTTTAACCATCCCATAGCCTAAGCCACCATACCTCATCATGCCTGACCTGATGGCATCGCTATAGGCAGCAGTCACATCTGGGCCATGGTACTCGAATGCCCATGAGGTTATTGGCCCTTAGTCACATACAAGTATTATATATACCAGCTAATCCCTATTACAGATTCTGCATTAGGTTCCAACAGCTTTGAAGTATTTTCATGTGACATATTCACCTCTGTCTTGAGATTCAGAGTCTAATACCATTACCATGGCCAGATGCAGCACGTCTGCACCCTCCATTTTAATCTTTGGGGGCACCGAAAATAGCCAATATTTTAATATTCTTGTTGATGGCGTGTGTCTGGTTTGATAGTTTATTCCTTTACTCGGCTGCTTTGCCTTACATAAACTATTAATAGGATTGACACTGCAAAGACCTATCTTTTACTCCAGGAAACCCCCTTTAATTGAAATTGCTTGCTGTATTCTAGTTAAAAAACAAAGTCGATGACCTGTAGTCTAGATCCTACCACAAATATACCAATAAATCTAAAAAAGCAAAAAATATATGAAGTTTCTAAAGTCTTATTTTCTGTTAACAAACAAATGAAAAGCTGCAAAATCTCCGCACCTTACTAATAAAAGGCCTAAAAGTAATATTATTTTAGGAAGTGTATGCACTGCTTTAAGAGATAAACATAAAAATAAAGAACATTACAACTATCCAGTAGCAAAAATCAGTCCGGTGCCATATTTCCTAAGGCCCTTAATCGATAATGATGAGACTCATCTTGTTTTAGATGTAGCATTGAGCCTTAGGGAACGTTTAGCTGAACCTCGAGTTTGACTTCCTCCAAGAGGAGGCCTTTCTATTATTGTGCCATTTTGTATGTTTGTCAGTAGCCGATGCATGACATAGACATAACAACACTAGCTACTCGGTGTAACAAAGCGGAGATGACACCATGTTCTGATGATTTTTCTTCATGTTATATCTTTATCATGTATGTAAACTGTAGAATCATTCATTTGCAATAACTTGTAGTACAGCTGTCACTATGTTCTAGCCCTTCTTCTGATCTTTTATATTATACTGTCTGAGCAAGAAATGTATTTGTGTGAGAATCAAGGGGAAACCTGGTGCATTTTCATGGATACATTATATAAAATTGTGGATAAAGCTAAATGGATTCTGAATTATTCTTGTTACTTTATCAATAAGTCATAGTCTGAAATGAAGTCACTCCTTCCAAAATAATGATTAAGGTAAGAAAGGTTATACAATCATTACTGTCCAATGTCCTTTTTGAAATAGAGACTTGTGGTTATTAACCTTCTCTTCAACTTCTGGTCAGTGCAATTAATACTGTGGGTAACACTGTGTTATGGCAGTTCAGGACCTGAGGGGGCGCTATAAGGCACAAGCATTCATAGAAGACCAATGGGAGACTTCCTGCATCCTACACTAGATCTAACACAGTGCTATATAGGGTCTGTCTGGGCTAGTAATTTAAAGAAGTATTAGTATCACAGACATGTTCCGATCCCCCATTTGGATGGGCGTTATGGTCAAAGTGACCCAAGAGGTCACCAGACATTTACTTCTCTCGGTTTACTCCTGCAGGAGACCTGAGAACAATCAAATCCGCTTGTATGTGTGGCCACCTCTCCATTCTGGTGAAATGGGGATTTGGGGATGCACTGGAGGTGCATTTAGCATGTATCAGACATTGATATGGGCAGGACTGGCTGACCAACTAAGTTGTACATAGGTGTCCCAATTTTTTTTCAATTGAAAATGTTAGCGGAAATAAGGATCAGGCTTTTGGTTTTCAACATGTCTGATCATTTTGTTTTTAAGGGCGATAAACTAATGTCAGAGGTCTCCCCATTCAGAAGACATGCATGTTCGGCCCGTCATGTAAACCATTCTATGTCTACCTCATTTAGGAATTAACTAAAATAAGGATAATCCCTTTAGCCTTTGTTATAGGAATGGAGCCTTGCTGTCCCTGCCCCTTTCTGTTTTAGAGGCATAGGGGGACATATATCAGGGCTTGAATGCCAGTTTGTTATTATTTACCCCATTATGCCCCCTCCATGCCAAGTGGGCATGGAGGAGCATGAAGGAAGGCATGACCGTGGGGCGGAGTGGTCCTGCATAGTAACTGCACACTCGCTATAGCCTGAGATCATTCAAGCTGAATGGTGAGGCTTGGTGGAATATTGCACTCCGTTCAGCAGGCCGCCAAATTCATCTGTAGCCTTCTGGTGTATCCAGCGGTGTCGGAGGGGTGGGCTTTCGTCAAACAGGACGCAGAGGTAGCATATAGAACCATAGATTGAGCATCCCATAATGGACCATACTACAGAGATCCATCGTAAAATATAGTTCATGAGGTCTATTAATGGTTATAATTATTTTTTATTATTTGTATGAGAAGGTATATTACTATATATCACTATACTATTGGTGGCGCTAGTCCTGTATATGTCAGCACTCAGAGGGCTATCCGAACACAAGGCACTAAGTCCATTCATGTCTCTTTGTGCTGCGTTGGTGAGTAATAAGTGTGGTTGCTCTTTTACAAGTTATTACAGGCAGTCCCTGGGTTACATACAAGATTCTGTAGGTTTGTTCTTAAGTGGAATTTGTATGTAAGTCAGAACTGTATAGTTTATAATTGTAACCCCAGACAAAAACTTTTGGTTACTGTGACAATTGGACTTTAAAAATGTTGTATTGTCATAAGAACTAGGATTAACAATAAAGCTTATTTGAGGACGCCATTGATAATTGTTATAGCTGTTTATTGTAGCCTAAGGCTAAAGTACAGTGAATTACCAACATCCAGAGGTCCGTTTGTAACTAGGGGTCATCTGTAAGTCAAGGTGTTCTTAAGTAGGGGACTGCCTGTATAACCTAATACATTTTATTTCAGATTTGTACTAGAGCTGTAACTATCACTGTAGTGTGAGCTTATGGTAACGAGTATTCCAGAATATCTAGTGAAATTAATTTCCATAAAGTGTAAGTAAGAGCAGAAGTCAAAATTTGGTAAAGATTTTGGTTTTGTTTCCTTAGGCTGTGGTGGCTATTTTGTAATACATGACAATAGGACATGCTGAATCACTTTTACGAAATGGCTCCCATAGATAAATGAAAATCTTCTATGATATCTGTAATGTAGAAGCAGATATAATTACCAAACTGCTCTAAATTTATGATTTACTGATAAATGCTAAAAAATAAATGATTTTTTTTTTTTATTTGAACCTTCTAAACTGGTTTACTGGGATAGATGTCAATTTCTGGCATACAAGGGCTTATGCTTGTGTTTCTAAAACTATTCAGATGAAGTTATCAGCGAGATTTATCAGAAAGGTCTGAGGTAAAACTGCTCTAGTTGCCCATGGAAACCAATCAGAGATCAGCTTTAATATTATAAACTGCTGTGGGAAAATGAAAGCTGAGCGCTGATTGGTTGCCATGGACAGTTCTGCTCTCAGACATTTCTGGTAAATCTCCCCAAAATACTTTGACACACTTCTTAAGAATGGCACATAAAATGCAAATATGAAAAATATGTCCTCTTCTGTGTTGTTTATAGTGCAGGCTCCAGGCCACGGGGTATGAAACACCAAAAAGCAACTCTGTTTCAAGCCCCATCCCTCAGGCCTGGGCATAACACAGTAGGCCTCATTTATCTAACTTAACAGTAAAGGTATATTTGTTGCCCATAGCAACCAATCAGAACTCTACTCTTTTTTCCTTGTCTACTCACAGAATATGTAACCTGTTCTGTGATTGGTTGCTTTGGGTACTATAGGCAGTTTTACTTTTAGACCTTTACAATAAATAAGACCTGCTCAGCTTTTTCCAGAGTGTTTGTGTAACAGATTAACGGTTTCCATATAAATGAAAAACATGGATTTCCATTGATAAAACCTTTTTTAAAAAACCTATAATGCCGTTCATGAAGCCAAACTCATACTTTGTACATTGTAGCAGGTGGTTAACGTTACCAACCAATACATTTCTTGCTTCAGACTGTTAGAGGAGAGAGTGAGACTTTCGTGATAGGAAATGTTGTATATTTACAGTAGCTCTCATCTCAATGTAAATGTGGTGCATACTACAAAAGCAAAGCCAAACCTGTGAATAAAATATTTACTGAGGAAACGTACTACGAGCTTGTATTCATTGCGAGGAAAACTTTGGGAAAACCAAAAGGGGTTTTCCGCAAGTTCAACAACTTCATTCCACGATGTACTGTATTTTTCGGACTGTAAGGCACACCGGATTATAAAGCGCACCATCAATAAATGCCTGCTAAAACGTCTAGGTTCCTATATAAGGCGCACCGGATTATAAGGATGAATGACCAGCAGGTGGCAGACGATACTGTACAAGAACGATGATGGCACTACTTATAATCACAAGAGAAAAGGGTACAGTCCACGTGCTTAGGAGTATATGGGTTCCATACATACGGAGGTATACATCTTCAGTGGTGCTCTAATCCTCTAGTTGAAAAAGAAAGGTCCAATATACAAGAAGTGCGAAAGTGGAAAATAAGGATGGCACTCACCAGGTTGTCGATGTGGCTAAAATTCTTCTTTTATTGCATCAAGTATTAGTACTCACAAACATAAGGTGCAAGGGAGGGAGTGGGAGCTGAATGCCCAGGAGAGGGCGACGGCCGTTTCGCGCTGGACTGCGCTTCTTCCGGCCCCAATTGTCAAGACCTGTGCACAGTTCAAGGCAGCTATTGTCTGTAAGTACGGTTCATATATAAGGCGCACTGGACTATAAGGCGCATCTTTGATTTCTGAGAAAATCAAAGGATTTTTGTGTGCTTCATAGTCCTAAAAATACGGTACTGTGTCTCTTTTTTAAAGCCCCCTTTGAACATTTTCCTTTAAAGTAAAAAGTTACCATTCAGATTAAGAAACCTCATCTATGACATGCAGTTCCCAAAATGGTAGCAAAGAAAACATCAAGTACGAAAAAGTTATTACCATCAGAAGATGGGGAAATGAAGATTTTTTTAATGTATTGAAATATAATAAAACCTATATAAATTTGGTATCCGTGTGATTGTAACGACCCAAAGAATAAAGGAGGTGACCTGTGGAGCGCATCCCACACCAATTCTTACTGATTTTTTTCCCTACGTTCCAATCAGAGACGTAAGAGACAGTGGTAGCAGTTAAAGAATCCACAATGGGGCCCATAATGTCAGGGGGCCCCATCATCTGACCTGACACTAAAGAATGGAGGACATGCACCATTATATACATATTATGCTGTACATTGTACAGCATAATATTTATATAACATATATGTGATGTATATACAAATATACACGTATGCTGAATATGTGTGTGTATCTGTGATGTGTGTATGCTGTATGTGTATATGGTGTATGCTGTGTATATATACTGTACATCTGTATGTGGCAATAAATGTGTGTGTGTATATGTGATGTGTATATTCTGTATGTGTACATACTGTATGTGTGTATATATGCTGTACATCTGTAAATGGCACTGTATGTAAAAAAGAGTTCTATATTTTTGAAGATGGGAGTGAAAAACACAAAAACAACACAAAAAAAACAAAAAGGACCAAGTCGTTAAGAGTTTAAACATGCCTACAGTATTCTACCAATTAAAAATTTGGTAAGTATACATAAAGATGGAGGTATCTCTTGAATGACAAAGGACAAATTTACCAGAATCGTCATAAATTTCAGTACCCATGCTGGCAAATTGGTCTTGACTAGAGATGAGCGAACATGCTCGTCCGAGCTTGATGCTCGGTCGAGCATTAGGGTACTCGAAACTGCTCGTTACTCGGACGAATACTTCGCCCGCTCGAGAAAATGGCAGCTCCCGCCGTTTTGCTTTTTGGCGGCCAGAAACAGAGCCAATCACAAGCCAGGAGACTCTGCACTCCACCCAGCATGACGTGGTACCCTTACACGTCGATAGCAGTGGTTGGCTGGCCAGATCAGGTGACCCTGGGATAGACTAGCCGCTGGCCGCGCTGCTCGGATCATTCTGTCTCTGGATGCCGCTAGGGAGAGAGCTGCTGCTGGTCAGGGAAAGCGTTAGGGTGTTCTATTAGCTTACTGTTAGGCAGGAGTGATTCTCAAAGAACCCAACAGCCCTTCTTAGGGCTACAATAACGTTCTACTTTTTTTATTTTAATTTGCATCTTTTACCATTTTGTGAGGAATTAGCAGGGGGACTTGCTACCGTTGTGTTTAGCTCTTAGTGGCACACATATCCATAGCAAAGACCGAAGTGGGAAAATTCAGTAGGGGTTGGATTTCTATTAGGCACACCTAGATTTCCATATTTCCCCTTTGTCTACTTTACAGTTTCAAATTTTCACCATGTAAGTTATTTGATGTCAAGAGCTTAAATAGATACGATGTTCGTTTTTTACAGAATTTACAATTTGGGGCTAATAACTGTTGAAAGAAATTTTAAAATTGCATTAACACCTCCTCTTATAATCAACCCATTTCAAATCCTTCCCACCCCTCCCACTATTAGAAAGCTTTTAGAAGTTGTTACCCTGAGTCTCAATATATCAAACTTATGGTGGAATTTAGGTGAAATTTAGAAATGGTCAAATTTTGTTCAAAGTTAGATGTTATTTAGCCTGAAATTTACACATTCCAAAAGCTAAAAGAGAAAACCCATTTACTATTTGTTATTCTGCATTCTCCGAGAGTAAAGGACCCGACAGTGGCCGTACTGGTTATGGGAGCACAGACGAGCACGCCGGGAAGGAGCGCCTGCAAAATGTCAGTATTTAGTTCCTCATTTTGTAGGCTTAAAATTTAGCTTTTTCGTTTTTTTTTTTGGGGGCCAGTGATGGCTTCTTATCTTTTTTTGCGGGATGAGATGATTTTCCGATTGTTCCAATTTTGGGTTGGTTTCCCTATTGTTGAAAATTTGAGAACTTTTTTTTGGGGAGGAGTTAGAAAAAATTCAATTCTGTATACTGCGATTTTTAACTTTTTTTTTTTTTTGGATTTACCCATAAGCCAAATAATCAGTATCTTCTATCTCGGGTTCGATACGATACGGGGATACCATAGTTGATCTATTCTTACGTTGCACTAATTGCCAAATACAAAACCTAATGTGGGGCAAAATCTTACATGTGCATCGCCATCTTCCAGTGGCATTAAGATTTTTCTTTTTGGCTACAGTGCTGGTTGATGGCTTGATTTTTGGTCCCTTTTGTCTTTACGAACACTAGAATTCTGGCGTACTGATTTTGATCACTTTTTATTGCATTTTTATGGGATTGCTCTCACGATAAATACCCTGCAATAACTATGGATTGCAGGGTTTACAGGCAGTCCCGGGTTACCTCCAGATAGGGTCTGGGGTTTGTACTTAAAAGGTGACATGTTATGTAAGTCTGAGACTGTATCATTTATTGACAGTTACTACCGACAAAAATTTTTTTTTGACCCCAGTGAATTGACACATGTTTTTCTTGCATAATGGCCAAGACAATCAATAAAACTTCATTACAGAACCTTACAGCTGATCATTTCCGTCTGGGGCCAATAAAGGCTCAGAGAGACTTCACCCCTATGAGGTCACCAGTGGGCATAGGGTCCGTCTTTAACTAGGGTTGTCGTAAGTCGGGTTCCTTAAGTAGGGGACTGCCTGTATCTGGTACAGCCTATGCACATGCATAGGCTGACCACTGTGCCTTTAGGATGAAGTAATAGACGCATCTTACTGGCATTGCCTGCGGCAGCTCTCGATCCTGCCAGACCAAAAGGATGTCATAGTCAGTTTCTCTAATTTTCGGTGTGGTATCAGTAAGGATAACACATAGGGGGGGCATTTGCTGGTACACCTTTTTAAAAGGGAGTTGTAGTGTATAACAGATATTGCAATGATGAAAGGTAGTTGGAAAGTAAAAAAGAATGCCGGCGCAAGACGAAAACAGGGATTTCGACGTCCTGTTCCCGTTCACAATAAATATAAAGATACACACAATGTGCCTCTGCTTCAACTTCGCTTCAATCAAATTAAGGATAAAAAACAGTACCTCTAGCACTGCTTCACTCCAAGCAGGGGGGATTCACCCAGTATGGGTTCGTCCTCCTGGAGATTCTCTCACCGTTCCTAAGCTGGAGGAGTGTCGGTGTACGTGTATAGTCTTGGGATAAGGAAACCTGGTCGCTCCACCGTTAGTTCCAATTGTTCCTCCGAGCGTACGTTCCGCCAGTAGGAGGAGGAAAGGATCCCAATAGTGTAACCGGTTTTGTGTTATTAAATATTTTTAATCAATATACTCACACTTCCCTCCGTTACCATATCAGCTTTTGAAAAGGTGTGGGCAGTCCAGCACTGCGCGAGTATTTCGCCCTGTAGGAACAGCCTTCTTATGGGGATTGTCCACAGCTAACGTGTATCCCAGTTTTGATAGGTTCCATATGAGATGATCGCAACAGCTCGTCCGAAGTTGTGCTCGTGTCGACGCATTAGCGTACTCGAAATGACTTCGTTGCTCGGACGATACTTCGCGCCGCTCGAGAAAATGTGCAGATCCCGCCCGTTTTGCGTTTTGGCGGCCCGACACCAGAGCCACGTCACAAAGCCAGGAGGACTCTGCACTCCCACCGCATGACGTGGTTACCCTTACAGGCGATAGCAGTGGTTGCTGGCCGATCAGGTAGTGACCTGGGCCGAGACTAGCCGCTGCCCGCGTGTCGGATCATTATGTGGATGGATTTGCCGCTCCGGTAGAGAGCTTGCTGCTGGTTCGCGAAATCGTTGGCTGTTCTATAGGAATAGGGTAGGAAGGACGTGATTCTCCACGAAACCCAAACAGCCCTTCTTAGGGATACAAAACTTACTTGTTGTTTTTATTTGCATTCGTACCATTTTGTGAGGAATTAGCAGGGGGACTTGCTAGCCTTATGTGTTTAGCTCTCGTGGCACACATATCCACCACCTCAAAACACCAAAGTGGAAATTTAGTAGGTTGGATTTCAATTAGGCACAGTATCTGCCATTTTTCCTTTTTCTTTTACGTTTATTTGTTAATAACTCAGCTATCTCATACTGGCATAGTAGTGTGCGGTCATACTTGGCTAGAAAATACCATAGGAGAATCCAAACGGCTATTACGCCTACAGTAGAGTTATATATTTGATTTGGTGGATCTGTTTGGCTGTACTTGCTGCAGTGCATTACTAGCCCATTGTGAGCAAGTTGTAGTGAGACTTGCAATCCAGCTGTTTTTGCGCTTGGGGCAGACATATCCATTGCAAAAGACCCGGAAAAGTGGGAACATTTAGTAGGGGTTGGATGTTTCAATTAGCACAGTCTGCCCTTGTCCTTTTTGATTTTAGCGTTTATTTTGTTTAACTTAATCCAGCTCCTCTCACGGCATAGTAGTGTGCTTCCTTACTTGGCTAGAACCTTCGCTAGGGCTAATCCAAACGGCTTACTTCCGCTCCGTAGGTTATATAGTTGAGTTACTGGTTGATCGCTGGTGGCCTGTACTAGCTGCGGCCTCTATCGCACACATTGTGAGCAATTGTGTAGTGAGACTTGCGGCGACTGTGTTTGCGCGTTGTGACGCACATATCCATACAACGACCGAAGTGGGAAAATTTAGTAGGGGTGGATTTCATATGAGGAACAGTCTGCCATTTGCCTTTTTATTTAGTTGATTTGGTTATAACTCAGGTCCTCTCCTCTGGCATCGTAGTGTGCTTTCATAATTGGCTAGCAAATAGCATAGCATAGGATAGCATCGTTTAGTTTAAAAACTCAAAAAAAACACAAAAAAAAAGTAAAAAAAAAATTAAGCTATACCTCTCATTTAAAAATGTTTTTAACCCGGGCTAGGGTCGAGACGGAGGGGTGGGGACGTGGGCGTCCAAATACTTGCAGGGGTTCAAGAGGCGTGGTCTGGCCGGGGGTGAGGACACACATGATATGGAGGGAGCAGGGGAGGGGGGAACTCCGCCGAGTACACTCCCTAGGTTATGTTGAGTTACTGGGCTCGTTGGTAGAGCACTGTGAGGCCAGCCCCCAGTGCGCGAACCGTGATGTCGTGGATGCTGACAATGCTCCAGCAATTGTCCACCCGTCAGTCTTCCCGGCAGGCACCCATGTCCCCGACATCGCCCACTCATCCAGCTCCTGCACCTGAGGACATCCTCACCCCACCCAGTCTGCCACCTCCCCGGAAACACAGGCACATTGCATTGAACAGGACTACCTGAGGCAGTTTTCTGGGACCCTTCCCACAGGTCACAACCCAACATTGTCGGGCTGCTCTGCGCCATTTCGATGCCCCGGTTTGCCACAGTCACAGTCTGTGGTTGATGAGACCTTCTTGACGTTTGGGGAAGTGTGTAAGAGGGTCCGACGTGGGCGACACGGTGTCAGACAGGTGGGGAAGTTGTTGTCAGGGCAGGAAGTCGAGGGGGTAGCAGCCTGAGGGAGCGGGAGGATGAGATGTGAGGTGCGACCCCAAGTGGGTTGATGAGGGCCGGGTGAAACACAGTGCTCTGCGACTGAGGCGAGGAGGAGTCCTCGACCAGAACAGGTTGGAAGAGCCAGTGGTGGGGCCAGGACGGGAGGCAGGCCAGAGCTGGTGAAATCAGCGCCAAATGTGGTCAATAGTGAAGCTAACGTGGCGAGGGAAGTGCGCAAAGGGTAGATCTCAGAGTCTGGAGGTTCTTTAAGGAAAAACACGGATGACCGACGGACTGTGGTGTGCAACATTGGTGCCCAAAGCACAGGCTCAGGCAGGGTCCACCATCCTAGCTAAACTACCACCTACAGGCATAAAATCTATTCAATTTTTCTGAGGGCCACATACCCGGTCCTCTGTTTTAAACAATTTTTGGGCGTGCCACATACCGGCCAATCATTATTCAATTTTCTGGGGGACAACATAGAACCTGCTACTCGAGCTTAGCGAAAATTTTTTTTGGACTGCCACATTTACAGGCACTCAAATCTATTCCATTTTACCTGGAGGGCCACCCCTACCTGCTCCTCTGGGGTGGAAAAATTTTTGGGCACTGCCAACATACAGGCAGGCACGATCCAAATTAATTGTCTCCTAGCAGCCTCCCACACGTTGTTCTCCCTGCTCCTCCAAAAGTCGTCCATTATAGCGCCTCCCTTAACGTCCCTTTATCAAAACGAGGTTGTGTTCAGGCAGAAAGTGGGTGTTTCATGGATTCCACATCACAGTTGTTAACTTTGTCGCCACCCCTGCTGTGTTATCCACAAAATATACTGCCAACCTTTTCTCATTTAACAATATTATTCAGCGGTTCTTGCGCATCTGTTTACATTCCCCTCACATGGAATCTCCAAACTTCTAAGACGCTAAGACACTTGCATACAACGGTTCCTTAGAAGTGCTTTTGGGGCGTAGCCTAGAGACGGGCTTGCTTGGCGACAAAAGCTCGCCTGGATAGTTTTCCTGCAGCACCTTCATCTCCTCCTAGTTCCCTGCCTCCTACATGGTCCCCTTAATCAAACGAGCTGTGTCTTCAGCACGCATTTGGGTGTTGTCATGGTTCCATCGTAACTTGTCGCCCACCCTGCTGGTATGTTGTAATCCACAATATACTGGGAGAAATCTTTTTATAATATAGCGATAGCTTTGAGGATTCGTGCTGCACCACTTTGTCCCTCTATGCCAACCACTTGGTGCTGAAGCGCTGAGATCCTTTTAGGGTAGGTCGCCCTCATGCCACTCGTCTAGGCGCCGGCATTGTGCCGACTGCATCTGCAAGTGCGTCCCTATAGTGTCAGGGTTCCATATTCTTTGAATGTTTTAGATGCTATCTAGCTTCAGTATGTCCGACTCAATGTCATGGCCATGCGTTGCCCATAATTTTGGCACCATAATGTGCGATTAGGACAGGCCTCGGAGCATCCGTGATCATGCGCCCACTGCTTGTTCCTGTCCATTGCAATCTTCGTGCTGTTCCATCCTTTTTGATAGGTTTCCAGGTGTTTGGGCCAAGTGTCCCGTAGACACCGAGCCTATCGGTCCTTTCGCTCGAACACAGGGAGCTACCGCGCTCTATCCAACATTGCATCACATCAAGACATGGGAGGTTGTTATTGCGAGACAGCGCAGTAGAGCCTCGGGAAAAGTTCGTCCTTCGGCAAGCATGTACCCGAGCCATTTAGTGCTCGCTCCTCTAGTTCCACTCAAAAGTTCTTTTGTTGATGTTTCTAAAACTTTTCACTGAGGTTCGAGGAGTTTTTAATGTTTTATTCGTCCTCCCCACCGTCTTATTAGCCACAAGGGACAGATAGACCATATATGTGATACACCGCAGAACCAGCAAGATAAACTATATAAGTTCTATCTCTGGTTACAGCCAGCGCGCATGTGGCCTGTGGCGCCATCTCCTTTCTCGTCACGGGTGAAGTATTGTGTCGGAGGACACAATTATGCGTTTTTTTCAGTTACTGTCGAGAAACTCCATCCATCGAATTTTTTTTGTTTTGTTCTCATGTGTCTTTTTTTTACTTATTTGCTCTTTACGATTTCAGTGCTTTTTTTGCAGGGGGGGTTGGGGGCTAGAGAACGGGCCGCCCCCCGTCAGAAAACACAGGGGGAGTGGGGGGGTCGGAGAGGTATCGGGGCATCGGCCTACCGGACGAAACTCCCTCGGGTGATTCAAGACATTGCCTCGGGTTTACGCTGCGGCACTCTTCTTGACACTTACTCTTTCGCCTAGAAGTTAGGGTGTCAAGCGCGCATTTTTCGAGAAAGATACTGCGTTACTGTATGCGTCCTCTGTGTTAACTCTGTCCCGATGATCAGTGATACTCGTAGCACTTTAGTTCCTGGATATTTGGACTGTGTAGAACTTTTTCTGTGCGAACCTAATTGTACCGCACTTTTTGCCAGCTATTGCCAAACACAAAAAAAAAACAACAAAACAAACAAGACCATGTCCATCCCTGACATGACTCTGCACAGCAAGGGATTAAGATTAGGGTATCCCAGGTCTGTCAGGGCCAGTTACTTGGCGGATGCCCTTCACGTTACCGGGGTGGGAGCGACATTACGTCGGGTGGTCAGGTTACAAACCGCTTGCTAGGCTTACCTCGCCCTGCTGGGACCCATGCTGCAGGTGAACAGTACCGCTCGACCGGCGACGGGCGCTCGCCGGGCTGGTGAGATCAGCTCTCTACCTATCGCCTACTGTCCGGATTAATGTTGGGCGTGGTTTGAGGAAGCTGCCCTGGGGGTACATATACATAAGGCCCAGCACAGGAACGGCTTAAGGGGGACAGTGTCAGACGAGACTATTGGAGGTCTGAACAAGCTCCCTTTCTGAGGGTTTTTGCTGCCTCGATGGTTTGATGCATATACTATTGTGGTCACTGTGAACTTATTGTAAGGAATCAGTATCATTACTCACCTTAGTTTACTTATGGTACTGGTTGACATTTGCTCGATTTCTTCTCCCAAAAGAAAACAGCTAAAAGCTGATGTTTGGGCTAAAACCTTTTAGTTATGCACCCGTTCATTACTCCATTGCGCCACAAACTTGCAATCCCACTGCAACAACTGTTTAAAACAGTTCTAGCCCCACCCTGCGCCAAAATTAATAAATGGCCCACGCTCGACATGCGTAATTCCCCCCATATTTTTTGTATGAACCATTTTATAATTTTTCTAAAATGTATCCCATAGTTATACCTTCCCGTCCTTTCGTCCCCATATGATGACACGCTGTGTAGTTTGAATACGTGGGGTCCCAATTGCGCGCAATAAAGGCAGAGCCATGGGTCCAGGACCCAAAGCAATTCCTAACACTGATCCACCGACCTGGTCTGTTGTCCGTCTGGTGGTGTCTCGCAAATTGACATGTCGCATCCTGCCACAACCTTTGCCCAGGACAGTTGATCCTTAGGGAATTCACACAGAGCCAATGGGGCCCTAGTAAAAACACTTATGTAACGGAAGGTAACTGTTCACATCGACAGACACATCATGGGAGCCGAGATGCTGTGTGCGTGGGGGGTTGTTTTGTTAAATCCCAGAAAAAAGAACAAACACACCGGGCGCCGGTTTAAATGCTATAAACTTGCTGCTTTTTTTTTATGATAACTAAGTAACACTAACCCCTTCATTTACAGGGGGAAAATTTTCCTCTGGTGGTGGGACATCTCAAGAAGGGGCCGCCCAAGCTGTACCAAGACCAATGTAGGAATCCCAAGGGCAGAACGCTGGCTCAGAATCTTCTGACATGGAGGTAAATAACACTTGAGTAGAGTGATACCCAAGGTGGAGGAAGAGAGGCAGAGGAGCGAGGCTGGGGAAGGAGGATCTGCTGCTGGTACCAGGGACATCAGAATGGGAGCTGACAGATTTCATTCATTGCTTTATAGAAATTTCCTGCTTCTCTTCATCTGCCTACATCCCCATTGATATATCTGTCAGAAAGTGTGTGGATAAGAGAGCCTTCCCTGAACAGAGTTTTAATGTTTACAGTTAAGGTCTAGGTGTAGGGTGAGGGATCTAGGATAAGCCCCCCCACGGAGTAGTAAACGCTCAACACGTAGATTAAATTATGAGGCCCTGCGACCAAGAAGCAACCAAAGGCACCCCCCCTATGACTACATTCACGAACTTTTTTTAAGTTCCCCTATGAGTCTGAAGGATTCTTGCCTTGATTATCTTTGGGTGGCTGATTTCCTTCAGATAAATCGTGCTGTTATTTTCCCACAATTTTGTGCACCAATTTCTGTAATGTTGGGCAGGATTTTGTCGTAACCGGTACATAAACCACATCCAGTGTTTTGTTATACCATTTTGCAATTTCCACGAGATCAGGCAAATAATAGCGTGCAGTGCATTTGCCCATTTTTTTTTGCGACAAAATACGCGCAATGAGACATCATGTGCCAAGGACATCTTTCCAATTAAGTCAATCGACAAAGATCTGAATTATGGTGCAAAGAAGGAAAACCAGTGCCGCTGAAGTTTCAGAGAAGAGAGTGCAGGAAAAGTTTAAATTAATAGTCTGACATAAGAGCTCCCTCGCCCCGTATATGTTGCTAGAATTGTGTCACCCGCCCTCCCAGTCTGCCTGCACCCACCATGTTATTGAGTTGGTCTCGCACCTTTGCGTTTGCTTGATCTACAGGGATTGCCGGGACTGCCAGGTACGGGGCTGTGCTATCTGCTTCGGATGACGGGTCCATGACTTGCTGGCAGGACCCGGTTAGAAGACATCTGTATACACTGTGTAAGGGTGATTGAATGCTTGAACAAGCGATCAAAAAGGGATTATTGGTATCGCCGCATCCGTCCCAATTGTACAATAACTTAGAAAAACTTCTTGGGCCAGCGTCGTTGTTGAAGGTACGATCCACCGAGCCTCCAACACGAAAAAAGTCCAAAATTTACATTTTTCCTAAAATCTCTCCCCCCTCGCAAACATGTTTCTACCCAGTGGATCAAAAAAAGTTGTATGTGCTCCCCCTGGTACCATTGAGGAAAGGACAACTCACCAACGTCAACCATAAGCCATACTATCAAACTGGAGCCTGTCAACCAGACAAATTATCTATAAGTTAACGTCTGTATCACATGGCCAATAGTATCGGGATGACGCCCACAAATGAGATTTCATCTATTTTCGTTGTTTTCCAGTTCCAAAATTGTACAACATAAATTGAAAAACAATATAAATGAGGGTCTCAGTCCGTAATCGTAGTTGATCGTAGAATAAAGATAATTCTAGTATTTTTAGTGTACGGTGTATCGACCCCCCAAAAAATAAAAAAGCAAGGACCCAAAATTGACCAATTTTCTTTTCACTTACCTATTTCAGAGTTACGAACTCTCTATCCAGTTAAGCTGATCCCCGCCACCCCTGTCAGTCAAATGAACTTTTGTCCGGGCATCAGAATGTCGTCAAAAATCCCCCGTCCCTCGTAATTCCAAATTGCAAAAAGAATATAGGCAGATTTGTATAGCCCTATAAAAAGTGCACCATGCATACTCTGCCCTGAATGGCGCAGCTTCCCTTCAAGCCCTGGCGTGCGCCCCTCCAGCAGTTTCTTTACTAACACATATGGGGATTGTTATCCTCGGCGGGCTTGGGTACAAATTTCGTTCCAGGAGGCTTCATGGTAGCTTTTCTACCAACTGGATGACTTTGTTACATGGTGTTTTGTTGTGCCCCACATTCATTGTGATCTCTTATCGCACACCAACCCAGGACTGCGCTTACAATGGCATCCCCCTTTTTTTTTACCCCTGTTGTAAAACAATTTACCTGGTTACACCCCTTATAAACGTTGTTTTGCAACGTTTGAGGGGTTTTGTTCCCGTACGTTTCATAGACATGGTAGTCAAAAAGCACCCTCCTTGTGTATGGTGCGATCTTACTTACTGTTTCGGGACAAATCAACTCTCAAAGGACTTGAAACCAGAGTAGGTACCTCATAAGAGGATTTCGCAGGATTTTGATGATACAGTGTGACAAATCGACCTAACGTTCTCCAGGCCATAAAAAAATCCTACACAAAATGATCGTATGCATTGATAAAACAATGTCCCATAAAGAAGCCATTCTGTGGGGGGGGAAAATGTTACCAGTATAATACGTTTCTCAGCTGTGGTAGGACTGACTGTGTGGGCCCCCGTATAGAACATTTGAAGTGTCGTACACTCGCGGAATTTTCCAAATTTCACTGATGACTGATTTTCTCATACATAAGCACAACATACCCCCCCGAACCATTTTTTCAACTACATGCAGTCCCCCCAACGGTCACGAGAAAAACAATTTTAAAATCACTTGGATAGTAAGGGTTTCAAAGTTAAACACCCCCCCTAGACATCTACCGGCAGAGTTTGAAAAAAAGGGCGTGTCATTTAGGTGCAAAGGGCTCGCGTGTAAGGGTTAATGATGTGGCTTTGCCCTTCTCTTGTTGGTAAGTCAGGGCTTCTGGAGCGAAATCCAGAGGCCACCCTTATACGGCCAACAACCCGGTTTTATGGGACAAATTATTCACTGTTTCACGAAGGGTGGGTTAATACTATGCACCCAATGCACCTTTTCCCCTGCAGACACACAACACATAGTCAACAAGCCCGACTCCCAATACTGTCCTATTTTATGTGTAGAAGACTGTTAGAATATTACTACCTACATTTTCATCTTTTTTTCTCCACTCCCTTAGGTAAAAAACTATTGTTTCAGCAAGATGCCCTCCTCCAGAGGTCAGAAGAACTCTTACTTCTTCATCTATTACGCCGATGATTGGGTATCCCCCCCGTACAGATAAGAGAGCGCCCTGAGCATAGGAAATTTACCCTCACAACCGTCCACGACACAAAGAACCATCATGATTACCTCACTGTGTACAGTGGGCATCCAGTACACTGAAATATATTCACAGAAAACTACTCAGCGGAAAAGAAGTCACCAACAGGGAGCTGAACCATCCAAGAGCTATCTCCACCGTGGAGCTACAATTGTGACGGCGAATGTTGACAAACATTTTAGGTCTCCATCGAACTTGTTCACGAGCTGTGCGGCAGCTAAACGACAAAGAGGTGGAGAAGCCTTATCTTACATGTTCAGATGTATGGGATATTCCACTGTTGTGCTTGAGTCTACGAAACAAGTCATCTCGATGTACCACCTATGGAGAGACAGTCACCCGGAGCGAAGCACATTTTCATGTCCGAAGGTGGGGAGTGTTTATGCTGCGTAACGTCCTCGCAGTAGATATGACCATAAGAGAAATTCACACAGGAAAGTAGACCCAAGAAGACAGAGCCATTTTATGTAGAATGTGGCCCTGTTTTGGCTCACAGAGCGGTACACACTTTAATGCATGAAAGAAATTCACAAGTGGAGAAAGCCGTTTTCATTTCAGAATGTGGCAATGTTGTTGGTTTGCAAAATCAAACCTTTATTAGGCATGAAAAGGAATTCCCAAAGGGGCGAAGCCATTTCCAGCGGTCAGGAATGTCGGCAAATGTTTAGTAGTAAAGCATAGATGAGGAAAACAAGAGTAAAACCAGAATAGAGGCAGTAGAAGAGAAGTTTGATACCAGCAGACTGGAGCATAAGTGGGGCAAACTTGATTGTTGAGTCCTGAGAGAATTCCAACACTGGGGGAAGAAGACCAATCATGTACAGAATGTGGCAAATGTTTTATTCATAAGTCTTCACTTGTAGAACATAATTTAATTTCACACGGGCGACGCCTTTTCTTGTTCAGAATTTTTCACACGGTTTAGGTGTAATTTGACACACTTTATAACATGCGAAACGATCACACCGAGAATCCATTTCATGTTCGCATGGGAAATGTTGCTCGTTAAGTCATCGGCTTTACAACATGAAATAATACAGCCCAGTGGAAGAAGCGCACCATTTTCATGTGAAGAATGTGGAGAAAATGTTGTGCATCATAAGCCATCACTTGTAATGCATGCTCAAATTCACCCCCGGAGAGAGCCATTTTCATGTTCCGCGTGTAACCAGTTTTATGTGCAAGTCAAACAACTTATTCTGATGAAGACAGAATTTCAGACAGTACGGGGAGAAGCCCTTTTCATTCTTCCTAAGGTAGGAAAGGTGTAGGTGTCCTTCACCATCTTGTGAGACATGTGAGAATTCACACACGGAGATGCGGAAGCCATTCCCGTTCTCAGAATGTGGCCCATGTTTCAGTCGTAAATCCATTCTTATTATACACTGAGAGAATTCACACAGGCGCGCATACCTTGTGACAGGACTTTAACTTCCCCCAGGCCTCCCGGCGCAGAGATCGTCGATGACATAAAGCCGAACACCCTATCTTCACTGACAAGGGGTCACACACACCCCTTCCAGTTTCCACTTGGGGCAACCGTTTTACTAAAGATCTTATTATACATAAGTAGGCAGCCACATTGATTGTTTCTGCAATTAGTCATCTGGTAATGCACGATTTTTGAGTGCTTACAGGGAAGTCTCGAGTTCTGTCAAGTTCTTACCTATGTTTGTCTTCGTTTGTGGTCGGTCATGTAGTCCCGAAAACTGGTATATTGTCGTATATTGTAGTTACAGACAAATTTTATTTTAGCCCCAGTGACAAGTCTTTTGCTGTTAATGGACAGGATTATTCATAAGAGGAAGGGAAATAGCTAGTCGAGGCTTTGATAGTCGGTCGAGCATTAGGGTAATCGAAACTGCTCGTTACTCGGACGAATACATTCGAAAAGAGGGCAGTAAAAGAGCAACAAAAGGAATACTGGATCACGACGGACCATAGGGAAAATGGGCCCAGCACTACAGGCCGTTTTGGCGTTTTGGCTGCCCGGAAACAGAGGCGACATCAACAATCCTGGAGCGAATCTTGACACTGTCCACCCAGGCATGCCGTGGTACCCCTTACCGTCGATAGGACAGTGGTTGGCTGGCCAGATAAGGGGGACTCCCTCGGAGATTAAGACTATGGCAGCCTGGGCCGCACGGCTGCGCTGGATCTCTGTCTCTGGAAGACTTGTGACGCTAGGGAGAGATGCATAGTCTGATAGTTCAGTGGATAAAGCTGTTTAGGAGTGTCCGTAATTGCTTACCTGTGAGGCAGGAGTGATTCTCAAAGGAGGAAACTCCACACAACCATTCTAGGCTACAATAACGTCTACTTTTTTTTTTAATTTGATCTATTACCATTGTGTGAGAATTAGCAGGGGGGACTGCTACCGTTTGTGTTTAGTCTTAGTGCCACACATAATCCCTAGCCCAGACCGAAGGGGAAAATTCAGAGTAGGGGTTGGATTTCTATAGGCATAAACTCAGTTGTCATCATCATCTGGCCTAGTGTGTTGCTTCCTTTGATACTTGGCGAGGAAGAAAATAGCCATAGGAGAAACAAACAGCTTGAAGCCCTACAGAGTAGCGGTTCTATCTCTTTGGATTCTGGTTGATTCTGGTGGTTGGCGTTCGTTTTTCCGTGCATTGTACTGCAAGTCTGAGCAAGTTGGTAGTGAGACTTGCGGATACGCTGTGTTTCTTTTCGTGCGGTTCGGTGGCAACAGATTCCCTCGCCCGTCGCAGTGGGAAGTGGCGGCCCAAAATTCAGTAGGGTTTGGATTTCTATTAGGCAAGTCACTCAGTGTCCTCTTCACTTGGGCCTGTCAAGTCGTGTGCCGTGATCCTTGATAGCATTGGCTAGTCCACTCAGCCCTCGAGCAGACTACCCCCCGCTTCTTGAAGCCTTCCAGTTTACCTCGACGTTCCCTATTGTGATTTCATCGGTGACATCTGTGGAGCATGTAAGCTTGTTCGCATTGTCGATGCTATTTGCCCTAATTAGCTTCAAGCCCATTTGTCGTCCGCGACTTGCGAACCCGACTGGGTGTCTGCGCTTCGTGGCGCACATATCATAGCCCCGGGGCCGAAGTGGGACAAATTCAGTAGGGGTGAGATTTTCTTAGGCAATAACTCCGTGTCATGCCTCTGGCCTTGAAGTAGGGTGCTTGCCTTTGAAACTTGGTGAGCCTAGCCCAATTAGCCAGAGGAGAATACAAACAGATACTTGACGCTTAACAGTAGCGTCTATCTCTTGTTCTGTTGATCTGCTGGTGCTGTTGTAGTTCTGCAGTGGCAGTACTGCCAATTCTGAGCAATTTGTAGTGGACTGCGCCCGCTGTGTTCTGCGTTTATTGGCGCCCACATATCCAGGGTCACAAGGCCGAAGTGCATTCATCGTAGGGTTGATTTCTGATTAGCCCAACTCAGTGTGTCATCTCATCTGGATAGTCGTGTGCTTCCTGTGATACTTGGATCTTCGCAAATAGCCATCGGAGAATCAACAGCTTCTAGCCGCGACCGAAGCTTAGCGTTCTATATATTTGATTTCTGGGTTGATCTGTGGTGCGTCGTTTCTGCAGTGTCCATGTACCTTGCAATTCTGAAGCAATTGTGTAGTGGAGGATTGCGGCACCGCTGTGTTTCTGCGTTACGTGGACGCACATATCCATAGCGATAGGTGGCGAAAGCTGGGCCAAATTCAGTAGGGAGTTGGGATTTCATGTAGGCAATACCCTCCTAGGTCATCCATCTGGCATAGTAGTGTGCTTCCCTTGGACTACTTGGCTAGAACATGCCTCTAGCGCCTACAAAACAGCTTCTTGACGGCTACAGCATCGCGTTCTATTAATGTGAATCTTCTTGGGTTGTATTGCTGGTGTTTGGCGTAGTGTCGGCAGTGCATGATTACTGCCCAATGATCTGAGCCAATTTGTATTTTCGACTGCGACCGCTGGGGTCTTCGCTTAGTGGCGCACATATCCATTAGAAAGCGCGAAGTGGGCCAAAATTCGTAGGGGTTGGATTTCTATTAGCAATAACTCAGTGTCATGTGTCATCATTGGCACTCGAGGGGTCTTCCTTGCTACTTGGCTCGCCCCTAGCCATAGGGAAACAAACAGCTCTTGATCATTACAGTAGCGTTACTATCTTTGATTTCTGGTGATTTGAGCTGCTGGTGGCATCTGTATGTTTTCTGCAGTGAATCTGACTTGCCAATTGTCTGAGCAATTTTGAAGTGAGCACTTGCGACCCGCGTGTTCCTGCGCTTAAGGGCGCACATTCTCCATAGCAAAGGCGCGAAGTTGGAAAAGTCGTAGTGTGATTCCTTCAGGCTCTGAATTCATCAGTGTCATCTCACTGGCATAGTAGTGTGCTTCCTTGTACTGGCTAGAAACTCGCCATAGGAGAATACAAACAGCTTCTTGAAGCTACAGTAGGCGTTCTATATATTTGATTTCGGGTTGATGTGAGTGGTGCGTATAGTTTCGGCAGGGCATGTACCTTGCCAATTCTGAGAGCCCAAGTTGTAGTGAGATTGCGACGCTGGTTCTCTGCCGCTTAGTGAGCACATTCCCTAGCAACGGCCGAGTGGGAAGAAAATTCAGTAGGGGGGATTTGGATTTCTATTAGGCAATAACTCAGTGTCATCGTCATCTGCATAGTAGGTGCTTCCTTTGATACTTGGCTAGAAAATAGCCATAGGAGAATCCACACAGCGTTTTGAAGCCTACAGTTAGCAGTTCTATATATTATGATTCTGGTTGATTCTGTGGTGGCTGAGTTTCTGCAGTGCATGTACTGCCAATTTGAGCCAATTTGTAGTGAGACTTTTTTGCGCCGCCTGTGTTCTGCGCTTAGTGGGCGGCAAATCTCCCTAGCAGAAGGCCCCGACCCGAAGTGGGGAAAATTCGTAGGGTTGGATTTCTATAGGCAATAACTCCGTGTCATCTCCTTGCATAGTAGTGTGCTTACTTTGATCATTGGCTATAAAATCGCCATTAGGCGAATACAACAAGTTCTGAATGAGCAGCCTACATTAGCGTTCTATATATTTGATTTCGGTTGATCTAGCTGGTTTGCTGTTAGTTTTGCAGGCATGTACTTGCCCATTCTGAGCAATTGTAGTGGAGACTTGGCTGACCGCGTGTTCTGCGCGTAGTGGCGCACCTATCCATTAGCAAAGGCCGAAGTGGAAAAATTAGTAAGTTAGGGGTTGGATTTTATTAGGAAATAACCCGTGTCTTCTGGTATCTGGCCAAGTAGTGTGCTTCCCTTGATCGCTTGGCTAGAAAATAGCCATAGGAGCATCCCACACAGCTTCTGAGCCTCAGTAGCGTTCTTATATATTTGATTTTGGTTGAGTCTGTGGTGGCTGTTTGTAGTTTCTGCAGTGAGTACTTGCCATTCTGAGCAGCATTTGGTAGTGAGACTTGCGACCGTGTGTTGCGGCATAGAAAAAACTGGCGCTGAGCTATATCCCTAGCAAAGGCGCAGTGGGAGAAAAGTCATAGGGGTTGGATTTCTATAGGCAATCCCAGTGTCCTCTCATCTGGCAAGTAGGGGGGCTTCCTTTGAACTGGCTAGAAAAGAGCCATAGGAGAATCAAACAGCTTCCTTGAAGCCTACAGTAGCGGTCTATATATTGATTTTGGTTGATATGCTGGTGCGTTGTAGTTTCTGCAGTGCATGTACTTGCAATTCTGATCAATTTGTCGGAGACTTGAGATCCGAGCTGTGTTCTGACGGCCTTAGTTGGCGCACATTCCATAGCAAAGGCCGAGGAGTGGCAAAACATTCAGTAGGGGTTGGATTTCTATTAGGCAATATAACTCAGTGTCATTTTCATCTGGCTCGTAGGTGTGCTTCCTGTTGATTACTGGCTAGACCCTCGCCCTATAGGAGAATACAAACAGCTTCTTGAAGCTCCTACCGTAGACGTTCTATATATTTGCTTTCTGGGTGAGTCTGCTGGTGCTGTAGTTTCGGCAGGCATTACTTGCAATTCGAGCAAGTTGTAGTGAGACTGCGACCGCTGTGTCTGCGCTTAGTGGCGCCCCATCTCCATATCCAAGGCCGAAGTGGGAAAATACAGTGGGGTTGGGATTTCTATTAGCAATAACTCAGGGTCATCCATCTGCATAGTAGGTGCTTCTTGATATTGGCTAGCAAAAGCCATAGGAGAATACAAACAGCTCTTGACGCCTACAGAGCGTTCTATCTATATGATTGTGGTGATCTATGCTGGTGGGCTGTCAGTGTTTCTGCCAGTGATGTATTGCAAATTTGAGCATTTGTAGTGAGACTTGCGAACCGCTGTAGTTCTGCTCTTCCGTTCGTGCGACACATACGCCAATAGCAAAGGCCGACGCTCAGGGCAACAATTTCAGAGGGGTGGGGTGGATCTGTTGGATTTCTATTAGGCACTAACTGATAGGTGTCAGTCTATCGGGCATAGTAGTGTGGCTGTTCATGTGTAGACCATTGGACTGAGACAATCGCCATCGGACAGAATAAAAACAGCTTCTTGACGCCTGTACAAGTATGCGTTCTATATATGTTTGATTTCTCGCGATTGATCTGCTGGTGGCTGTTGTTTCTGCAGTGCTGTACTTGCCAATTCTGAGCCCTGTAGTGTGTAGGAAGGAATTGACGGACCGCTGTGATCTGCGCTTAGTGGGCCAACATATCCATTCGCAAAAGCGAAGTGGGCAAATCGTAGGATTGGATTGGGATTTCTATTAAGCAATATCTCGTGTCATCTAATATGGCATAGTATTGTTGCTTCCTTGATAGCTTTGGCTAGAAAATAGCATCGAGAGAATACAAAAAGCTTCGTGAAGCCTACCGAGTAGGTTCCTATATATTTGATTTCTGGTTGATTGACGGTGGCTGTAAGTTCTTGCCAGCGTGCAGGTATTGCCAATTATGAGCAATTTGTGTAGTGAGACTTTGCGACCGCTGTGTCTGAGCTTAGTGGAGCACATAATCCATAGCAAAGGCCGAATTGGCAAAATCCGTAGGGGTTGGATTTCTATTAGGCAATAACTCAGTGTCATCTCATCTGGCCTAGTAGGTGCTTCCTTGATCCTGGCTATAGAAAATAGCCATAGCAATCGTCTCGGATGTTTGGTTTTAAAAACTCACAAAAAAAAAAAAAAACACAACAAAAAAAACAAAGACAAAAACACACAAAAATAAACAAAAGAACACAAGTAAAAAAAAAAAAAGTTATAACTCTAATTTGTGTGTATAAAATGTTCCTGTAATCCGTTTTGTTCGGTTAACCCCGAGGCTAGGGGGTCGAGGCGAGGGCGTCATGGTCTGGGGACGTGTGGGCGTCCCCAACACTGCAGGGGTCAGAGGCTGCGTGGCGTGGGGGGTGAGCACCAACATGCGATGATGGAGCAGGGAAAGCGCCCCAGAAGCTAACTCCTAGGTATCATGTCCTGAAGTTAACGGGAGGTAGTTGGAGAGCACTGTTGAGGCCAACAGAACAGTGCGAACAGGTGATGTCGTGATTGCTGACAATGACTTCAGCCATATTGTCACCACCAGTCAGTTATCTAACGCAGTCCACCAATGTCACCGAAATCCACTCCCCAATCTCCTACCTAAGCCCTCCTCCCCCCAGTCTGCCCCTCCAGAAATTTGCCATTGGAACCGGCATACTCTGAGGATGTTTTCTGGATCCTTCATCCCACTGTCACAAAACATTGTCGGTTTGCTGTGCTGAGCACTTTGACGCATGCCCAGGTTTCTCACCGCAGTCGACAGTCTGTGGTCAGTGATGATGACCTTCTGACGGTAGTGTGGAAGTGTGAAAGAGGTGTCGGACGTGAGGGCCACGGTTTGGTCAGACAGTGGGAAAGTGTTGTCAGGGAGGAGAGTCCGAGGGGGGAGCAGACTGAAGGCGAGCGGAGGAGATGATGAGGTGACAGACCCAAGCGGGTGAGAGGCGCGTGAAACACAGTGCTTTGAGACGGAGGCGAGTCTATACGAGAACAGGTTGGAAGGGCTCAGAGTGGAGGCCAGTGGGCAGAGGAGAGGGCAGGGCCGAAGCTGGTGCACAGCGCCAAATGTCAATGTGGCTCCGTTGTAGTCCGCCAGTGCGATGGGCAGCTTAGATCTTCAGAAGTCGTAGGTGAGTTCTTTTTAAGGAAACCCACAGGGATGACCGACGGAATGTGGTGTTGTGCACTTTGACAAACACAGGAAGGCAGCAGGGTTCCACATACTTAGCTTAACTACCACACAGTGAAGGATCTTAGCAGGCTAATACGCGTAAGACCCCAGTCAGCTAGTCAAAGTTACCAGCGTGCACACCATCCCTCCCGTGAGATTGCAGTCACCCCAGGACCCTGACAAAACCCCTATCTCGCCTCAGAGACCTTCCACGCATCACCCGACGTTCAGCTCTCCATACCCCAGACGATGGGAGCGGAAAGGCAAATATAGGCACAGCCATCCAAAAGCTACGCCCAAGCGCCTAACTGGGCCAAATCTCCAGATGCGTAGCCTGGATGCTGCCTATAGGAGGTAGTAGAGGACGAGGCATTTGACAACATCAGGCGGGCGGGCGCCATCGGTATTCGGTCCCAGCCGCCACACTCTTTCCCGAGTGTGCCGTTCCAGCCCTGACAAGTACGTGTCAGACAACAGTCATCCATGCCTGACAACGCCGTTTCTGACAAGGTCCACACTGACCCACAGACCACGTGGACGAGTTGGCTCGGGCAGGGCCACTATATACGGCTGAGGCACAATGGTAAAACTTGGTGGAGGCTGGTGACCGAGTCTGATCTGGGCTGGCCTGTCAATACTGACGACGCGAGGTGATTGCTGGGGCCACCTCGGCCGTAGGTGCTCAAGGCCTACTATAGCCTCATCTCCTCCACACCTCCTCCACACTCCTCCCGAATCCATCGTGGGCCAGGAGGCGCATCCAGTACGGTAGCTCTAGCGACACTCAGCAGTGGCAGCGCTAAGCGACAGCAGGCGGTGCTACAAACGCATGAGCCTAGGCGAAAAAGGGCACACCGCCAAGGCTTGTAAAGGGCATCACGGCGCAGACTGATGTGGCTGGCGCACGCGATGAACTCAAGCGGTGGTTGGTGTGACAACGGCCGTAACCTTGAGGGGTGGCGGTCTGCCAACTCGGCCAGGTATGTACACAGTGTGCCAATGTGGCCCATTGTTGTTAAATCTGATAGTGCAGCGTTTCTACAAGACAACCCCAATCTGTCTGATTGTGCCTCACGAAGGTGTATGCGCTCTGACGCAGTAAGTGAAAGTCGCCATGTAGGCCAGTCCTCAGGTGCCAGGGCGCGCCAGCAGCCTCCTTAATGCCCGTCACCCGCACTGTTGTGCGACTGTTGCAACGAGTAGGTGGGCGATCAACATTAGACATGTTATCAGAGTTTACAGGCAGCGAGAGCGATTGTAGACTGCCAGATGTCAACTCCACCAGAACTGGTGTCAGGTAGTCAGCTTCCTCAAAGGTTACAAGGAGGAGTGGACGGGATGTCTGATATATCTGTCAGGGCTGGTGAAACTTTGAGGAGTTCAACACAGATGTCAGTGGCTGAGCCCGACATATCAGCTACCATCCCATGCGTGGACCTGATTGAAAACTCTACTGAGTCCAGATGAAGCGGGAAGCTTTGAGCTCGTCAACAGAGACGGCGGGAAGAGATATCCAGTGTGATAGCCAAAGCACCCTGAGGTCTGTTCTCAGCGATACGGGAGGAGGGAGGGTGCCGAGGGAGGATGATGAGGAAGAGGAGGAGAATGTTGGTCGAGACCAGAAGAGGGGCACTTGTTGCGTCCTTCAGTGTTCAGAGTATATGGGCAGTAAGCAGGTGCGGGAGGAGTTGGAGAGGAGAGGAAATGGACAGTCAGGCCATGCCTGAGGAGATGAAATGAGTGAATTCTGACGCGTGGACTCTGGCGCGATATGGCAGATTTCATGCTAGGCTGCTATCCCGTGACCCTCGCGTTTCAATGAATTTTATTCCAGCACCGATTACTGGGTGTTCACACTCTGGACCCACGGTACAGCAAATCTTTCCACTCTCAATCACCTTGCAGAGGAAAGGAGTGGTGAGAATAGCATGAATACCAGCAGGGCAACTGGTGCACAAGCTGAAACAGTATTTCCCTTCTGACCGACGCTAGCGGCAGAGTGGCGTACGTTCTGGCGGGCAAAGTAGGAGGGAGAGTAGTGCGAGCAGGGTCAGCTTGCCAGACTGGCCAGGGGTACGCTTTACAAGGCTTTTGCAGCACTTTACGCACCCCAGCGCAAGACCGACTGTCACCGTCCAGTTCGCGGCAGAGTAGGTGTCTTTACAGAAAGATGGTGAGGGAGTACGTAGCTAGACATACCATATCGTCCTACATGATCACACAGCTCCCGTACAAATATGGTTTCAAAGCGTCGGAATGTGGCAACGAAACTTGGCGCTGGTAAGCCTTGGAGGTTCTTGCCTCCTGCAGCTAGATCGTTTGTCCGAGCTGGTGGTTTAAGTGGCAGCATGGTGGCATCATCACCGCATGAAGCGTACCGAGCTCGGGGCTGACAGCGCTGAAAGGCTGACGCTTTTAAGAATGGAATAAAGATGGAGTTCTCGCTATTTCCATCTCTACCCAGTGATGAAGGAAGCTCAACCTGAAAAATGATCCACCTCTCTCCTCCCATGTTCCGACTTCTCTCCTCTTTGTACACGTAAAGCAGAGAAATGGCATTTTTGACAGGGCACAATGGCTCTTGGCTATGGACTTCTGTATTTAATTTTCTGGAGGGCACTACCGGTCCTCTGTTTGAAACAATTTTGTTGAGTGCACATACATGCACTAAATGCTATTTCAATTTTTCTGGCGGGCACCGACCCGGTACTCGGTTTTAAAAATTTTGGGACTGCCACATCCAGGGCCCTCAATCTATTCCATTTACTGGAGGGCCACCTACTGCTCCTCTGGTTTGAAACAGTTTTTGGGACTGCCACATAGGACTCAATCTATTCCATTTTACTGCAGGGCCACCTACCGACTCCTATGGTTTGGAACAATGTTGGGACTGACACAGCCAAGAACTCATCTATTCCATTTAATGGAGGGCACCCTACCTGATCCTCTGGTTTGAAACCATTGTGGGAAGGCCACTACAGGCATCACTCGATTCCATTTACTGAAGGGCCACTACCTGCCTTCCTCTGTTTGAAAAAATTTTGGGGAACTGCCCCATACAGGCACTCAATCTATTCCATTTTACTGGAGGGCCACTACGGATTCCTCTGGTTTGAAAATTTTTGGGACTGCCACATACAGGAACTCAATTCTATTCCATTTACTGCAGGGCCACATACATGCTCTCTGCGTTATGAAACAATTTGGGGACTGCCACATACAGGCACTCAATTCTTCCATTTTTTACTGGAGGGGCCACACCTACCTGCTCCTCTGGTTTGAAACATTTTTTGGACTGCCACATACAGGCACTCAATCTATTCCATTTACTGCAGGGCCACCACTGCCCTCTGGTTTGAACAATTTTTGGGATGCCACATACAGGCACTCAATCTATTCCATTTTAATGGAGGGCACCTACCCTGCTCCTCTGGTTGATTGAACATTTTGGGACATGCCCACATACAGGCACTCCTCTATTCCATTTTATGCAGGGCCACCTACTGCTCCTCTGGTTTGAAGAATTTTTGGACGCACCACATACAGGGCAACTCAATATATCCATTTTAATGGAGGGCACACCACCTGCTCCTCTGGTTTTTGAAGAAGTTTTGGGATGGCCACATACAGGGCACCAATCTATTCCATTTTTACTGGAGGGACACCTACCTGCTCCTCTGGTAGTTTGCAACATTTTTGGGACGCCACATACAGGCACTCAATCTATTCAATTGTTACTGGAGGGCCACCTCCCGCTCCTTGGTTTGAAAAATGTTGGGCTGCCAATACAGGCACTATCCAATTAAATTGTCTCCATGCAGCCTCCAAACGTGGTAGCATTGTACTCCAAAAGTCGTCCCTAAGCTGCCCTCATACATAGTCCCTTTACAAACGGAGGGCGGGGTGTAGGGCAAGAAATTTGGGTGTTTTAATGGATTCACATCAAAGGTTGTTAACTTGTCGCCACCATTGTTTTTCTCCACAACAAAAGCTATACTGCAAAATACTATTTCCATATTCGGGATATGATTGCATGCGCTTCGTGCGCATCTGTTTACATTCCCCTATACGCCGGACACCTATCCTAAAGCTGATAAGAACGTACTAACTTGATCTTATTACAACAGGTTCTTAGAAGTGTGCTGTTTGGGGCGTAGCCTACGAGACAGGGGCCTTTGGATTGGCGAAACTTCGCCTGGCAGCGAGCGCAGCTCCTGCGCATCATGCGCTTCTTGCGCATCGTTTACATTCCCCCTCACCGCAGGCCATATCCCCAAAAACTTATAAGAACGCTACTACAACGTACCTTGGTTGCAGGCGGGGGAACGGTCTGTACCGGGGGGGCCTGCTCAACTGGCGACGCAGAGGAAATTTGGGGGTGCTACTCGGTCCAAGATGTCGCAAAGGGCGTACTATACCTACTACCCACCCCTCCTCCCACCCTCCTCATCTCAGAAATTTAGCCATCGATTGGGCATGGCGCCATCAGCGTAGCTCTAGGAACCAGCGGCGAGGTTGCCGTCAGGCCATACAGCGACAGGCCGGGACGGTGCTGATGAACTGCTGAGCCTAGGCGATAAAAGGCACACGCCCCAAGAGATATTAAAGGAGCATCTCCACATCAAAGTTGTTAACTTTGTCGCCACCCCCTCCGCGCCTGCTGTGTAATCCACAAAATATACTGGCAAACTTTTACCATTTAGGGATATTATTTCAGCGCTTCTTGCGCATCTGTTTACATTCCCCTCACCCGGCATATCCTAAACTTATAAGAACGCTACTACACTTGATCTTATACAAAAGGTTCTTAGAAGTGCTGTTTGGGGAGTAGCCTAGAAACAGGGGCTTGGATTGGCGAAAGCTCGCCTGGCTGCAGAGCGCCAGCTCCATCACAAGATCCAACTAACATAGTTGCAGCACCTTTAATCTACTACTAGTTCACTGCCTCCATAATAATAATAATCTTTATTTATATAGCGTCATCATATTCTGCAGCACTTTACAAATCATAGGAAACAAATACAAATGTAATGTAACAGAGCACAACATTTGTATGGAACAACAGGAGTGAGGTCCCTGCTCGCCAGAGCTTACGGTTTATGAAGATGATGGGGTAACACGAGGTAAAAGAATATTTAATGGTCAAGCCATTCTTCTTAGGGAATAGAAAAAAATATAATAAATGGAATTGCTGTCGCTTGAAACACTCAGCCGTCATCTTATATACCAGGTCCAGGGTGAATGGGACTGCAGAGAAGTCTGGTGCCTGTTGGTTGCTGGATAACAGATGGGAGGACGACACAGGACGGGTTAGTAGAAGAGTTAAAACTTCATGCAGTTAATGAGTGTTATAGGCTTGCCTAAAGAAATGGGTTTTAAGAGCACGTTTGAAACTTTGGAGGTTAGGTATTAGTCTGATAGTCCGGGGCAGAGCATTCCATAGAATTGGTGCAGCTCTAGAGAAGTCTTGGAGACGCGAGTGGGAGGTCCGCACTAGGGTAGAGGTTAATCTAAGATCACTGGCGGATCTAAGAGCACGGGTTGGGCGATAGACTGAGATAAGAGAGGAGAGGTAGGGGGGTGCAGCATTATACAGAGCTTTATGGATGAGGGTTATTATTATTTTAAACTATTCGAAAGGAGACTGGCAGCAAGTGCAGCGACTGGCATGAACTGTAAGCATACATGGTCCCCTTATCAAACGAGCTGTGTCAGGCAGAATTTGGGGTTGTTTTCATGGCTTCCATGTTAACTTTGTCGCCACCCTGCTGTGTAATCCACAAAATATACTGGCAAACTTTTATCATGTACCGATATTATTTGAGCGCTTCTTGCTCACCTCCTTTGGTTCCTCTCTGCCACCCATTGGTTTGAAGCCTGAGTCCATTTAGGGTATGTCGCCATGCCACTCTCTAGCCTGCCGCTGCTGCCGCTGCCTCTGCATGCCGTCCCCTATAGTGTCAGGGTCAATTATTGGATGTTTTAGATGCTATCTAGCTTCATTCTGTCACTCTGTCATGGCCATGCTGTTGCCCATAATTTTGGCATAATGGTGCGATTAGGCAGCCTCAGAGGCATCCATGCATGCTGCCCCTGCTGTTTCCTGTCCATTTCCGTGGTGTTTCCATCCTTTTCTGAGGTTCCCAGGTGTTTGGCCAAGCTTCCCTGTGCAGAGCCTTGGTCCCCTTGAAAAATGCTCGAGTCTCCCATTGACTTCAATGGGGTTCGTTATTCGAGACGAGCACTCGAGCATCGGGAAAAGTTCGTCTCGAATAACGAGTACCCGAGCATTTTAGTGTTCGCTCATCTCTAGTCTTGACCCTGCCTGAAAAAGAGCAAGAATTCAGCAATTGACTTTATTCCCAGGTCAGTTGAGGCAGTACTGGATTCTGGGCCTATATTTTATTGTCGCAACTTTTAACAACAAAAAGTTATTGTATATTTAAAGGGGTTGTCCACTTTTAACAAATTGACACAGAAAGCATCGTAGAAAATCGCAAAGCTGTTCATTACACAAACAATATCACACGTGTCAATTCCTCTAGATCTCTGCTTCCTGTCATTCCACAGAAAGTTTCTATGTTTATTTCCAGAGGCTCAACAACCAAAATTATTTGCTGAAAATTATTTGCTGAAAGTGGACAAAGTGCTTAAATGATTTCCAGCCAGTTGTGAGCACCATGTGATGATGTGTGGTTAAAAATGTTCTCCCCAAAAATTTGTCAAATAATGTGTAATTAATGATGTGGTAATGCAAAATATATAAAAGCTTAGAATTTTGATGCTAGAGATACAGATGTGGCTAATATATTATTATCAAGACACCAGGGGTCATTTACTAAGGGCCCGAATCACTATTTTTTGTTGGGTTTCCTGAAAATTACCGTTTTGCGCCGAATTGCCAGGGTTTTTTGGCGCACTCGATCAGATTGTGGCTCATTGGCGCCGGCATGCATGTGGCGGAAATCGGGGTCGCGGCCGTCGGAAAACCCGACGGATTCGGAAAAACGGAAGAATTTTTTTTTTAAAAAATGTCTCGTTTACACGCACTTACCTGCACCAGGAATAGGATAGTGAACTCCGGCGACACCTGGTGGACATCGGGCGCACTACCTTAGTGAATCCTGGCAGACCCGAATCCTCAACGGAGAACGTGCCGCTGGATCGCGACAGTACCGGGTAAGTAAATCTGCCCCACCATGTTTCCTGTGTACACAGACACACATTGGGGCTTATTTACTAAGGGTCGCGGAACGCATTTTTGTCAGGCTGTTCACGGTTTTTGGGATTTGCGCAACTTTGACAGGTATTTAACAGGGGTTTGCGCTGAGATTGTGTTGCACACAATCTGATTGTGGTGCGGCTGCGCTGGCTTCCAAACAACAGAAATTGGGGGACGTTCTGTCAGACGATCTGACTGATTCGGACTGAGCGCGGGATTTAACTTTCAAATTGTGACGCAAGACAATGCACCTACATACACCGGGAAGAACTCCGTCCACCTCAGCAGAGAAGCGACACATGCAGGATATCGGGCGCACGATCTTAGTGAATCGCGGCACAGTGCATTCAGGTCGGACAATGCACTTTCTGTGAACTCCGCAGGACCAGGTAAGTAAATGAGCCGCATCCTAAACCTATTGATGCAGGAGCAAATATGAAGGCTGCACAGCAATACAGCAGCAGTACATACTGTCCACAAGGTGGAGCTGAACACACTTAATCTCAACTATCCTCTTAAAAATATATTCTGCAAGATTTTATAAACATGCTTTGTACAATTACTTACAACAATGAACACATAACAACGCTGCAGAGATTAAATAAAACAATCATTGTGAATCTAGAATAAATAAAGGCTAGAAAAAAAATAGTTCTAGAAATGACATAAAATAGTAGAATAATTATCACACCTGCTGTGAAAACTATGCAGCTAAAATATTCAGAAAAATAAGCATTATCCACCACAACCCTATTCTGCAGAAAGTACATCCTCTTTAAATTTTATGATTTTACATGAAAATGGTTCATTTAGTAACAGGAAAAAAACTAAGAAAAGGGGAAGTCAAAGGAAAATAAAGGGAAACAAAAAGTGAACAGGACAGGAATGGGGTACAGGGAAGAAGCAATCACCCATATGTCAGTATAAAAAGAATACTAGATGCACATGGAGTAGAAACCTTATAAAATAGGTGGACAACAGGGGGGGATGCAATATGGGTGTAATGGCCCTGCCAATGCAGTCATTACGAAAATAGTATCAGATTGGTATCTCTCCATAGAGCCTGATCACCTCTGTGCACCATCTACTGTCTATAAATGGTAATGCAGCTGTATATTATCAACCTGGGAAGGGAAGGTTTACATGTTAACCTATGAGCAGCGCTGCTGTTGTTGTCTTCTACCTGTGGTTAATCCAACCCCATCAGGCCTGCTCCAGCTCTGATTACTTACAGAGCCTGCATAAGATTGCTTCCCAAGCAGCTTCGACCATCACCAGTGCCAAGTTCCCTAAACTGGGCTTTGAGCTTCCTACCAAACTGCATGCAGCTAGCTACCTTGGACATTCGCAGATAGGATCTCTACCTCAACCTGTTATCATTGCTGCATTGCAGTTATGGAATAAAGGAAATGTAAGTTTGATGTTCTAAATCTTGTCTCTACGTGTAATCCCTGGCTACTGCTAACATCATGGTCCTCCTCTCTACCATCTACCTGGGGATTCCTAATACACACATACACTGGGAGTGCTCCAGGGGGGAAAATCTCTATCCAGAGAATATCCAGCTGCCCCCAAGCCATTATTTCAGGCCTCGGTGGGTGGACGTTTAATAGGGAACCACAAGAAGAGGGTTCATACAGTGAGGAGTATGGTAAGAGTTATTAAACAGTGGGAAGGGCTCCAGGAAAATGTTCATTGTACACAGTGTGAGCCACAAGGCAATAGTATAAAATGTAAGGGCCATATGGGGGCATCACAAAATGCAGGGGCCACTAAAGGGGGATTAAATATACCACTAAATGGGTATTATAATGTGAACTTAAAATCTATGCGTACATGACCACCAAAAGTTGTTTCGGCAGGTCCATGTGTGCCTTTTGTTAACTAAATAAACATAAACTTTGGGTAAAAAGCACTATAATTTGGATATTAACTATAAAACAATGCAAAATATTTGTAAGGATTTTCTATATAATAATTGTGCATTGTACACAGCACATAGTAAGATACTATGATACATAGTTAGGCTCCCTGTGCTATATATCAATAATTCACGGACGTCCTGGGGAGGCAGGTGACGCTTGACCCACTGTGTGAGGTTAGGGAATACCAAGTCTGATGACAAATATATTTAGAATAAATACAGACAGGAGTAAAGAGGGTTCACAGTCGCTGGATGTTTCCCTCAGGTGAACATGTTGTCACTGTGACAGGACTTGCAATCCTGTCTTATCTCCATGCTCTCCAGACCTTGATCTCTTAGTGCTGCTGACTTATAAACATTTGCTGTATCCTGGTCAGTATGAATATGATCTTGTGCGTGTCTTCTGGTGCACAGTCATAGTGACAGATGTATACGATAGGACATAGCATGGGCTAATACCCCCCCAATATATGTGATTCTTTGCCTTAGCAGGACATATTGAAAGTCCCCACGTCTGTCATAGTAACCCTATATTAGGTCCTGGAGGATTCATTATGCCTTCTCCACCAGTTTTGTTGTAGAGAAGACACCTAAATCTCCACCTTCAGGACAGTTTTCTGTCTTCTATGACTCGCACGCCACTCCACCGGCAGAGACTATACCACTTGATTCAACGAGGTCAGACCTCGTCTAGAACAGGAGGAGAATGCGCCCAATCTACTGAGAGGCCAGAGCCTCTTAGTAGATAGTGGACCAGGGAGCTATGGCACCAGAGGGGGAATTTTAAGGCTGACTGTGTATTACAGTGTATTGAAGGTATGATCGAGGTACTGCACATTCAAGTTCCTTCATGTGACAAAATAAAAATCTTAAAAAATGGAAAAAAATTCTAAAAAATAGTAACACAATTCACTTTTACTCCATTCAAACCATATTATTATCATTAAAAATTAAATAAAATCCCCCCTTATTATTTTACCCATTTAGTGAGCACTAAAAAAAACCCTAACAAATTGCCTAAAAAGGCAGTGTTTTTTTTACCTTGTTTCCAAATAAGTTACAAATAGAACTGAAAATGGCAGCTTATCATGCAAAAACGAATAAGCCCTCGACTATCTCCGTCAGTGTAATAATAATAAAACTACAAGTTTTAGAAGATGGAAAAACTAATGATTTTTTTAAGATTTTCTAATATTTTATTTATTTTTTATTGGAAACACTATATATACAGGTGGTCCCCGACTTACAGACAACCCCTAGTTAAAGACGGACCCCTCTGCCCACTGTGACCTCTGGTGAAGCTGTTACCTTAGTCCCAGACGGCAATGATCAGCTGTAAGGTGTCTGCAATGAAGCTTTATTGATAATTCTTAGAACCATTATGGCAAAAAAATGTGAAAATCCAATTGCCACTGGGGCAAAAAAAAAATTGTGTCTGGAGTTACAATTATAAAATATACACTCCCAACTTACATACAAATTCAACTTAAGTACAAACCCAAGGAACCTACCATGTACGTAACCCAGGGACTGCCTGTATATATTTACATATATAAATATTTTTTTTTAATTTCACTTTAAATCCTGGAGTGCTGCCTTTTTTTGTGCTCTTTCTATATATAAATAGGGTATTGACGGAATTGTCCTGACCCGGAGAATAAAGATAATATGTTATTTACTAAATACAGTGTGCAGCGCACATTTTTTATTGAAATGCTAAAATTAGGGTTTTTTTCATCCTTCCAGAAAGAGTTAATAAAAGTAATCTTGACACATATATTTTATTATGTATGGTACAAAGTAGCAGTAAATATTTGGAATGGAGTGTAGCTGATTTAGATCTAAATTGCACCAGAGCTGCACCCAACGTAACAAGAACTAAATGAAAACTGATGGAGAAATGGCTCCCGCTTCGCCCCCTTCCTCATGACAGCGCCTTAGTGTGTGATAGTCAGTTATGTCACATCTGCTGCGGTTCGGTGTGTTAGGAGGAATACTGGAAAACAGCAGAAAACGGCAGAGAATTGTAAAGAAAACATCATTTACAGCCTGACACTTATTTTGCAGTTTACAGTTTCATAAATAATACATTAATGGATGTGCTGCTGCTTCAGAAGCTGCAAACTCCACCATTCTCATTAGTACTTTCAAGTGCTATTTCTCAATGCGCCACTTCTATGTGAATTTGTGATCTCCGTTAACAGGCTGGAATTGATGGCTTTATGTGCAAATGGTGCATTAGTGCTGTTGTGCGCTCTTACAGCTGTCTACTTAACCGCCCGGCACATTTCAAAGCATAAAAATTAAGGAGCTTATTACTTGGTAATAAAAAATTGGATAATGTTGTTTTAAGACCCAAAGCACTTTAGCTGAAATGTAACAAAACAGTTTTATGATTACTACATGACTGACATAGAAACTACGATATAGTCAACAAAGTAAGATTATCAGGAAATAATAGACACAACCGATAACACCCAGGTCTCCGTCAGCGCACGGTATGTTACCGGGAATAATTCCCTTGTGTACGATGATTCTAAAACATTAGTCCTAGAAAATTTTTTCCCAAAATGTACATTTTCTTAACTGTTGCAGACATTGAGGACAGCCCACAGCGGAAAAAAAAATCGTTCTTTTTGCTTTAAAGGGGTTGTCTACTTTAAGCAAATTACAGCAAATAATTACATTTGTTTGTGTAACGAAAAGTTATTACATTTTCCAATACACGTTCTGTATCAATTATTAGTTCGGTTTTTTTTAGATCTCTTCCTGACACTTAATTGTTTACTTCCTGTAGATAAACTCCGGTCCATGGTCATGTGATGTCACACAGGTGCACGGCTCATTAGCATCACACAGCTTTGATTACACTGTATGTTATAATGAGCCATGCACCTGTGTGACATCACCTGACCATGGACCGGTGTTACCTACAGGAAGCAAATGATGAAGCTTCCTGTTGCATGACAGCAAGCAGAGATCTAGAAAACCATGAATAATTGATACAGAAAATATATTGGATAATTATATAACTTTTCACTACACAAATAATTTGCTGGAATGTGCTTTAAGACAAGCATTTAACACCGTTCACATAAAAACTATTTAAAAACATTTCTACTAGTATACAAAGGAATATCTCATGAAATACACATTGGGGCACATTTACTAAGTACCATGTGCCAGTTTTCTGTTAGACTTTTATTCTTTCTAGTACAAATTGCTTGCAGAGAAGTGTCCACACCACATATGTATAAAGGATGGAAACACCACGGAAATGGACAGGAAACAGCAGGGGCAGCAGGCCGGGTCGTTTGAATATTTCACCTAGGAATAATGGAATAGCATAGTGGTTCTATTTTTAATTGTTTTTACGGAAATGGTTCCATGATTAAGAGCGACAGTATGGGGCATCCATATTGCGCTGCTATGATTGCAACTTCAGGTCTCCAGCATGGCGGCGACAGATGGGCCGCGTTCCACTATGTATCTGGTGAAACACCTGAAAATTCTGCCTGACACAGCTCGTTTGATAAGGGGACCATGTATGGAGGCAGTGAACTAGTAGTAGATTAAAGGTGCTGCAGTTAAAACTATGTTAGTTGGATCTTGGGATGGAGCTGGCGCTCCGCTGCCAGGCGAGCTTTCGCCTATCCAAGCCCCTGTCTCTCGGCTACAGACTGCTCCTCCTCCTCAGTACATCACTGTTGCTGGGCAGAACATGCAAAACACATTAACAGTAAACATATTAGCAGAACACATATAACAACATCACATCCCTCCCCTCCTTACAAAAATTTAGAAAAACATAAACATGGCACTTATATTGACCATAAATACAACAGTCCATTTTATCTGGAATAAACTCCTCTTCGTCCAACTCTGGACTAGCTACTTCTGGATCATATCCTTCAAGCTTTTTGAAATGGGACACATTCCGTGTAACCTGATGACCATGGTGTTGCGCAGTGATCATGGTACCTTTGACTTGAGTCACTTGAAAGGGTTCAGGATAATATGTGGAAGACAGTTTGTCACTAGATCTCAACCTCTTAACTAGGACCCAGTCTCCCACATTTATTACTACCTTTTTGTAGCGATCCTTGCCTCTATCAGCATCCTGGTTTGGCACAGGTTGCACACCACAGTCTGTCGGTCATCCGGTGTTTCTTTAAAGAACCTCCAGACTTCTGAAAATCTAGCCCTCGCCACGGGAGCTTGACTACGTGAAACATTTGGCACTGATGCACCAGCTCTGGCCCTGCCTCTCCGTCTGGCCCCACCACTGCCTCTTCCAACCTGTTCTGCTATAGGACTCGCCTCCGTCTCACTGTGTTCACCCGGCCTATCAACCCAGCTTGGGTCTCGGACTTCCTGCCCTGACAACAACTTCACCACTGTCTGACAACCGTGTCTCCTCATCGTCCGACACCTCTTTACACACTTCTTCCACTACGTCAATGATGTCATCATCACCCACAGACTGCGACCGGTGGAAAACCTGGGCATCGGAAAATAGCTCAGCAGCAATCGGACAAGTGGTTTGTGACTGTGGGTAGGGTCCAGAAAACAGTTCCTCAGAGTATGCTGGTTCAAATGCCAAATTTTGCTGGGAGGGGGCAGGCTGGGGGGAAGGAGGCTGAGCTGGAGGAGTGCTGATTTTGGTGACATGGGTGGACTGCGTGGAAGACTGACTGGTGGACAAATGGCCAGAAGCATTGTCTGCAATCCACGACATCACCTCTTCGCACTGTTCTGGCCTCAACAGTGCTCCACCACGAGTCCCAGTAACTTGAGACATGATGAACCTAGGGAGTGTAGCTCTGCGGCGTTCCCCTGCTCCCTCATCAGCAGGTGGTGTCTCACCCCGCCCAGGACCACGGCCTCTGACCCCTGCAGTAGTTGGATGCCCACATCCACGCCATCGTCCTCTACCCCTAGCTCTCGGGTTAAACATTTTCAAAATGTGTAAACTTTAAATTTTTTTTTTTTTCTTAAACAAAACGATGCTATCCTACTGCTATAGCTAGTTTCTAACCTACACTGACAGCACACAACTGGATTTTGTGCTGTGCCTGATGACTTTGAGTTATAAACGTAAATATACATAAAAAAAATAAAATCAGCAGACTGTGCCTAATTCTAATCAAACCCCTAATAAATTGTCCCACTTCGGTGTTTGAGGGAGATATGTGTGTCACTAAGAGCTAAACGCAATGGTCGCAGTCTCCCTGCAAATTACTCACAATGGTACTAGCTGCACTACTAATGCAGCAGCCCACCAGGCAAACCAAAAAAAGTAAAATAAAACGATATTGTAGCCACTAAAGGCTGTTGGGTTCTTGTAGAATCACTCCTGCCTACACTATTCTAATAGAACAGCCTAACGCTTTCCCTGACCAGCAGAGCTCTCTCCCTAGCGGCATCCAGACAGAGAATGATGCGAGCAGCGCGGGCAGGGGTAGTCTATTCAGAGTCACCTGATCTGGCCAGCCAACCACTGCTATCGACGTGTAAGGGTACCACGTCATGCGGGTGGAGTGCAGAGTCTCTGGCTTGTGATGGCTCTGTTTTGGCCACCATCACAAACGGCGGGAGATGCCATTCTCGAGATATCGCAGGAGTACGTGCGTAACTTTATCAAGTCGTCGAGCATGAGCAGTTTGAGTACGCTAATGCTCAAACGAGCATCAAGCTCGGACAAGTATGTTCGCTCATCTCTACACAACCTTTGTGTCATGGCTGCACTATTCTTCATGTGACAGGGTGCAGGGGGTGCCAGATTCATGAAGAACGGGATCCAGAAATCCTGAATCTGGTGCCCCCTGCACTCTACACAGGCAAACTGCACTATGATAGTTGATAAGTTAAATATTTTTGTCTTTATAAAATTTCCCAATATTTGACTACAAAAATAAGCTTTTTTGTCATGCAGTTTTTTCAATAAGTAGTAACTTTTAACAAAATATGTTATAAATATATACAGCATTATTCCATCACCCTTTCCCATGCTCAGCTGCAGAGGGTGCAAGTACTTTTGCAAAGTGAAAGTCTCCTGCATCTCTTTATATCTGCCTTCAAGGATAGGGTGGGGCACACTTCAAACGCCCATATCTCCCTAATCCTTGCACCTCAATTCTGATGTGATATTAATCAGGAGAATCTCCCCTAAATAACAAAAAGTAGGATTTAAGCTGTGGTCGTCTGACCGTGGTGCTTTTTCATTTGGAGGGTTTTATGTTTTGGAGATTTCCATGCTTGGTAACTTTGGGAAGGCACCTTGTCTAGAAATGCTGATATTGATTCTGGTGGAGTGGGTGTCAATTTCTCTTGAATAAGTTTAAGGTTGTAAAATCTATTCATAAGGTGTTGGCTCTGGGTGACATGTCTCTGGGTGACATGATTTTGCACTTGTTTTAGGATGGAATAAATAGAGGACTCAAGATTTTTTGGCACATTCCTTCATGTGGTGCACCAAAAGTACTCCGTCCTTCAGGCCTACAAATGCACGCCCTCGCCATTTCCTCTCCCCACTGGGAGTACGTATCCTTAGTTAGATTGTTTATGTTTTTTAAATGGTTGATTTCCTTAAGGGGTGAAGTGAGAAAGGGTGCATGTTGTTTCTCCAGGAACTGAAGGTGTAGCTTATGTCAGGATTCGGGATGTGTGAATCCCACTGGACCACCGTGGAGCTGGTACTAGCCGACACCTGGGACCGAAGTCTAAGTGGCACCTGGTCTTCACAAGCCCGCACAAAGCAGGTTAGACTGCTAAGGCAGGATACCACCAGGTCGTTCCACAGGTGCGACTATCCCGCGGTGGCAGCCGAGGTCAAGGTACCTTAATGGAAGACAGTTCGTGGTCGGTCCATGCACAGGGTCAGGGGCAGGCAGCAGAGATGCAAGGTAGGTCCATTCTGGGGTCAGCAATGGGAGATCCGCAGATGGAAAGGGAACATAGGCACACGGTACACGGAATACAGCAACATGGAGGACCTGGTAACACGGCAACACGGAGGCGAACACACAGGAACGCAGGAATACACAGGAATGCAAATACACAGGAATGCAGGAATACACAGGAACACAGGAATACACGAAGAACTTCTTCCTCAGGCTGTTGAGGCACAAGATCTGGCAACTTATTGAGCGCAGGGAGGCCGCCGCTGGAGCCAGGGGGGCTAAGTTCTGCCCGGATCCGCGGGAAAATATAAGTGGTGAATAAAATATAACTTTTAATGTATATGGTTAAAATGCATCTGTAAAACGCACGTGTGATGCAAAAATGGTGAGAAAACACTCCTAGACATGTATCTGCCTAAAATGAAACTTAAACCTATGGGTCCTATGCGACTATAGGGAATTCATAGATACCAGATAACCATAATGACACAAAATAAACACGTGACATGAAAAAAAATCTGGTCCCTGAAGAGTCAGGACTCACCAATAGGAAGGTTGCAGTAGACTAAAAAGGAAGCACATCTCCCAGTCTGTACGCCTCAATATGATGTTCAAATGACTGTAGTGGCCAACTCTATACAGTCCATGGATGAGGTAGAGGAGGACCGTACAGGTGGGTGGAGGAACCAGGGTCAGTGTAACTGTCAGAGAAAAAGGAGGGTAGATGTGGATACAGTACATCCCTATTACTCCCTAATCAGACAGTGGACTAGTATACCAGATCCGGGGACCCGCAAGGGGCACGGGTGCGCCCGCGATCGAGACAGGAGTGCGGGAGCACCAGTGACAGCATAGATCTCCTTTTCTCTTTCTCTTTTTAGTCTGCTGATAAGATTCCTCCATGGTGTACATTTTGGGGTGAGAAGGGACTGACTGTCCATTGTCATTGAATGAGAATATTGGTCTAGCTTCAGTAAATGAGGAATTATTTCATGGGCAGTGGTAAAAATACTGACCCACATTTATCAAAAATAGTGCAAACTGCACTATTGAAGCCGAGGTGTACTGCTGCGGCTTTATTGAATTGCCGTTCAGGCAATGGGAGCACCAGAAAATGGGTCAAATGCTCTCATTGACCCATCTTTAGATATATGATATTTTTGGGGGGTTTCTTTGCAGTCAGCAGTAAATAGTAGTGCTCACCGATGAGATACTGAGACTATTTGCCTAGCAGGTAATAAAACACGATTCCCAAGTCAAACAAACTACTTTGTTAAACATAGCGTGTAAGAACCATGGCGGTAATACAGTGATAGTTATTGCAATTTAGTACTGAAAAGGGTACAATAAACAATCACAGTGGATCATGATTTGGCAGAGAAAGCCTCCACTGACCACCATTCTGTCTGCTTCGAAGAAGTCGATATTGAAGTATTATCTCATACCCGGGTATCCAGAGATCTTAGTGATGGATTATGGTATTTTGACCCTTACCAATATTTTGTGGGGAAGCCCACAACGATTATGGTATTTCCTGTTCCTCAAAAGGGAAGTGATGGGCATCTATGTCCAATGATTATTTGGATAGGGACTCTGGGAGCTCGATCTATGCTACGCTAGGTTTGTCAATAGGCTGTGGTCAATGCTGAGCATAAGACCTATCAAGAGAGTGAGAACTATCTCCAAATATCTCTTCTGTCCTGATTTTTGAGTCCACAGTTTGGCCTGAATGGCCGTCATGTATATTTGAGTGGAATTAGGAAGTCCGCTAGGTCATTTAAAAGCTCATTTAAATTGCAAAATTTGGACATTTTGTTCTTCACGTAGGAGACTCTGTCCCCATGACATCTATAGAGGCTTGAAGGGGTTGATCAGGGTTAGAGAATATATTTTTATAGGAGAATCTTAGTGAGATCCCAGCATTGAGCATATTTTTCGACAATGCATTTGGCGTGCCTTGATATTGGTGAACATCTACATCTACATCATAAGATGTGGTAGAAGCTTAGCTAGGCTGCTGGTTAGAGATTTTGTGTCCCTTGATCTATTTGAGGCAGGGGATGATGAGTGGATGCATTCTGTAATCGTCCATCATGAGTATGGGTGAAGGAGGAGCTGGCTCTTTAAAAGGCAGAAACCAATACTCAGTCTATCCGGTACCTCCAACGTCGATGGAGAGTCCTGGAGCACTTAGGTCTTAGCTTAGACCTGGTGAGGTAAAAGTAAGATGGTGTTTGCCGCAGATTGTGTCCTTACATTCAGAATAAGAAACTGAAACTGAGAATTACCCCATACCCAGACAAGAGACATAGTTCTGTCAAGCACAAGGGCAATAGTTATAAATGTTAGGGCCATATAGGGGGGCAGCAAAAATGCAGGGCCACTAAAGGGGATTATTTACAATTAACCACTAAATGGGTATATAATGGGAACTTAAAATCTATGTGTACATGACCACCAAAAAGTTGTTTGCGCTAGGTCCACTACTGTGGCTTTTGTTAACTAAATTATCAACATAACTTTGAGGGAAAAAAAAAAAAAAGCACCTATATTACAGATATTAACTATAAAACAATGCAAAATATTTGTAAGGATTTCATATAAAATTGTGGCATTGTGTACACGCAGACATAGTAGATACTATGATACATAGTTAGGCTCCCGTAGCTACATATCCATAATTCACGGACAAGTCCTGGGGAGGCAGGTGACGCTTGACCCACTGTGTGAGGTTAGGGAATACCAAGTTGATACAAATAGATTTAGAAATAAATACAGACAGGAAGTAAAGAGGGCTAACAGTCGCGGATGTTCCCTCAGGTCGACATGTTGTCGCTGTGACAGGACTTGCAATACTGCTTATCTCCATGCTCTCCAGACCTTGATTCTAGTGCTGTGAATCCTGGTCAGTAGAATATGATCTGTGCTGTATTCTTTGTGTGGGGGGCGCAGTCATTAGTCGGACAATGATGTATTACGATAGCGACATGCATGGGTAATACCCCGCACCCCCAATATATGTGATTCTTTGGCCGTTAGCTGGACTATTAACTGAAGTCCCCACGCTGTCTAGTAACCCATATTCTAGGTCCTGGAGGATTAATTGATGCCTTCCCACCCGTTTTGTTGAGAAGACACCTCCAAATCTCCACCTTCAGGACAGTTTTCTGTCTTCTATGACTCGCACGCCACTCCACCGGCAGAGACTATAGCAGATAGCAGACCTCGTCTGAACCAGGAGGAGATTGCGCCCAATCTAGATAGGGGAGCCAGAGCACCAGCGGGGGGAATTTTAAGGCAGGCTTTTAAAACTGTGTATTACAGTGTATTGAGGTATGATAGAGTCTGCACATTCAAGTTCCGTCATGTGACAAAAATAAAAATCTTAAAAAATGGAAAAAAATTCTAAATAGTAATAGTACCAATTCACTTTTACGCCATTCAAACCATATTTTATCATTAAAAATTAAATAAATCCCCCTTATTATTTTACCCTTTAGTGAGCACATAAAAAAACCCTAACAAATTGCCTAAAAAGGCCAGTGTTTTTTTTACCTTGTTTCCAAATAAGTTACAATAGAACTGAAAATGGCAGATTATCATGCAAAAACGAATAAGCCCTCGACTATTCCGTCAGTGGTAATATAATAAAACTACAAGTTTATAGGAAGATGACGAGGGAAAAACGAAAAATTTTATTATGTTTTATTGGAAACACTATATATACAGGTGGTCCCGACTTACAGACAAACCCCTAGTTAAGACGGACCCCTTGACCCTGTGACCTTGGTGGAAGTGGTTACCTTAGTCCCAGACGGCAATGATCAGCTGTAAGGTGTCTGCAATGAAGCTTTATTGATAATTCTTAGAACCAGTTATGGCAAAAAAATGTGAAAATCCAATTGCCACTGGGGCAAAAAAAAATTGTGTCTGGAGTTACAATTATAAAATATACAGTCCCAATTACATACAAATTCAACTTAAGTACAAACCCAGGAACCCTACCATGTACGTAACCCGGGGACGCGCTGTATATATTTACATATATAAATATTTTTTTTTAATTTCACTTTAAATCTGGAGTGCTGCCCTTTTTGTGCTCCTCTCTATATATAAATAGGGTATTGACGGAATTGTCCTGACCCGGAGATAAAGATAAATATGTTATTTACTAAATACAGTGTGCAGCGCACATTTTTATTGAAATGCTTAAAATTGGGTTTTTTAATCCTTCCAGAAAGAGTTATTAAAAGTAATCTTGACACATATATTTATTATGTATGGTACAAAGTAGCAGTAAATATTTGAATGGGAGTTCGTAGCTGATTTAGATATAAATTGCACCAGAGGCTGCACCCAACGGTAACAAGAACAAATGAAAACTGATGGGAGAAATGGCTCCCGCTTCGCCCCCTTCCTCTGACAGCGCCTTAGTGTGTGATAGTCAGTTATGTCACATTCTGCGGCGGTTGCGGTGGTTAGGAGGAATATGGGAAACAGCAGAGAACGGCAGAGAATTGTAAAGAAAAAAATCATTACAGCCTGACACTATTTTGCAGTTTACAGTTTCATAAATAATACATAATGGATGTGATGCTGCTCAGAAGACTGCAAACTCCACCATTCTCATTAGTACTTTCAAGTGCATTCTCAATGCCACTTCTATGTGAATTGGTGATCTCCGTTACAGGGCGAATTGATGGCTATGTGCAATGGTGCATTAGTGGTGTTGTGCGCTATTACAGCTGTATACTTAACCGCCGCGCACATTTCAAAGCATAAAAATTAAGGAGCTATTACTCTGGTAATAAAAATTGGAAATGTTGTTTTAAGACCCAAAGGCACTTTAGAGAAGTAACAAAACAGTTTTATGGATTACTACATGACTGACATAGAAACTACGATATTAGTCAACAAAGTAGATTATCAGGAAATAATAGACACAAACCGATCACACCCAGGTCTCTGTCAGCGCGAGGTATCTTACCGGGAGATAATTCCCTTGTGTACATGATCTAAAACATTAGTCCTAGAGAAATTTTTCCCAAATGTACATTTTTTAACTGTTGCAGAATTGGAGACAGCCCAAAAACTAAAAAATCGTTCTTTTGCTTTAAAGGGGTGCTACTTTAAGCAAATTACAGCAATAATACATTTGGTTGTGTACGAAAAGTTATTACATTTTCAATAACGTTCTGTATCAATATTAGTCGGGTTTTTAGATCTCTTCCTGACCACTTATGTTTACTTCCTGTAGAAACTCCGGACCATGGTCATGGATGTCCACACAGGTGCACGGCTCATTAGATCACACAGCTTTGATTCACTGTATGTTATAATGAGCCCACGCACCTGGTGACATCACCTGACCATGGACCGGTGTGACCTACAGAAGCAAATGATGAAGCTTCCTGTTGCGCACAGCACAGCAGAGATCTAGAAAACCATGATAATTGATACAGAAAAAACATTGGATAATTATATAAATTTTCACTACACAAATAATTTGCGGATGGAAGCTGTTGCTTTAAGACAAGCATTTACACCAGTTCACATAAAACTATTTAAAAAATTTCTACTAGTATACAAAGGAATATCTACTGAAATACACATTGGGGCACATTACTAAGTACCATGTGCCAGTATTCTGTTAGACTTTTATTCTTTCTAGTGCAAATTGCTTGCAGAGAAGTGTCCACACCACATATGTGTCGCACACAACTAGAGATGAGCGAGCACTAAAATGCTCGGGTACTCGTTATTCGAGACGAACTTTTCCCGATGCTCGAATAACGAGCCCCATGAAAGTCAAGGGAGACTCGAGCATTTTTCAAGGGGACAAGGCTCTGCACAGGGAAGCTTGGCCAAACACCTGGGAACAAGCAGAAAAGGATGGAAACACCACGGAAATGGACAGGAAACAGCAGGGGCAGCATGCATGGATGCCTCTGAGGTCTGCTTAATCGTACCATATGCCAAAATTAGGGCAACAGAATGGCCATGACAGAGTGACCGCGTGAGGCTAGATAGCATCTAAAAAATGCAATAATTGACCCTGAACTATAGGGGACAGCATGGAGAGGCAGCAGCAGCGGCAGGCTAGAGAGTGTCATGGCGACATACCCTAAATGGACTCAGGTTTCACCAAAGGAGGGTGAGCAAGAAGCGGTGAAATGATTTCCTATGTGAACAAAAGGTTGACGGTAATTTAGTCGATAACCACAGCATGGTGGCGACATAGTGACCAAGTTCCAAACGTATTGGTGAAACACCGAAAATTGAGCTGAAACAGCTCTTTTGATATGGGAAACGACATGTGGAGGCGACATGGGAGACGACTCCATGATTAAGAGCGACAGTATGGGGCATTCATATTGCGCTGCTATGATTGCAAGCATGGCGGGCGACAGATGGGCCGAGTTCCACTATGTATATGGTGAAACACCTAAAATTTGCCTGACACAGTCGTTGATAAGGGAATGATGTGCTGCATACCTCTCGTGCTCCAGCGTCGGGTTAGAGAGTTAAAAGTTGCGCATGGAGACATTGGTGGACGCTGTGGAGGATGTGGAGGCAAATGGACAGGAAACAGCAGGGGCAGCATGCATGGATGCCTCTGAGGCTGCCTATCTTGGGATGGAGCTGGCGGTCACTGCCAGGCGAGGCTTTCGCCTGTCCAAGCCCTGTCTCTCGGCTCCTCCCCACCCAAAATGGGCCTGGGGGCCAGAAGTGTTTTTTGAAAAAATATAAATTTTAAAGCAGCCGGGTCGTTTGAATATTTCACCTAGGAATAATGGATAGCATAGTGGTCTGATTTTTAATATTTTTCGGAAAGGGTCCATGATTAAGAGCGACAGTATGGGGGCATCCATATGCGCGTATGATTGCAACTTCAGGTCTCACAACATGGGGCGACGATGGGCCGAGTTCCACTATGTATTGGTGAAAAACCTGAATTCTGCTGACACAGCTCGTTTATAAGGGGACGATGTATGGAGGCAGTGAACTAGTAGAGTTAATTAAAGGTGCTGCAGTTAAAAATATGGTTAGTTGGATCTTGGGATGGAGCTGGCGCTCCGCGCAGGAGCTTTCGCTATCCAAGCCCCTGTCTCTCGGCTACTCCCCAAACAGCACTCTAAGAACCTTTGTATAAGATCAAGTGTATAGTGTTCTTATAGTTTGGTTATGGCGGGTGAGGGGAATGTAAACGATGCGCAAGAAGCGGTGAAATAATATCGGTAAATGATAAAAGTTTGCCAGTATATTTTGTGGATTACACAGCAGGGGTGGCGACAAAGTTAACAAGTTTGATGTGGAAGCCATGAAAACAACCCAAAAATTCTGCCTGACACAGCTCGTTTGATAAGGGGACCGTATGGAGGCAGTGAACTAGTAGTAGATTAGGTGCTGCATTAAAACTATGTTAGTTGGATTGGGATGGAGCTGGCGCTCGCTGCCAGGCGAGCTTTCGCCATCCAAGCCCCTGTCTCTCGGCTATCCCCAAACAGCACTTCTAAGAACCTTTTGTTAAAGATCAAGTGTAATAGTGTCTTATAAGTTTGGGTTATGGCGGTGAGGGGAATGTAAACAGTATGCGCAAGAAGCGCTGAAAATAATATCGGTAAATGATAAAAGTTTGCCAGTTATATTTGTGGATTACACAGCAGGGGTGCGCGACAATTAGTAACAAGTTGATGTGGAACCATGAAAAAAACCCAAAATTCTGCCTGGACAAGCTCGTTTGATAAGGGGACCATGTAGGAGGCAGTGAACTAGTAGTAGATTAAAGGTGCTACAGTTAAAACTATGTAGTAGTGGATCTTGGGATGGAGATGGCGCTCCGTTGCCAGGCGAGCTTTCGCCAATCCAAGCCCTGTCTCTAGGCTACTCCCCAAACAAGCACTCTAGAACCTTTTGTATAAGATCAAGTGTAGTAGTGTTCCTTCATAAGTTTGGGTTATGGCGGGGTAGAGGGAATGTAAACAGATGCGCAAGAAGCACTGAAATAATATCGGTAAATGATAAAAGTTGCAGTATATTTTGTGGATTACACAGCAGGGTGGCGACAAAGTTAACAAGTATGATGTGGAAGCATGAAAACAACCCAAAATTCTGCCTGCCACAGTTCGTTTGATAAGGGGACCATGTATGGAGGCAGCTATATGGACGACTTTTGGAGACAGCTATGGCGAAGACGACGTGTGGAGGCTGCTATGTGTAATGTCGTAGTAGGTACCCGTATGATGCAGAAGGAACCGACACTGGATCACTGGACTGCAGACTCAGAGACAACTTTATTCCATGCTCTCCTTGCTCTCTGTAACAACTGCCCTAACTCAGACTGCTCCTCCTCCTCAGTACATCACTGTTTGGGCAGAACATGCAAAACACATTAACAGTAAACATATTAGCGAACACCATATAAAAACATCACATCCCTCCCCCCTTACAAAAATTTAGAAAAACATAAACATGGCACTTATATTGACCATAAATACAACAGTCCAATCCGCAAAAAATGTTTGAGTTCTTAGAAGAAACTTAGAAGAAGTGGTTAGAAGATTCACTGAAGAAGTAGTCTGCTGTAAGATGTTCTGGTTGCCGGCGGTTTCTCGTCTAGGATAGCGTTGAGCTATGCTACTGTCAGGGCTACTTGGAGAGTTTCTGAGCTAGATGTTAGTGGAGTTGTTAAAGCAGGAACCAATCTCAAATCGGTGATGGACTATGGACCACACTTTTATCTGGAATAAACTCCTCTTCGTCCAACTCTGGACTAGCTACTTCTGGATCATATCCTTCAAGCTTTTTGAAATGGGACACTTCCGTTGTAACCTGATGACCATGGTGTGCGCAGTGATATGGTACCTTGACTGAGTCACTTGAAAGGGTTCAGGATAATATGTGGAAGACAGTTTGTCACTAGATCTCAACTCTTAACTAGGACCCAGTCTCCACATTTATTACTACCTTTGTAGCGATCCTGCCTCTAAGCATATCTCTTCACCTTTCTTTGATAAGGAATCCTTGAGAGCCATTGGGGACTCAATGAGAGTTGAAGGGCCATTTGGGAGTTTGATGCGCAAAGTCTGTTTAAAAAGTGCAGTTGCTGGCGGGTGTGCCCGTAGAGGGGTGCGGTGGGGCTCTGTACTCTCTAAGGAATTTGTACAATTCTTGTTGCAGATCCCTGTGTTCCATGGTGGCAATCCTGAGAGTTTTGCTAATAGAGTGCATGAAACGTTCCATTTCGCCATTGGCCTGAGGCCAGTATGGAGGTGTTTTCTGTGTGTAAAACCAAGATAAGTGGCAAAAGATTGAAGTCTGCACTTGAAGGGTAGCTCCTTATAAGTTTTTACGTTTCGGTATGCCATATGCGAGAAAAGATCTTGTCCAATGTAGGATAACCGCCTTGCAGAGGTTGTGGACACAGGCTCAACAACTGGAAACTTGAAAAATCATCCATGACCACTAGAAGGTGAGAATGACAGGCAATGAACGAAATCAACGTAACTGTGGTCCATGGACTTTCAGGCAGAGTTGTCATTCGTAGTGGAGCTTGTGTATGGACCCTGTCGCTGCTTGACAAGGAATGCATGCTTTGATGAGGGACTCCCCCTTATTGTCAATTCCTGGAGACCATACTTTTTCTCTAAGTAGTTGCTTAGCTTTTACAACTTGTGAAACATTTGAATTGTTGACATGTTCACCAGCTTTACTAAACCTAGAGATACGCAACTCTGCAGCTGAGGAAGTGTGTCTGCGGTGCAGTCCACTACATAGAACGTGCTCTTATGGACTTCATAATTGCCAGTTCTGACTGAAATTTACCACACAGGGGTAAGGCAGTAGCGTGAACCATAAGGAAATATTTCAGATTGGCACTTTGCAAAGCAGGTTGTTCTTAAGACAATCATAGACAGCTGACTAATGACATAACAAGATGCCCGTATCACAAGCATTTCACAGGACTGCCATTATGAAGATGACCTGTTGGGATTAGTAACTGATGCACAGTGGAGAGCCCTCTTCTGTGACAGAGAATAGGTAAGTACTGCTGGATTCATCAGCAGGTAGCATGGCTGCATGTATGGACTCTCTGTGACACTGGCGTTTATAAGGGACAGGACCTTGTGGTTTAGATGAGGATCTGCAGACTTTAGCAAAGTGATTCTGTTTCCCACAGTTTGGCAGAACTGTCCCTTTGCTGGCAGGTTCTCTGGTGAGGATATGCACCACCACAGTTGTAGCAGGTTGTACCCTGTGTAGGAGGCATGTGTGGTTTCTGAGTGAGCTTTGCTACATAAGATGGTGGCTCTGGCTCTGTCCTGGTCTCTAGTAGTTAGCCTGATTCTCTGCAGCATCATTATATGTGCAGTCTCCAGCAGCTTGTAAGAGTCATAGTGGGATCTCTCAGTGCCTGCTTCTTAGTTTAGAAGAGATGCAGCCTGTATGATTTGCATTGAATTCATTGTCAATGTCTGCAAATTACAGTATGTAGCAAGAGTCTGAGCCTGACATGATATTCAGCAATGCTTTCTGATGGGGACTGTTTGCACTGTTAAACTTGAAAACCTCAAAAAGCTGGATTTGTATGTGGAGAGAAGTCTTGGCTTAATGCTGCTTTACATGGCTCATAGTCAAGTGTTTCCTGTGTGAGGCAGAGTTGTGTAAATATCTAGACCTCCTCTCCAGCATAGTGCAGCAGCATGGCTTTCTTTCTTGCATGTTAGTAATGTTCATAGCTTGCAAAAATATCTCAAAGCGTTTCAGCCACTTATTCCAGCATGCTCCTAAGTTTGCTGGGGACTGGTGCACATCAAAGGAAGGGAATGCAGGTAGATAGGCCATGGGGGATGTATATCACGTCTGGGTGGCTCTTCTGAGTTACTGAAATACCTTACTTGATAATAGTTTATCTCGTCGCCAGTTGTAATGTCGTAGTAGGTACCCGTATGATGCCGAAGGAACCGACACTGGATCACTGGACTGCAGACTCAGAGACAACTTTATTCATGCTTCTCCTTCTCCTGTCTGTAACAACTGCCCTACTCAGACTGCTCCTCCTCCTCAGTACATCACTGTTGCTGGGGCACAGAACTGCAAAACACAATACAGTAAACATATTAGCAGAACACATATAACAACATCACACTATGGAGACAATTTAATTGGATAGTGCCTGTATGTGGCACGTCCAAAAAAGTTTTCAAATAGAGAGCAGGAGGTAGGTGGTGGGGTCCTCAGAAAAATTAAATAGATTGAGTGCGTTGTGGCAGTCCAAAAAAGTTTCAAACCAGAGGAGCAGCTAGGTGGTCCTCCAGAAAAATTAAATAGATTGAGTGCCTGTAGTGGCACTCCCAAAATGTTTAAACAGAGGACCGGGTAGGTGGCCCTCCGAAAATTAAATACATAGAGTCTTAGCTAGAGCAGTTGGCCCTGGCAAAAAATAGCCAGTTCCTTTTGTAGTGCACAAGAGGAGGAGAAGGAGGACAATGAGAGGAGGAGTGCATACATTATTCAGGTTGGATTCTTTCACCTGGTGGAGAATGAAAATCCAGAGAATCCAGGCTTTATTCATCTTGATAGCGTCAGCCTGTCAGCGCTGGAGTCGACAGGCGTGTATGCTATCGGTGATGATGCCACCAGCTGCACTGAAAACCCGCCGGACAACATGCTAGCGGCAGGGCAGGCAAGAACTCCCAGGCGTACAAGCGCCAGTTCGTGCCACATGTCCAGCTTTGAAACCCAGTAGTTGTAGGGAGCTGTGTGATCATTTAGGACGATGGTATGGTCAGCAGTACGTACTCCCTCACCATCTTCTGTAAAGATCAGCCCTACTCTGCCGAGATGGGGACAGGTGACAGTGTCTTGCTGGGGTGACATAAAACTGGCAAAGGCCTTGTAAAGGTACCCTGCCAGTGCTGGGGAAAGCTGCCTGCTCGCCTACTCTCCCTCGCTACTTGGCCCGCAGAAGTAGCCCTCTGCCGCTAGCGCTGTCAGAAGGGAAATACTGTTTCAGTTGTGCACCAGGGCCTGCTGGTATTCATGCATTCTCACACTCCTTTCCTCTCCAGGGATGAGAGTGGAAAGATTTGCTTGTACCGGGGTCCAGGAGAGTGAATACCCAGTAATCGGTGCTGGAATAAATTCATTGAACGCGAGGGTCACGGGATAGGCAGCCTAGCATGAAATCTGCCATATGCGCCAGAGTCCCAACGCGCAAGAATTCACTCCCCTCGCTGGCCTGACTGTCCATTTTCTCCTCCTCCAACTCCTCCAATCCTCTTCTTCTGCCCATATAAGCTGAAGTGAAGGACTGAACAATGGCCCCCTCTTCTGTTCGCCAACATTCTCCTCCTCTTCCTCCTCATCCTCCTCCACCTCCTCCGATATGCGCTGAGAAACAGACCTAAGGGTGCTTGGCTATCAACAAGGGAATTTCTTCCCCCGTCTCTTGTGACGAGCGCAAAGCTTCCGACTTCATGCTGACCAGAGAGTTTTTCAACAGGCCAAGCAGAGGGAGGATGGTAAGGCTGATAATGGTGGCATCACCACTGACCATCTGTGTTGACCCTCAAGTTACTCAGCACCTGACAGATATCAGACATCCACGTCCACTCCTCATTGTAGACTTGAGGAAGCTGACTGACCTGACTACCGTTCTGGTGGAAGTTGACATCTGGCAGTCTACAATCGCTCTGCGCTGCTGGTAAACTTAGATAACATGGTTAATGTTGAATTCACCTCGTGGGCAAGTCGCACAAACAGTCGGTGAGCGGGCAGTTGAAGGCGGCGCTGCGCTGCCCTGAGAGTGGCAGCATCTGTGCTGGACTTCCTGAAATGCGCACAGATGCGGCGCACCTTCGTGAGCAAATCAGACAGATTGGGGTATGTCTTGAGAGAAACGCTGAACTTGAGATTCACCATGGGCCAGGCATGGCACATGTGTCAGTCTGCCGAGTTGCAGAGCCACCACCAGGTTACGGCGTTGTCACACACAACCATGCCTGGTTCAGGTTCAGCGGTGCCAGCCACAGATCAGTCTGCGCCGTGATGCCCTGTAATAGCTCTTGGGCGGTGGTGCCTTTTATCGCCTAGGCTCTGCAGTTTGAGCACCGCTGCGTCGCTTAGCGATGGCACTGCTGCTGTGCCTAGGCTACCGACTGATGGCGCCATGCCCACGGATGGTATTCGGAGGAGGAGGTGGAGGAGGGGTGGGGGGAGGAGGAGGCATAGTAGGCCTTGACACCTGGACGAGGTAGGCCCCGCATCCTCGCGTCGGCAGTATATGACCAGCCCAGGGTCAGACCCGGTCAAGCCTCCACCAAGTTAAACGATGTGCGTCAGCGATATATAGTGGCCCTGCCAGGCAGCACTCGTCCAGTGTCCGGGGTAGGTGGACCTGTCAGAAACGGCGTTGTCAGGGCATGGATCATGTTGTCTGACACGTGCTTGTGCAGGGCTGGACGGCACATCGGGAAAAGTAGTGGCGGCTGGAGACCGAATACCGAGGGGCGCCGCCGCCATGAGGTTTCGAAAGGCCTCGTCTCTCCAGCTATAGGCAGCATCTCCAGGCTAAGCAGTTTGGAGAGTGGACGTTGAGGGCTTGGGCGTGTGGATGGGTGCACTATACCTTCCTTTGGCTCTCAGCGTATGGGGTATGGAGAGCTGAACGCTGGTGGATGCTGTGGAGGATCGTGGAGGCGAAGAGGGGTGTGAACGGGCTTGGTGCCATTGAGTGGGGGGGTTTAGCACTTCATATGCCTGCGCATACTGGTGGTAGTTAAGCTAGTAGTGGTGGAACCCTGCGATCCTGGTTTGGCACAGGTTGCACACCACAAGTCGGTCGTATCGTGTTTCTTTAAAGAACCTCCACGACTTCTGAAAATCTAGCCTCGCCAGGGAGCTTGACTACGGAAACATTTGGCGCTGATGCACCAGCTCTGGCCCTGCCCTCTCCATCTGGCCCACCACGCCTCTCCAACCTGTTCTGCTATAGGACTCGCCTCCGTCTCAGAAGCACTGTTCACCGGCCTATCAACCCAGCTTGGGTGGTCACCTATCATCCTCCGATCCCTCAGTCTGCTCCCCCCTCGGACTTCGGCCTGACAACAACTTCACCATGTCTGACAACCGTGTCTCCTATCGTCCGACACCTCTTTACACACTTCTTCACTACGTCAATAATGTCATCATCACCCACAGATGCGACCGTGGAAAACTGGGCATCGGTAAATAGCTCAGAGCAACCGGACAAGTGGTTTGTGACTGTGGGAAGGGTCAGAAAAACAGTTCCTCAGAGTAGCCGGTTCAAATGCCAAATTTTGCTGGAAGTGGGCAGACTGGGGGAAGGAGGCTGAGGTGGAGGAGGCTGGAGGAGTGCTGATTTCGGTGACATGGGTGGACTGCGTGGAAGACTGACTGGTGGACAAATGGCTAGAAGCATTGTCCGCAATCCACGACATCACCTCTTCGCACTGTTCTGGCCTCAACAGTGCTCTACCACGAGTCCCAGTAACTTGAGACATGATGAACCTAGGGAGTGTAGCTCTGCTGCGTTCCCCTGCTCCCTCATCAGCAGGTGGTGTCTCACCCCACCCAGGACCACGGCCTCTGACCCCTGCAGTAGTTGGACGCCCACGCCCTCATCCTCTACCCCTAGCCCTCGGGTTAAACATTTTCCAAATTAAAGTGTAAACTTTAATTTTTTTTTTTTTTTTAAACAAAACGATGCTATCCTATTGCTATGGCTAGTTTCTAACCTACACTGACAGCACACAACTGGATTTTGTGCTGTGCCTGATGACTTTGAGTTATAAAAATAAATAAACGTAAAAAAAAATATATCAGCAGACTCTGCCTAATTCAAATCAAACCCCTAATAAATTGTCCCACTTTTGTGTTTGAGGTGGATATGTGTGTCACTAAGAGCTGACAACACAACGGTCGCAAGTCTCCCTGCAAATTACTCACAATATGGTACTAGCTGCACTACTAATGGCAGCAAGCCCAGCCACAAGCAAACCAAAAAAAAGGAAAATATAACGCTATTGTAGGCCTAAATAAGCCGTTGGGGTTCTCCTATGACTATTTTCTAGCCTACACTGAAAGCACACTGCTTTGCCAGATGACTTTGAGTTATAAAAAGAAATAAACGTAAAAAAAAATAAATCAGAAAATTGTGCCTAATTCAAATCAAACCCCTAATAAATTGTCCCACTTCGGTGTTTGAGGTGGATATGTGTGTCACTAAGAGCTAAACACAACGGTAGCAAGTCTCCCTGCAAATTACTCACAATATGGTACTAGCTGCACTACTAATGGCAGCAAGCCCAGCCACAGGCAAACCAAAAAAAAGTAAAATAAAACGTTATTGTAGCCCTAAGAAGGGCTGTTGGGTTCTTGTAGAATCACTCCTGCCTAACACTATTCTAATAGAACACCCTAACGCTTTCCCTGACCAGCAGCAGCTCTCTCCCTAGCGGCATCTAGACAGAGAATGATCCGAGCAGCGCAGGCAGGGGCTAGTCTATTCCAGGGTCACCTGATCTGGCCAGCCAACCACTGCTATTGACGTGTAAGGGTACCACGTCATGCTGGGTGGAGTGCAGAGTCTCCTGGCTTGTGATTGGCTCTGTTTCTGGCCGCCAAAAATCACAACAGCAGGAGATGCCATTTTCTCGAGCGGGCGAAGTATTCGTCCGAGCAACGAGCAGTTTCGAGTACGCTAATGCTCGAACGAGCATCAAGCTCGGACGAGTATGTTCGCTCATCTCTACACACAACCCTTTTGTGTCATGGCTGCACTATTCTTCATGTGACAGGGTGCAGTGGGCGCCAGATTCATGAAGAACGGGCGCCAGAAATCCTGAATCTGGTGCCCCCTGCACTCTACACAGGCAAACTGCACTATGATAGTTTATAAGTTAAATATTTTTTTCTTTATTAAATTTCCCAATATTTGACTACAAAAATAAGCTTTTTTGTTATGAAGTTTTTTCAATAAGTAGTAACTTTTAACAAAATATGTTATAAATATGTACAGCATTATTCCATCACCCTTTCCCATGCTCAGCTGCAGAGGGTGCAAGTACTTTTGCAAAAGTGAAAGTCTCCTGCAGCTCCTTTTATATTCTGCCTTCAGATGATAGGAGTGGGGCACACTTCAAACGCCCATATCTCCTAAACCCTTGCACCTAGAAATTCTGTTGTGATATTAAACAGGAGAATCTCCCCTTTAATAAGATATAAGGATTGTGTGGGAGATCGTCTGACCCTGGTGCTTTATTCATTTGGAGCGGTTTTATAGTTTTGGAGATTTCCATGCTTAGTAACTTTGGGAAGGCACAACTTGTCTAGAAATGCTGATATTGATTCTGGGATGGAAGTGGGTGTCAATTTATCCTTGAATAAGTTATAAAGGTTGAAATAATATTCCATAAAGGTGTTGGCTTTATCTCTGGGTGACATGATTTTGCACTTGTTTTAGGATGGAATAAATAGAGGACTCAAGATTTTTTGGCACATACCTTCATGTGGTGCACCAAAAGTACTCCGTCCTTCAGGCTACTAATAATGCACGCCCTCGCCATTTCCCTCTCCCACACTGGGAGTACGTATTGTTTATTGTTTTTTTAAATGGTTGATTTCCTTTAAGGGGTGAAGTGAGAAAGGGTGCAATGTTGTTTCTCCAGGAACTGAAGGTGTAGCTTATGTCAGGATTCGGGATGTGTGAATGCACTGGACCACCGCGGGAGGTGGTACTAGCCGACACCTGGGACCGAAGTCTAAGTGGCACCTGGTCTTCACCAGAGCCCGCCACAAAGCAGGTTAGACTTGCTGCGGCAGGATACCACCAGGTCGTTCCACAGGTGCGACTATCCCGCGGTGGCAGCCGAGGTCAAGGTACCTTAATGGAAGACAGTCTCGTGGTCGGGTCCATGCACAGGGTCAGGGCAGGCAGCAGAGATGCAAGGTAAGGTCCATTCTGGGGTCAGCAATGGGAGATCCAGGCAGATGGGAACAGGAACACAGGCACACGGTACACAGGAATACAGCAACATGGAGGAACACTGGTAACACGGCAACACAGACTCAGGAGCAGGAACACACAGGAACGCAGGAATACACAGGAATGCAGGAATACACAGGAATGCAGGAATACACAGGAACACAGGAATACACGCTAGGAAGCTTTCTCTCAGGCTGTGAGGCACAAAGATCTGGCAAGGGTCACAGGAACTTATTGGGCGCCAGGGAGGCCGCCGCTGGAGCCAGGGGAGGTAAGTTCTGCCCGGATCCGCGGGGAAAATATAAGTGGTGACTAAAATATAACTTTTAATGTATATGGTTAAAATGCATCTGTAAAACGCACGTGTGAATGCAAAAATGGTGAGAAAACACTCCTAGACATGTATCTGCCTAAAAATTAAACTTAAACCTATGGGTCCTATGCGACTATAGGGATTTCATATATACCAGATAACCATAGTAACACAAAATAAACACGTGACATGAAAAAAAATCTGGTCCCAGAAGAGTCAGGACTCACCAATAGGAAGGTTGCAGTAGAGCTGAAAAAGGAAGCACCATCTCCCAGTCTGTACGCCTCAATATGGATGTTCAAATGACTGTAGTAGTTGGCAACTCTATGAGCAGTCCATGGATGATGTAGAGGAGGAACCGTACAGGTGGGTGGAGGAACAAAGGGTACAGTGTAACTGTCAGAGAAAAAGGAGGGTAGATGTGGATACAGTACTATCCCTATTACTCCCTAGTCAGACAGTGGACTAGTATACCGGATCCGGGGGGACACGCAAGGGGCACGGGTGCTCCCGCGATCCGAGACAGGGATTGCGGGAGCACCCGTGACAGCATAGATCTCCTTTTCTTTTTCTCTTTTTAGTCTGCTGATAAGATTCCTCCTTGGTGTACATTTTGTGGGTGAGAAGGGACTGACTAGTCCATTGTCATTGAATGAGAAATATTTTGTCTAGCTTCAGTAAATGAGGAATTATTTTCATGGGCAATGGTAAAATACTGACCCACATTTATCAAAAATAGCGCAAACTGCACTATTGAAGCCGAGGTGTACTGCTGCGGCTTTATTGAATTGACGTTCAGGCATGGGAAGCACCAGAGATGGGTCAAATGCTCCTCATTGACCCATCTTTAGATAAATATGAATGTTTTTGGGGGGTTTCTTTTCAGCAGTAAATAAGTAGTGCTCACCACAGAGATACTGAAAAGACTATTTGCCGTATGCAGGTAATAAACACGATTCCCAAGTCAAAACAAACTACTTTGTTAAACATAGCGGTAAGAACCATGGCGGTAATACAGTGATAGTTATTGCAATTTAGTACTGAAAAGGGTAAAATAAACAATCACAGTGGATACATGATTTGGCAGAGAAGCCTCCACTGACCACCATTCTGTCTGCTTCGAAGAAGTCGATATTGAAGTAATAATCTCATACCTGGGTATCCAGAGATCTTAGTGGGAATGGATTATGGTATTTTGACCCTTTACCAATATTTTTGTGGGGAAGCCCCAACGATATGGTATTTCCTGTTCCCTCAACAGGGAAGTGATGGGCATGCTGTGTCCAATGGATTATTTGGATAAGGGACTCTGTGAGTTCGATCTATGCTACGCTAGGTTTGTCAATAAGGCTGTGGTCAACTGCTGAGCATAAGACCTGATCAGAGAGTGAGGAACTATCTCCAAAATATCTCTTCTGTCCTGATTTTTTGAGTCCACAAGTTTGGCCTGAATGGCCGTCACTGTATATTTGAGTGAGTTATGAGAGTCCGCTAGGTCATTTAAAAGCGTCATTTAAAATTGCAAAATTTGACATTTTGTTCTTCACGTAGGAGACTCTGTCCCCATGACATCTATAGAGGCTTGAAGGGGTTTGATCAGGGTAGAGATATATTTTTATAGTGAGGATCTTAGTGAGATCCCAGCATTGAGCATATTTTCTGAGACCATGCATTTGGCTGTGCCTTGATGTTGGTGAACATCTACATCTACATCATAAGATGTGGTAGAAGCTTAGCTAGGCTGCTGGTTAGAGATTTTGTGTCCCTTGATCTATTTGAGGCAGGGGATGATGAGTGGATGCATTCTGTAATCGTCCATCATGAGTATGGGTGAAGGAGGAGCTGGCTCTTTAGAAAGGCAGAAACCAATACTCAGTCTATCCGGTACCTCAAACGTTGATGGAGAGTCCTGGAGCACTTAGGTCTTAGCATTAGACCTGTTGAAGGTAAAGTAAGATGGTGTTTGCCGCAGATTGTGTCCTTACATTCAGAATAAGAACTGAAACTGAGAATTACACCCAGTACTCAGGACAAGAGACATAGTTCTGTCAGCACCAATACATAGAGAATGAGATCAGATACTGAGAAGGACATAGGGGCTCATTTACTAAGGGTCTGAACCCGCACTTTCGTCGGGTTTCCCGAATATTTCCATTTTGCGTCGAATTGCCCCGGGATTTTGGCGCACGCAATTGGATTGTGGCACATCGGCACCAGCTTTCACGCGACAGAAATTGGGGGTCTTGGCCGTCGGACAACTCGACGGATTCGGAAAAACTGTGGAATTTAAAAAATGATTTGTGTCGCAAGATCACACACCAGGAAGAAGAAGGTGAACTCCAGTGGACCTCGGCGCAGCAGCAACTCCTGCTGGATATCGGGCGCATGACCTTAGTGAATCCCGGCAGATCCGAATCCACGTCGGGCAACGCAGGTAAGTAAATGAGCCCCATAGAGTCTACAGAACAAATGTAGAAGCAGGCGATGAGTATTATACCACCACATTGAAGTACTTGGGAACTAGAAGCTACAGTACTGCCCCCTGCAGTACCACTAGGGCACTGCCTCAGGTGTGATAACTTCATGGATCAGAGTAACCCTGGGTGTGCCAAAGTCTTCTCCTCCAATGAGATGAACATTTAGAAAACTAGATGACTTCTGCACCCCCCTACAGTTACACCCCGGTAGACTAATACATGTTTGTGAATTCTGATAGCACCGCTCTATGAGGGTCATGTATAATAGACAGACACGGAGACAGCTGCACCATCTTTTGTACTGTCAGATATATGGATATGTTTTGGGAACAATCTTTAAAGAATGCAAATAATTTTCAAAAACTTATTTGAAGTCGGAGTGAATCAGTCGGAGACGTCTGATGAATTAAAAAAAAATCTCAAAGAGTAATTTATCATTCTGCGCAAGCAATGGTCTTTGTCTGCTCAGAAAATTCATATTACTATCTGTCAGGGGTTACAGACGTATCTTTTATGACTTATTTTATTTAATTAGGAAATTAATAATGTTTGCCTTTTATACTCTGTTTGAAAGAAAACTGTTAAGGGATTACTTGAGTGTGAAATTAAATGACACTTTTTTCATGCAGGCTCAAGGGACGTCTAAAGATCTCATTGGATTGAAACGCGTTTGTGAATGGCCTTTGCTATGGTACAAATTCTCTATTAAAAAAAAATATCATCCAATACAATTAGTCTCTAGAGTATAAAACCAAATGCTCTATTAATCACAAGATAATGAAATAATACAATATTTATAATCCAATGCCATTTTCCTCATATCCTGTTATAGATGGATGTATTTAGGTTTCATATACTTTATCATCTTTCCTCCTCTTCATAAAAATCTGTAAATGACCTCTAAATGAGCTCTTTTTGATCCCATGGCTAAAAACATTTTCACTAGAAAGGTCTAATAAAATTATGAAAACATGTCTATGTGATATCACAGCTAGTGCAATGCCTAAACTTTTGAAGCTTTTTTTATTTCATACCTAGAGGAGGTTATGCCATTAAAGGACATCTACCAAGCACACTGACATACTGGTGTGTGCCTTCTCTGGCAGGATATGCTCTTCCTTTAGCTTCTTATGTCCTGATTTTTACCGAAAAAGGCTTATTTCCATAATTTTTTGAAGCCTTTTTTTCTTAAAGACAAGGACCGAGAAGCTAAAAGAAGAGTAGATCCTGCCATAGGGGGCAGACACCAGTATGTCAGTGTGCTTGGTTTACAATCATTCATCCTGGTGGTAGATTTCCTTTAAACTTTGTAATATACTTCATTAAATGGAACCTGTCAACACATTTTTCACTGTTCCAGCTATTGACAGGTTCCCATTTAACTAATTTTAACTAATGGACACCTTTTTAGCTAAAAAGCAGTTCTTTCGATCCCAAAATAAAACACTTTTTAATCTAACTATTAGCGTGTCAGGTTAATTTCACACTACCCTTCAAACCTTCGGTCCTTATCTCCGTTAATATAAGGTAAAAAACTGAGGTTTAACATATCAGTTAAAAAGCCCATTGACATTAATGTAAATGTCAAAAGACATAAAAACCCCATAAAATGTGATAGTTGTCTACACTACCAGGTTTGGAGCCACCATCAGCAGTTTTATCAGACAGACGCTAAAATCAAATAGGTTGTGAGCAGGGTCTTAATCATTTCAATAGATACAATTGTGTTAACATAGTATTTAGAATGTATGGGAAAGAAATTGCAAAAATATTCACCTTCTGTGACTCTTACACATACACACCAATTCCCCAAATACAAGGCATAAAAAAACAACAATCCTGTGGAGGAACATCAGGCAACTCCAAGTCAGTCCAGTCAATTTTGTTGAAGATTGTGTTGACTTCAATTGAAATCTATGAACTATTTGCTAAATCTTTAAGTATCTTCTGAGATGTAACTTACCTTTCTATCTTTTCCCTTTACTGGATTGAAAATGCAAGAGTTTTAACTTTTTAAATTGTCTTGGAGAAAACGACTCATTTTTTCAAATGGAACAAAACAGTCACAAGTCCTATTTTGAACAGAATTTTGGATCCCTGTCACGGGTCGCAGGCGCAGCCGTGTGCCTCTTGGTGCTCCCAGAGCCTTCCAGTGGGAGAACTCACCTCTCCTGGCTCCAGCAGCAGTCTCCATGGCTCCCGCAGTCCGCTGCGTGCGTCCTCTGTCTCCATGGCACGCATGCGCTGGCTCGCCAGCACGCCTATAATTGTTGTTCCATGCCCTCTGCAATTATCCTGATTTCCGGTTGTGACCTTGATTCCGTTCCTGACTCCGATTCCGCGCGGCCTGTCATGACCTTCCGCTACGTCCCCAACTGTGATCCTGTGCTGCCTGTCTCAACCTCCTGCCTGTCCGCGACCACGAGTTTGCCTGACGATTTTGTACTACGCCTTGGCCGCCACCTCGGACAAAGTTGTGCCTGTGGAGCGACCTGGGGGTACAACGCCGCAAGTCAAACCTGCTTTGCAGTGGGCTCTGGTAAAAACCGGATACCACTTAGACTATGCTCACAGTAGTTGGTACAGAGGATCCATTTCCATTGATCCTGACAAGTCCAAGAATGATAAAACCCCTCCCACTGGCCAAAGTGTGAAACATATGGAAAGTGGTGATATCACTGAAGTATATTTATATGTTTTGGCTTTGTAAATACAGAAAGGCAAAAAATAAACATGTCCTTAATGGGTTAATATGGGTTGAAAAAAAAATTATGGTCACATTTTTGTCATGGGACCTAATGATTTTATAGTTTATTTTTTGTTTTTATTTGACAATTATCACATTTCCACATCATATGAGCTAAGTAACTAGATTGACCCCCAGCGATCAAAAGACTGAAAGGAGCCCTATTTTGCCCACCTGTGCAATTGGCTCATCTTGTAAGCAATGTCTGTGCTGCATAGCTTACAGGATAAACCTATAGGAGGGAATCTTAGGTAGTCTGAGACCAACCTCCTGAATTATAATTGGTTACTCACGTAAACTCTGCAATTCTTGTGTTCTGCGTTTTCTGTGATGACCTTCTGTTGGAAGAAGACTGGAAAATATGACAAAGCAGTCGCATTAAATGTTCCCCTAGAAATAACAGCAGTGTGAAGGAAACCATCCTACCTTACAATACCTCAACTTCTAGGGAACGGAACACCTTCCATTCATTTACTGTTTCCGTTCTGTTACATTCTTCTCTTCTTTTATATTAAACATTTATAAAGAAAATTCGGCAGAATTTTCAAGCGATTTGGACATAACTAAGCATGTTCCCGTATTCTGGTGGGGGTCAGACAGCTCTACTCTGGAGACTGTATTATAAATGCATTAAAAAAATGAGTTTGACGTTGTTGATCTCAAATCTCTTACAAATACTTCACACAAAACTAAAGGGAATTATCCTGTCATCTATGCTCATAACCTTCAGCTTACATGAGATGGTGGACTGGAACAAGGACATTGAGAGCATTAGAAAGTATAACAACCTTATACACAGTGACCCTCTGGTGAAGTTTTCACGATAAGTAGGGAAATAACAAATAGGATTTGTTCACACATAGTTTTTGGTAAGATTTTGTGCACTAAAATCCTTGTTTTTTTAAAAACCACAACCATTACGGTTCAGGATTCCATAAGGCTAAAAATATAATTAAAAAACTTGTCAAATCCACTTCAAAAACTATATGAATAACATTGTGTAATACTCACAGGATTTGACTTGATCAAAAACATCCCCTAAGATTGTCATGTTTTCAGCATTAAACAACAGTTTGGGGTTCTCTCAAACTGAGTTTCACACCTGATTTATAATCTCTTTTATCTTTGCAGTCTACATAATGCTTAACACCATAAGGACACAGCATAAAATGGCCTTCAGGACATTCAGGACTTTTTTATGACATTTTTTCCCCTGCACAAATTCCAAAAGACGTACCGTAACTTTTTTTTTTTTAAATCTGACATGGGCATATGAGGGCTTGTTTTTTGCGGGTAACATTTGTATTTTCCAATGGGTTCATTTTTATGGGGAAAAAAGCAACAACTCTTTCCTGCAACCGCACCATTTTTTGCCACTGGATTTCTAATTAAAACATTTAAGCAGTTCACCATACAGTATAATAAACATGATGGGGCACATTTACTTACCCGGTCCATTCGCGTTCCAGCGGCGGCTTCTCCAACGAGCGTTCGGGTCTTCTGGCGATTCATGAAGGTCCTGCACCCGATGTCCACCAGGTGTCGCTGCTGCGCCGAGGTCCGCCGAGTTGCATCGGAGTTCACTGATTTCTTCCTGGTGCATGTAAATGTGGTAGTTTTTCCGATTTCCGCCCCCCAATTTCCGTCGCGTGCATGCCAGCGCCAATGTGGCACAATCCGATCGTGTGCGTCAAAATCCCGGGGCAACTCAGGGAAAATCGGCGCAAATCAGAAATATTCGGGTAACACGTCAGGAAAACGCGAATCGGGCCCTTAGTAAATAACCCCCGATATACTTATTCCGTAGGTAAATACAATTAAGGAGATACTAAAAGATTTTCTTATATATTACTATATTAGGTAATAAAAACTTTTTAAGGAAACCAAATTTGCCTGTCACCCTATTCTGAGAGCTATAACTTTTTTATTCCTCAATCAAAAGAGGGTTATTAGGGTTATTTTAATTGTAGAAAAAGGTAACAGTTAGATTGGTGCTATTATATGGTACACCTAACTTTTTGATCACTTTCCATTACATATTTTTGGGAGGAAGCACTAAAATTGCAATTTTAATTGTACCCTGACAACACAGGTATAATAATGTAATAGATGCTTGGCCAAGGTTGCTACGGAAATGACAATACCAATTTTGTGTTTGTGGGGTTATTTTATGTTATATATAAGTATATATAGGGAAATGGGTGTTTTATGTTTTTTTTAATTATTTATTTATTTTACTTTACTTTTGTTTAACTTTTCTTTTTACTGCTCCACTAAGGGACTTACACTAAGGACACTTTGATACCTTCTTCTGTACTGCAATGTATTGTGTCTCTCAGTGATTTGCTGACATTTTACCTATGAGACCTAGCCTCGTAGGACTGGGCCTCATAGGCCACCGTATATATGGCAGATACGGAGGTCTTTGTCACACACTTTTGCACTCTGACAGTGCCAGCGCGAACCTGAAGACGATATAGATCATCCTTATGTGGTAATGGCTCACTAATTAGGACGATCTATATCATCCTGTGACGGAACCAGTTAAAGGGGTTTATCGGGGGGCGTGGCCTGGCTATGAAGGAGTAAGGAAGCAACCTTGCTTAGCTCCCGGGTTTAGCCAGGATTCCGCCGCAGAATCTATATCCATCCTGCCCGATTCTACCCCACATGGGTCCCAGAAAGAAGAGGGGACAGGGCCTGCCGCCCCAACCCCAACGAGGCCCGTACCGAAGGGAATCGACCGGTACCTGGTCCCTCAGGCCTCCCAGGACACGCGGCCTTCACCAGCGGACGCGAGGGACCTGATTGATTTGGCTCCCCCGGACAACCCACCTCAAGGGTCCTCTCCCACAACTCTTCCCTGCTCACCGGAACACGGACCGCAGCCAGCGGAGGGACTCGATTCCGGGCTCCCGGAGCAGCATGGTGAGCACGCCAAAATGGCAGATGTCGCGGCCTCCTCTCACCTTCAGGCGCGGGCCTACACTTCCGCCGGGTCCCTGACATACTGCGCGCACCGCACTGGTGTGGCTCCAACCTCTCCCGACTCTGCCCCGGCTCCAGAAGAAACAGCAGAGGCCACTGGCGCTCCGGTGCTGCAGGCCCTGAGCGGGAACGTCCCATCGCGGCCCCCTGAGAGGTCCCACACAACATCTCCCGGCCTTGTTGCCCTCCGGTCAGGGATGAACGGCACATGCCTCACTCCAGTCCGGAGCAGAAATCCAGCTGCTGCCTGATCTGTCTCGCTTAACACTTCAGAAACGCAGGGCCCTCAAGCCCCTCCTGAACATTCTACAGGGCAGGAATATACCATACTCTTGGGGCTTCCCGTTTCGCCTCCAGGTTAGGCGCGATGGCCTAACAACAGTGCTTCGTCATCCTGGAGACCTCCCTGCATTCCTTGCCGCTCTTAATTTGCCGGATGTTCTTATATCGGACTGGCCCTCTTTCCTCCCACCCAATCTTCCCTTCCAACCACCAAGACCGCAGAGGTTCCCTCGCAGGAGAGACAGGAGACGCTCTCCTGACAGAGGAGGAGACGATGTCCAGGGTCCCCCCCAGCTGAGATGAGGACTCTCTGCCTTTAATTGGACTTTGCATCCTCCCTCCAAGACAACTTGGGTCTCTACCCTCTTACTTAGGAATGGTGCTTCCGGTCCTCAAACGTATCCTTTATATCGGCCCATTGTTGGCTGCCTTGTTATATATTTACAATGTTGCATCGTTGCATTGGTTGCTTATATACGTGATTGCTCTGCCGGTGTTTTGTTTACAGTAAGGCATGGATAACTGTACATTGTTGTTCCTTTCTTTTGGCGGTCCCTGGCCCCCGGGGGCGCCCTGCATAGACAGCTCGTTTCCCAGTGGGCCCCACGACTAGCAGGTCTATTCGTGGTATAACCTGACCCCAATAGGCTCATTTCTGTCGCCTACGACAGAATTTGACCCTAGAACCTTAGCAGCACTTAAAGCTGCCTTATTATTGTTTTATTTGTTGTTCTTGAATCCCCTTCCCCATCGTTTGACTTTCCTTGAATCCTTCCTACTGTTGTCCCCCTACCCCATTGTTATCCTCCCCCAGTGTGCTAAGACCGAGCTCATTTCCTTGCGCTAGACACGATTATGGCACCGATCACCTGTTACTCCCTCAATGCTAGGGGGCTGAACATTCCTCAGAAACGCAGTCAGATATTATTCCGCATGCATAAACTGAGGGCCGACCTTCTATTCCTACAGGAAACCCACTTCCGCACCGACAACATCCCCAATCTCAGGGATAGATACTATACGACTTGGTTCCACAGCACTCACTCGGGGGCTAAGTCCAGAGGGGCATCTATTGCTATCCACAAGCACCTACAGCACAAAGTTATTGACTCCCAGACTGACCCCGAGGGTAGATATATCTTTGTAAAAATAAAGCTATGGGGTCAACTGCTGACGCTGGCTTCAGTATACCTCCCCAATAGAGATCAGATACGAGTCTGCCGCAAATTCCTGGCTAGGCTACGGGACTTCTCGGAGGGCATAGTGGTTATGGGGGGGGACTTTAATTTCCCGACTGTTGACTGCTCCGTGGCACGACCCTCCCTGGCCCCAGCCCAAATGCGGAAGCTACGTAAAGCCCTGTGGGAATCACAACTAATAGACGTTTGGAGAATCCTCCATCCGCATTCCAGAGACTATACTTATTACTCCCCGGCGCATCGGTCTCACAGCCGGCTGGATATGTTCTTTTTGAGTCATCATGCCCTTACATGGAGGCTCGCAGCATCAGTGGCTCCTTCCTTGTGGTCGGACCATGCCCCGATCTCTCTCGCTCTAGACATCCCAGGTCCCTATGCCTCGCCGTGGCGGTGGCGTCTTAATGACAATTTGCTCAGGGACTCTGTTTGCCTTGCGGACATTCGTAAGCAAATTGCCGAGTTCCTCACTGGAGGCGAGGACCTGGAGGCTGACTTTTCCGAATCAGAGGCCCTGACGGTTTTACTCCCCGTTTCTATAAGACATTGAAGACTGACTTAGTCCCATTCTTGACGCGTACGTTCAATTGCATCTCCTCCCAGGCTTCCCTTCCACCGCAATCATTACAGGCTTCTATTTCCGTGCTCCCCAAACCAGGTAAAGACGACTCCATTTGCGCCAGCTACCGCCCAATTTCCATTATTAATATGGATATAAATTAATGGCCAACCGTCTAGGGCCCTTACTCCCAGCCGTTATCCATAATGACCAGGTGGGCTTCATCCAGGGGAGGGAAGCACGTGATAATACTAATAAGACTCTGCTTCTTACTTCCAGGGCTAAGTCGACCAGACAGCAGATGTGCTTGCTTTCGGTGGACGCAGAGAAAGCTTTCGACCGTGTACACTGGGGTTTCCTCTGGACCTCGCTGAAACAGCTGGGCATTGGCCCTCGCTTCCTGGGCCTGGTACAGGCTTTATATTCGGCCCCCACGGCTCAGGTTCGAACTAACGGTATCCTGTCTGGTCCCTTCCATATTAAGAATGGCACCAGACAGGGCTGCCCCTTATCTCCTCTCCTGTATGTTATAACCATGGAACACCTGGCTGTTGCCCTCCGTCGGAACCCTAGTGTACATGGTCTTCAAATCGGAACCCACCATTATAAGATGGCCCTTTACGCTGATGATCTCCTTTTATTGTCTACAGCCTAAATTACTCCCAAATAGTTTTGGAAGAGTGTGACAAATTCGGCTCCCTTAGTAATTTTAAGTAAACCCTCAAAATTAGATCTTAATGTTTCCCTCCCTGGGGCGAGGCGCTCCACCTTGGCTCTCAATGTCCCCTTAAATGGAGAGCTCCCAAATATGCTACCTGGGTATTATAATCTCAGACGGACTCTTTCCTCTCTGTATGCTCTGAACTACCCAAACCTCTCTTGAGAGAACCCTCATCTGACCCTCAGCCAGTATCGTGGCGCACACCTTTCTGGTTCGGCCCGATTTAATGTTCTTAAAAATGGACACAATGCCCCGTTTTCTGTACTTATTCCAGACACTGCCGATCCGACCCCCAATTTTTTTTCTTCTCGAACTCTGTACGCTTTTCGAGGGGTTTATCTGGGGAGGCGGTTTCTAGTCGCATCTAGCTTTTCCGTGCTGTCCCGTACAAAGCTAGGGGGGGGTGGGACTCCCGATCCACGACTATATCATCAGCGGACCAATCGTCCGGGCTGTATACTGACTTACATACTAGAGACTAAACAGTGGGCCCGGCTGGAACGCGACTGGTATCCCCTACGCTACGTTACCTTCCGAGATCCCGTTATTCTAGGCCGCCGGACCTCGTTTCAACTACATAGTCTTCCCCATACTTCTTTCTACGTGGGACGGGACTGTAGAGCAGAATACCATTACTCAGGATGGGGGGCCCTTTGACTCCTCTAATTTACATATCCTGCATTCCCACCTGGCGTGGGTAGACAAGCGATCCTCTGTTGGGAAGGCTTCTTCTGACACCCGTCTGGCCAAGTTTGTTGGTCTGATGGGACCCATCCCCACTATGGTCCCTGGGCCCCCACCGCGATATTTCACTATCATGGCTAGAACATAGACAGCTAGCATCCTACATACCAGCTGACCCGATCGCACTGCTCGGGTCTGTCTCCCCCGGCTCTAGAAGCATTGTTCAGACTGTCCTCCCCCACCAGCCATGCTCTTCACCATATATGGCCTTTTTTGCTGGAGGACTGCCATCCCAGGTAGCCAAATATACATCGGAGCATGGGAGACGCTCTCTCTATAGAACTAACAGACGAGGAACTTAGATAAGGCCTTTCTATCTCTCACCACAACAATGCCATTCCCTGGTAGTGCTCGGAAAAGAACGTAAAATACTCTCCAGGTGGTACAGATTCCCTCTGAGCTTCATAGATTTTCCTCCCGAGGTTTCAGACGTGTTCTGGCGATGCGGTTGCGGAAGTGGGTACTTTGCTCCTATATGGGGGATGCTGTCCGATCCTCCACACGTTCTGAATAAAGTCTTTGATGTCTCCATCAGGTTTACTGGTAAAGAGTGCGTACTCCCTCTCCCTCAGTTACCTTATTAGCGATTAACCGGGTACTATCTCTACCATCACAGAAGGCCTCCTTCGTTCACTTTTTAACCCGCAGCTCGTACAAGTAATCCCAGCCATTGGAAGAGCCCCATCCTCCCACAATAGTTGATTGATTCCAGGAGACTTGGGTTATTCGTAGAATGGAGGAGTTGGTAGCTAATGATTCAGCAGATCCGGGCAAGGCGACACCTTGGATCCCATGGGATACATTTCGAGTTCATCAGGAACTTCACATCTTCTATCATAACAGGAGCACATGCCAACCCGTCCCCTATTCGCTGGAACCATTCTGTCTACAGGTCCTCCACCCCTTGGTACGTTATCCCCTCCTTTTACAGGCACTTTCCCTCCCCCTTCCTGCCCCCCCCTCTCCTTTCCGTTTCTTTTTTCCTCCATTATATTGTAGGTTTGTCAGTTTATATCCCCTTTTTCTTTATGCGGCCATGTTGTGCCATATTGTAATAGTCTATTCTGTCAAGACGCACCTTGAGGGCTTCTTATTCAATGTAATACAAAGTAGTTCCAACCCCTAATGTCAACCTACTTTTTACCGAATGTTCTCATTATTTGATCCTGCGTGATCTGCCTTTACATCATTTTCATTATATGTACTGTTATATATTTTGTTTGTCCATAAACTGTTGATTATACATTAACAAAACCCCTTGTTGGTGCACATTTTTCTGTCATCTGTCGGACCACAGTGGCAGACCACAACACTACAACTGCTGCACAAACCGTTCTTAAAGATGATTACCATTTATGTGATGCATTATGAAGCACACATACGCTGGAAATACTGTACTACACTGGTGCAGAATATATCTGCTTTTAAATCTCTGAGTTGAAGTGAGTTCTTGCTACGAAACAAAGCCTAACTTTAGATAAATATTGGACGCTTGTGGAAAGAGCTGATCCACATTACACACAAGCCAGACATGGATACTAATCACCTGACATTGATCACCCATACTAGCAGTGAGTGATGGGGCACCAATTGATTATTTGAGTATGTTATATGGGCCTGGCAGGGAGAAGAGTGACTGTTCATCATCCATTGGTGCAATGGCATAATTTTGTAAAATGAAACGCGCTGAGGCCCTGCACCAGAGCACAGAGGCTGGTCATATGAAAATGTTAAAATTTTTGTGTCAGCAAACATCTCAGCACATAGGAATAAAAATACGCATCTACATCAGTGGAGCTACGGCATTCCTCAAGGGTATGTTTGCTTCATAAGCATCAAATGCAACTGGGAAAAGGTGTATTCCTTTAATAACTTGTTGCAAGGACATTTTAATATTGCTTTTCAGTTGCAAAGCTAGACACGAAAATGTCGGAAACGTCTAACTATAATAATGTTGGGCTAATTGGTGTATGAGGGCTGTTTACGCATTCCCCTGGTTATCTCCTAATGCTGGAGAACCCTGCTTTTATATTTTTGGCGTTTCATTTTTTCACTCCCCTGCATTCAAAAACTATAACTTTTTTTTTATTTTTTTCCATGAAAAGAGTTGTTAAAGGGCGGTGTTTTTTGTTCGTGTGAAACAAACTGCACTTTGTCATAGATGGGGATTAAAATATTTCCATGCCAATGTCTGGGAAGACAGGAAAAATATTAGTGGTATTTACACTAAATAATTCAGCTCTGTGTACTTGGATTGGAAAAAATCCAAAACTTGCAGTGAAATTGTGTGAAAAAATACATAGTTGGCCATTTTCTTGTGGGCTGTAGGTTTTATAAAGGCTCATTACTGTGTACCCTACCCCCAAATTGACAATGTTCTATTATTTTTTAGGGATCGAATGATTCACGATGTGACGAATTCTAATGTAGGTGCTATTTTGTCTAAAACACGTTTAAAAAAATAAAAACTCCTTCTGTATGAAAAAAAACTCTTTGTGTTTGTCAGTCTTCTGATGCAATAACTTTTTCATATAGCTTGTTGTCCATTCGTGTGTGACAGTACTACTAGTTTTGCCGTGATGAGCTTTTATTTGTCTGTATATTGCTTCTATTTGAGTACTGTACAACGCTGAAACAATTTTATTTAATTTTTAGTACTTTGTAAAACCTGGATCAAAAGTGGTCATTTTAAAAACCTTTTTGGCAATATTTTTCTGTTACGGGGTTCACTAGCGCCAGCAATACTACTTTATAAACCACAGAGAAATCGTGATAGTCGCTTCACCCTAATTGATATGTGCTCGTATGCCTGAGACGTCCAAGACAGCACGACATGGTCTATGTAGCTTGGGTGCAACATTGCAAACGCAGACAAAGCTGCCACTCCCGCGGGGCCCGCGGCCCGATCTCACATCGGCCGCTTTCTGTGGAATGCTGCTCATTCGGTAACGAGTCGTCGCGTTGTTTATCAGCAGTAATTAACCCAAACACACGGCACCTACGGTTCCAACGTCGAGGCGTTCCATAGAACAACTTCGATCGATCGTGGGTCCGTTTGCACACGCAGACACAAGCTACGGTGTGGCACACTCAGCCTTAGGAGCAGCTCAACATTCAGGAGAAGAGGAGATGAAACCATTCTGTTTCAATGCCAGCTTGGAAGGTTGCAACCAGGAATATGAAAATTTTTCAACGTCTTTATTCTTGAATTAAAACCATGTTCCACGTATACATACAGTTACAAACGAGTCAAGACAGTCTACACGTCTTCAGATCACATTCGCTTATTCAGCTGAATCATGCAGTCTGAATAAGGATATGTGATATCTGACAATTTTTTTCGCTGTTGGTCACCTCTCAAGCTTGGGATTGAAAGATACCTGGTTTCTCTGCCTCTTTTCCTCGAATTTAACTTATGATAATTTGGAGGGCCCTTGTAAACATGTTTACGATGTTTTTACTGTTATTTTATTCTTGTATAAATCAGGTTTTCTCACGAAAAGGGGGTGATTGATTGAATATATTAGGGTTTCGTTAAATGTGATTGACAAATTTTTTTTTTTACTTTACAAACCTATTTTATCAGACGCCCCTAGAGTGAAGTCTACTAACCAGAGGTTGACGCATGTTGATTACTTTGTATACATGTGTATTCTATATCATGTACTTCCATTACTGCCAGTATGGCAGTATATCAGTGGGGATTTATTCATATCAATCTTTACAATGTTGCCCCTGGGCAATAGCATTCATGGGGCAACAATCGCTTGCCTGTGCCTCCAATGAGCATCATTGGGAAAAAAAAAGGACTATCTACTCCAAGTATAAGGCGGCTTGTGACTCAAAGTTAACACCATAAACTGCGATGATACTCAAGCACAAAACCTAACACTTCTGTAAGTTCATTCATGATGATAAGTCATACTTATAAGTTCATATTCATTATTACAAAAATACACAGCATTTCATACTGCATGACTTTATATAGTATGCTTTACGGTGGGTGCCTGGTGGTTGACACATTACTTTCTGGTGGTTCTTGTGATGGGTACACGATATCTCACTGAAGTGTCGCTGTGTGGCCCATACTTACGGGGGGGCTGTGCGGGGACAATCTACGGGGAATCTGTGTGAGGAGCCATTTGTTGTGTTGCACGGGCTGAGTGTGGGCACATTACGGGTGACGTTTTGTGGGGACATAGCTACTGTGGGTATTGTGTGTATTGACACTTTACTTGAGGATGTGCTGTGTGGTGGGTTACAAACTAGGTGGGGACGTTGTGTGCTGGGTACAGTTGACTGGGTGGCTGATCTGTGGGTCACTTTTGTGGGTGGGTAAGTCCAAACTCTTGGGTGGTGCCACATGCCTTTGGGAACGTTATTCACAAGTGATTACTAGGCACAGGCCTCGTCTCAGTTTCGATCTCGTAATTTTTCTCAGTTAAAACAAGCTGATCGTACCGATGACACCTGCGTTTCTACATTCTTCGACCTTATCACTATCTTGTGCTACATCCATCAGGACTACCACCCGATACCGGTTTACATCTTGTGTTGCCAACTAGGAACCTTAGCTCTCTGGTCTATTGTCTTCGACTGATCATGCTCATTGCTATATTATTCAATAGGTGACTATTCTTCCTGCATTCTATTTGGAAACGCACAACATGTTTGATACGTTGGACCCACCAGCTCCTGTTTGAGATTATTTATCCAGGCTCCAACACCCTCCCTAAATTGTAAGGTGAGTTGCCAAAATATAGGATCTTTTTCCCAGCACTGGGATAAGCAGTCATGAAAAACACAGACACCAATGTCATAGCTATACTCATATCTACATTTTATCTCCAGGGGCCCGTAGCCGTGTTCAATATGAAACAAGAAATACTTTGTCACGATGGTGGTGAAAGGTGAATAAAATATCTGAAATGCTCATATTGTGCTAGGATAACTTACTGAAGGAACTCCCAGAAACCCCCATAAGTGCTGCCTTCCCAAATGACTCTGTTTCGTTTCTTCACAACGCTATTCTCCAGGAAGCACAGGGTCAAATGTACTATGAAGGGGGCCCCTAATAGAGTGCTAAAAACATGGAACGCTTCAGACATGAAGAAGAGAAGAAACAGCCCCATACGTGAACAACACTACCGTAAGCAGATTAACAAGATTTCAGCGCTTAGAAGCATGAGATGGCGGCAGTGATACAAGATGGCGTCTGGGTGCTATAGATGTGGTGCTCTGGCAAAGAATTATGTTATGTCTCCCTCACATAGTGGTAAAAAAAATGTTGCGGGTAAGGGTGATGGGAGTGCAGAACAATGTTAGGACTAGGTATCCTAACTCACCCTAACTATTGTCTGTCTACTGTTGTGGGTTTATCAGCACTTGGGCTGCTATCTGGTGGACCTATGACACCACCGCATGGGAAAGAACATGGCGGTACAGTGAATACATACAGTACACATATTGTGATAAACGGTGTAATGTGTCCCTAGTGTTTTTTTATGTTTTTTTGTGTTCCCAAATTATACGCCATACTTACACAGTTGTATCCACTCATGGCGTGAAATGGCCAAAAGTTTTTTTTTTTGAGATAGACACAAATATTATCTCTCACCATGATCTGTTGGCCCTGCTTGTGTGGTTTGTGGAGTGTTTGCGTATGGATCACGACAGAAATGACAAGTGCAGGCAGATGTAATGAGAAGCAAAGCTTTGTGATTGTCCGTTACGGGATGCGTTAAGCAGCAAGGTCATATGGGTGATGTGGTACCCCTTCTTCAGCGAGCCCGCCGAGGCAAGGCTCTGGCATGCGCTACTCAACAACGGACTGGCAATCAACCCTGACTGACGCAGTCCAGGTGAGCTGTGGTCCATCAATGCTTGCATTTCTGTCACACCTGATGGGTTTTGATTTATGTAGTTGTTCCACCCATGACGCTTGATGATTGACCACAAGAAGTTCTCAATGGGGATTAAAGTCTGGGTTGAGTTCTTCCAGGCCGATGGCCCACAAATCTACACCAGGGTTTTGGGGTCCCTGAGCCTTTAGATATAGCACCTGTTCTTTATGGCCAGGTCCACTCATGGGTGGAAAAGGCATTGTTTCGTCACCAAAACTGCTCTTGGACAGTTGGGATCGAAGTGTCTGCTTGAGGGCAATTTGGTGCCTGATTCAATATTCATACGGATGTGTTGTTTTTAGCACGACTGTGAGAGGCCATCACTTGCTGAGAAGCAACTTCCTCACATAAATGGTTGCAGGATGACGTTTTAACAAAAGTTATTGGCATGAGACAGACTGGTGATATTTGCTACACATTGTTGACTCTTCATCTCCCGCACAAGCAGTTTTCGCCGATTTTGCCAAACAATCGAAAGGGGAATTCAAATCAGGAAATGAACGATTAACCCCCAGTCCTGCAGCCCAATCCACTCCCTGTATAACACTTTTAGCTAATATTTCAGCACCTGTCCCTGATGTTTATTTTTCATGGGAGAAGTGGCTTCTTTGCTGCACTCCTTGCACCAGGCCTTTAGCTCCCAGACTCTTCTGCCGTTTCACATTGCGTGGAATAGTTCTTCACAACCCTGCCTCCTGCATATCCTGAGCAAGCTCTGCACTGCTTGGTAGCGTGCCCGATCCTGTGAGTCTAAATACTTTAACGAAGAATAGGTCCTGGTTGCTTGGCTGGTCCCTTCGTGTTGGCACCCGTCGGAGCCCTGTTTGGGCAACCAACAGAACCTTTCTCGTCTCACTGAATTCCCTTGACTGAATGCGATAGAGTTGTTGACCTGTAGGTCGAACAATGTCTTTCCTAGCTTGATACTCTTCCCTGTTATAGGTACACAGTTTTTGTGTTCACTGATCGCAATGATGACTAGCTGGTATCAATTGTTTTCCTTTACGAGATACCAGATGTGTGAAACGACGAGAAACCAATATGCCACACCCATCCGCTCTTACTTAAAAGTATCCAGAGGGTTGTGATTCTTACTTATCACATGACAGAGTTGGATCACTACGCGCCCTGTCCTCATCAACACCCACACCTGTGTTTACTGCAAAGCGGATATCACTGAAACGCATGTTGCATGCCCTTTTAAAGGGCAAGGGCCTCTAATGAAGTTGCATATGTGTTAATTGTGCGGAAAAATTCATTTATCTAGTGCAAATTTGGACTCTGGCAATTTAATTGCGGTTAAGCATGATCACTCTGTTATAACATTCTTTGAGAATATGCAAATGCCATTATAAACACGATTGCAGTAGACTTTAGTACGAAAAGTCATTCTCAAACTTTTTGGCCATGCCTATCGTACTTTAAGGCCATGCACACAATATATACATCCATTGCAAATATCATAAATTTGGGGGCACAACAAAAAAAAACATGAGCACCAAAATAATGAATGCTTCCCATATCTTACGCTGATTCCATAGGCACATACAACAGGAGTAATCCCCTACTTATAAGTGAAACTCGACTTACATACACCTAACGACGCTAGTTAAAAACGGACCTCTGGATATTGTATTATTGACTTAAGTCTGCGTACTTGCTATTAACAGATTTGTGGTACATGTTAGTGTTAAGTGCATGTGCTAAATAGATGTCTTAAATATCACTGGTATTCGATGAACTTTTAGTACATAATTATCCATACCAACGCAATTTTTCAACGTCCAACTTTGTTCCACATATGCACCAAAAAAGTTCTGGATGGATTACACTGTAAAAATAAACAGTTCCACGACTTACATACAAATTTGCATCTTAAGAACAAACCTGACAACCCTATCTTGAATCTAAGCTACCGGGGACTCTAGCCTGTATTTATAATATCAACAGGTGATAACCTTCACTCAAGATTAGTTATCGCCTTAAATTGTTCACTTTTTGCCATTGTGGTTAGGGAACAAGATAACAAGCCTTTGGCCTGACACTTGCTTGTGATAGAGACTTGTTGTGTCATGGCACAGACAGCCACTAAGACACACATGTATTGAAGGCATTTGGACTGTGGTTTATGAACACCCTTTTGTGAACAAATCGTAACACCAAATGTGGATTAGCTAAAGAAATGGCAAAATGCCTGATTGGGGAAAGCGGATTGTGATGCTACACACACATACTGGTAAATATTTTCAGGGCTGTAACGCTTTGCCGACAAAGATATAGAACATAAAAGTCCATGATCCCTCTAAGATAAAAGACCGAGTTACTCATTCATAGTTCATCTGGCTAGGTAAACCGTGCATTGGCAGCACACTAAATTACGACTTAATATGGGAAATAACTTTTGCGAGACCATGTAGGCTTTGTGACTAATGTTTTTGATATTATGGCTTGCCTTTGCATAGGTATGTATTGCAATTAGACTTGCCGGCTCGATGTCCAAGGAACTTGTCCCCCTCCCTTCAGTCGGCACCGCTACCTTAAAGACAACACTAGTAGTCAACAAGACATTGGTAACATCTAGTTCTGTACCTTACAGGTGTGCTTAGGCCTCCATCAGAAGAGGACTGCTGTATCGAATTTACGATTCTCTCAACCATGGTTTATCTGACTGGCTGATTTCTTCACTGTCAAAGTAAGTCTTCACGACATAAGGCACGAACCACACAACCTCACCAGTCAAAACACTAATACCCCAAATCGTTATTACACTATATGGATTGTGATCTCCTTAATGTATACACTATATACACTATTCCTGCACATAAAAATCACATCTTTTATTAATCCCACTAAACTAACCTCGACTAAATTAACTATCATTCCTCCCATATCTCTCCCTGCACCTGACTCATCGCTGGAATAAACACACCCTCAATAATTTATATACCACTGCCCATATTTTATTTATTCCAATTGACATGACCCCCATATACATACTTCCAAACTTAAATTTATACATGAATCTATATAAGCAACGCGGTTGACATTTAAATTCACAGCTCCTAATATACCCCACGCGTCCCCCATGACAGTATGCGGGTCCACTCCACCATACCAGTATGTACCCATCTACACACAGCCACCTGCAACTAAGAGCCATAACAGCATCCCCACCCAGTACACACCTTCCAGCTTGACCCAGCCTCCACTATAATAGCACCACGCCTCCCCCTATGGTCACAACACCTCTATTATAATCAGCTTTTCCTCCGTTAATGTATATACACACAAGACTCACCCCACAATATATAGCGATCAGCCTCTCCCACCCATATTAGAACACTGCCTGCCCGCTTAGCCCTTATTACATACATAACTTACATAACCCCCATGTATATGCAAAGCCATCCCCTAGTATATACACTAATACTACAGCCGTCATCCCCTGTAATACAACACTCCCCTTCTATGTAGTCACCTTTTAAATCACCCGACTCATACCCTCACCTGTAATATATCACCAACACCCCCTTCCCAAGGTATACGCACCTCACCCCAGTATATCACGCATGCTCCCCTCTGATAAGTGCAATGCCGTCCTTCTGTAGATACCACAACCCACTCCCCACGTATACACAGCATCAACCCCTGTTATAACACACAGTAAGGCCTCTCCCCCCTACATTATCACGCCTACCCCACACCAATGCCAATACACTGACATCCAGCCTCCCCTAGAATAAAATAATATTAATCAGCTCACTTACCTATATATAGATTCACATTAATCACCCATGCAGCCTCAGTTGTGCTCCTCTTCGTCGCCACTGAATGTTCTGTTCAGGGATGCAGGTTGACGATCAAATCACGACGCTCCGCTGAGTCAACTCTGCGTCCGTACAACTAACAGTCGCCTGTCGTCCAGCACTGTATATTAATCTTTGTTACCATGTTCTTAAAGACAACAAAACCTAATTATATTTCAATGAGTGGGGTGCAATTTTGGGTCGGCAATGGGCGCTTAGTCGACCCACCATCTCCATTCACAACGGCCGAAATGACTGCCCCTCCCAATCATGCTTGGCTTATCTCGCATCTGAGGTGAGCATTCCATCATTTACACCTCAAAAAATGGTCAGATGTGGGCCTGTAGGAGCTAATGGTGTTTTTTTGCTTTCCTGAATAACTACACTATAACATTTGTTCCCCATGTCATTCAACTTTTAGCAGACTATGTGTACATTGCATTATCAGCACTGGTGTATTTACACAGTATATGTTGCTGAAGTGGTGTTGCCCTGTAACTGTATAACTCGATTTGATCACAGATGGTGCCTGATGCTATATAGGTTGTTGGGCCTTAATTTAGAAAAAATACTAGTTAAAAGGAAAGCAATGCAGCTACAATCCGCAATGAAATGGGAATTACTCACAAACACAGGAGCAACCATGACTGCGTGTGGATAATCTTCTTATCAACTTGTTAGTCCTGCGGCGCTTCTCTTCCTTGCAAATACCCATTTTATCACATTATGGCCATAAGTTCTATAGGGGCTAGCTATATGCTAACCCCTTTGTGATTACTGGCTTTACAGATCTTGTAATAACTTGCATCACCCCGTGCTCCTCCCCCTGGCTTCCTCAGCTCTTTGCAGTGAGCAGCTTACTCAAGTTATCCTCACTGCGTGAGGGAGCCAGGATTCAGGTGAGCACGTGTAACTGTCTCTGTAAAGCCGATCACAAAGTGGCTAGCGTAGCCCTTCCAGGCCTTTTTAGCATAATTGTAAAATTGATTTTAGAATGAAGGAGGCATGGACTAATATTTTATACGAAGATATCCCACAGGCACAGTGACCTGGAGCTATGATAAGGCCCCATGCACAACGATCCGTCGGGGGGGAATGTTATGTAGGCCGTAAGCTTGCGCCAACTACTCCCCCATAGACGGCAATGGCCGCATGACGCACGTGGGAGTGCACGGTATCGACATGTGCCTGTTACTTATGGGGAAAAGATCTTCCCCTGTGTTATTGCTTACTGTCTGTGCGCCGTGAATACCTCATGGAGAGGGGGGCGTGGTGGACACCCTCTCCTCATGCCATTTGCCTTGGGTGTGTGGTCTTCCCCATTCGTGTCAAACGGACCGTTAAGTACACATTTTGCATTAGCTGCTAGACCTAATGTCCCTGTGGTTTTTATCAATGATGGGACTATTTGAATGTAGCATTCCTTTCAAGTAAAATTAAAATTTGAGTCACAAAAGCATACAAAATAATCTTTAGCATTGGCTTTGTGTTCAGTGGGACATCACAGAATGCCTGCTGTACACAAATGCTCAAAATTTAAGGGAAGTGAAAGACCATTTGTAAAAGTGCCATCATTTGTAAACGAAGTCACAGAAATAAATGCTCTATTGGGGCTCATTAGTCCCAGAAACCTACTGGCTTTCCTCTCACTTACCTTAAAACCTCTGTACCACAAAGACGTACAGTAAATGGGATGAGCCTTCTTCCATGCAGTTATGTGGTGGCCATGCATTATAACGCGGTCAGTAGGAGTCAATTGGCCATTAACAGCCAGGTGCTTACTTAGTGAGGCTCCCAGGGCGTCATGTTCGAGATCCATATTATAACTTGGAAATCCTTCAACATACAAACTGAGTACAGTACTACACAGTACTGACAACATCAGACCCCACTTAGGGCAGAGGCAATCAACTAGATTGATTGGGCCCCATAGAAAACTTTTGTGGGGGCCTACGCCGTAGTGCATTGATGATGTGTTGCTCAATATACTTCGCACCTGGGAAACATTACCCTACCTTTTAAAGGAGCAGAAACATTATGCACAACATGTGGATTTGGCTGCTTATGCGTCGGGGTGCTCCCTATTAGAACCATATTTTGAAAGAGTTACTTCAGTGACGGGGTAGCATCCACATATACGTTTCACAAGCAGATTCGGGGATGGGGTACCATACATTCATTCTGCTAACTTATAACTTTTTTTTCCCACAGAAAGCAGTGTGTTAGTCCTTCTACACTTCCACCCTTGTTTCCCTTTGGATGATATTGAGCAACAGATGTCAAAATAAGGCCTTTACTGCCTTTGTACTCTACGGTACACTTTCCAGTCAATATCGCCATGGAGCTTTTCCTCCCGGGTCAATATGATGAATATGTTAAAAAAAAAAAAACAAGAAATGAAGAACGCGTCACATGGAATACACACATGATCCACATACCTTGGAGCAGAGTAGCAACAGGGGGCTTCTGTGTGTCCTACTCTGTGTCTGTGTGCGTCTCTCTGTCTGAATCCTCACGGCAGAATTACACAGAAGGAGGCTCTCACACTTCAGCCCATCCTAGACACGAGTTTGCAACAGAAAGTTTGGGTGTGGCCGTCAGTGTGTGGAGATACCATCAGCTCCGATGGGAAAGGTCCTTTATTTGACAAGCAGCAGGTATAACATGTCTAGTTTGCATGCCGAGCCCTGCATGCACCAGGAATTTATACTTACGTCTGTATCTGCGTATACGGCCAGTGTCTCACCCCTACTTTTTACCTTGATGCGATATTTGGCGGCGCAGGCCCGCCTCTCTGTGCAGGCCCCCATAGCAGGCCGATCATGCGTAAAAGTCCGTTGCTGTGTCCTGCTGACAACACTCACTGCTGTCTCAGTAGACACTCCTGACTGAGCAATACTAACTGAGCACATTACTGGGGTGGTTCCCTTCCTTATAATTCGCTCTGACACGCACAGTATTAGGTAAACTTTATACATATACAGGTTCTACTAACCTCCCAACCTAGCAGGGGCTTGGACCGTACAGTGGACAACCAATTTACATAACATACAATGATAATACATATGCCAGGAAGGTTATCAAATTTGCAAACAGTGCAATTCAATACCAAAATGACTTAGTGTACTTTAACCCTTTCCACTCATGTGGAGTGGCCCAAAGGTGTAACTTTTGGAGATACACTGGTTTCCCTTTTTATATTTGTATAATGCGCTTGATTGCTCCTTATATTTTGTGTAAATTCACTGGTCATCCTTTTAGATTTTGTAGAATGTGTTGATCTCCTCCTTTTATTTTGTGTAATATAATTTATCCCTCCCTCCTTATGTTGTGAATGTGCTTGTTTCCCCAAGCTCTCCTCCTCCCATTTCTGTAAATATGTGCTGCGTAGTCACCACCTTATATATATTTGTGTAATACGCTATCGCCTCCTTATAATCGTGGTAGCAGTGCTGGTCGGCCGCCTTATATTTGAGGTATGCCTGCCTGGTCCCCACCTTATATTTCTGTAAATGTGCTGTCACCCGTTCTATTTGTGTTCGAGGGTTGGCCGCCTTTTTCTATTTGTGTCATGCTCCATCAATATTTGTGTGTTTACTTAGCTCATATACATTTGAGTGTTGCAGTGATTACACTATAGGACTACAATGGATAATGATTACACTAATTGGAGAACTTGACACTGGTATAGGGATTACAATAGACTACAACCTGTAAACCTACCACTGACGTGGTAGCGATACACTAAATAAAAGGGCTGGCATATGAATCATTTTATAATAGACTATACACACTTGTGGCACATGGGCTTCGTATTGTGTAATACAAGTGAAATGGCCAAACCGCAATCTGGGGCTGGAGACAGGGGGCGGACTGGGAATTTAAAATGGCCCTGGAAAAAGGCCCCTATAAAAGTGGCCCCCATTTTATGGGCGGGGTCAAACAAGTGGGTGTGGTCAGATATTGTGTGGAGTTATTACAGACAAATTGTTGCAGGATGTCCTTATGTCAAAACAAGAACATCTTTACTATAAGTGAAATCTAATGCTCAAAAGATGTTCCCTGTTGTCAGTAAATGGATGCATACACATGACCCGATAAACCTGAACCTGCCTCCTATGTACAAGAATAACTTCCATAATACTGCCCCCTATGTCAAGGATATAACTACTGTAATACTGCCCCTATGTACAGTAATATAACTAATTATCATAGCTGCTCCCCTATGTACAAAAGATAATTATAATACTGAGCCGCCCTAGTTTACCAGAATATACCCTACCTATAATACTACATTATACAACATAAGTTGAACATGAAAAAAATCTTATTTATCATATACGCTACAGAAAACACATGAGATCCCACCTATTACATCCTTGACATCAGTGACGTATCCCGGATTGGACTCGTTCATCATCTTCCTCCATAGTTCCACCATCACCTTGTCTCTTCCCTGCCAGGTACACAGCATTCCTGGCACAGTTTACCACACAGACTCTTATGTTCTGCACTTTCCATTGATCCCTTCTTCTTTACCACCACCAAAACACTGTGCCCCAAATACTGTAATAGATAGGCCCGCCTAAATATTAGTACCATACCCCCCTATTAACCCCCTAATGTCACATACTTTCAGTGCCGTGTTCCTTGTATTCTGTCTGTTATTTCTCTTGCCCCTCCTTCAAACCGCCCCCCCCGGGGCGCCCACCCATTATTGATAGAGCCCCTACTATACCAAGGCGTAAATATAATGCCCCCCGCCTCCCCCCATCCTTCCCCTACATAAAATTAATGTCCTATCCTACCCATTCATAAAATAATGGTCCCAAGCCTACCGCCGACATAAATTAATATTTGCCCCACAGCCTGCCCCCAGACATAGAATTTATGCCCCCAGCCTGGCCCCAGAAATAGAAATTTATGATGCCCCCTGCCTGCCCCAGACAGAGAATAATGCCCCCTGCCTGCCCAGACTAGAATAATTCCCCAATCCACCCAGACATAAATTAATGCCCCCTGCCCTGACATATAATTAATGCCCCCCCTGCCAGCCCAGATATAGAATAATCCCCCCACCCAGACATCTAATTTATGGCCCCCTGCTAGCCCCAGTTATAGAACTAATGCCCCCCCCGTCCCAGACTATATTAATGCCCCCTGGCCAGCCCCAATATAGAATAATGTAATGCCCCCCACCTAAGTACATATAATCAATAACCCCCTGCGCGCCCAGATTAGAATAAATTCCATGCCCATGCCTAATGCCCCCCCCCCCCACCCCCATATAGAATAATACCCCCCCCCCAGACATATAATTATGCTCCCTGCCAGCCGCCCCAGAAATAAGAATAACCCCCCTCTCCCGCCCCAGACATATATTAAGGCCCCAATGCCCCTTCCACCCCGGGTAATAGATATCCCCCACCCCGACATATAATTACTTGCCCGCCTGCTAGCCCCCCCAGGTATACAAATAATGGCCCCCTGCCAGCCCCAGATGATAGAACATGCCCCGCCATTAATTAGAGTCCCCCCCGTCCCCAGACACCACCCCAGACTAATAATGCCCCCTGCAGCCCCATATATCGAACAATTCCAACAATTCCCTACGCCTCCCCCCCCACACCATACATATAGCGTAATGCTTTCCGTGCCAGCCCCACCGAAATATAATAATCCCCCCCCCCGCGCCCAGACATATAATTAATGCCCCCTGCCAGCCCCAGAAATAGAATAATCCCCCCAGCCCGACATATAATTAATGCCCCCTGCTAGCCCCAGATATACAATAATGCCCCCTGCCAGCCCCAGATATATAGAACAATGCCCGCCATAATTTATAAATGCCCCCCCCTAATGCCACCCCGCCCCATACTAATTAATGCCCCCTGCCAGGCCCCATATATAGAACAATTCCCCACTTTCCCCCCCCCACTCCAACATATAATTATGCCCCTGCCAGTCCCAGATTAGAATAATACCCCCCCTGCCCCAGACATATAATTAATGCCCCCTGCCAGCCGCAGATATAGAATAATCCCACCCCCCGCCCCAGGCATATAATTAATGCCCCTGCTAGCCCCAGATATACAATAATGCCCCCTGCCATGCCCCAATAGATAGAACAATGCCCCCGCCCCAGAGCAATTATTATGCCCCCAGCTATAATTTAAAAAAAAAAAAAAACATAATACTCACCCTCTTTGGCGGCAGGTTTTTCCTTCCCCGTCTTCTCTTGTCTTTGGGTAGCTTGGTGAGAGGAGTCGGTATAGTGACGTCACGGCTAGTGACCGTCACTTCTCCGCGCCTCGTACACCACGCTCGGAGCTACATGGACGGTAGACCTGACAGCTGGTATGTCAGCTCCTCCCACGCTACACAGGGTGTCGCACATGACGTCGTTGCGTGTCCTGTTAGGCTGATGTCAATGCACAGACGCAAGAAGCAATCGGCGCTGCGCCTGTGTACTGATTAAGTAGTACCTGCCATTGTAGTACGATGCATGTAACTATAGTTATGTTAAATTTGTAGGGAGGGAGTGTTGACCGGCCCCGGACTCACTCCGGACCGCGCCCAGGACCAGTCCCAGGACCAACCGGCCCCCCCGGGAAAAGTCCCGGTGGGTACCATGGCCAGTCCGCCCCTGGGGCTTATAGTGTCACTATGCAACTTCCCTTGAAAACGCATGCAATCGTAACCAGCAACCCAGTGTTTTGTGCATTAAAAACAATGAAAAACACTGTGGGGCAGATTTACTTACCCGGTCCCGTTCGCGATCCAGCGGCCGTTCTCTGCACTGGATTCGGGTCCGGTCGGAGATTCATCAGAGCAGTTCCTCCTACGTCCACCAGGGTGGCGCTGCTGCGGCTGAAGTCCGCTGAATGTCCTCAAAATCCAACCCCGGCCTATTATCCAGGATGAAGGTAGTGAAATTTTTCGCAGACAATTTTTTTTTAAAAATTGGCGGTTTTTCTTTTTTCCGAATACGTCGGTTTTTGTCGTTTGGCCACGCCCCCCCCCCATATTTCCCGTCGCGTGCACATACCGTCGGCCGATTTCGCCAACTTCCGACGCGTGCGCCAAAAACCCGGGGCAATTCAGTACAATCATCGGCGTCAAATCGTAAATATTCGGGTAACACTTCGGGAAAACCGAATCGGGCCCTTAGTGAATGCCCCTGTGTGTAGCCCTACAGAACCTGATATGTTTGAATTAATTAAATTGAGCATGGGACACTCTGATATCTCTCAATTTGTAGGATCTTATCAAATTCAGTTGAGGATTTCCTGTAACACTTATTTTAAAACACATGGTGTCAACCCCATTCCCAACCCCAATTTTTTCTCTTACTTCTCCTCTCATCTCCTCTCTCCTCTCCCCTTCCACTCCTTCCCTTCTTCTTACATTTTAAGGGAATATTGTGTTCTTCTGATGCTTTGAAATAAACCTTAACGTAATTTGCATCTTTTGGTGGTTGCTTGACAGTTCATAAAAGTGCTTTCTTATTTGTTTATTTGATTGGCCCATTGTTTGGTCTGTTGTTACTTGTACGTTTTATTTTATAAATTAAAAAAATTTAAGTAAAAAAAATATTTTCAACCGTCATAGGGAAATTGTACATTTTCTGCAATGAAAAAACACTAGTGGCAGTTCTAATGTTCTTGTAAGTAAATATATATATATATATATATATATATATATATATATAGTATATGAGGTATAATATATAGAAGGGAAGGCATGGAATTTTTATTCCAAAAATGTGAATAACAAAGTACTGTTAGCATACTTTTTAGTCTGTGTTTTTTTCTAATAGAAGGTAAAGTTGACAGCGATGATTTGCTTACCCACTAACTAAGCAAATCATTTATCACTTAAACTATCACTGAACTCTTGAGCAGAAAACAGTCAATATTTGATCTCTAATATAAATTTACACAAACAACATTGCAAATTAGGTAACAATGTATTTTCAGCTGCAGATGAATCAATGTCATTGCTGAATCAATCTTATAAAGATTAAGTTTACCATTATTCACACTACTATAATATACAGAGTTGCAGCAGCCAATATATTGCTGAACCATGCAGTACAGTTATGTCATGGTGCTTGCATCTCCTCCCAGGCTCCCCTTCCACCGCAATCGTTACAGGCTTCTATTTCCGTGCTCCCCAAACCCGGTAAAGACTCGGCCCCCACGACCCAGGTCCGAACTAACGGTATCCTGTCTGGTCCCTTCCATATTGAGAATGGCACCAGAGAGGCTGCCCCCTATCTCCTCTCCTGTATGTTATAGCCATGGAACACCTGGCTGTTGCCCTCCGTCGGAGCCCTAGTGTACATGGTCTTCAAATTGGAACCCACCATTATAAGATGGCCCTTTACGCTGATGATCTCCTTTTATATGTCTCGCAGCCTAGAATTACTCTCCCCAATATTTTGGAAGAATTTACAAAATTCGGCTCCCTTAGTAATTTTAAGGTAAACCTCTCAAAATCTGAGATCTTAAATGTTTCCCTCCCTGGGGCTGAAGCGCTCCACCTGGCCTCTCAATTCCCCTTTAAATGGAAGAGCTCCCACATATGCTACCTGGGTATTTATATCTCAGCGGACCTTTCCTCTCTGTATGCCTTGAACTACAAACCTCTCTTAGAGAGAACCCTCAGCGACCTCAGCCAGTATCGTGGCCGCAACCTCTCCTGGTTCGGCCGAGTTAATGTCTTAAAAATGGACACAATGCCCCGTTTTCTGTACTTATTCCAGACACTGCCGATCCGACCCCCAAGTTTTTTTTTCTCGAAACTCCGTACCGCTTTTCGGAGGTTTATCTGGGGAGGCGGTTCTAGTCGCATTAGCTTTTCCGTGCTGTCCCGTACAAAAGCTAGGGGGGGGGGTGGGACTCCCTGATCCACGACTATATCATACAGCGGCCATCGTCCAGCGGCTGGTAGACTGGACTTACAATACAGAGACTAAACAGTGGGCCCGGCTGGAACGCGACTTGGTATCCCCTACGCTATGCTACCTTCCCTGGATCCCAGTTAATTCTAGGCCGCCGGACCTCGTTCACTCACTATTCTTCCCATACTTCTTCTTCACGTGGGACGGACTGATGAGCAAGAATACATTACTCAGGATGGGGGGCCCTTTGACTCCTCTATTTCATAATCCTGCATTCCCACCTGGCGTGGGTAGACAGCGATTCCTCTGTTGGGAGGCTTCTTCTGACACCCGTCTGGGCCAGATTGTGGTTGATGGGACCATCCCCACTATGGAGTCCCTGAGGGCCTCCCACCCTGATATTTCACTATCATGGCTAGAACATAGACAACTAGCATCTTACATAACAGCTGACCCCGATCGTACTGCGTTCGGGTCGTCTCCCACGGCCCTAGAAGCATTGTTCAGACTGTCCTCCCCACCAGCTCATGCTCTTTCAACCATATATGGCCTGTTGCTGGAGGATGCCACTCCAGGTAGGCCAAATTACATTGGAGCATGGGAGACAGCTCTCTCTATAGAACTAACAGACGAGGAACTGGATAAGGCCTTTCTATTCTCGCACAAAATGCCACTTCCCTGTAGTGCTCAGGAAAAGAACTATAAAATACTCTCCAGGTGGTACAGATGTCCCTCATGGCTTCATAGAATTTTCCCCGAGGTTTCAGACATGTGCTGGCGATGCGGTGCGGAAGTGGGTACTTTGCTCCATATATGGTGGAGCTGTCCGATCCTCCAGCCGTTCTGGAATAAAGTCTTTGACGTCTACCATCAGGTTACTGGTAAAAGTGCTACTCCCTCTCCTCAGTTAGCTTTATTAACCCGGTACTATCTCTACCATCAAGAAGGGCCTCCTTCGTCACTTTTTAACCGCAGCTCGTACAGTAATTCCCAGACATTGGAAGAGCCCACATCCTCCCACAATAGTTGAATGGATCCAGGAGCTTGGGTTTATTCGTAGAATGGAGGAGTTGGTAGCTAATGACTCAGCAGATCCGGGCAAGGCGAACACAGCCTGGATCCCATGGGATACATTCTCGAATTCTCAGGAACTTCACAATCTTCTATCATAAGCAGGCACATGCCACAGCCGTCCCCTATTCGCTGGAACCCGGTCTTACAGGTCCTCCACCCCTTGTACGTATCCCCTCCTTTTCAGGCACCTTTCCCCCCCCCCTTTTCCCCCCCCCCCCTCTCCTTCTCGTTTCCTTTTTCTCCTATTATATGTATATGTTTGTCAGTTTAAAATCCCCTTTTTCTTTATGCGGCCATGTTGGCCATGTTGTAATAGTTATTCTGTACAAGACGGCACCTTGGGGCTTCTTATTCAATGTAATACAAATTAGTTCCAACCCCTAATTTACAATTTACCATGACCAAATGTTCTCAATATTTTTGATCCTGCGTGATCTGCCTTGTACAGTCATTTTCTCATTGTATTGTACTGTTATATATTTTGTCTTGTCTAATAAACGTTGATTATACATAAAGGGGTTTATCGGGAGTTCTAGATGGCCCATCTGGGAAAGTTTACCTACTCCACGTTGCTCAGTTCTTTGGGGCCAACAGCATGTGTAGGTAGTAGCAGACAGGAACCTAAAGTGGTTAGGCTAGGCTGCAGGAGTCACGGAAGCCTGGGTCATCAGGTCACACATCTGGGTCATCCACACACATCTGGGGCATCAGATCAGAAGCAAGATGAAGGGCAGGCTATGTCTCAATGATGGTTCCACTGGGGCTCTTCTGGTGTATATAACTAGTTCCCAGCAGGTGTTATAAGGGAGACCCATGATGGTAGTGGCAGGCCAGGGACACAGAGAGTAGAACAGAGATTCTTAAACAACTCACAGTTCATTCATTGGTAGGCTTAGAACAACAGCAAACAGCAGGTTGGGGGTAAACTTCTTTCTTTGAAGGGACTTGTATATTAACATAACATTAACCCTTTTAGGTCACATATATACATATACATAATGAATTGTAATATAATATTCCCTCCACTTGATCGTAGTGTTGTAGTGAAATGCAGCCTTAATAGGGGTTTTAGATGCAATCAATCCTGAGTGTGAACGAGGCCCTAAATATCTGGACTAACTTTAACTGGGAAACCTAATGGGTCGACCAGCCCAGTAGATCCTGGGGCAAATATTTCAGCATTAAAGGGAACCTACCACCACGATTCTACCTATAAAGGTAGATCGGGTGGTAAGTGGATGTAAGGGACGTGAGGATAGCTCTTTTTAGAGCCACAGTAGCCACATTACTCTTCCTACCCTGTTGTGTGCAGCGCGCAGCTACGAGGAGCTGCGCGCCCTCGTCCGACAAGCCGGCTACTGCGCATGCACAGTATCTCCGGCCTCGTAGCTGGGGCTGCTCAGCTCATGACGGACGAGGGTGCGCAGCTATGAGGAGCTGCGCGCCGCAGACAACAGGGTAGGAGGAGTAATGTGGCTACTGGGGCATGGAGTAGCCGCGCTGTGTAGCCTCGTGCTCGGCTACTCCATGCCCCAGTAGCCGCATAACTAAATTTACATATTAGTTCAATAAAGTTTGCCAAAAGTTAGCGGGGAAGTGAGGATTAGCTCTAAAAAGAGCTATCCTCACGTCCCTTACATGCACCTACCACCCGATCTACCTTTATAGGTAGAATTGTGGTGGTAGGTTCCCTTTAAGTTTAGTAATGGACCAACTCCATGACATTAGAGATGCACTCGGCCGGATGTCCAAGGTGGTCAATTTGACCCTCTTCCTTTAAGCATACAAGTGACATACTTTGGTCCAAAGGCTGCAGCTTGGTCGACCAGGGTCCCCCCTGTTCCATGCAAATTCTGTCAAGGTGCAGTAGCTGTAAACCGGAAGTACAGGCACAACACGGAATCAAGTGGTTTTCTTGATTTCCTGGAAAATGCCTTTAATGAGTACTAAACAGAGTAAACTCGGGTCACTTCCAAAGCTGTGCAGATCCTGGTCTTAACAGACCTAGATTTTGTCAGGGATTATGTCACAACTGGATTCTATTTCCATCTCACTGGCCACCTGCTGCCTACCTTGTGGAACAGAAATCACAAAATCCTTATTTTCTTAAATGAGGATCCTACCTGTAACTTCTCCACACATAATCCAAGCGTCACCTCATTCTTTACTCTCCTCTTCTCCCTACTCCTTACAACCATCTCCAATACTTCTCTGGTCCACCCCCATATATTAAAAAATAACAAATGGGTTGTCCAAGATTTAAAAAAACATAGATACTTTCCTCCAGAACCGGTGCCACAACTTTCCCTGACTTGTATTCAATAGTGTACCACCACTAAAGGGGGATGAACTGTGACACCATAATAAAATGGTGTGGTGCCGTTTGTAAGAAAGTGGCCATGTTTTACCAAGAAAAAGCTGTTTCTTAAACCATGGTATAGTCTGCAATATTTCTAGTAGAATTTTAATGTAGATTTAGGTTGATGTGGTTTTGGGGTGAAAATTACACGGGTCAAATACTGTATTCGAGTTGTTATCCTCCTATTCCTCCTCTTCCTGCAAGAAAAGTGATTCACAATATGGATTTGCTGATTGATATATTTCACCCTAGTATATCCTGGCTGCAGTCATCACGTAGCACCAAGCGAATGGAATAAAAATTTGGTATTGTGGATCGTGAAGTGATGTCAGTAAAGTATTGATTACTCGTAATTGGTCGACTTCAAAGGACGGTTATTATCAGGTGAGAAGAGACTTGACGTGGAATCGCTATTTAAATAAACCTTTCGTTACCTCTATTCTAGGTTTCCGGCTCTCATCCTCAGGTACAGGAGGACATGTTGTCACTTCTTCATTTACTGCTTTTGACACTCTGGTAGACATTAGCAGAAGAAGGAGCTAAAACTTTGACAGTGACATTTATTGCTCTTAATAATGCTTGGTATTGAGTGCCAGGTAGAGTAATGACTTACATCATGCCTGTGCCTCGCTGCATGGGCAAAACTCATTAGAAACATTGATATAGCCTCCAAAACTAGGGATTATCTGTTTAGAAGAGAATATTTGAATACATTATTTATCCACAGAAATTTTTGTATATTTCAGGAAAAGTGTTTAGTAGCCTTGTTAAAATAAACCCTATGTAGAAAGACACAGTGGGATATTATAAGCTGCAGGGGCATAACTAGAATTGATTGGGGCGTCACAGAAAACATTTGTATGCCCCCCCTCCCCCCTGGGAGCATATTTGGACATTGGGGGTTGGTGAGCGTTCTGTGTACGTTAAGCAGAAGGACAGAGTTGGAGGCCATACAATGGTATCTGTCCCATATAGGCTATTATGGCCTCCGCTGAATGTATACTTGTTTCCCCTGCAGAATGAATGGTGCGGTCTACTACATTATTCCATCCAATGTTTTCTGCTGGATGCAATATATACTGAACATACAAAGGTAAAAAGCTAACCTCTGCCTGTATATATCTATGGACACATTCAGCATATATACCAGGAGCTTTCCTGTTGTATATGCTTAGTGCATCCAAAAGATAACATATGACCCATATGAACAGATCCTAAATCATATCCACCTACCTATTAGTGAATATAAGTGATACAATACTAGATATAAGCTTTGCAATACAAAGACTAAAGCTGCCCTTCCCATACATTGACATAAAGAAAAGAACGTGCAAAGTCAGACAATGAACTAGCACAAGGGCTTTCATAAATGTGGGCCGGAGTCTTTGCAACACCCCTGCGGATGCAAAGGGTTAATAGGTGTTGCAAATTCCTTTCCATGTCAGGAGCTGTCTGGTGAGCCTGATCATCTCACTAGGTGGTCTCTAGCATGAGGAATTTGGTAAATGCAGCTGTAGATCTCTGCCTAGGAAGTCAGACCAGGAAGCAGAGGTGTCTCAGGCAATCTGCCTGACACCTTGGCCAGTTAGGAGACTAGGCCCAGAGCAGAGCTCCACAACCTGAAGCTATTGATCCAGATTTTGAGTACACCTTCCTGAGCACCAGTACACCAGCTAGCTATCTCCCACCAGCTGAAGTTTTGCTGATGTTAAGGCCGTTGCCTGTTCCCTTAAAGAACTGTAAGTTATACTTCACCAATGTGCCTCGGAGTGATCCCTGGATCTGGCTGTACACCATCACTGGCACCCCATCCTTCATCTATACACTGGGGTTGCCCCAGGGAGAAACCTACTAATCAGCCTCTCCCTCCATTTTCATGCACACACCACCTACTGGAGACCTGCCAGGCTGTGGATGAGGCCACCGCTCCTGATACCAAGCCCGGTAATCATCGCCCTGCACAAGGCTGCACTAGCCAGCCACTCCGGTAATCAGGACTCCTGGCTTCCTAGTGCCAACGAAAAAGGGCTGACCCTGGTGGTGGATGTTGCATCTAAAGCTTCAGGACAGCTCCAGAGAAAGAAAGATCTGTAATAGTTGTCAGCTAGAGGCAGGCTGCATGCAGGGGTTCTGCTAGACCCTACAGCTGTGCCCTATGTGCAGTCAGACAGATATTTACACTTATTATGTGCTGTACATCAGACCCTTCACCTTTATCTGCTACCTAGAAGCCTGCAGGCCCATCTCTGCACGGGCTTGGTACCAGCTGCTAGGACTGCTATGGCGGTAGTTCCACCACTGATAAGGTCCTTGCCCCAGTTTTGTGTCTAATTGTGCACTAAAAAGAACATCTTTGGAGCTTGCACGTGTATTTAGGAAGTGTTTGTTGCAGCTGCACGCCACTGCACTTTGTTAGAAAAATGTGCACATAACGGGGCGTATTACTGCTTACTCAGAGTTTGTGCCACATTTATCACTATGGCACAACACAATTGTATTGCACCCTGTATATTGAAAGCGCACCAAAATCGAAAAGATGCTCACTTCAGGAGCAGTGCAGGGTGCGCCAGTATTGAATAATCAGGCAAACCATGTACATTAATGAGGCAGACTACTCAAATGCAGTTTTCCCCACTTTTGATATATCTGGCCCAGTATTGTGCAATCAGTAGTCCTTGTGATTTCTCATCTCCTAATACTTCCATATAGTGCTCAAATATTGTGTAGGTTCAAAAAACACTCTCTAAGGACAAGTTCACATGGGCCAGACACATTGCCATATGTTCATCCAGATTTGCTACCTGCGTGGCATCAGTCTGTCTTCTTTCCCACATACTATTTTTGTAACAGTCTATAAATGTAGATTTCCTTTAACTAAAAACTCCAAATGCTAATAGATGGCACAGATATTATTAATAAAGAACTGTCAATGTATCCCTCCTCTATTATTCCTTTAAGGGTATATTTATACCTGGTAAATGCAGGCAATGCTGAAACCACCCTAATGTATGTAAAGAATCTGCCACACGTGAATATACTCAGTCATTTCTTAGTAATTCTTCTCGGAGAAATAAATGAGGGCATATGAGGGCAACAGAAGCAGCTGCACCTGACAGCGGGTGTAATATGACACAAGATATCACAATAATGACTAGAATTTGTACTATGGGAACCGTTCTGTAATTAGAAACTGATACCTGTAGAAATTGGGGGATAACATTACAGATTTGTGCAATTACTGGAAATTAATATTTCATAGAAATGTATATAATGCTACCTAGAACAAGAAGAATAATGTTATCCCTTTATTTGGTTGTTACCCGAAATCTGTTCCCCGTTGACACCTGTCCAGGACCATAAGATCTTTTACCTTTGTAATTTTCCACCTGGATCTCGGTCTTTACAACCTTCTACATTTTACTTCGAATTTTCAGATGAAAACATGTTCAGATACTATACACAACTAGTTACTGAATTTCAGCCATTCCTCTTCTTACAAAAAGTCATCATCATTGCCTCATAGGCAGCCGTCAATGTGCATTGGATGTAGTGCAGGCAAACATGTTGTTTCTTGGTTGTTTAGATTCATTTTCTCTCTATTACTTTGCTAAGAGGCTGGTAGAGTGTATTATGTGGTCTGAGCCGTTGACGGCCTCCCCCTACTTCCACTCTCTAAAAGTCATAGAGAACTGCAGTATCATGGTAGCTCTGCCCTCATCCTCTCCTCTACTTCCATCATTAACAGAATGTATTACCTATTTATTTCCTAATTACAACCAAATACTCATGCAAAATCCCCCACCGGAGCCAAGCCTTTTTTTGGGGCCTGGAGGCAGCCAGGGCCCAGAATACTGGAGTAGCTGGCGGTTGCGGCCCAGGGCACGCTGATGTCACAGTGCTTGGTATGGGGACCATAGGGATGTCCTACAGCCTGGCAGGTCTCCAGCAGGTGGTGTGTGCAAGAAATATGGAGGGAGAGGCTGATGTACTGGGATCAGACGGAGGAAATGTTGCGCAAATTAACTCACGGTTCTTTATTGAACAACAGGTAGCAGGCAACGGGCCTAAACAGTCAAACAGCAGCTTCAGATTCTGGTACAGTAGTGGTTGTGAAGAGGGGTCCACAGGATAGGGCACCAGCCTGATGGTAGATGCAGGCTGGGATTATTTAGATAGAGTTATGTACAAACTGTGGAAGCTCCAGCTCTGGAGTCTCTTAGAGTTTCCTGACTCAGTTCCTGGGATTGGTTTCTGTGACAGCACTAAAGGTGTGATGCACACTGACTCTGTCTCTGTTAACTCTCAGACTCCTGTAGTCTGGACTGGACCTGACTCTGGACTCTGACAGGAGGTCTGACCATGTGCTGACCATCACTCTGACAGCTCCTTACCTAGAGAGGGCACTGTACGCAACTACCAGCCTGCCTACATGTTGGCAGGGGTGTTGCACTCATAATAGAAATTCCAATCTGTTTTCTTTCTCTCTCAATTGTGTTTTTGTGTTTTATTTTATGGAAAAAAAACTCTTCAGCCTTCACTAGGAAATTAGTGTTGGATAAGTTGTCATTTCAGTTTGGTGGAACAGTATTCCCAGCTTTTCATTACATGCTTTGTACTGTATGTTACACTATTGTGTGTTCATTATTCTGCATGGAGAAAAGCTATTACATTTTACCTGCTTTTGTGGCAATGCATGCACATTGATGAATTCTGGACCTAATATGAGATATTCAGTGCAGGGGTTGGGTGTTGGACAAAATAGAGAAAAAGTAAATAGATCACCAAATTCTGATAATCTTGTTGCTTCATGTCAATACATTTGGTGCACAGAAGGAGCAGGAGGGGTCAATGTGCAGGGAATTGCCGTATCAGTAACTGTCCTGTTATTCACAGATCTGGAAAAAAATGAAACCATTCCAGAACTTGTTAAAATGTGGAAAAACATTTTTTGTGGACCTACAGTAGGATGTAAATGCTTGAAACGCGTAGGTCCATCTACCTGCCTACTTGGATGTACACCAATTTTAATGTTTGAATAAAGTTTTTTCCACTTTTTTTTCCACATTTTGGAGTGCTGGAAAGGTTTAATTTTTTAAACACTGTTTTGGGTGTTGCACCCCCTCTCATTTTTTGAGCTATTCAAAACTGGCCATTAATTGTAACTCTCATTGTAACAAGCCCTTTAAGGTTAGGTAGGAAATTGTTTACCTGAAATAAAAAAGATCACCCATTGCAGTGCCAGTAGGTCGGTTCCCCTCATTTCCCGCCAGCGATTTCTTCCCTTAAACCCCACACAAGTGCAATTTTTGAAAAATTTGACTTTTTTTTTTTAAATTCAAGTCATATTTTCTACACCATGACGGAGGCTGGTCAGACACTTCAGGCAGGTGTCAGCCAAATGCTGATAACCCACACAATTTACATTCTCGGAATCGGTACAGTTATGAACATTCATTCTACATTTTGGATTTCCAGACACCTGGATCTCTTCCTGTCACCAAACACAAAGTGAATGCCCCAAATCTCCCATTCAAGGTGCGGCTCATACAGAGCAATTGGAAGATGGATATTAATAAATCATAGTTATGCAAAAGTGTGCCACAAGACTATGACAGCGTTAGCCGCCTAGAGGCTCAGCGGGGTTAATAATACATTACATATCTCTGTTCACTGGCTGTGAGGATGACAAGAAGCCTCCAACTTTCCACAAAGACAGGCCCATGGATGTTCACAGAAGAGGTGAAGTTGAAGGGGCTTTTGACTTCTGCTTTACCTTACAGCGAAGGATGAAAAGGAAGAGGCAGCGTATTGTTCATCCATGCTGTCACTTCATACTCAGCCGCGCTTTTGAATGAGACAAGTTTGTAGGACTTTAGTTGCACAAAATTTCACTTTCTACAGAAGGAATCCAAAATCTATCTAGTAGGAGCTTATATTGGAAATATGATAGTTATCATAGCGATAGTTGTTTCTACATAGATAGAAGGGGGCAGATTCATCATACACGGGAGATAAGTGCGCCAGTGTATGATGGTGCCCCCATTACATCTATGAGGAGGCTTTGGCTTCCTGATAAATCCCCAAGGGTAATTATGCTGTGTGGCGGGGCACTTCCATGCCAGGTCTGGCCTGGTGTAGAATTGTGCCATAGCCTGCCCTTTTATTGGGTGCACGCATGGGGCAGGAACGCTCTGTGCTGGCCTACAGCAGCGCCGGACATCTCTTCACACCCCTTAAGCCCCCTTGTAAATTGGTGCATAAGCCTATGGTAGATTTTTAGTTTCAGATGTACTTTATTTTGATTTACTTTTGGTCTTTTGCTAAAGTTAAAATTTTACTTACCATATTTTTTGGACTATAGCGCGCACAAAAATTCCTTTGATTTTCTCAGAAATCAAAGGTGCGTCCAGTGCGCCTTATATATGAACCACACTTTCAGACAACAGCTGCCTTGAACTGTGCACAGGTCTGCCACCTTCTGGTCATTCATCCTTATAATCAGGTGCGCTTTATAATCCGGTACGCCTTATATATAAACCTAGACGTTATAGCAGGCATTTATTGATGGTGCGCCTTATAATCCGGTGCGCCTTATAGTCCGAAAAATACGGTATGTCCTCTGGATTCCAATACATCTGCATCCCCTTACTTTGTTGGGCACCCAATCTCTCCTGGCCCCATACAATTACATGTATTGCATTATGGGTAAATCTACTGCTGCCTGACACCATACAGATGTACAATATAGATAACTGCAAATATAGTCTTCATGATCGCAAACCTCACAACTGTCCCGGATTCAGCGGGAAAGTCCAGTTTTCTGGCGCTTTGTCCTGCTGGAGGTATGTGCCGGGATACAAACTTTGTTGGCATTCTCTTAACAACGACAGAGCCAATTACAGTGATAATGCATAGAGCAGACAGCATCCTGCATTATCCCTTTGCCTCTGCTGTGTGCAGCAGAACCAGCTGACATGATGTGATGATGTCATCTGCCTTCCAGCTTTAGAGCTAAATGCAGCAGGAGCAGAGGAGAGAGAAGCTACTGCGGGGAAACAGGGAAAGGTGAGTATATGTGTTTATTTACTGTGGGCCCACAATAATAGGGGGACCTGCTGAGGGTGTTACAATAACAGGTGGGGATCCTGGGTGTGGCAAAATAAGAGGGGGAACAGCTTTGGGGGCACAATATGAGGAGGAGGTGGTTGGGACACATGACGGGGGTTACAATAAAAGGGGGAGCTACTGGGGGAGGTAAAATATATGGGGCTTTAATATGAGGAGGAGATGGGGGGCACAATATCAGAAGGGCTATAATGTGAGGGGGAGATGGAGGGTATGAAGAGGGAAATTATACTGTGTAGTGGTGAAGTAAGGGGCAGAGCAAAAGGTGTGGCTTAGGTGGTGCATCCCTCTTTCTCTGCTATTAAGGAATGGAACTATGTGATAGGACTGCCTGCTATGTCGGATGAGGTTGGTACTGTAGGTTAAAGGACTTTCCTTCTTTGATGATTTAAAAGTATTTCCGTAACCAGATGTATTATCATCAGGACATAGGAAATAATGGCTTCCAGTATGTAATATAATACACTGCATACTTGTGCTTTCACATTTATGATGTAAAGGGCCTGTTATTTAATTCTCCCAATCTCTGAGTATTAAAACTGCCCCCCCCCAGGGGCTGTGTTCTTCCCCCTGGTCTCTGTATATGTGCTCCAGTGTCCTGACTACTGGCAGATTAGAATTATTGTGCCCTTGCTGAATAATTTCAACAGGAAGTGACCTCATTGTTCACCCATAATGCACTTTTGTCTATTTACAGCATCTAAAGATTCAGAGCTGGGGAACAGTAAAACCCTTAGCCAATCATAACATGGGGGTGTGTCTCAGACTCCCGGTAAGAACAGCATCCAACCTGTAGTCACAGATCACAGAACGGCCTCAGTTATGAACTCAGTGAAAACATTAAATAGCAGATAATCATTGAAGATCCACAACACATTTTAGTCAAGACCAGACAATTTCTTAATTTTATATTTTTTATTGTCTTTTGTACATCATTTAAATATTCACAGAGCAGAAGCACAAAACTGATTATAGCGGTGGCATAAAATGAACAGACTTTTAGAAACATTTCACAAATTCTTTACTTCTCCTATAGTAAGTTCTTCCGTAATGTGCTGTGTCTTTTCCAATCCGTACAGTTCCAGAGGTAAGATCTAATGAGATATTTAAATACCATTGATCCTCATATGAGATATGAATCCCTTCTACTGAATATGTGTTTCATCTCCTTAGCTTGAAGAGAGAACTGTCAGCTTCCTTTCATTCTTTAAAGCCGACATTTGATCAAAGAAAAGATCCACTTTCTGACACTAATGATATTATGTGAAGATCCATTCTACATGGAGAAGAGTATGGAAATGACGTAAAACTAAACAGCCGCAGGAACTACTTTTGTGCATTGAATACGATTCATTATTTAGTCTGTATAAAGCGTGGTTTAGTAGGGCTATGGACAGGAGGGTATCAGCTCCTCACTCTTTGCCCGTTTAGGTGTCATAATATTTACTGAACATGGCCATTAAGTAGTCACTCCTTGTATAATTGACAGAGCGGATAGTTTTACACCCCATGTAAGTCCTACCCTCCAGGCGTATGAACACTAGGCCAGACACATATTTTTACTATTAGACTTTTTGGTAACTTTTTTTTTTTTTTTTAAACCAAATTAGTACAGACACTAACTCATGGTAGCTGGCACATATTAGGAGCTCATTCATCCACCCATTCTGGCACAGTTAGATTTTCTTTTTCTATAACCCAACTGCTCCAGAGAAATCTGTGTCATTAGTTTGCAAAACTGTTAAGCTAACTGGGATCTTTATAAAACAGAAGGTGCCAAGCTACTACCTCAACTCAAGACGTGGAATTTCTGTTGAAGATATTAATAACAGCACTTTTAAGTGCTCCGAATATATAATAAAAGAGCTTGCGGAAGCCGTTGATTCAGTGGATGAAAAGAAAAGGAGACGGTCCGCAAGCTCTATTATTGTATATTCGGAGCACTTACAAGTCTTGAGTTGAGGTAGTAGCTTGGCACCTTCTGTCCTATATTTGTTGACTCTTGGGTCTGACTTGCCCAAAAGCCGTAGCTCCCTCAAGACACATTTTTGAGTATTTTTTAGAAAAATTTTAACTGGGATCTTTAATGTTACGTGGGTATTGCCAGAGCCACTTACCTGTCTGCACCTATTAAACACGTATTAAAGGAAGGAAAAAGTTACATTTGGTGGAGTGGTTAGAGTAAAGTTAGAGGTGGTTAGAGGTTAATTATCATAAAAGAGGACCTCTTAGCTAGACTTCCATGCTGGTTGTAATACATACTTATAAAAAATATTTCAGAAATAAATAAATAAAATGCAATGTCATAAAACACAACACATCATCTCAACCAGAAAACTCTTTAATGCTTAAAGGGGTATTCCCATCTGGGCGTCCACATTTTATTTAATTTGTCTGCCATATACAGGCACTCTCCAGGTTACGTACAAGATAGGTTCTGTAGGCTTGTTCTTAAGTTGAATTTGTATGTAAGTTGGAACTGTATATTTTATAATTGTGGCTCCAGCCAAGATTTTTTTGGTCTCTGTGACAATTGGATTTTAAAAAGGTAAGAATGTCATAAGAACCAGGATTAACAATTAAACTTAATTGCAGACGCCTTTAATAACGGTTATGGCTGTTTATTGTAACCTAAGGCTAAAGTACAGTAAATTACCAACATCCAGAGGTCCATTTGTAACTAGTGGTCATCTGCAAGTCGGGTGTTCTTAAGTAGGGGACCACCTGTACATACATTTTTTTCAATTGCATGTTCTTAAAATAAATCTACCTGTGTGGAGATAGAAACAGCCATGTTCTCCCTTAGAAACTACGTAGCGGTCCCTGGATACAACCACTATTGCACCCTGGGAGAGATGACCACACAGAGATTGAGCCCTGCCAGACCACTGTTCATTACCACAGGACGGCTATGGGACATGAAGTAACTTCTCAACCCCTTGTGAGACACTGAAGGGGTTAACTGTGGATGGGCGGTATGTTTCCCCTAGGTTTTGCTTCTATGCAAGGCCTTAGTGCTGAGGTGTGTTGTCCAGCACCTTGGACACAGGTGATGGGAGCAGCCTAATCAGTCTCCATAAAGTGGCTCAGCAGAGCTAAGAATGTGGTCTCTCTCTGAAAGGAGGCTGGAGAGCACACAGCCCTGACCTCTGTGCCTGGAGCAGCCAAGTGATTTTGTATAGTGGTGAGTTAGTGGAATACGTGTATAGTTAGCACCCTGACGGGTAGGATTTTTTGTTTATTTAATGCCTGAGTGTAAAGGCTGTTTTATTTTGTACCTGCTGCAATAAACGCAGGCGAGACCTGTTTTGGACTGTATCTTGGTGTCACTGTCTTGAACTGCATCACAGCACCCCGCTACCACGGTCTCTACTGGGCCAAATCTCCCACACCCTTCATATGTAAAAACAATTTGTTTCTTTGTGTAATCACGGCAGTAACGGTGGTCATATCAAAGGACAACAGGGTTACATTTATAGAAAATTATTAACACCGCAACATTTTAATAAGATCCAATAGAAGAAATGTATGTTTATACCAGGTGAATTAAATTAAATGTCAATGCCCAGATGAGAATACGCCTTCAGGCACAATTCTGCTAGATCCTGAATATCCTGTATCATGTCTTCTGTAAACGACCACTGCACATAGTTCCCACTTCTACTCTGTAGACCAGAAAATATGTGGTGTATTGGCAGATGTTTCAATTGCAATTTAACCCACCGCTTCTACTTAACGTAAAGAAGTGGACATTAAATGCCTTGAGCGACGTCAACCTGTCAAAAAATATTCGCCTACAGCTGTACATAAGCAGAAGGTCAGAAGTTTAGGCTCGCTCATTAGCCTGCTAATATAACTCAGCCCCTTGTCATTCAATCTCTGACATTCCAGCCCATCACCTGAACACACCCAAGTCATGCACTCGCTGTACTAATTAATATGTCATGTCATAGTGTAAGAAGCCCAACATACAGAGCAGTGGCCTATGGCTCAATCTCACAACTGTCATAATAAGCAGATTGTGAGAGCACAGTATGTATGTGCATAAGACATATGGCTCATGACCACATACAGCGCCCTACATACTCTGTGGCCCTGGACTGAAGGCACTGGGGCAGATTTACTTATATTTCCTAAACGTATTATAGTCTAGAGATATTTATTGTAATGGCTAAACTTTGTTGATACTTAGACACTTTCGACTCAACTCACCCATGACAAGAAGCTCTTTAAAGGGAGTCTACTACTGCCATCAATACTTATGATCTGCTAGAAGGATATTGGAGAGAAATTCAATGTGATTTCCAACATATATTTGCTATTTCTGTCTATTTTACATTACATTTCCACAATATTACCATTTTATTCCATATGCTAATGAGACAGTTGGTGAACCTAAATCATGTCCTCATCACCTGGAGCAGGGTTTTTCCCACCTAAATCACCTTCCTCTCCTTCCAATGTCACCCAATGCTTCTTACACGATATATCTCCTGCTTATCTGGCAAAGAGTGTGGTGGTCTCATCAGGAATAGCAGTGCTCCGGGTGCTAACGACATGACCTGGGTGCACCAACTACCTTATTAGCATAAGAAATGGCATAACGGACAGAAATAATAAAAGTGTTACAGAAATAACTATACTATATAAGTATTATGGTCTTCATCCCCCATATCTTAATCTGATGACCCTCTACTATTCACTGCAAAACCGACATGCACCAAGATTGTGTGGTATTATATTCTCAACTGGGCCAAACACCATAGGTCTCATTGGCCTCAGTCTTTCTTGTCTTCTACCAGAACTTCAGAGAAGAATATGATAAGGATGAATCTCAAAGAAGCCAGAAGCAGCTATGAAGGTTGCTAAACGTCGGCTAAGGAGGATTACAGAAGGATGTGTTGGCTATGAGCATACAGTTTAGACTTTTTAGAAAATGTTCATTGCGGAGCACAAAACTTTGACACTCCCCGGTGGTCCATTTGTGGCAGAAGCCAATATCGAATTACAGATCTTACCAAGAGGTATCATGAACGGAGGACTCTTAACTTTCATCAGTTTCACCACACGGCACAAAGGATCTTTTAGCAGATCTTACTACCGGCAGTGTTCTAGAGTTTTAGAGGCTTGACTATCGGAAACACAGTAAAAGGAGCAACCCAAGAAAGCTGGAGTAATTGCAATGATAATGCCCCACTGCAGAACAAGATCACACATAAACTTACCATATGAAATCTACAATTTCAGAGCCGATTTAGGATATTTGTTGCCAGGAGATAAAGTTTTATTTCCCCGTATTCATTCTTAAGGTCATCGACAAATTAACAAACTTCTAAATGAATGGCCCTGGGCACACTGTCAAATGGTATTAGTGCTGCCAGTCACATCGTCAGGATATGAGGCCCTGATAAACCAAACACCACATTACATCTTTTCCTTACTTCTTACCAGGATTATTCTGCTCTAGAAGAAACTTTAGAGTTTTCTTTAGTAGCCGATACTGATAACCACATAAAGAGACTTGTACAACACTGGATGCTCCATAAAAACATCATGAAGTACTGACTCAGTCACTTGTCACTTCTGTGAGTTTAGGATTCATAAGCAGTCACCCATGAAAGCAGGTCAAATATGCAGCAGTTTGGGGAATAACACTGTCAGCCAATACTTGGAGAAGTTGATCTACCACAAAGGGTCATCTGTAGTGCAGAGATTTTGACCAAGCACCAACTTTTTTTGTCTTTTTTTTTTTTTAGACATCTGACAATATAACCACTTATAAAACATTACTTTGATGATAGTAACTGTATGAAGAAATTCATATTATTCATCTTTATTTATATAGCGCCATCAAATTCTTCAGCACTTTACAAGAGGTATAAGCTCAACTGACGTATGGTAAAGAAGACTATGTCCATTCACTTCAACCAAGAAAGGGAAAGGAAAGGTATGACAATTCGATATTATAACAAATCTATTCATGTTATTTTGCTGTAAGAAGACGTATAGGACATTTGTGGAGCTCCCTGCTGTCTCTGCTGTGAGCAGCTCCAGAGCTCGACTATTCCACAGATAAATAGAAGCCTTGTCACTTCTAGAGATTACAAGTTTTTTTCTCCAGAAACTAGGTTTCCTTTTATTTTGATGTGTGAAACCTGGAAAATCTTTTAACCATTTGTGTATATGTTGTGGTCCCTCAAGACACATTTTTGAGTATTTTTTAACAAGAAAAATTTTAACCAAGATGTGTCATGTGGGTGGTGCCAGAGCCACTCACCTGTCTGACACAAATCATATCAATTATTTATTGAAAGTGGACAACCCCTTTAAGGTAACCATCATTTCTGTCCAGGTCTGTTTCATGAGTTTTATTATTTTTTTTTTTAATTCTTTTGAAGCATGGTTGAAATTCATTCATTCATTCATTTTCATAGACATTTAATTTATTCTTACTTTTGTCAGATTCAAGTTATTTCTGTGACCATTGTGGGTTTTTCTTTCATTAAATGAGGGATACCAACAATTTTGTCCATGTGTATATACACACACATGTATGTATATATAAATTTATTTTTCTGTACCTAACTCCCAAATAAACACAGAAACCCTCATTAAGATCAGAGTTAATTTCTTTGTCTCTGTCTTAAAGTTGGGAGGTTTCTTGGGAGGAGTGAATATCATCAGCAAGCAGTGATTTGCTACTGCTGATGTTCAGGGTGTCTCCATATGTGGACAGTTACATCACTGGACCAGTCCTACATTGTACACTCAGCAGAGGCCAGATATGGATGCCATACAGTCTCCTATAGTCTCCGTTGGATGTATACATATTATTTTCCAGGATGTATAAGATTGATGTATACGGAGAAGATAGAGGCCTCCCTTTGCCTTCACCTGCTACCATAGTATATGTATATGGAAACATTCAGCGTGTACCTCAGGAGGTTTCCTGGCATACACACCGAATGTTTTTAAAAAAAAAAAACAACAGCTGAATGTAGGCTACTATCTTACAAATTATTCTTTACAGTCATGAAATTCACCCTGAAGCATGCAATGGTATACACATAATTACCATGTCATACCCTTTATGTTGCTCTGACCAGTTCATACACCAAACATTATAAAAGGACATCTACCACCAAGCACATATACAAACTGGTATGTGCCCCCTCTGGCAGGATCCGCTCTTCGTTTAGCTTCTGGTGCCCTGTTTTTTTTACAAAAAAGGGCTTTAAAAATTATGCAAATAAGCCTGAGGGGCTCTGAGCTCTATAGCGATCAATTAAGTCCAGAGCCACTCAGACTCATTTGCATAACTAATAAAAGCCCTTTTTGTTAAAACAAGAGCATAAGAAGCTAAAATAGGAGCTGATCCTGCCCGAGGGGGCACACACCTGCAAGTAAGTGTGCTTGGTTACCAATCATTGATCCTGATTTCCGTAAAAACATATTTACCCTTAACACCTAAAACATGATATAAGAAGTTTATTGGAAAAAAAAAAGTGAAAGAAAAAAAAAACATAATTAGTTGTTTGCATATTTTATTTTTCTTTTTTTTTCTCATTTCTTTTTTTTTTTTTTAATTAATTATTTTTTTTCTTTATTTCCAACTGAACACATCTGGCATATTTTACATCTTTGCAATAAAACATGGTTACAATAGCTTCAGGAATTCATATATCCAAAATATTTCACCATGAATTCAAGATGAAATGAAGTTGTCTCCCAGGTGTTCAATATCCTTTTATTTCTAAGCTACAACTCAAGATATTGCTTACAGACTGGTGATGAATAACTTAATATTTACGGCGACTCCGTCAAATTATCGGAGTCATTTATTACCTCTTTTTCTTCATTATTTTTTTTTATTTTTTTTTTAAATACAAACAACAATGTAGAAGAAAACCGAGTGGTAAAACTTACTAATACAAGGTGGAGAACAAATAATTAATCACATCAATAAATAATGATATGTTTCTGGTGCAAAGTGCCAATACAAATTCTCATTTTTATTTGACAGAGTTTTTTTTTTTTAACTTCTTTTTAAAATAAATGACTGCAAGTGAGTGTAAATTACATTCCTGTTACATGCCTCGTATCCCTACCGACACAATATGTACATCTATGACAATACAGTCACTAAATATACAAAGAAGAAACAAGTGTATCGACCCCTGGGTGTGTCATCAGTACAATGTGCAGGAAATTATTTTGACAGCCATCACTGCAGTATCGGATCGTCCGGCGTCTTAGGCTGGCCACGTGGCTTTACGTAAGGGCCACCATGATGGAGTAACACCAATTTGTAACCAAATCCTAAGAAATTTACTCAAAATATTCTAAATTATTTATTCTAAACCCCTTTCCCTGTGTACAGAGGGACTTGGTTTTTGTGTCTTGAACCCATGTTGATCGGCACTATGAAATGTAAGACCCTTACTCGGGGGGAGGGAGAAAAAAACAGGGTGCAGCTATATATATATGTATACATTTGCCTCATCTCTCCTTCTTCATGATCATAAATAAACCAAGAACCACAGCAAACATGTCTCTTATGAGAGATTTATGGCAAACCATGGCTTCAGATCCCTAGGTTTTAAAAGTTTATGGGATTTCAGAAGGGGGTAAAAGAAAAACCAAAAAAAAAAAAGTGCAAAAGCAGATATTGGTGTAAATGTGAAAAGGATCGGACAAACCCATATTCAACCTTTTTAACTCAAGCTGCATCTTTTTTTTTTTTTAAGTTTCATGGAGACGCCTGATCCCTCAGGTGTAAAGTACAAGCACTGTTTAGCGTCACGATAAAACTAAGAAACTTTTTTGTCTTTTTGTTCTTTATACAAGGTTTTACTTTTACAAAAGTATCCCTTTTAAAGTTAAAGATGTGCATCTGATGTACAAAGTATCAAACATATTATTTTTTTATATTAATTTTTTTTTTATTTTTTATTTTTCACAGCTTGAAAAGAGGCTGGAAATGGGATGTAAGATTTATGGACTAAACACCGTAGCAGCTGGACACAGTCTTCTTCACGAGTGACCAAAAGTCTCTTTTTGATGTGTCCTACCAGCTTTTCATGAATAAATTAAACTGAAATTGTTTCCGAGACTCCTCCTACTGCTCGTAATATACACAGTACACACTTGCCTTTAGCAGCTGGTGTTCAGTTGTGGAAAAAAATAAAAACACACAATGTAAAGTGGTCTGCTGACTACAATGTACAGCTATTGCTGAGTGTAATGGAATGTACAATGGAGCTGGATGCAGGCTCGCTTCTCCACCAGAGGTGACAACGCCTTGGAACTGCAGCGCTTGTGCTCTCAGCATGACACTTGGCATTCAGCACTTCAGTCAACTTTTAGTATCTGTTCTGATGTTCGTAATGCCATCGATTAAAATCTATATTAAACGCTACAATGCTACCAGAAGCCATGCCAGTGATCAAGGTCCTACAAGACAATAAGAGAGACAAGGGTTAACTGGCTGCATTCAACGGACATACAAATTATATTATCGACAGGTTCCAAAAAATGCCTGGACAAAGGACAACTGTCAGGGCTATTTGGGGCACTAAACCACCTATAGATCTTTTTTTATTGGTGATTTATTGTCCAAATCGCCCAATAGCTTTCCCCTCCATACCTGGAAAAAAAACCCCTATACAAGCAGTCCAACCTACAGACGGACCTCTCTGCCCACTGTGACCTCTGGTGATGGTCTCTGGAAGCTTTATTTAAGTCCCAGGCTGCAATGATCAGCTGCAAGGTGCCTGTAATGAAGCTTTATTGATAACCTTGTACCTATGAAACCCAGGGACTGCCTGTATAACTTTAGTTTGGAGCTCTCAGCGCCTGTGCACATATGCACTGAGGCTGCTGTAGTACAACCTTGACTTTACTGCGTGGTAGGCAGTGTCGGACTGGTCCACCAGAGTACCAGAGGATCCTCCGGTGGGCCCTGGCTCAAACCAATACTGAGCGCCAGAGGTCCATCAGAAAACAACACAATTTGAAGGCTTCTAGAGTATATTTCCTGGGGGATAATGAAGAGTGGGCCCCCAGATTGAAATAGAAAAAAAAAATAAAGGTATCATTTTCTCTATAAACCGTGTTACGTCTGTCCATCTATCAAATGAGTACAGAAAACATATTGGGGGGGCATGTATGAAGCCTGAGGTTTTCATGACTGCTTGACTGCCCTAGTGCAAAGCATGACAAGCCCACTTCTGAGACTCGTTACAAGTCCAACAAAGACTCGTGTCTCCTTACCAGGTGAAAGCTTTATCAAAATTCTGGTGACCTGGGGCCCAAGGTCATAGAAACGATAAGCAAAAAATGTTGTGCAGAAATGATGGTAAATGCATCCCTGTTTAGTTTCACCCATCAGCTCTATGAATGTGCCCACTCCTACAACAAGCTTCTTTGAAGCAGTGGTAAGTTCTCGAAGGACAGGTGAAAACTCTGAGGTTCCCCAGAGAAAATAAAGAGGGTCAAGGATTTAAATGTTGAACATAGGACAAGTTATGGACATATCTATTGTAGAACAGATTGCTCTATGTCTTTGGTAGACAAACTTGTAATTTCTTAGGAAAATAGAGAAAAAATTGCAGTAAGGGAAATGGGCCAAGATACAGCTCTGTGTTTTATACTTGACTTTACGTTACATTAGGGTAAAGTACATCAGAATGATTTACAAGGATGAAGACTCACCTCTGGTCATGTGACAAATCCATGGCTCTAATCCCGGCGTCACAGCCGGGGTAAATGTAGAGCTGCTTAAAATCACAAGCCTGCCAGACTTCTACGACTCCATTATCTCCACCCGTCACTAGGTTCTGTCCATCGCTGCTCAGAAGGATGGCCTGGACAGAACAGAACACAGCACTTGTAAATCATCAGCTATATATTGTCTGTTATATGATTGCTGTCTGTAACTCTCTTGCACACATGTATATTCAGCTCTCCTATACGTTACATAACCAGAACTTAGAAAAAGTATATGAATATGGTCCTATTACTGTGCAATATTACAGCACCCCGTCCTTAAAGGGGTTCTCTGGTCATAGCAAGTTAGCCCTTATCCACAGGATATGGTATAACTTGATGATCGGTGGGGGGCTCAGTGGTGGGACCTCCATGGATCATCAATGGTGGTCTGTTGTACCCTTGTTGCAGTCAAGATGACTAGGGCAGCCTGTCATGTATGCGCTGGCAGCTTCGTTAATCTCTATGGCGCTTGATGTAGATGGAAGCAGATAGCACCTTTCACTGCGTAGTGGCTGTGCTGGAGTACTGCAGCTTGGCTTCAATTTTAGTCAGACCCCTCCGATCCTAAGGATAGGTCATTAAATATCTCTGTAAGCCCAGATCGCTCTAGGATTTCAAACAGGATAACCTCAGGGCTTCTTGTTCATCCAAATTCATATTAAGACACACAAGGGATCTAATGTGTGTGTTTTTGCACCAAAAAGTGATGGCTATAAATACCAATTTTATGTGGAAAAAGTGGCGCACTAATGCAGACATGCATCAACTTCAGGAATTTCAGGAATAATAGACCTCCTAGAATCCATACATACCCTGGTTGAATCACTGATTTCCATTTGGCCCAGAAGTTTGCCATTAATGCTGAAGTTGCAAAATCTTCCTCTCTCGTAATAAATAATACAATGTCCTTCACTGGATACTGAAATCAGGCGGGGGTACAAGCAGTTCTCGGGTCCCTCCAGCGCTCGGAGCAGATCCCCTGTGATTGTATGGACCAAGCATGGACCCTCTATAGGACAGAAATAAAATGCAACATAAATTCTGGTATCAAAAATTTTATATATTTTTATATATATAGTTAGGTTTTCCAGCACATTTAGCTTATACTTGAGTTTATACGATATATATATATATATATATGTATATATACTAAAATAATATATATACACACATATGTATAAATTATCATTGATCTTTCAGCAGCCGGATCTGAGATGTGATTAACTGCTCAGAGCCATGTTTCCAGTATTGCTTTATTCTTGTATATACTGTATGAGGCTCTGCTGTATCTAGCGCCCCCTTCCAGTCCTAATGTGACAATGCAGCAAAAATTCTAAAGGTTTTAAGATTCAATAATTGATTTGATTTAATGTTTATTAACCTTTTCATCAATCCTTGAACTCTGACACTACCCACAACCCCCCAACGAGACTTTTTTTTTCTCTCAATCAATATTTTGTCACATTGTTCCTAGAATTAATTATCTTTAGATGAGATGGTGGCGGCTGCAGGTGTTACCATGTCCCTGCATGTCCCCCGTGTCTACAAGTATAAGGACTGGAGGCACATATGCTGGGATGTAAACATCAATACAAACACCCCAGATAGTGACAGCGCGCACAATAAGATCCTCCATTATTCACAGCAAATTGTGTGATATTCAGAGGAGGTCAGCGGGCTGTGCGGGCCCATGTCGTACACATATTTACCGCACGCCTCGCCCCGGCACTGCTGAAAGTGAGAACACAGATGTAAAGACCACGACGCCTTCTGGGTGATTGCTCCTTTTGTTACCTCAATGAAACATGGATTATTCACTGCTGGCTGCACATAAATGGAAGTAATTTGGCCTGTGTAAAAGTCACAGCAAGGTCTGTAATATTGGGCATTGTACACCGCACATAATCATTGTTTTCTACCCAGGAGCGTAATATTGAGTTAATTTCTCGGGGTCCACCTCTCGGATGTGCTTTTACTATCAATTGTAGTGAGAGGAAATTAAAAAAAAAATCAATCATGGCAAATGTGGTTATTAGCTATTTTTAACCCCTAATGCCCAAGGCACAGTCCCACCTAAAGGACAAATTTGATATTTAACTTTTCTATAAAATAAAGTTATGTTATAAAGAACCATTTGAGCCTATGCTACAGTAGAAAGAACTGGAACTTACACAAGAAACAACTTTACGAGTGTCAAGTTCCTTGTATACAAAGATTATTTTGGCGTTATTCAGTATGTGGGTCCAATTTAAAGACCCCCCCCCCCTCAAGGTTCTCGGAGCTGCTTGTAAATATCTGTCTTCTGCTCTTATGTCTCTGCATATGGATGCCCCAGGCTAGCCGCTATTCGCCTATTCTCTGCAGGGTCTGTGCTGCAGTTCTTGGCAAAGCGTAAGGTCAAGTCTACTACTGTGCAGTTCGTTCATCCTCAGGATTAGTGGGTCCGCAGGCATTGGAGCCCCACCAACAGCAATGTTACAACATATTGTAGCAGTATGCTCTCATACTCTCAGATGTTTTGATATGATTACCCCTTTTATGTTATGTCCATATGGGAGCACACACAGTGGGGTTAGGTGTCAGCAGCAGATACCCCGCTGCACTGTACAGTACCCTTGTACCAGATAAGATTTAACTTAATCTAATTAAAAAAACTATCACTATAATAGGCAGAATATTATAATTTGTTTCACAAGTTTTTAACTAAGAGCACATCAATATATACAATGGGTTTTGGTAAGAGTTTTGATTGGTATGGGTAGTCTGGAATGTGACACCACCATCAACATGGATATCCACAGGATAGGGCCTAACTTGCTGATCGATGGGGGTCTCAGTAATGAGACCCCCACAGATCACATGAACAGGGGGTCCGATGTACCTCAGTCAGAACCCTAGCCAATCTCCGAGATGAGTGGAGCAGCTTGTCGCACATGGCCGGGCTGCCCCATTCATCTCTAGGGAGCTGGCAGAGATTGACAAGTCCAGAGTACTACACTGAGACCTCCACCGATCAGCAAGTTACCAACTTGTTTAGAGGAAAAGAACCTCTTTAGCAGTCTTTGCCCCTTCACCTGTTCCTGCCGTTGCTATGGTCTCCTCCGAGACGCAAGAAAAGTATTTTATATGCTTTCTGTAATTTCATTCATTGAACAAACTTTTCCCCAATGGTCAGGACAAGGACTAACACCAGGTTCACTTGAGTTCAGTACTTATAAGCTTATATTCAGGGACCCAAATTAAAAAATTAAAAAAAAAAAAAAAGATACCATACATAATAAGTAACCCAAATTCTGCCCCCATGTATACCATAAACGGTGACTAATAGTAGTCAATAGAGACATTAGACAGCAATGGAGAGGATCCATCATACAGAAGGGATGGGTTAGAACGGCAAATATAATACATACATAAAGTACATAGAAACTCTAGTGCTAATACACCAGTCTGCGTGTACAGGCGATTAAGTGAAGGGTGTTCAGATGTGTCATTAATATTGGGTTTATTCATGTCAAGTATCTGGAGAAATGAACGAAAGAATAGGCAGTGGCAGAGCTTACATCAGAAGGAGCCAGCCTATAACACATCTATTGAGAAGTGCATGTTAACATGACCATTATCAGGCGTGTCCTGCCGTACAGGAGGTGGATCCTGATCAAAGTACCCGGCAGCTTAGGTATAAAGTGGAATCGAGAGATTTCCTAAAGCGCTTCTGACATCTGTCCTCTTATTTAGAAAAAACATGCTAAGTGAAACCGTATACCAAAGCCTTCTCAGGAGAAAATCCAATCAAAGGATCGGAGGATGTTCACTGGTGTCAGCCGGGGACAAAACAACTTGTAAGCTAATCATCTGGGAAAATTCATGTAAATCCAGCAGAATCTTTAATACATTGCATCATTTATGGAGAATAAAATTCATCAAAAAGCTATCCCTGGTGCTGAATCTATTAGAAAAGGCATTGATCTCAAAAGGCATGGTGCAGATGAGTGACGGGCATGTGGTACAGATGTGATGGTGCCAGGTCTGATTTCTAAAATCTTAGACTTCTCCATGGTTGGCCTTAGGGGATTCCGCAGATGACCACTAATAGAAGGTATAAAATTACACTTGAAGGTCTCCTCATCAATTATCAGGGATGGCTATAAATGTGATCCATTTTTCCACAGTTTAGTGTATTACAGCTACATGTGCACACAAATCTTTACATTTCACGAGCCGCAAATAACGTATCCAAGATCTATTGTTTGCAGCTGATGAGTGTGGACTTCCATGCCAATAACAGTAGAAAAAAAACTTTTTAAAGTTTTGCGTCTTGGGCAGTCGGGGCATACATGGGTCCATGGACCGACAGCCAGGTGCTTGGGCTCATACAATTAATTTGTCAATGTTTTATCCGCTGAATCGGAGAGTACATGGATGAAAAATGTTCATGTCCATGAGTGCTTACACTATGTTTCGCTATATTTGGCAGGCTTAGTTGGCGGTGTATGACAAAGTGATTTCAAAACAGAAGAGATAGAAGTGATGTTCCACCCCCAAAAAGTCTGTTTTTCATGGGCAGTTCCTTTAAATACCACTTGAAAAAACATTTAGTATTGGTAGGATATAAAACTATGATCATCCCCCTTTATTAATACAAGAATTCCCAATGCCAAAAGTCTGAAATACGGTACAAGTGAACTAAAAGAAAATCAGTAACAACTAGAGACAAAAAGACCTGATGGTTGGTGTCCCCCTGGCCAATCATAGGCATGGCTAGTTGTTATGGATATCAACTTGTAGGATCGGAAATGTCAATCCAGCAATAGGCCCAGGTCAGGTGAGTGAACGCGAACATCGGGTCCGCTCTTCCCTAGTCAGAAGCCGCTATGTCAACTACTGTACCCATTGCACAGTTAATTATAGAAGTATAATTTTTTGCAAAATCAAGATATATTATATATATATATATATATACATACATACTGTAAGATTGATGAGTTATATATTGTGTTTAGTAAAAGTACACAAGGCATTTTAACATAATGAAAGAAAAGACAAGAGATACAATGAACTCACCTTTAGCTCCGCTGATGACAAGTCCCAGTTCAGCACATACAGAGACGCAGACGACTTCGTGGTCGTGGCCGGTTAGCACCGCTCGTGGAGCTGGGTAGTCACCTGAAACATAGGAAGAACATGTAAGGTTATTAGACGACCGTTCTTCTTTACAGCCCATACTGGCAAGATCTGCTGTTTCTGGACAAAGAGTCATACAATAGCTTGAAAATGGTAAAAAAAAAACACCCAACCAATGAAGGTTGGGAACAGATAGAAAACCATAAAAAGAACAATTTAAGTATAATACAAATATAAACCGGTCCATCCTAGTATTTGTAAAGGGTTATACAGTTTATGTGTAGTACAGGTAATTACCTTTAATAATGAACAGCTCTAGAGGAGGTGGGTGATGAAGCTAAATATATTGCAAATATACATTTAAAAAAAAAAATTCTAAATTTTTTATGGGAGTCTTGCAAAGCTCTGGATGACACAACAACACTCCATAAAGGGGTCAACGAGAGGTTGAAAAACATGGCAGCTTTCTTCCAAAAAAAAAAAAAAAAGACCCAGCTCCATAAGGAACCATTGTGTGTGCTGGTATGGCACTTGTTCTGCATAGAGTTGAATGGAGCCAAGATGCTCTACTGACATAAACCATGGTCTAGGGGTGGAGCGGTTTTTGGAAGAAAGCAGCCATGTTTTTAAATCTCCAGACAACCCCTTTAAGGTTATTTTACATTTGGCAGTGTTTTTGAAGTATTGCATATGCAAAAACCTAAAAGCCTAAGCCCAAAAAACTGCAGCAGGTCACATTGAATATTACCACTAGTGGTAAGTACAATACACCTTAATATAAGGCTGATTTTACACCCGTGTCTGGCAGGTTCCGTTCCACTTTCCATTATTCATAGCAGGAAAAATAGTGCAGCAGCCGTGTTCATTTTTCTGCTATAAATAATGGAAGAGTAACGGAAGGTATGGTAAGCAGAAAATAGAAGACGAATGGTTCACCTTCCATTGTTTGTTTCCATTATGCTCTTCTCAAAGGAAGTGTGAACTGGGCCCAAAACTTTTTTTTTTTTTAATGATTTCATAGTTGTAGCAAAGTCACAATTTTTTTTCTTAATATGTAAAAGTTTTATCATGAACATTTCAAAACGCATTCCATGTAAAAGTGTATACATCTGAAGGTAAACTTGTAATATGTATATGTATCCCATATGCTGCATCCAACCAATGGGATGGATATAAATATTGTGGTTATAAAACAAACCTGATAACTGCACAACATCTACTTGTGACCATTGCTATCCCATTGTGCAGTTATACCCAGGAATATGACTGTGTGAATGTATACATACATTACTAGTTATGTCAATCACAGGGGGCGGCACAACTGCAACCACATCGTGTCATAAGAAATCATGTAAAGAGGTAAATGTCTATCTTTTGTAAGATCAGGACAAGAAACAACCTTGTATCCTCAGCTCATGGAGTAAAGACAATAGGAAATTCTTAATGGAGGACAAGCGCTTCTCCCTTCCTGGGGACAGATGCCAAGCACTGCGGCAATCACTCAAAATTCAGCAATGCATACTGTCACATCCTAAATGATAGATGTAGCAAAGGGCTAAAGGCTAAGGAACAAAAAGGGCTTCAGGTGATGGGATGCTATTGGGAATTGAAACGTAACGCTCCAGGCTTAACCAATTCAGCAGAAGTGTGGTCCGCCAGCTATCTGGAGGGTAAGATGGGGACAGTATAACGTAGGATACCATTATATGTGAAGAGATTACTCGTAATTTAAGAGACGTAGAAGAATACAGAAAGGCTCAGACAAAAATATACAGTGGTTTTAGGATATAAACAATAATATGGAAGATATTGATACTGCGGGATATGGACAGAGCCCAGCTTTATGGCTTACTAAAGTCATTACATTAGGGGAAGTAAGGGGGATATGATCATTTTACACATCTCATCAGGTTACATATACACACTAGAAACTTACAGAGCTCCAGGCTACAAATATCACAACCATGAAGATACATTATTCTGCGCCCTGCTACAGCAGCTCAGCTCCCACACACTTGAATGAAAACTAAGAAGCAGTACCATGGTTGGCCACTATAAATTAGTTGGAGCTATATGCTTTCATCAGCTGTTCTAAGAGGCTGGTGGCACCACAACTAGATGATCAGTGGATATACCAGATTTTGGACCCCCGCCAAAGTGATATAGATGACCTATCCTAAGGGAAATCAGTCCTAATTTAAACCCAATAGAAAACCTCTGGAAAATCCTTTGTGACAAAGTTATGGCCGAAAAACCTACAACAGTCTTAGAACTGTGGAAGAGACTAGAAAAAGAGTGGACCAAAATCCCACCAGAGCAGTGAGAGAGACAAGTGATGTCCTGTGACCGCAGATGTGCTGAAGCCATTCACAGCAAACACCTACTGATTGGTGACTGGTGTAACCTTCCGAAAATGGAATAATAACCCTTCTTTGTGCTACAGTCATTGCTGTTGTTGCTCTAATTATGATCTTTAAGTTTTTGCAAAATAAAGGTTTTATGTTTATATTATTTGGTAATTTGTAAAACACTGTTCTAGAGGCACGATGAACACGATGAAAAAAATACATCAAATGTTGAACAACAGAGATTATATTATTCTTAAAAAAATATCAAGTGATCATCCATTGTTCTCTGAATTTGATCTCCGCTGCAGGACCCCTGTTCTCGTGATCACTGGATGTCACAGTGACCAGACAATGTGGCTACAAGACAAACCATTCCAAGTCTCTCAATTTACCCGCTATGTTTACCGCTATAATTTGCATTGAAGTAACAGATTTGGTCAAAGTCTAGTGGCTGGGAAAAGTGGTCCAACCTAATATGACCCCGAAAATAAAGAAGAAATTGTTTTCCATCTGCAATGACTCTTCTTCTACATGACGTAAAGCTAGATATGAAAAAGCCATATCCAAAATGGCAGACCTCAGACAATAATCCTATTTCACAGAACGGCTTAGGATTTATATTGAACATGTGTGCTGCAAGATACAGGATCCTCATCTATCGGGGGGTGAAAAAGTCCCTTTAGAAATAGCTGTAATTCACATGGAAAAGCTGAAGCCCACACCTTCGGTGAGTATCCTGTTGGAAGCAAAGTAATGAGAAATGTCAGGTGAAGTCCCAAGATCAATGAAATTTCAGGCACTGGGGACATAACATGAATAGCATTGATCCTTTTAAAGAACACCAGTCAGAAGCTGAACGTAATATATTGCACAGAAAGGCTCGAGAGGATAAGCAGGCGAGTCCGACATACCTACCTGACAAAAAATTCAATCAGCCTGTAGCACGAGCTGCCTGAGCTCCTCCGCCGGCGTTCGAGAGGGAGACTGCTTCCAATTAAACTGTGCAAATTAATTTTTATCACTTTCAAATTAGTTTCTGGATTTGTGAAAGCTTGTTTTTCAGTGAAGGCTTTTGTTCCCGCTCTCCCTTCTGCTCTGTCATGGCATCATCTGCCGGTGATGTGCCGCTTGAGTTATTAGCTTTCCGCAATATCCGTATGCTCTTTCACTTAGATTAAGGTTCTTTCCTCTTTTATATTGGACATTAAATACATTTTTTGCTTAGAACAATGGAAGTTTATTGATTCTTCATCACTTTGTATTTTAGGTAGTTGAGTGGGAGGTACAAATCCCTCACAAAAAGCAAATATGGATCTAAATTCACAAACAGATTTAAAATATGATATCTATTCATTTTAAAACAGAAGGTTGGATGATTTTAGCCCTTTCAGGTAATCTAGGAAGATAGGTGTGTAGCATAGATGATAGTGGTGAAGAGAAGGCTCTTACCAGCTCATGTGCATCATTCCCGAGTTAAAAAAAAAAATTGGATAATCTGAGGAAGGCCAAGGATAGGAGCGCAACAATTCTGCAGGAGATTGAGGGTAGACACAGTCAAGATACGCAGCAGTTTTTCTACACCGAATTGTGTGACGAATATCACAATTTGACATTATAGTCTTACAGGAAACCCCCAATATAGGAGAATGAACAAACAAGGATCAAGTATGGGGCAGATTTACTTACCCGGTCCGTTCGCGATCCAGTGGCGCGTTCTCTGCGGTGGATTCGGGTCGGGCCGGGATTCACTAAGGAAAACAGATTGGAATTTCTATTATGAGTGCAACACCCCTGCCAACATATAGGCAGGCTGGTAGTTGCGAATAGTGCCCTCTCTAGGTAAGAAGCTGTCGGAGTGATGGTCAGCACATGGTCAGACCTCCTGGAGTGACATACTCCATCTTGGAGTCAGGTCCAGTCCAGACTAAAGGAGTCTGAGAGTGAACAGAGAGAGAGTGTGGATCACACCTTTAGTGCTGTCACAGAAACCAATCCCAGGAACTGAGTCAGGAGACTCTAAGAGACTCCAGAGCTGAAGCTTCCACAGTTTGCACATAACTCCATCTAAATAATCCCAGCCTACTTCTACCATCAGGCTGGTGCCCTATCCTGTGGACCCCTCTCCACAACCGCTACAGTACCAGAATCCGAATCTGCTGTTTGACTGTTTAGGCCCGTTTCCTTCGTCTGATCCCAGTACTTCAGCCTCTCCCTCCATATTTCTTGCACACACCACCCGCTGGAGACCTGCCAGGCTGTAGGACAGTCCTCATACCAAGGACCGTGACATCAGCGTGTCCTAGGCCAACCGCCAGCCACTCCGGAATTCTGGGCTCCAGGCCCCAAGAAAAGGGGGATTTTGCATGAGTATTTGGTTGTAATTAGGAAATAAATAGGTAATACATTCTGTTAATGATGGAAGTAGAGGAGAGGTTGAGGGCAGAGCTTCCATGATACTGCAGTTCTCTATGACTTTTAGAGAGTGGAAGTAGGGGGAGGCCGTCAACGGCTCATACCACATAATACACTCTCCCAGCCTTAGCAAAGTAATAGAGAGAATATGAATCTAAACAACCAAGAAACAACATGTTTGCCTGCACTACATCCAATGCACATTGACGGCTGCCTATGAGGCAATGATGATGACGTTTTGTAAGAAGAGGAATGGCTGAAATTCAGTAACTAGTTGTGTATAGTATCTGAACATGTGTTTTCATCTGAAAATTCTAAGTAAAATGTAGAAGGTTGTAAAGACCGAGATCCAGGTGGAAAATTACAAAGGTAAAAGATCTTATGGTCCTGGACAGGTGTCAACGGGGAACAGATTTCGGGTAACAACCAAATAAAGGGATAACATTATTCTTCTTGTTCTAGGTAGCATTATATACATTTCTATGAAATATTAATTTCCAGTAATTGCACAAATCTGTAATGTTATCCCCCAATTTCTACAGGTATCAGTTTCTAATTACAGAATGGTTCCCATAGTACAAATTCTAGTCATTACTGTGATATCTTGTGTCATATTACACCCGCTGTCAGGTGCAGCTGCTTCTGTTGCCCTCATATGCCCTCATCTATTTCTCCGAGAAGAATTACTAAGAAATGACTGAGTATATTCACTTGTGGCAGATTCTTTATATACATTAGGGTGGTTTCATCATTGCCTGCATTTACCAGGTGTAAATATACCCTTAAAGGAATAATATAGGAGGGATACATTGACAGTTCTTGCCATCTATTAGCATTTGGAGTTTTTAATTAAAGGAAATATACCATCAATATCAAGCATGACATTTATAGACTGTTACAAAAATAGTATCTGGGAAAGAAGACAGACTGATGCCACACAGGTAGCAAATCTGGATGAACATATGGCAATGTGTCTGGCCCATGTGACCTTGTCCTTAGAGAGTGTTTTTTGAACCTACACAATATTTGAGCACTATATGGAAGTATTAGGAGATGAGAAATCACAAGGGCTACTGATTGCAAGTTTGGGGTCTTAATTTCTACAATACTGGGCCAGATATATCAAAAGTGGGGCAAACTGCCTTTGTGTAGTCTGCCTCATTAGTGTACATGGTTTGCCTGATTATTCAATACTGGAGCACGGTCTTCAATTATCTGAGGATCTTGGTGCCAAGATCATCTGTTTATGAAGCGCTTAGCCCAAGCGCGAAACGCTTTGTTCTATTTTAATTATTTTCCTTTATTTTACGTACAATGAAATAAATCATTTTTACGGGACCAGTCAGCGCCATTCTTTCAGCGCTCAAGAAAAAAACCCAAGAAAAAATCTTGTAGAAAAAGATATAGTGATATATGTGATGTGGCACAAACTCTGACTAAGCAGTAACACGCCCCGTTATGTGCAAATTTTTGTAAGATGTAGGACAAAGTGCAGTGGCGTGCAGCTGCAACAAACACTTCATAAATACACGTGCAAGCTCCAAAGACGTTCTTTTTAGTGCACAATTAGACACAAAACTGGGGCAAGGACCTTATCAGTGGTGGAACTACCGCCATAGCAGTTCTAGCAGCTGGTACCGAGCCCGTGCAGAGATGGGCCTGCAGGGTTCTAGGTAGCAGATAAAGGTGAAGGGTCTGCTGTACAGCACATAGTAAGTGTGAATATCTGTCTGACTGCACATAGGGCACAGCTGTAGGGTCTAGCAGAGCCCCTGCATGCAGCCTGCCTCTAGTTGACAACTATTACAGATCTTTCTGTCTCTGGAGCTATCCTGAAGCTTTAGATGCAACATCTACCACCAGGGCCAGTCCTTTTTCGATGGCACTAGGAAGCCAGGAGTCCGGATTACCGGAGTGGCTGGCTAGTGCAGCCTTGTGAAGGGCGATGATTACCGGGCTTGGTATCAGGAGCGGTGGCCTCATCCACAGCCTGGCAGGTCTCCAGTGGGTGGTGTGTGCAAGAGAATGGAGGGAGAGGCTGACAGAGTAGGTTTCTCCCTGGGGCAACCCCAGTGTATAGATAGGGATCCCTGAGGATGAAGGATGGGGGGCCAGTGATGGTGTACAGCCAGATCCAGGAATCACTCCGAGGCACATTGGTCAAGTATAACTTACAGTTCTTTAAGGGAACAGGCAACGGCCTTAACATCAGCAAAACTTCAGCTGGAGATAGCTAGCTGGTGTACTGGTCCTCAGGAAGGTGTATTCAAAATCTGGATCAATAGCTTCAGGTTGTGGAGCTCTGCTCTGGGCCTAGTCTCCTGACTGGCCAAAGTGTCAGACAGATTGACTGAGACACCTCTGCTTTCTGGTCTGACTTCCTGGACAAAACTGACCTCTGGAACTTTCCATTAGAGAAAGTCCATGCATTGCCAACCACAAGGGGTTTTATAACCTCCCCTTGTGAGGTAGCAAGCACTTTGTCCAACCAGTTTACTCCTACCATCTCAGTAACACAGAGCATACAATTGGATAGTACAATTAACACTTCACCTCCCAGGCAGAGACCTACAGCTGCATTTGCCAAGTTCCTCATGCTAGAGACCCCCTAGTGAGGTGATCAGGCTCACCAGACAGCTCCTGACATGGAAAGGAATTTGCAACACCTATTAATCCTTTGCATCGGCAGGGGTGTTGCATAGACTCTGGCCCACATTTATGAAAGCCTTTGCGCTAGTTTAGTGTCTGACTTTGCACATTCTTTTCTTTATGTCAATGTATGGGAAGGGCAGCTTTAGTCTTTGTATTGCAAAGCTTATATCTAGTGTTGTATCACTTATATTCACTAATAGGTAGGTGGATATGATTTAGGATCTGTTCAAATGGGTCATATGTTATCTTTTGGATGCACTCAGCATGTACAACAGGAAAGCTCCTGGTATATATGCTGAATGTGTCCATAGATATATACAGGCAGAGGTTAGCTTTTTACCTCTGTATGCTCAGTATATATTGCATCCAGCAGAAAACACTGGATGGAATAATGTAGTAGACCGCACCATTCATTCTGCTGGAGAAACAAGTATACATTCAGCGGAGGCCATAATAGCCTATATGGGACAGATACCACTGTATGGCCTCCATCTCCATCCTTCTGCTTAGCGTACACGTAACGCTCACCCACCCCCAATGTCCAAATATGGTCCCGGGGGGGGGGGCATACAAAAGTTTTCTGTGACGCCCTAAACAATTCTAGTTATGCCCCTGTAGCTTATAATATCCCACTGTCTCTTTCTACATAGGGTTTATTTCAACAAGGCTACTAAACATTTTTCCTGAAATATACAAAAAATTCTGTGGATAAATAATGTATTCAAATATTCTCTTCTAAACAGGTTAATCCCTAGTTTTGGAGGCTATATCAATGTTTCTAATGAGTTTTGCCCATGCAGCGAGGCACAGGCATGATGTAAGTCATTACTCTACCTGGCACTCAATACCAAGCATTATTAAGAGCAATAAATGTCACTGTCAAAGTTTTAGCTCCTTCTTCTGCTAATGTCTACCAGAGTGTCAAAAGCAGTAAATGAAGAAGTGACAACATGTCCTCCTGTACCTGAGGATGAGAGCCGGAAACCTAGAATAGAGGTAACGAAAGGTTTATTTAAATAGCGATTCCACGTCAAGTCTCTTCTCACCTGATAATAACCGTCCTTTGAAGTCGACCAATTACGAGTAATCAATACTTTACTGACATATCACTTCACGATCCACAATACCAAATTTTTATTCCATTCGCTTGGTGCTACGTGATGACTGCAGCCTGGATATACTAGGGTGAAATATATCAATCATCAAATCCATATTGTGAATCACTTTTCTTGCAGGAATAGGAGGATAACAACTCGAATACAGTATTTGACCTGTGTAATTTTCACCCCAAAACCACATCAACCTCAATCTACATTAAAATTCTACTAGAAATATTACAGACTATACCATGGTTTAATAAACAGCTTTTTCTTGGTAAAACATGGCCACTTTCTCACAAATGGCAGCACACCATTTTATTATGGTGTCACAGTTCATCCCCCTTTAGTGGTGGTACACTATTGAATACAAGTCAAGGAAAGTTGTGGCACCAGTTCTGGAGGAAAGCATCTATATTTTTTTAAATCTTGGACAACCCATTTGATATTTTTTTAATATATGGGGGTGGACCAGAGAAGTATTGGAGATGGTTGTAAGGAGTAGGGAGAAGAGGAGAGTAAAGAATGAGGTGACGCTTGGATTATGTGTGGAAAAGTTACAGGTAGGATCCTCATTTAATGAGAAAATAAGAATTTTGTGATTTCTGTTCCACAAGGTAGGCAGCAGGTGGCCAGTGAGATGGAAATAGAATCCAGTTGTGACACAATCCCTGACAAAATCTAGGTCTGCTAAGACCAGGATCTACACAGCTTTGGAAGTGACCCGAGTTTCCTCTGTTTAGTACTTATTAAAGGCATTTTCCAGGAAATCAAGAAAACCACTTGGGCCTCCTTGTTTCTGTGTTGTGCCAGTACTTCCGGACTTCAGCTACTGCACCTTGACAGAATTTGCATGGAACAGGGGGGATCCTGGTCGACCAAGCTGCAGCCTTTGGACTAAAGTATGTCACTTGTATGGTTAAAGGAAGAGGGTCAAAGTGACCACCTTGGGCTTCCGGACGAGTGCATCTCTAATGTCATGGAGTTGGTCCATTACTAAACTTAATACTGAAATATTTGCCCCAGGATCTACTGGGGCTGATCAACCCATTAGGTTTCCCAGTTAAAGTTAATCCAGATATTTAGGGCCTCGTTCACACTCAGGATTAATTGCATCTAAAACCCCTATTAAGGCTGCATTCCACTACAACACTACGATCAAGTGGAGGGAATATTATATTACAATTCATTATGTATATGTATATATGTGACCTAAAAGGGTTAATGTTATGTTAATATACAAGTCCCTTCAAAGAAAGTAGTTTACCCCCAGTCTGCTGTTTGCTGTTGTTCTAAGCCTACCAATGAATGAACTGTGAGGTGTTTAAAAATCTCTGTTCTGCTCTCTGTGTCCCTGGCCTGCCACTACCATCATGGGTCTCCCTTATAACACCTGCTGGGAACTAGTTATATACACCAGAAGAGCCCCAGTGGAACCATCATTGAGACATAGCCTGCCCTTCTACTTGCTTCTGACCTGATGATCCAGATGTGTGTGGTTGACCCAGATGTGTGACCTGATGACCCAGGCTTCCGTGACCCCTGCAGCCTAGCCTAACCACTTTAGGTTCCTGCCTGCTACTACCTTCACATGTTGTCGACCCCAACGAACTGAGCAACATGGAGTAGGTAAACTTTCCCAGATGGGCCATTTAGAATTCCTGATAAACCCCTTTAACTGGTTCCCGCCGCAAGATGATATAGATCGTCGTAATTAGTGAGCCATTGCCACATAAGGACGATTTATATTGTCTTCAGAATCGCGCTGGCACTGTCAGAGTGACAAAGTTTGTGACAAAGACCTCCATATCTGCTATATATGGTGGCCTATGAGGCCCAGTCCTATGAGGCTGGGTCTCATAGGCAAAATGTCAGCAAATCACTGACAGACACAATACATTGCTGTACAGAAGAAGGGTTTAAGGTGTCCTTAGTGTAAGTCCCTTAGTGGGTCAGTAAAAAGAAAAGTTAAATAAAAGTAAAGTAAAATAAATAAATAATTTAAAAAAAAACCCATAAACCCCCCCACAAACACAAAATTGGTATGTCTATTACATTATTATACCTGTATTGTCAGGGTACAATTAAAATTGCAATTTTAGTGCTTCCTCCCAAAAATATGAAAGCGATCAAAAATTTAGGTGTACCCTATGATAGCACCAATCTAACTGTTACCTTTTTCTACAATAAAAAGCCCTAATGACCCTCTTTTGATTGAGGAATAAAAAAGTTGTAGCTCTCAGAATAGGGTGACACTTAGGCAAATGTGGTTTCCTTAAAAAGTTTTTATTTCCTAAAGTAGTAATATATAAGAAAATCTTTTAGTATCTCCTTAATTGTATGTACCTACGGAATAAGTATATCATGTTTATTATACTGTATGGTGAACTGCGTAAATGTTTTAATTAGAAATCCAGTGGCAAAAAAGGTATGGTTGCAGGAAAGAGTTAATACATTTGAATCATCATGCTATTTTTTACCATAAAAATGAACCCATTGGAAAATACAAATCTTACCCGCAAAAAACAAGCCCTCGTATGCCCATGTCAGATAAAAATTTTAAAAGTTACAACTTTTGGAATTTGAGCTGGAAAAAAAAAGTAAAAAAAAAAGTCCTGAATGTTCTGAAGGCCATTTTAGGCTGTGTCCTTATGGCGTTAAGCATTATGTAGACTGCAAAGATAAAAGAGATTATAAGGCCCGTTCCCCACTTTCTAGAATGTTTCTGAGGTAAATTTTATATAATATTTTTTTCATTTGTGGATTCCTTCATTCTTCACCAATTTCTTCAAGGATTTCTGCAGGCTGAGTGTCAGCACATCAGATTTAAGACAAGTAAAATGTTTGGAAAAGATTCCTGCCTATAGCTATATCATTCCCTGTCCCTAAGAAGATTTTTACCAGGAGCTTGGAGAAGATAATATTATCTGCAGCTCTCCATGACTACATCAGCCATTACTAAGTGTGTGATTGCAAGGCAGTGGACCGATTCTCTGAATCAGGGAGAAGAGGGAGAAACCAAAGTGCGCGACTCAAGTGTGGTATTAGATGTACAGTTTGTTGTAGCTACAGCTTTTAGGGTGCTCACCTTTTGGCTATCTTGCACCTAGAATGTAGTGTATAGATATGAATCTCTGCCTGTGGGACCACGAGAGATAGGCGTCTGGTATTCTATCCCGCGCTGGAGCGATGAGTGATGGCAAGGCTGAGGAATCCACATCAACGGCGCGTCATCATAGGAAAGCTCTTTATGTAGTTATACAAAGTGAACTAGCATTTCGGCGCTGACAGCGCCTTCGTCGGTTCGATTTATTCTGAACCTGACGAAGGCGCTAGTACACGCGCCGAAACGCGTAGTTCACTTTGTAATAAACTACACATAAAGGGCTTCCTATTGATGACGCGCCGTTGATGTGATTCCTCAGCCTTGCATCACTCATAAGTGTGTTGATTGTAACAGTGATATTACCTATTTATCCCACAAATATTGCAAGGGTCTGATGTTAGGGTCATCTGTACAACCTTATGACACTCAGGGGATCTACAGGGGAAACATAAGTAAATGTGCCCAATAGCCTATCCATTGTTATTGGATATATTCCTATTGAATATTGATATATCTGTACGTATCCAGTAGCTGTATCACGTACAAAGTCTTATTTTTTTCCGCAAACTAAAATTTTCATGCACAAAATACAACTAGGACCTGTAACTCTAGACAATGTTTCTCCTTAGAGTATCCCAACATTGAGGATGTAAAAGAAAAAACTTGCGGTTTATTTTTTAAAAGCATCTTTCCCTTTACAAACCAGTTCTACGAGCCGCCCGTCAACAATGAAGTCGAGAGTGCGGTCTAATGGGCTGGAACACGGCATTGAGAACAATTATACAATAGATCTGCCCAGAGGAAACGTGACAGGATTATGATGTCCCTATTGTAGTAAAGACAATTCCAAATAATATCTAATACTCCATATAATTGATGTTTACATATTAGAAAGAGATACAGCCTTTGTATCCAGAGTGTTCTGTCATGTTTCACCACAGGAGAAGACAGTCATTGTAAAGTTCATTATAAATTACAGCTTTACAACTGCAATATGAGTTAAGCTGTCATAATTTTCTCAGCCAGGGATCCCGTGCTGTCAAAGAGTGTCAATTTTTAATCTGACACAGGGAAGAATATTATCTGTTCCTCTGACCTTCTGATATTTTAATACTATAATTGCCGTGCTTAGTCGTGCAGCCATGATTTCACCTGTCAACCAAGAATGAATCAATACCCTCCGGCGTCTCTTCACATTTGAGCAATGGTTATCGTGTGTTTCATTACACATAAAACTCAGGCTATCTACACACCTGCACAAAAGTATGTATGTCACGAGAAAAGCTAAACTTCATAGAAAATCACAGAGACCTTCATACACACAACATGGAATAAAGCCTGATAACTATTCTGTAACAATATTATAATTAAATATCTCAAGGAATTCTCCTTTTCAGGCCATTCCCTTCAGGTGTAAAAGATCATCTACGTACTATGCAAGGTAAACCCCCAATCAGTTCTAATCCAAAAATTAAGTAAATCAAAAATACCACAACCATTATGCTGATATTTTATATTCTATTATAGAAAAAACAGGTTAAAAAATGTAGAACTGAAATAAGAAATTGATGGGAGATGAGGTGTAGTTACCCTTCCTTGCCACTACATTGAGAAAGGAGCTGTTCTTCCAGCTTCATACTCTGTGATGACTGTGGTGTTGGAGGCAGCCTGAATCAGCCGATAGGGGGGATCATGAATTGAACTTATATTTAAGAACCTATCCAAAGGATATAGGTGGAAAAACTCCTCAACAGAGGCAAGTAAAGGCACCACTTCAAATGGGTCGCGCATCAAATTTGAACAAATGAGTAGAGGAAATGGTATCAAGTTTAATATCCCAACTTTAGCACTAGAAGTCGGTTTCCCTTCTTCTTGTCCTGGAAAATGAAGAGTTCTTCCCTGCGGTAATGTGGGAGGTGCAGCCAATCACTGCAGAAGACTGTTGGTGCCCATTAGTCATGTGGATGAGTAAATCATCCAAGATTCCATTCGGTGAAGCTTCACAAAATTTTTCATAAGATTGGATTCGGGTATGAATCAAATCGGTCTGGACCTATGTTGCACCAAATATTCTGGAAATGGTGTATTACCCACTCTGGCGGGTAACTTTCCGCTCATTTCCAAGAATTTTTCATTAGGGTTAAGGTTAATGCTAATGTTAACCCTATGTGCTGGGCTCATTGACAACAGTGCCACTAGCTGCCATTTTAAAAGAAAAATCGGAAAAGAATTTTGATTAGATTTGGTAGCAAAAAACTGCAGATATATGCCGAATCTATGAGTCTAAAGATTGATTTGCTCAATAAATCCCTAATATTCAAGTATGTAGCCTATGGATATTTTCCACATTAAGAACCACATCAGATAGACCTGTTACCCAACCTCCTCTAACAAGTAGAACAGAGTCAGCTACACTTCACTGGGAATAATGGTCATTACTGATTACTACACAAGATGTTATTAGTACAACTTCTACAACTTGAGGGCTACAAAGGATTTACAAGGTCAACGTACAAGAATGCTGAAAAACCTTGGACATTTGTGTATTATGTGAGACAACAGACTGGCCGAGTGGAGATTGTGCTGGCTGTGACCTGTACTACTGTCCGAGTTGTAGGATTGGAGCCTATACACTCCCACATGTTTTTTAAGACGGCTATAACTGACTGTACTCAAACATACATGTTGTGTGGATTAAGCCGGACATGACTTTTAGGTACACCAAATGCACCTGTTTGGTGTCCATATACAGAATATAGAGCATTAGCAATAGAAACTGTTCCCAATCCAGTGAAGAGTGAGTTCCAGCTTCAAAACTATGGGTTTCTTGAGTTTTACAGTAATTCTTGGTGATTATTAAAAGATGGGACCCTATTTGTTCTCCACCTACCGTCTAAGACCACACAGGTGGGCTATTGGGATCTGTACACACGGCTTTTGATGGTGTGGTGTGACCTACATCCAGTGAGACTGAGGTTTAGCGATATAAGGGGTCGATGTGGCAGCAATCTTAGTTCTGTATCTAAGTAGGGACCTACTGGACTGGATATTGAGGGGGGGGGACACTTTGATAAAAGTATATATTTTTATTATATAACTAGAGCAAACTAGCTCCATTAATGCTCCCAGCCTGGCAATGTATAAATTAGAGCATGTTTTACATACAGCAGATGGCAAATATCATGGGGAATGGAGGATGGCGAGCGCGTCTTCCACATCTCAGCACTACTCATTCAGCAGCTGTTGCACTCTGAGACTTCTCACATCAGATTTACATAGTCTAATATCAAGCAATATCCACATTTAGATGACTTCAGTGTTGCGGGGTAGGCTTGTGTTATACAGGTGATAATATATGTAGAAATAACCACAGACTAGAGGTACAATAATCTAAAAACCAAAATAAACGTAACACTAGTGTGTCATAATGAATGTATAATGAGGCATTTAGGACACTGATCCCATCCATCTACTATACTATACATGTGACATTCTACTAGTGACATTCTGATACTTGGTCCATGAAAGAGCTGAACTGCAGAATTTTGTGACGACTGGCAATGTCAAACCTTTCTTGTGGGATGTGGCAGTAGCTAATAACAAGAAGCCTCAGGTCCCCATTTTATAATGTAGAAGTGTCCCAGCTGCTAGACCCCCACCACTGTGTGACTGACCCCACCACTGTGTGTCCTTCATCAGGATTCCCTTTAATGGTCTGGAGTTAAATAATTACTCTGGTTCTCCAATTACTCTTTATGTTTGCCCATATATGAGGGAGGAGAGTATATTAGGACTGGCAGTCACATCATCTAAAGTGCGTTGGGTTAAACTGTGCTGGATTTATTAATAGATAATAGATAATTTGGCACATCTTTTGAAAGTCTTGTGCACCAGAAATTCAAATCTACTGCAGCTCTTTGGGCATATTTAGGCCACTTTCTTATGTAAATTAAACATGTCTACAGCTGATATTTTTTTTAAAAAATTGGTAAATCTACCACTTTACCAAAGTAACAAACACCTACACATACTCACCGGTCCTCCTCTTCACCTGGATCCTGACGCGTGTCAAGATTAGCAAAGACCACCACCAGGATCGAGCTGAAGACGAGGACAGTAAGTGTAGGTGTTTCTTCCTTTTGTAAAGTGGTAGATTTCCTTTAAATCAAGTAATAAAGTTGTGTATATTTTAGCAAAAAAATATGCAGGGGCCAAAATGTAAAACCTTTTTCCTGGTTGTCCATTGCAGCAGATTAAGATGGTGTAGTAGGCTGCGGTTTGGACTACAGGAAAGAAGAATATTATAAGTATAATTCTACTTTTCTTCCACAATTCTAGTGCAAAATATATTTAAAATAAATATTCCAAAAATAAGCATAGAACATTTATTCTCCCCTAGACATTCTAAAAACATAAAATGTTAAAAATAAATCAATCGATTGCTTTCCCCCTCATTAATAACTGTGCCTACTGTGACTACATTTGTATATGTGTATACAACCACAAATAAATATACAAAAATAACGCTTGAGGAAGTCTCCAGGCCACAGGAGCCAAAATGTATCTGTTTGGCACATGTTGGAATAAACCGGTACTTAGAATTTAGAATTGCTCTTATCCTCTGGATTTAAGTAACTACCACAAGATCAGCCAGCACTGAAGGATCCATAAGACTGAAAGCATAGTATTTAGCACTTATTTCCTGCATCCTTGGTTAATATCGGTGTTGTAATTCGGCAGAGCAGAAGATAAGATTGGATATCGTATAAAGTAGACATGTCTATGTTACATACCTCTCGTAACACAGGATCAGTGACACTATCCAAGTTCACAGACCCTTCGTATGTCAGATAATGAAAGACATTCAATGCCCGCACTGCTTCAGGACCTCGCTGCTTGTAGCCAAATATCAGATCTATCCACTGGTGTAGCTGACATGATACAAATTCACTCTCCAGTGCCTGGATGAAAGGGAAGGAAAAGGACAATCTGGTAATACACAGTAAGTACATTATACAGACATATTTATTCACATTCTGTGGGTTAAAGGGGATGTCCTCTTTTTTCAAACCCAAAGTCCTCTTACAATAATCAGACAACAAGTTCCCCCACTACTTCGTTTTGAAATCCATTACATTCACCACTGGAGGACAAAGGATCCTTACCCTAGTGCCCACATGAGTGGCACTACCTTCCTAATAACTCGAAAACTAATAACATTACCAGAAAACTATTTTTAAAAACCATACACATTTCATTATAAAAGTTGCCCACTTTCAACAAATAATAGATATTGTGGGGCACATTCACTTAGCCGTCCGGAGGAGTTCACCGAACTGCATTGTACGACAAGAATGATTCACTAAGATTGTGCGCCCTATGTCCTGTATGTGTCACTTCCCCGCTCAGGTCCAACGGAGTCTTCTTGCACCATCTTCTTCCTACTGCATGTAAGTGCTTGATCTTGTGACACAATTTGAAAGTTAAATCCCGTGCTCAGTCCAATCAGTCAGATCGTCCGACGGGCCGAATCCTCCCCCCCTCCCCTCCGATTTCTGTCGCATGAAAGCCAGAGAAGCTGCACCAAAATCCGATTGTGTGCGATACAATCCCCTATTAAATGCCTGTCTTAGCAAGGTAAAATACGAAAACTTCAGAAAATCTGACGAAAGTGTGGCCGCGGACCCTTAGTAAATAAGCCCCAATGTGTAATTCTCCAGTATACTTCCTGTATCACTTGTTCACATTTTTTGAGATCTCTGCTTGCTGTCAGTCTATAGGAAGAATGAAAAACGATCAACCGATCCCTGGTCATGTGATGTCACACAGGTGAACGGATCATTATACCCCTGGTCATGTGATGTTACACATGTGCATTGCTCGTTAGATCACAGATAGTATTCAGAGCTTTGTGCTATAACAAGTTTTATCCACAGGAAGTAAACAATGGAGCTACCTGTTAAATGACAGCAAGCAGAGATTCAAAAAACAGTGAAGAATTGAGACAAAGTATTTAGGAAAATTGTAAAACGTTTCATTACACAAACAATATCAATTATTTGCTGAGGGGACAACCCCTTTAAGATTAACTAAACTTCATAATATTGGTTTATTATTTATAGTATGAGAGCCCTCTAACTACTGAAGTATAAAAGATCAGACTGGTTGAATGCATACATGCCCAATATTTTGTTAAGCTAATGTCACAGGTGTCTGGCAGAGGGGCTAAGAAAGTGAGAGAGTACGAAAGAAAAAGAAGAAAGAGAGAGAGAGAAAAAAGAAACGGGGATCAGAATGAGAGAATGTGAGTCACAGGGAACAAAGCGAGGAATAAAAAATAAATAAATAAAAGGAAGTGAGAAAGAATAAGATAGAAAACAAAGAATTCCACAAAGTAAAAGAAATAGAATGAGTGAAAGAGTAGTAAAGAGCGTAAGCCTAGCATATTTCATGGTGTCCTTTACTCCTCATCTGTAATCTGTATACAGCATACACACTAAATCCAGAGAAAACAAGTTTTTGTCTGTAGTAGAATTTGAGTTGATGTCAGCATGAAGATGCTCCTGTAATGTATTCAGAGATTTTTATCTATATCTCGCTCACTTTTAAAGATTCATGTAAGCGGCAGAAAGCGGCGCTCTTATCTAATTATGCACATTAGAGAGCAGAGGTCTCGCTGGCTGGAGGGGCTCAGTGTAATAATGTTTTTCCCTGTATCAGCTCCTTTATATGTTTAGGTTTTTTTTAACACCTTGTGCCAGCTTCAGATAGACACTATACTGTTAGACCTGGAAGTCTGGATACAAACTGATTTTTCTGTATTAAAGCAAACAAAAAGTCCCTGTATTTTATATAAGATAAAGAAGTAGTGAAATGAAGACTGTGACACTTACACCTAGACTCAAAGCCGTAGTAAAGTACAGGCAGTCCCCAGGTTACGTACAAGATAGGTTCTGTAGGTTTGTTCTTAACTTGAATTTGTATGCAAGTCGGACCTGTATATTTTATCATTGTAACCACAGTTAAATTTTTTTGGTCTCTGTGACAATTGGATTTTAAAAATGTTGGGTTGTTATAGGAACCAGGGTTAACAATAAAGGTTAACTGAAGACACCTGTGATAACTGTTATCGCTGTTTTTGTAGCCTACGGCTAAAGTACAGTAAATTACCAAGATCAAGAGGTCCGTTTGTAACCAAGGGTCATCTGTAAGTCAGATGTTCTTAAGTAGGGGACCGACTGTAACTTGCTGCTGACTTCCTTATTGGGGAAAACTTGGTGTGTCCCCAAAAATTAGAATTTTAAATCCTGTGCTCAGTCTGAATCAGTTGGGTTGTACGACGGCCACGCCCCCCAATTTGTGTCACATGTAAGTCGGCGTGATTGCGCCAAAATCCGATTGCACGCGCCAAAAACCCCTGTTAAATGCGGCACAAATCGGAAATAGTCGGGAAACCCGACGGAAATGCGGTCCGATGAGTCCAGTTCAGTGTCTCTAGGTTCTAGCTTCCATGACATCCAATGTTACCAAAAGATAATTGTTGGAAGTCATGTACAGTCACCTTGTCATTAAATGTGCAATGGACTACAAGCTGTGGATGTATAGATGAAGATGAGCTGGGTGCCCATAGCAATGCTTTGTTTCTCCCTTCAAGGTACACCTCCATTTAGCCCATTGATTGTGTCTAGTATTGCATTCAATTAATAGAATGGAGTCACAATACTGGACACAGCCAAAATACAATAATAATGGCGCTATTTCTAGAACTTAATTGGAAAATATAAGCACTGCTATGTTAGCTTGCCAAAATGCCTTAGTTATATTTTCCAGCTGCTCCTTCCATGACAAAAGGTAGCTTTAGAAATAGCAAATCAGGTTGAAGTGCTTGGGGGGGGGGGGGGGGGGGGTTAGCAAAGCACCTAAGGACTGCCAAGCCTTCCCCCATCAACTATGTCACTTCTGAGTGCAAGGAGATGTGGAGCTATAGCCCTGAGGTGCTCTGCCAAAGCACTATATAGGACACACCTAATTTACATATTTCTAAAATGATATTTTAGCATGGAAGGAGAAGCTGGACAACAAAAACAAAGGTACGGGTGGCATGTTTGGTCATAGAACTACATAACTTTTCAGTTCAGATTCCCGTTAAGAGTCTGCTCTGATGTAACAGATGTCCCCAAAACTGTATTGTTACGACCCATTTGATCTGGTTAACTAACAGGAGACCACTCAAGGTTTTCCCATAATATAGTTTTACTAATGCACCAAGTACAGTACATGTTAAGGATGGTCGTACATATTAGAGGCAAACCTACAGGATTTTGGCAGGACATGATGTTTATCTAATATATTGGCTTCTCTTGACTCCCCTCGATGAAAGATAATGGGAGATAAAAGTCAAGTCAATGTCAGCTTCATTGACAGCTATGGACATCTTAAGATTGTAGTAATAACTACAGACAGCAGGTAAAGTCATTTTTCTCAGTGTCAAGAATCTGCCAGCTCAAAATGAAACCAATTCCCAGTAATGATCTACTAGATTTCTCGGGTTCTTCATGCTCATTCCAGGTTGCCATCTAACACCATAGTCATTTCCAAGTATTTCACTACTACGTCACAAGAAATGTGTTTTCCGGGGATCCCTTTCCACTTAGTGGCCATCCAATACATGCACCAAGCTTTTTAATGTTGTTCATGCATAATATTAATAAACCAGATAAATTTGTCTTTGTGTGTTCCTTCTATTTTTGAATAGCATCAGCATCAATTCAGGCCTGCAGGGAGTGCATGGAGGAAGGCTGCAGATGCACATCTGTGAAAGCTTTCTCTCCTGTGCTAGATTATGATTGATGAAGCTAGCATTAAGGTAATGTTATCAGGGACTACTTACTGCTCCTGTCCTTTGTGACATCACTGAGGTCAGAGCATAACCGCGTTAGCATTGAACACAATGCTTTATTAATGTTTCATGAGTAGTAATCAGACTAGATCCTATGGGTAAAGGAGAGCAGGACCACATCTCCCAATGTATAATCTGGATATTTCCTCCCATACTCACCCCGCTAAACCAAGATAACTACAAGTATAACGCACCAAATACTGCTGTGCTGTAATGGTGGCTCAGACTAAAAGGAAATGTATATAATCCATAAAAGATAGTTAGGCATTACAGTAATTTGAGGTTTATAAGATAAAAAAATAATACAGTATGTGTGCCTGCAGTCCTATAATAAGTCATGTCAGCGTATAATGAAAGCTCTGATAGATTTGTAGTTACCACAGATGCAATCGGGCTCCAACAATCTCAGTAGTTGGGTGTTAGGTAAAGTATTTAGAAACCTACACTACATTGTAATGTTTTTGTATTATGTATGTCCTAAATTTTAAAATACCCTCTTGCCCCTTACTCTGCTCTAGCTCCCGTTTTGCACGTTGGGTCAGTACTTCCGGGCTTCATGCCCAGCACTGAAACAAAGCACTGGAGGAGTCACTGGCCCAATTGGGCTTATCCATGTCCTCCTCAGGCCATAAGACATCACGTAAAAAGTCAGGAACTAACAGCCAAGGTGCTGAAAACCAGGGTACAGGTGCAATGCAAGAAACCAGAAGCCGGAGTAATCTAGGGGGAACTTATTATTTGCCACCCCCACCCCCAAGGAGTTTTTCAGAATTTATGGTTTTGCATAATATTTAAAGGAGTTGCCCAACGCTCCATCCACCTGTATTCAAGACATTGCCTTTACGGTACAATGGGACTTATCCACCTGGTCAATTTGGTGAACCTTCCTCCAATGAATGTGCGGCAGATTCTCAGCATTTTTATAAAGATATCATGTAAAGATAAAAATGCAATTAAGATAATAAAATAGATAAATTATAAACATTCAATGTAGTTGTAGGGACATTCAACCAGAAATTTTTAGTAGTAGTTTGCTGTAGTTTACTTCAAAATAAGGTTTTAGAATTAATCATCATTTGATACAGAAAGATCTCACAGCAGAACATAGATGCACTTTATAAAACTTTCTTACCATTCTGTTAATACGAACAAAGTCTTCAGGATTCTTTGCCCATGGCGGGAGATCAACATCATTAACTGCATTGCCATCATCCCGAACGCCAAAGTTATAGACATTGCTGTTTACAAACATCTCGGGTAGGTAGTAGAATTCAGGAATCAGCTCCTACAGAACAAATACATGAGGGTTGCATTAAAAATTATGAATATATCCTGGAGAATGCTGGTTAGGAAGAACAAATTCAAGGTCAAAAACAAAAGGGTCCAAGAGTTCCCGCAGACAAAACCACAATCGGAGCGGTTTATTGAGTGGATCTTCGATTTCTGGTTTTTAAATATAAAAAAAAAAGGAAAAATTGCCCAATATACTCAAAAATTTTCAGAACAGAGGAAATGGCACAATGATATGATAATATAGACAGATGTGCTCATCACTTACTTAGAATAATATAAAAAATATATATAATATAAATATATAAAGAATCATCAAAAAATAATAACAATAACAGACCAATAAGGAAAATGTAAAGGTCCTCTTCAAAGGAATATTCCACCATTACAGCTAGAAGACATTTCTTTTTAAATAATAGTATCATTAACACTCTCTGCATGGCTTTGTTACTACACAGAACCCCTTCACACAAAGCTAAAAAACTAGGTACAGTCATTAGACTAGAGTGTTGCCGTTTCCAGAAGAGAAAGAACTTTATCCTACATATTTCCTGGATCTCACGGCTTCAAATAAACGAAAACCCTGAAAAACATACCCAAAAACCCCCTTTATAAGCTCCTCCAAGTGTTGGTGCTTTATTTATAGGAATTGGTATGAGGATCTTCCCATCACCCCACCTCACCCCAGTGATCTCTAGATATGTATTGAATTTACTCATCAAGGCTCCTTTAAGCATTCTGTCCATCTATGTTGGAACAGGATAGAAAATACACTGCAACTTAGGAAATCTGAGAACCATTTATCCCATGTAAAAGCCACATAGGAAACATCAAAACCGCTCCTTGGTAACATTAAAAGTCACTTAGTGAAAATGACCACTTAACTTTGCTCTACAATATAGAGTTCACTTAGTAAGAACTCAGTCAGACCTTCCTTAAAACTCATCAGTCCAAAATCATCTAACCAGCTGCTGCGAGTCTACTACAGAGAGTATTATGTCATATAGGTCCATTAATGTAATATATGAAGAATCTCATATAACAGACAGGTCTGGGATCCCCACATTCACAAGAACTGGACTCTTAGCAATCAGAGAACGTGGGTCTGTCCCAGCAATCAGACCCTCATGATCATTTCCTGTGGATATGAGATAACTTCAATAGTTGGTACAACCCCTTTAATAAGTGAAGCTGCACTGATTTTGTTGTAGTTGGAGATTTTACCCTAGCTAACTAATAGAAGCAATTAATATCATTATTTCCAGATCTTTACTGCCAGAAGGGTGGAGCCAGACTCTCTGCTCCACCCTAGGAGCAGCAACATGACAGCAAAGAGCCCAATTCGCATATTAGGTACTGGTACCACTCTAAAAATGTGCCAATGAGGCTCTCCTCTGTCATATAAGAAGTCTGAGGCTGCAAGGACTTAAGAAATTATTGCAGTTTTTCCATTAGAGGAACAATACTTTATTAAAGTATTGTTCCACTGAATTAAAGAAAGCAAAAGGTTGGATTTAATAAAGGTGGTGAAGGTTTACTCTTCTAAGGGAACCTGTCAGCAGAAATTGACCTAATAAACCACCACCAGTATATTGTCAAGCAGCTGAACACCTTCCAGATCATGTTTCTTTCATGACCCAGTGTGGTGGCATCATCTAGAAAATCTACTTTGAAGTGAAAAGTAAACTGGTTGTATAAAGTCAAGGAGGAGGAGAGTTTAACACTAAAGTCAAGCTTTCTTCTCTGTAATTGACATCCTGCATCCGGAGACATCACTAAACAGATGTCCTGAAGTCTGATGCGTACTGTCAATCACAGAGCAGAGAGTGTGTTCAAAGTTCCCCACCCTGTGTTATGTGTTAAAATCTCCGCCTCCTTGACTTTATGAAGCCAATTTACATCTCACTATAAAGTTCATTTTCTGGATGATGCCACCACACTGGAACATGAAAGAAAAAAAAAATAGAAGGTTTTTTTAACGCTGCTTGACAATATACTTGTAGTGTTTTTAGGGCAATTGCTGATAACAGGTTCCCTTTAAAGGTTCTCAGTATATCAATATTAATATGACACAAGTAGCAAGCTTCTAGGTACTATAAAAATTAAGATGTGTTTGAAGTGACAGTTTTTAAACTTGACTCAGAATCAAAATAAAATTCTCCTCTAGTAATTTTCACATGACTGTTGAGGAGATTTTTTTATAGCTTAACAGGTGAGATTTCGCATAAATTAGGGAATTCTAGATAACTTAAAATCTGTCAACAGAAAGAAAAAAAAGAAGCTGTCACCACATTTTTCAGAAATTCAGCTAGTGACAGGGTCACAGAGGCCTATTAACTAAATATAACACTTCTTTTAGTTAAAAATTGCTTTCCTCATATTCCCATAAAATCAATTTTGTTGATCTTACCTGGCATCCAACGAGTCCTCCATACGCCCCACGCCGCCTCCTCATCATTCAGCACTTCATGTCATGTGACCAGAGGGATGTGATCCAAGGTCCTCTACCCACTAACACTTACAAAATCTACCCCATGTACTTATCTGATCACATGACATCACAGTAGCCTCCATGAAGGCATGGGGTGGAGTAGAAGTCCATGGAGGCATGCTGTGGTTTCATGTGATCAGATACATACATGCGGTAGATTTTGCAAATGTCAGTGTGTAAAGGATCTTGGACATCACTCTGGTCACATGACATGAAATGCTGAATAGTGAGGAGGCAGCATGGAGAGGAGTAGAAATGACTGAGAATGGGAGGACATGCCTCCTCCGACTTGCTCAGGACCTGGCTAGATACCAGGCAAAATAACAAAGCTGATTTTATGGGGATGTGAGGGAAACAATTTTTAGCTACCAGAAGGGTGGCTTTTAGTTTATAGGGTTCTATGGGAACCTGTCACAATTTGTATTTGTAAAAAATGCGATGACAGGTTTCCTTTAAACCCCAGCACTTCAAATTACACACACATGTAGGAAAATACTCTTTGCTAAAAAAAATACCCTCTCTGGTGCTCCAGTTCAACACAAAGCAGAGACTGGAGCAGAGACTTGGCAGTGATATCACGTCAAGAGCCACTACAGCTTGTAACTGCTACTATAGCAGTGGTGCCACTGTTAATGCTGTCCCTTTATCTCTATAGGATAGTGCATAGTAGTGGTGTTATTCGTTATAACACACACAATATACAGGATATGTACACTTCATACATGCACTACTCCAGCCACAATGTGCATATGATAGTAATTCTACTGTGGCAAAGAACCAAATCACTGTTAATCAGCTTTCCCAAAATGAACTCCATCATTAGGGCGAATCTACAAAGAGATGCTCTGCAGATAACCAGTGCTACATCCATTAGATAAGAATAGCAAGCATTTCCTAAATCTAATTAGTAGGTATTAGCAGAGAACCCATTAGAAGGAACAGAACGGTAAATGGTTATTACATTGCTAAAATACATATCTAAAAATCACTGAGGTGCATATATTGGGAACACTAGTCCTTGTACAGTAATCTTATGTCTATATGGCCTTGGGGGTCAGCAGCTTGACTTAATACTTTGCACATCCTAGTCTTGTTATTGTCACAAAACCATACTCAAGATTATGGTGCAAGAAAAAAAAATCACAGAAATTGCAGCAATATGTTTCTTCTCATGGCCATCAATGTGGATTCTTATTGAAATCAATGCAACCAGATTCCATTACGTATGAAATTCACATATGTCTTTATAACACAGGAAATAAATAATACCAAAAAAAATGTTGTTGAGACCTTCTTAGTGAGGGCTGTGGGGGACGTTACTGGGGGTTTTGGAGACATTACTTACTTACTTATTTAGTGAGGGCTGCGGGCAGTGGTGTAACTAGGAAAGGCAGGGCCCCACAGAAGATTTTTGAATGGGGCCCCTTACCGCCCCAGAAAATATACATATTTGTATACTCACACATTTATACACTTATGCGCACATATTTATGCACTTATATATACAGATCTGTCCCAGTTGCAAGGCAGGAATTAGAGATGACAGATACCCAGTCCTGTTGATTCATGCTGTGTACTGTGGAGGATGTGCACTGTTATAAACATAATGGGGCAGATTTATCATGCTGTCTGAGAGTCAGAATATTTCTAGTTGCCCATGGCAACCAATCACAGCTCAGCTTTCCTTTTACCAGTGCTCATGAATATTTTAAAGGGAAGCTGTGATTGGTTGCCATAGGCAACTAGAAATATTCTGACTTTCAGACAACTTGATAAATCTGCCCCAGTATACGGTACAATGTGCAGAATAATATGTATACAGGCGGTCCCCTACTTAAGAACACCCGACTTACAGATGACCCTTAGTTACAATCGGACCTCTGGTAATTGGTAATTCACTGTACTTTTGTCCTAGGCTACAATAAACAGCTATAACAGTTATCAAAGGAGTCTGTAATGAAGCTTTAGTGTTAATCCTGGCTCTTATGACAACCCAACATTTTTAAAATCCAATCGTCACAGAGGCCAAAAAAAAATTTGTCTGGATCTACAAAATAAAATAAATTATAAAATATGTAGTTCCGACTAACATACAAACTTAAGAACAAACATACAGAACCTATTCTGTACGTAACCCAGGGACTGCCTGTATAATGGTGCTGCACATCCTCCATTTTTTACTGTGTCAGGTCAGATGCGAGGTCCCCTTAAGGCTACATTCACACGCCCGCCGTACCGCAGTATGTCCTATCTTTTCCCGGGCTACGGAGCGGTACGGTGCCGCATGCGTGCTGCACCGTACCGCTCCCATACAGGGCTGTGAGCCCATAGAAATGTATGGGGGACGTATATCGGCGGTATATACGTCCCCCATACATGTGTGAATGTAGTCTAACACTGCGGGATTCAGAGCAGCTGCTATGGTTGCTACCACTGTAGCTACTTCAGTAGTGATGTAATGATGGGTCAGTGTTATCTATATAGAGGTCATTGTACAGGGAGGAGGAGGGGATAAACTGTGACATCATCTATTGTCAGTGGTGATGTAATGATGGGTCAGTGTTATCTATATGGAGGACATTGTACAGGGAGGAGATGAGCTGTGACATCATCTATTGTCAGTAGTGATGTAATGATGGGATGGGTCAGTGTTATCTATATAGAGGTCAATGTATAGGGAGGGGGAGGAGATAAGCTGTGACATCATCTATTGTCAGTAGTGATGTAATGATGGGTCAGTGTTATCTATATAGAGGTCATTGTACAGGGAGGAGGAGGAGGTAAGCTGTGACATCATCTATTGTCAGTAGTGATGTAATGATGGGTCAGTGTTATCTATATAGAGATCATTGTACAGGGAGGAGGAGGAGATAAGCTGTGACATCATCTATTGTCAGTAGTGATGTAATGATGGGTCAGTGTTATCTATATAGAGGTCATTGTACAGGGAGGGAGATAAGCTGTTACATCATCAATTGTCAGTAGTAATGTAATGATGGGTCAGTGTTATCTATATGGAGGACATTGTACAGGGAGGAGATGAGCTGTGACAACATCTATTGTCAGTAGTGCTGTAATGATGGGTCAGTGTTATCTATATAGAGGTCATTGTACAGGGAGGGGGAGGAGATAAGCTGTGACATCTATTGTCAGTAGTGATGTAATGATGGGTCAGTGTTATCTATATATAGGTCATTGTACAGGGAGGAGAAGGAGATAATCTGTAACATCATCTATTGTAAGTACTGATGTAATGATGTGTCAGTGTTATCTATATAAAGGTCATTATACAGAGAGGAGGAGGAGATAAGCTGTGACATCATCTATTGTCAGTAGTGATGTAATGATGGGTCAGTTCTATCTATATAAAGGTCATTATACAGAGAGGAGGAGGAGCTAAGCTGTGACATCATCTATTGTCAGTAGTGATGTAATGATGGGTCAGTGTTATCTATATAGAGGTCATTGTACAGGGGAGGAGATAAGCTGTGACATCATCTATTGTCAGTAGTGATGTAATGATGGGTCAGTGTTATCTATATAGAGGTCATTTTACAGGGAGAGGATATAAGCTGTGACATCATCTGTTGTCACTAGTGATGTGATGACGGGTCAGTGTATAATCTATGTATATTGCATGGGGAAGAGATCCAATTTTCAGTTTATTATTAGGCATAGTGACCAATGTATATACAAATGGTAGGATGTAGTATTTCTATTTAATAAATCTAAGTTACAGACACACATATTTTTATCGATCAATTTGTGGACACAGTCAATATAAATCTTCTAAAAGCTAGTCTATGGGTTAAATTAATGAATCAAGAAAAGAAAAAAAAAATGATATATCTATATATATGGTAGGAAGGGCTGAGGTGCAGCTATAAAGCATCTGATAAGTGACATGTCACATGTGTAAATGTGATCCAGATAGAGCTTAATAAAGCCTATAATACAGCTAATAGCACAGAGAGCAATGGACGAGACACATCCCCAACACATTTCTTATTTACAGGCTTGTGACAGCCCGGAGCTGTTGAAAAATTAAAGAGACTTTCAAGAATGTCTCGGAGTGATAAAAGACGACTATTAACACTATCAAAACTCTATACTCCCTGAATCAAAGCTGACGTTTCATTTTAATACATCTTGCCACAAAAGCCTACTGTTTTTATAGCCGCTCTATGAAATGAAATCCTAAGGAGGCGTTTTTCACTCTCTAAACCATCTATCACAAGGCGGCTTTATGGCTGCCATATTTCTTTTCTTCAAAACTTGATCCCTAGGCATCTATTAAGCTGGAATGAGCCAGCACTATGGGTCAGTAAGTCAGACCTGGTCATCTCCATTAACTGTATTAATTTACACTATATCACCTTAATGACATCTTGTCACAACTACCTTTTCGAGTAGCGACAAATAATATCCAGAAAGTAATATAACAATTTTCAGAAGCTTCAGGCCAGATTAATGCTCAACAGTAGGCTCTTTAGATGTCATCTGTTACAGAGGAACGAAGGAGGGGGAAGGGAGAGGAAAAGCAGTCAGACGGCTGACCAAGCTGAGGTCGTTTCCGGGTGACTTGCTTCCTGAAAGGTCATTCTATGAGCGATAATTCTTCTTCCATATTCTTTTCATTACCAATAAGGAAAAATAGAAGAAATAAATCTTTAACTTTTCCTACTCAAAGAATTGATTTTATTATATATATATCCAATTATTAAAAAAGTTATATTATAAGAATTTCAAAAATTCTTCTAAATTGAAAATCAAGAGTAGATTTAAAAAAAATTCAGTATGAATATGTAAATGGATTATTTTCACTGTTAAAATACATTGTGTAAACAGGTTTGTATGTAAATATATTATTATATAATAAGTATAAGCCCACCCGAGTATAAGCCGAGACCCCTAATTTTGACACAAAAAACCTGGAAAAACCTATTGACTCGAGTATAAGCTGAGGGTGGGAAATGCATTGTTCACAGCCCCCCAGTATACAGCCTGCCAGCCCCCTGGAGTATATAGCCTTCCAACCCCTATAGTGTATAGCCAGCCCCTGTAGTATATAGCCTGCCAGCCCCCACAAGTATATAGCCCTCATGCCTGCCCCCTCGAGAATATAGCCCGCCTGCCTGCCCCCTCGAGTATATACCCTGCCAGCCCCTCCCGGTCTATCGCAGGCACCATGACGTCAGCCGCAAGCTGACGTTATAGTGTGTGCCAATGCGGCTGACGTCACAAAGACTGTGACGGACCAGGACCCGATGTCGGAGCCGCAATGGTGCCAGGGAGCATCAGTCGGTGAGTTCACTTTTTGTTTTTTTCCTTGACTCGAGTATAAGCCGAGTTAGGGGTTTTTCAACTAGGCTTATACTCGAGTATATATGGTATATACTTTATTTACAGCTGCTATGCAAATATATGTATTTCCATAGTAACAGACTACAAACGTTCCCTGTAGTCACACACACTATAACAGATAACAATATAACTGTAGGATCAGACTACTAGGGGTTTATTATTTGTAGTCTGTTGTTATGGAGACACAGAATTACATAGTGTAAACATAAAATTGTAGGATATTTATAATCAAGAATATTTGTAGGAGTCTAAATATATTTTACCTTTGATGCATTGGAGAAATTAGTTATTTTTTTAATTCCTACATTATTATCTTATAAAAACTACGTATCTCAATTGGTGCTTTTTCCCTGTTGCCCTCGAGACCATCATAAAACAGCCTACTGTTTGCTAATTGATTCTCAGGGCAGGAGTATACAGTTCATGATTCCCCGCAGGCTTGTATATATATTATCTTAACATTATATTGGAAAATTGACCTTTACACAATTTAATTCTAAATTATAATCATAAATTGCATTCTCTGTTGAGGATTAAAGGTCCAACAAATAAGCAATGAAGAAGTTTTTCTAATCCTGTTCTTTAGACTGGACAAAAAAATCTTCTCCGATTCATGTCAATATTGCAAAAAATTATCGAAGAGTAATCGGCAGAAATCTGTGTATCCTTATACAAAAATGTCAAAGTTCCTGTGCGTTTTATTGAGCTCTGAACAACAAAAAATGTAGATATACTATAGAAGTAAGTGGACTTGTACAGCTCACCAAACAGCCTACTGACCACAGCTGAACTTCACTAAAAAAAAATTTCTGATGCGCAGGTTCATTGCTGCCTTGACTGCAGCCACATAACCTTGCTTAAAAAAACGAAAATAGATCCTAGCACCACAATACATGTTAAAAATTAACAGGTTGGTACAGGCAGTCCCCGGGTTACATACAAGATAGGTTCTGTAGGTTTGTTCTTAAGTTTAATTTGTATGTAAGTCAGAACTGTATATTTTATAATTGTAGTTCCAGACAATTTTTTTTTGGTCTCTGTGACAATTGGATTTTTAAAATGTTGGATTGTCATAAGAACCAGGATTAATAATAAACCTTAATTGCAGACGCCTGTGATAACTGTTATAGCTGTTTATTGTAGCCTAAGGCTAAAGTGCAGTAAATTACCAACATCCAGAGGTCCGTTTGTAACTAGGGGCCTCTGTAAGTCGGGTGTTTATAAGTAGGGGACCGCCTGTATTGCTATCCATACTGGCTGATGCGTTTCAGGTGACTTATACAAATTGTGTGCCCTTAGTCATAGCCTGTGATTTAAGTTGTCCGAAACGCGTGAGCCAGTATGGATTGCAATACCAACCTGTTAATTTTTAACACGTATGAAATAAATCAAGAATTTTTAATTGCTTTTCTGGGATCGTTTTCCATTTTTTAATCCAAACGTCAAACCGGTGGTCCATTGTTTGTGGTCCGCTTGTCTCCGATGTGTGAGGTTCTCCCATGCCTATGCCAGCAAAAAACACTGCTTGTTTATAGAGTCGTCTAAACCATAGGCATGTGTATGAACCCATATAAATCAATTTGTCCTTGTCGTATCAATAGACAGCATATGGAGAAAAGTCTTAGTATAGGCAAAATCATGACACGTGGATATACTTGTGAGTATTTATTTGTATAAACCAATAATAGATTATTAGAAATTAAGTATCCTAAAAGGTTTTATGGACTGATGGCTATATTCATAGCATTACTTCAGAAAGATTGTTCCGATACTGTGGTGACTCTGGTAATCATCTTATAGTTGTTCTACATGCCCTCCTTCCTTCTAATATCAACTTTTACAATTATGCTAATGAGCCAGAAGTGAACTAGGGGGCATGCTGTAGCTTCACAGGCTGTTACAGGGCCGGTGCACGTCTGATTCCCACCACAGCTGTAAACTCACATGGAGTTTTAGCACACAGTAGGAGGTGGGAAGTTATTCTGCACAGTGTAACAGCCTATGAAGCTTCAGCATGGAGGGGCTTTGGTAACACCCCCTGGAGCACTTCTTTGGCATAATTGTAATAATTAACTTTTGAAGGAAAGAGGCCATTGATAACAAAAATGAAGATATAAACAACAACAATAAGAAGAAGATTACAACAGTCACAGTGCCTGGATCTATGAGTAAGTGTTCCTGGTTTATCACGCTGGATTTTGATGGTAGATTCCCTTTAATGTAAAAACAGCGACCATAAAAATCAATCTGACTTAACAGCTCCTCCCCCACTACGAGAATGGACTCTGGACAATGTAGTATAGAAGAAGACGGTAGCTATTGATAAAAATGGTGGAATGGGCCTGAAGCGATCCAACATAACTATAGAAGCAATATAAAATACATTGCCTTGATAGGCCCCATTGGGTACGTCTCAGTCTCCTCTAAAGCCTGCATTTATTGTCTGGCGCATGAAATATTCATGGTGTTTATCTCTCGTGTAGGCAAAACAGTTTACAGGGTTTTGTGAGCAAGAAAATCTCCAACGTACTTGACTGGAAAGCGTAAGCACTATTAAGCGTCAGGCGTAAATCACACACGGAGACAATATAAATGTAATGACAAATGATGAAAATGAAGCTTTGGCTTTTTATCATGTTTAACATTAAACGTGTATGACTTGCAAACAGAGCAATAACGGGACTTCTCCATCAGATTCTCCGTGCCGTGCGCTGGCTGGATTAATCTAATGCGCCTTGTTGCATAATATCCCCAGGCAAGAGAGGTAAAAGCTGAGGCTGAAGAGAGAGAACCCACAATTTAAATGGATCTTGTCATTAATGCTTTATTAATTGCCCCGGGCAACACGAGCTCAGTGCTGGGTGAACCGCCACAATATGACACTTTAAGGTCAAATCCAATTCCTGCTGTTTTATGGACTAGACCAAATATTGAGTTAACAGCAGGAAAGCAGAATTTATTGGGTCTTTCTTTTTGCATCAGTCACACAAACATTTGATCTAAATGAAAGCAGAAATTTTAATAGAAGCAGAAAAAACCTTTAGCACTCGACATCAAACAAACATCAATTGTTTTAAACGGCTACAATAATTCTTGGAGAATTTCTAGACGGCCCTCCAAATTATTCCTCGTACAGATGTTCAGCGCGATAACAACTTCCTGACCAATCACTTTATGGGGATAGATGAGAGGCCGCGTTATAGGGCTCCCAATGACATGCTAACAGATTTACGACATGAGCTAGAATCATGAAAAAATGGTGAGATTTAGGAGCTGGTGTTACATTTAGTTTTTTTTTTTTTTACTGTCCGTCCCTCCTTCAATGGATGTTCAGCTATAAAGGCTGACTGCACTGCATAGATTTATTAAAACCGGCTATAAGGAAACCAATCACAGAGCAGATTACATTTTACCGCAGCAATTAAAAAAATTAAAGCTGTCCTGTGATGGGCTGTTTTGAGCAAAAAAGTTTTATTTATTTTTTTGCTTTACCACAGTGGGTTTTCGTTTCCAAAAGTTGCTATGTTGATCACCATTAACCAATCAGAGCTTGTCTTTATTAAAAAAAAGCTTTCCATATATACTTGAGTATAAGCCTAGTTTTTCAGCACAAAAAAATGTGCTGAAAACCCAAACTCGGCTTATACTCGAGTAAAAAAATATATCAAAACTCACCTTTTCAGCTTCCCCCGCTGCTGGCTATTTACAGGGGCAGGGGCCTGGCTGTTTACTGGGGCAGGGGGCTGGCTATATACTGGGGAGGCTGTGACCAATGCATTTCCCACCCTCGGCTTACACTCGAGTCAATAGGTTTTCCCAGGTTTTTGTGGTAAAATTAGGGGCCTCGGCTTATACTTGGGTCGGCTTACACTCGAGTATATACAGTATTTACAGAGCGAGAATTGGCCTAGGGTGTACGCTGCACACTTTCACGCACTAAAATGGCTATAGCAAGTGCGCAGTGCCACTGCCGACTGTGCCCCCTTCATGCCCACTTGGTGTGGAGTTGGTGTGAAGAGGGAAATAATTATTGAAAGTTCGTTAGTAATTGTGATTATTTAGTGCCAAGTAATTATGGTGAGAAATCATGTCCACGTACCAAACAAAAAAAAATGAATATATAAATCTATGAATATGTATTCAATAAGAATATATATATATATTTTGCATGCTAAATTCTTGTACCGTCTTATATCACATGTCTCCATTTCATGAGACAAAAACATTGCACTGCTATATCTACTCGTGGTTCCTCCCACCTTCCCCCCACCAGACACTTCCATATTATGGCCAAATAATATCAATGCCTTTTGTGAATCAATAAAATAAAGTTCCCAAAAATGTTTTAAGGGAATCCCACACCACACAGAAGAGGAATGAATTAGGAAGTTTGCGCTGGCGCCACAATGTGTAATGTTTTATTGCACATATTTTGTAACCACCAACTAACTTGCAGCTTACCTTTACATCAGAGGTGTCTCTTTGGCTGTTCCTCCATGACCTTGCCACAGCAGAGAACGTCCTGTCAGGATGGTCAAACTTGCTTTCGTTGGCATTCAGGAAAAATGTTGTAAAGGGTTCCTGTAAAAGGACAAAAAGAAGCGGGCACTCCATGAGATGGGCATCTGAGAAGAAAACATCAATGTTCTACAGCGGCAAGATAAACTCTAACCGTACAACCATCAGATAACTTTTTGTCTTTTTCAGGATCATCACACACAATATTGTGTTGTGTTAACCCGACAGAGAAATTAGTGGTGATAAAATGATGTCATTACATAAAGCTTTTGTTCATACTTTGTTTACCAGGGTCATTTTATTAACAACTGAAATTATAGCTTAGTCTTGAAAACTTGAAGGACCCCAATCGAAATCGATTCATTGGGATCCAATTGAAACTGATGTCCACCCTCATCAAATAATTGATATGGTTTGTGTAAGAAAAAGTTTTACAATTTTTCAATATATTTCCTGTATCAGTTACTTGCAGTTTTCTAGATCTCTGATTGAGGTCTTTCTATAGAAAATTCTATGTTTACACCCCGGACACCCGTTCTCGTAATCCTGTGGATAGGACCTAACTTGATTGGTGGGAAACCTTTTTTGAGCATATATTGGGCTTTCGCGAGCCATTCTAACTTGAAACCACAATGAACATAAATTTGTGGCATGCTGCTAATGACAATGGTAATTCCAGAACAAATAAAACTCAGGGGTGTAACTTGAGGCTTACAGGGCCCATAAGGTGTCACTTCTCCATATGAGAAGACCGGTACTATAAATCCCACTACAGTCAAGAACCTGGCAAGGGCTTTGCATTAGGACCCATCAGCTTTAAGTTACGTGACTGATAAAACTCATACGGTAGTATAAGGTAAAGGAAATCCATAAACCAATATAATACGAAATTAGAGAGGACTATAAGATAGTCTCCATTCAAAAACTTCCACTGGAGATACAATATATACTGCTCAATTAATGTTACATATGTTAAGTATTACACCCTGTAAACTGAAGAGGTCCCTATACACAGCATTGTGTCTGTATGAAGCTGAAAATGCAAATCTGACTTTACAGCGGTTGTGTTAGCTCCACAATGCGGTTTTACCCACAGCTGGGGGTAGATTATACCAGCATGCTGCCTGAATTATCTGCTTACCAGGCTTTTAAATAATGAATTATATTTACTTACACATGCACAGTAGGCAATAGTGGAATGATAATTTACATCAGACTTACATATACTCAGAATTAAATTAAACCGGGGGGTAGGGACTGGTTATAAAGGAAAGATCAAAACATACAGAAGATAGACTACAATAAGTAATGATGGAATATGCATATACTACATAAGCAAGAAGAATACATCAATAAAATAAATATTAAATAGTATAGTGACACACCACTGACCAGAAGGACGATAAAACAGAAGGGAAGTTATACTAAAAATGTTCCAATGTAGACTGGGTAAAGCTAGTCTCACATTATACCTCCTATTAGTGGTTAGAAAATTGCATTGAATGTTTGTTACACATCAGGAAAGTTTGCAGAAAAGTTACGTCTAGAAAGTCTACAAAGTGTTTAGTTAAAGGACATCTACCATCAGGATGAAGAATGTAAAACAAGCACACTGCCATACTGGTGTGTGCCCCCATCTACTCTTCTTTTAGCTTATTCTGTTGTGTTGTATTTTCTTTTAAAAAGGCTTAAATTATGCAAATGAGCGTGAGGGGCTCCAGGCTCCATAGGTGACAATGGAGCATCTAGCCAACCAGGCTCATTTGCATAATTGTGAAAGCTAGAGATAAGCGAGCACTAAAATGCTCGAGTGCTCGTTATTCGAGACAAACTTTTCCCAATGCTCGAGTGCTTGTATCAAATAACGAACCCCATTGAAGTCAATAGGAGACTCTAGCATTTTTCATTGAAAGAAGAACACTGAAGAACACATTGCAGATGTTTTCACTGAAAGAACACATTGAAAGAACACTGAAGAACACATTGCAGATGTTTCCGTACATCTGCTAACTTATCCGAAGACACGTGTGCAGTGTTCTTCACAATAGTATGTGAAGAACAATATGTGTGAAGAACACATTGCAGATGTTTCCATACATCTGCAATGTGTTCTTCACATACTATTGTGAAGAACACCGTTCGGCACGCGTGTCTTCGGATACGTTAGCAGATGTACAGAAACATCTGCAATGTGTTCTTCACGTTGTTCTTCACTTAAATGATCCTGTGTTCACTGTGTTTACTGTTTTCATTGTATTTTTCACTGTTCTTCACTGTGTTTTCTTAATTAAATGCTCGATCTCGAGCGGGCGAAATACTCGTCCGAGCAATGAGCCGTTTCGAGTATGCTAATACTCAAACGAGCATCAAGCCCGGACGAGTATACTCGCTCATCTCTAGTGAAAGCCTTTTTATTGTAAAACCACAACATAAGAGGTTTAAAAAAAAGCAGCTCCTGCCAGAGGGGCACGCAACAGTATGACAGTGTGCTTGGTTTACAATCCTTCACCTGGCGTTTTAAAAATAAATAAATAAACGTGTACTCACTTCCTCGTTCACTCCTGATGTCCCATGCCGTGGCTGTCTGTTTGTTTACCGGAGCGCAGAAGTTGTGCTGGGAGAGCTTCCAGGTGACAGAGGACTGTCACTTTGGCCATCCGGAAGATCCCAGAGCACAGCTTCCATGCCCCTATAAACAAACTGGGGCACAGATCAGACGGGATATCAGGAGCGATGGAGGAGTTGACAAGACGTTGTTTTTTTTTTTTTTTAAAGAAAGCCCGCCCCAGCCTGGTTCCTAATATTTGTAAACTCTCGGACAACTCCTTTAAGTAGAGATAAGCGAAAATAAACTTTAGGACATGCTTGATGGGTTGCAGGGTCTCACTGCACAGTGACCAAGCTGGGCGGCCGCACTGTAAACCACTCTGCTTTCGATGGAGAGGGAAGCACTCACTCCCCTCCCTTCTTCACTCAGCCATATGCTATGCCCTGTATCCTGTCCTAGGCTACATGCACAAAGGATGTAGTTTTATATAGGCTAAAAACAACGCATCCATTTCCATGTATCTGTCCTACATATGTACTCTGTTTCTCTCCCCCGTATTGACACAACTATGGTCCGTGTGTCATCTGTATGTCCAATGCATTTACAGAAAATGGAAGGCTGGGAAATGTTATCATGGGCTTGTTCCAGTCACTTAATTTTGTAGTACCTAGCAACCAATCCATAAATACAGACAGCATATGGACACCTGTGTGGCATCAGTATTCTTCACAGCTCAACAGACCTCTATGGGAAGGCACAGGCCACAAATGCTCAGAAAAATTGGACATTCTTTAAAAAAAAAAAAATTTCGGATGTGACACACAGATATGGATCAGTGCACTTGACTACATTGAAAATCATCGAATCGTGAGACTGTTGTATAAAATAGAGGTGAGACATGTCCGTGAAACAACAGTGTGAATGTAGCCTAAGTACTATGTAAGTAGTCTTATAAGAAAAAGCTACAATGCTTTACATGGATCCATAATTCTGAGAGTATCTTATATTTGAATTCTCTAGCTTTTCTCTCTACCCCGGCCTTTATATCCAGAGGCCATTTTACACAGACGTCTGGTCCAGCAGTAAATTAGATACCATCACTTTACTTGCAAACATGTAATAATTATTCCTAAAATCTCTTCACACATAATTTGTACCTCTGAATCCACACGGCTCGGGCCCAGTCCTAAGCTCATTTATTTTTATTTTCTTCTTGTCAGTAGAGTCTGCTCTGGTGTAAAACATGCAGTGACAGGTCTCCAAGCTACCAGGCTACTGCTGCCTTCATACGTTACGCTGTAAACTGGCAGTGCCATGGAAATTAATTGTGCTCCGTGTCACCCATTAAGGAACAAAGCAGCCAGCAACAAAAATAGCCTGTAGCGTGTAGAGAAATTTCTGGATTGAACAAGAGGGATTTTTTTTTTCATTTTGCCTTGCTGCAATCCACCAGCTTTAAGTTTTTTATATTTACAACTTTGGAACGGTTTATTCATGTATTTATTTTGCAGAGCATGTTGCAGATTTTGTTCTTTGATTATAAACATTACATAAAAAATATGTACGATTTGTATGAATTATTATCCAGGGCCTAACTTGCTGAACAGTGGGGGTCTCGGTGCTGGTCCCTCTGTCAGACTAATGGAGCTGACTGCTGCGCATGACCATTCTGCTTCATTAATCTCTATGGAGCTGACGGAAAATGCAGAGCGCCGCACTCCCTGGTCTCCGTCAGCTCCATAGAGATTAATGAAGCAGAATGGTCATGCACAGCCGTCTGCTCCGTTAGTCCGACTGTCCCCTCTTTTTCGCCATCTGTGGGGGTCTCAGCACTGACACCCCCACTGATCAGCAAGTTAAGCCCTACCCCGTGGATAGGAACTAACTTTTGTTTGTGGGAAAACCCCTTTACGTGTTTTTCTGAGTGACTGGAGAAGATTTGCGTAAGCATATAGAAAAAGACCAGGTGTGGATTCACATGAAAAATCTGTAAATTTGGCACAAATCGGCACAAGTGACAATTGTATGGAATTTTGAAGATAGAAAAAAAATCACATAAAGGCGATGACATATATTCCCTCCCAATAATTTTATTGTATGAGTTTGGTAAGGGTGTGATATATTATTTATTGTAAAATCAAAATAAAAATTAATAAAAATGTAATAGTTTAATTTTCTACTTTAATAACTTTTACCATTTCTACTTTTGTATTTAAAATGGGTAGGTATCTGTTTGGGTAACAGGCGATACTACCAGACAGACGTAGAGGGTTTTATTTGTGGTGCTGGGCCCGAGTGGTATCTGACATTACGTCTTTCCCTCTGATTTGGCAAGTTGTCATAGTAAGGCTCCTACCATAATAATTATTTAGTCATCTTTAGTTTTTTTTGTTTAATTTCATTTTTTTCGCAGGTTTTCCATCGATACATCGGTTAAAAATGCTTATTATTACCTTAATGATGCCCCCATGATGCTGAGGTTCCTTGTGTTCACCACTTTCTGCTTCTGTCTTGACATAACCCATTCAGCCAATCACTGGGAAAATCCACCTCAGCCAGTGATTGGCTGAGAGGGTATTGGCAGCCAATTTGGCTGTTTCGGAACAGGAAGTAGAGAGTAGCAGGGATCTAGTCATCTTGAATAAGAATGGATGAGGGGAGTATAAATGAAGTGGCCGTAGTTAGCCAATACACTTACCATGAATTTATAATTTTCTGGATCCTAGCTGGTAAAGAGTTCAATGTGCGAGATGGGACAAATTTATCAGAAGGCCTATGGTAGTTCAGTACTGGAGTACAATAAATCAGTCTAACTAAATCGAAATGTCAAGAGGGTTCATCAGGCAAGTAGTAGGGCCAGCGCCAGCACCAGGCATACCCGGGAAAGTGCCAGGGCGTGAGGGGTATGGGGGCTGTATATCATATAAGCTATGATGGGGCTGTATAAAAAAATAACCATGACAGGGCTGTTTGGGATGGTAAACTAGGGAATATTTTAAGGAACAGGGGACTGTTTTGTTTCTCAAATTTAATGCTGACACGTGAGTTCACGGCATAGGGGCTCACTGAGGCTCTGATGCTCAGGGGCCTACTGAAACCTGGAGCCAGCCTTGACGACTAGCCTGGGTCTTCCGGTTAAAACAACCAGTGGACATCCTCGTTATACTTTTGGTTTGTATTTATTATACTTTATTACATTGCTATTATTCAGTTTGATTTGCTTTCAAAATCCCTTACGGGACTGAATAAAACAACTTTTTTACAATCTAAAACCTACAGATTCAACCTTCTTGCTGCAAAACTCCAATGCACATATCCCTAATGTAATGCTAATCTAAGCACACATATTTCATGTCCAGCACCAGGAGTGGACAGATGAACTTGCACTTTCCATAAACACACTAGGAGATTCAGGAGTGATGTGGCTTTTTTAGGTTGCTGTTCTTGGCATCTTTTCTGAATTTGTAATGAGCTTAGGGTAACCTAGTTTCCCCCAGAGGGTCTTAATAACCCATGTCCCATACAAACAAACTTTTGGTATACATTGGAGTGTTATTTTTCTTAGAGAAAAGTTGGATATTATTACAAGGGAACGTGGGAAAGCTAGGAATCCACATATGCGCTCACCTTGCCAAGTAACAGAGAGCTACACAGTCCTGTAGAATGAGTATATCCTTGTGCTATGAAACCAGGGTCACCAGGGCTTAGTTCAAAGTAACAAACTGTGGCCGGAGAGATTTGCAAAGACATTTTACATGACCCTTCCCTGCAGTTATTTGTTCTTTTTTATTATTCTTTATAATGTTTTTTTTTATGTTCTACTGATCTGCTATTCTGGTTGATGTTACTAATAACATAACAACATGTTGTCTACCATTACAACATAAAATTATTTGCCAAAATAAAATACGGTATATGATTTTAAAGAGAAGTATAAATGAAATAAATATCACAAAATAAGTAAGTACTAATGCCCTATAGCGCATATGTAGAACACAAGACTAACCACCTTGTTTTATGTGGCCCACATGATTGGACAGTTTACTTGTTTCATTCATTATGATTAACATGGGAAGGTGTGTGCCAACAATGATTCCCACGGCATGAATCCCTAAATAATGCCGCCATCAGATTTTAATATTCATGCAAGTCTGTGAGGAGTCTTAAAGCAGCGAAATATTTGTTGTTTTTTTTTGTTTGGTCTTGGGGTGCCCATAGTGATCTGAATATCCGGAAAATAATAAAAAAAGATGACTAAGGCATCTGATAAAAATATTTTATAAAAGTTCTATATAAAGAGCACGACTGAATTGTCAAAACTCATACATGAATTGTGTCCAACAAAACAGACCATATCTAAGACACAAAAAAACTTTTTTTGTCTTAGATATGGTCTGTTTTGTTGGACACAATTCATGGATGCGCTTATGTGAGGAAATGGAGATCCTCTAGTGCCGGACCAAGTTATACTTCATCTCCCTTTACATGTCTTTGTCTATCTTTGAAATTGAATTGTCAAATTTGTAATAGCCCCTAAATGTGCTACATGTGTATACATTATATACACACACTCAGAATGTAAATGGAAGTGTACCATAGGAGCCATGCCAGGGCTGCGGAGTGTGGGAAGTGTTAATAGCAGTGCTGGCTAACTAACATGTGTTTTACATTGTAATATTAGTCATCAGTATGAGCACGGCTCTCAACATCAGTCATGACTTTCCTCATAACCACAGTCGCTGCTTCTTACACGGACGTGTCACTCAAATAACTGCTCCTAGGAATTTTTTACATTTTCAAGACAATTTGGTATTTGATTTCACAGATAACATCGCACATTGTGTGAGAAGGGAGCAGACACCTGACAAGTTAATGGAATTTACAATTAGTCACTAAGCAGCTTATGGTAAAAGGGGTGGACAATGTACGGGCGATGGATCCGGATGAAGTCAATGTGTCACGATAAATGTAACTTAACAAAATGTAACCCTAAAGTGTATACGTCCCACTCATAGATGAAGACAGGCGAGACAAATACACCAAATTGGGGCAGACACCTTATTCCATCATAATAACTGTAAACTCTCACCTGTTTTGGAAAAGTTTTACCAACCATATGAAAGCCGTCACCATGTAGACTATTTCATTGAGCTGGAGTTTTAATAGGTAAGTTAACCGATAATAGGACTGGAAAAATATAGCTAATCAAGTCTGATAAGACAAGAAATGGGAATAGATGTTCTTGGAAAATTCATTCCCATCACTAACGCCAGTTATCAGGAGCAGACCTGATGTTCTTGTTCATGTTCAGACGCGCAACCTGAAAATATTGCCAGATTGGTGGCCGATGGCTGCTCCAAAACATTTTTTTTTAAAATGATAAAATACTTATTTATACAAGGGAGGTTTTGCATAAAGTTGTGACAAAATTTTTTGATTATTTTAAGTTGTATTATAATATTCAGTGTAATGATAGGCTTTTACCAGTGTATTAGTAGCACCTATGAGCAAGTTCCACATGAGAACTACATTGGGAATCCACGTACTATGCATGGAGGGGAAATTAAAAAGCCCCAAAAGATATACTTACGATTCTAACAAGCCAGCACAGCGTGAAGGTAGATGTGGAGTAATGTGTGTTGTAGTGATAGGGTGGAGTTTGGTCATCTTCCCAGGTCTCGTAGCGCTCTGCATAAAACACTGCTCTCTTTGGATTCAAAGCACCGATGGGCTGAAAAAGAAAATATATTTTCATTATTTAAAAAAAAACAAAAAAACTATTTCGTTTACTTAAATTAATATACATTTCAATTTTATTGTTAATGTAATTCTTCTCGCATAGTAGATACAACATTGGCTAATGCTATATCATGAACCCTCCTGGTAATAGGAGAATATAAGTGGGTGTCTGATTTCAGAGATAATGCCTCATATGTTGTCACATGAACACTGACGCCTGACAATCTAATAACTCAGCATACGACAACAGTATATAATACTTATAGTAATCTAAAAGCCTGATCTCCCAGGGTTTACACACATCGTTGGCTGTTTAAGTGTTCGCATTGCCCTGTCACATTCCTGCAAACTAAATGACAGCTCGAGTTACTTCACACTTACTATCAGAGGACACAGGATACATGGAAATAAGAGTAAGGGGCACTGCATACAAAAACTTAGAGATAAGAAGCTGAAACATTCTAAATTAATATGCAAGGTTTTATTGGTAGCACTGAAAATGGTGGACACAGAACAGGGCCAAGTAGAGCTGAACTATTTCCTCTCTCTCCTCCTCCAAAGCTACAACAGAACTCTCGTATGTTTCAGATCGAGCTTGACAAAGGTCGGATAGACTGAAACGTCGCAACAAATTGCTAATGTGATCGGTTTTTCTCATTTACTTAATGGTGGAGATGTATATAAAGCACTTGTATATAATCAAGGACGTGTGCCATGTTCCTTTATTCATGTTATTTGGGCTGAGAACCCGACAAAAGAACCGTCCTACAGGTTTGGAGTGCGGTACCCGTTTCTCGAAAACTATATCATAAAAACAGGTTTCCTGAGTAATAAAAAAAGAGTAATCCTGTCAAAATTCCTAAAAGTGACAACGAGAGTTCTAATTACCCTGCCCACACAAAGTGATTGGCAGTGAGTCCTGATTAACCTGCCCATACACAGTGATTGGCAGTGAGTCCTGATTACCCCGCCCATGCACAGTGATTGGTGGCGAGTCCTGATCTCCCCACCCAGGGGCATAACTACCACCCTAGCGGCTGCTACGGGGCCTGTCGGTCTAGGGGCCCGCTGCCTGACGGACAGGAGGCAGCAGTGTTGTATATTAACTTTATGCTTCCCGGGCTGCGGTCCCATTCTTCGATTTGTCCCTGCCCCTCTGCCAAATGATTTGCGGCCCCAGCCACACCCCAACCAACTCCCCCCCCCCCCCCTGCAGAGAGGAGGAGGGAGCATAGTCTGTCGCTGCCCCAGTGATGTTCCCCCTTATCCGTTCCCGTCCGGGCCCCCGTCCACCTAGTTGGCCCACATGACCCAACCCGATAGGCAACATCTAAGAGGACGAGTGGAGCACGGTGGAGAGGAAGAGTGCCAAGTCTGGTAAGTGTATGTGTGTATGTTAATGGTTTGTATCTGATGTGTATATGCTGTATGTGTTTCTATATCATGTATTGTGAGTATATACTATATATCCGTGTATGATGTCTATATACTGTATTTATGCAAGTATTTTCTGTATGTGCATGTATATGATGTACGATATGTATATACTGTATAATGTCTATATACTGTAAGCATGTGTGTATATTCTATTTGTATGTATATGCAGTATGCATTTATATTGTGTGTTTATTCTGTATGTCTATGTATATTATGTGTTTATAATGTAAATGTACTGTAAAGAATGTGTGTATACAAAGTGTACAGGCAGTCCCCGGGTTACATACAAGATAGGGTCTGGAGGTTTGTTCTTAAGTGGAATTTGTATGCAAGTCGAAACTGTATATTTTATAATTGTAACCCCAGCCAAAATGTTTTTGGCCTTTGTGACAATTGGATTTTTAAAAATGTTGGGTTGTCATAGGAACCAGGATTAACAACAAAGCTTAATTGCAGACACCTTTAATAACTGTTTTAACTGCTTATTGTAGCCTAAGGATAAAGTACAGTAAATTACCAACATCCAGTGGTCTGTTTGTAACTAGGGGCTGTCTGTAAGTCGGGTGTTCTTAAGTAGGGGACCGCCTGTATATACTATGGGGAAATTGATCACTGCTTCTACGCAGGTTTCTTGCGCACTGCAAGAATTTGCAATTATTATGTGCCTATACCACCTCCACGCCATGTGCCCTGTGTCTGCGTACTTTTCAAAACCTGCAAACTTTCGTCCACAGTTTCCCTGATGGCTGCGACGCCTGCCAGATACATCAAGGGGCTGGCGTATGATAAATCTCCCCCTATGTGTGTATATGTTGTGTATGTACTGTGTATAAATGTATTTCAGGATTATTTCAGGGCTATATGCCAGTGTTCTGAAGTCATGATAAATAAGCCCCTATGAGTTTATATATAATGTATGTATTAGTGTATAAATGTGTGAGTATGAGTTTATACATGTGTGTATGAGTGTATTACTGTGTGCATGATTTTAAAATTTGTGTGTATTCGAGTATATAAATATGTTTAATTTACAAATATGTATATATTATTTTTGAGATGGTAGTGGGCCCCGTTGCAGAAATCTTCTATGGGGCCCAGCCTCTCCTAGTTACGCCCCTGACCCCACCTTTACACAATGATTGTCAGTCAGTCCTGATTACTTCACCGATCCACAATGATTGACATTGAGAGTCCTAATAAGCCGCCCACACACAGTGATTGGCAGCGAGTCCTGATTACCCACCCATGCACAGAGATTGACAGTGAAACCTGATAAACCCGCCAGCAGTTATTGAAACCTCTACAGATATAAGTGTATATACAGAAAAAACTGTCAATCATTGTGAGTAGGCGGGGTAATCAAGATTCTTACCATCTCTTTTAGGAGTCCTGTCAAGATTTATTCTGCTTTTAACTTAGAAACCCTACTCCATATCACAAAAACTAAAAGCAGCTTTGACTCTTTTATGATCATCTGCTCACAGCTAAGGCAGCGCAAATTATGTGCCAGGTATACTCAGGCCTGTGGCCTCAAGGGAGAGATTAAAGGGATTTTGAGTGTAATGGTTTTTTTTTTAAAAAAAAAATTCAGATCCCCGGGGTACAAGAGTAAAAAACGCACTATACTCACCTCTCTCAGGTACTGTTCAACGCCACCCATCACCACCAGCCTCTGTTTGTATGTAGAGGTTAAGTGGTGACATGGTGTTGATAGCCATGCACCCATTACACCAGCAGCGACGCCAGGGTGGGGGGTGTCAACTGTTGGAGCCGCCACCAATAAGAATAAGCTATTTACACCATTTGACAGGGTCTACATCTAATACACAAATTCAGAATTCTCGTTTTACCAGAAAAAAGACAATGGCATGTAAAAATGTTCTTAGAACAGGACTGTAGAGCGATGAGTGGTTCTCTAGTAAATGGGTTAATAACATTGTTCAGTTCTATCAAGGTCTTGCTTATAAAAGCTTTAAAAAGGCAGATTTACTCAGGGGAGGAAATAAGAGCATGTAACTCGCCTACTTGCCCCACGGCCTAAAATTCTCCCAGCAGCTTGGGGAGACTGTATGCAGAGCCTTCCTACAAACCAGATCAATATGTCTGCTGAAGTCTATCACTGGAATAACACGTCTAATGGAAAGAGACTTTGGCTCGCACAGGATGGTTTGTAACGCATGTTTAATGATGAAAACAGCTCATGGGGAACAGCTGATGGTGTCTGGTGACACTGAGCAGCAATACTAAATACTGGGGTGGAAATGTACATTTTATGAACAAAGTCATGTTAAAAAAACAAACCTCAGAAATTTGCAAATCAGTCGAACATATGAGAGGAGACAGGACCAGGTCTCATTAACTAGAGGTAATGAGTTTCATTTAATTTAAGTCTGAAGAGAACTGGCACATTATTATTTATTAAAATAATTTAAAGAGCAACTCCAAAGTATTATTTTACCAAATTCTAATATGTGATGCCTCTTTTTTTTTTTTTGTTTTTAAAGTGTGTGACAAAAATCTTTTACCAGTGGTGATGTGTGCGGAGACCAACCTCTTCCTGTATCTGCCCTGAAGCTTAATCCAATTCACTCTGCCTACAGAACTCATGATACCTTTTGTCCTCTCATTCAGTAATTTTGAAGCAAATCCAGGAAGTTTTCCAACTGCATTGTGTACATGCAGGATGTATATGGTGACTAGTCTGGCGGCTTCCATCAGATGGAGGAGCAGGGAACATGTAATTAGTGGTAGTAATCGGACGTTTTACAGTTAGTACATAGTCTGTGCTATGTGAGCGCTAAGGGTTAATAGCTTCTCTGTACTGTGCTAGTAGTGTAGCATGAGGTGTGCAGTATGAGGTGCAGAGAGAGACCGAGAAAGTTCTGTAGAATCGCAGATTGGAATGGAGGGACTCAAAGGGAACAGGGGAGATCTTGTACCTCACTATTCTGTATCCACAGTCCTGAACACACACAGAAAGAATGCAACATGACCTCCACCTCCGTTCTGTAGTATTTACAAACAGTACAGTAGGTGTGCATGATGAAATGAATGACAAGGTGACAGAGAGAAAAGTAATGGATTATTACAGTCTGTGGTTACTGATGAAGCGCAGCCCATGCAGAGAGTTATAAGGGAGACGCATTGGTGTATTACTGTCAAACCTACCATTTCTATGCTTTAACAATGAAACTGGCTGCGGATGACCGTTCTGTTCTATACATCTCAATGGAGCTGACGGAAAATGCAGAGGGAACTCCTCCCTGCAGCCTTTGCATGTGTTTATGCTGGAGAGGTTACTGCAGCAAAAATGTGCAGCTGAAAACTTACCAAAATCAGCTGATCCTTAATAGTTAAGAATAAAAATCCAAATAATCTACAAAAGACAAGTCTAAACCTGTAATCTTATTATCTTAAAATATTAAATAAATGATTAAATAATTGATCCTAGAGTTATTAAACACCATTGGCATTTCATGCTTTCTATAATATTGCACTTGGAGAAATCGGGAATATCTTGTAAATCTTGAAGGTTCAGCTGAATGGCTCATCATTTTCTCAGCTGAACATAAGCACAGTGATAAAATGAATGGAAGGCTTACAGAAGTACACAGGTTTTGCCAGAAGTATTCACACTTCAATACGTTCATTTGCATTATTACAGTAAGAGGCCTGCAGGCTTTATCACTTCCTGCGCCTCCAGCAACACACTCATTATGAGCATAATTGTCATACTTATCGTCTGCTGCCACTCAAACAGCTCAAGTATTAAGAGACTGAATATCTGCTGCTCAGTGAGGAGGTTTGTGCGCTGCCTCACACTCCCGTCATCAGTGGTTACAGTGAACCATAATGAACCCATGTACGAGGCTGAAGACTGTGTGTGGTTTCTGTCTCCGTCAGTGCCAGGTTAACATGTTCTGAATTGCTTGGTAATCAGACGGCCTTCAAATACCCATAGAAATCTATGACTGAGGAAGTCAGAATCAAGGTGTATGTATCATGCAGGGAGTAAAAGTCGGAGTGTTGGGGGTTCCTGTAGTGATGGGGGTCCATCTAAGTTGGCTCAATAACTTATTTACCATAAATACTTGTGTATAAGACGAGTTTTTCAGCACAAAAAACTGTGCTGAAAAACAACAACTTGGCTTATAAGTGTATAATAATATAAACCCTCTATGGCCTCTTCCCACATACACTATGATGTGACTAGGGGCGTAACTTGGGGGGGTGCAGAGGGTGCAGTTTCAACCGGGCCCAAGAGGTTTAGGGGGCCCATAAGGTCAATTTCCCATATGAGAAGACTAGCACTATATACCATACATTATAGTGAGGGACCCTGCACAGACTTTGCACTGGGGCCCATCAGCTTCTAGTTAAGCCACTGGATGTGGCGTGATCTGAAGCATAGACATGGCTCTCAAAGATGTAAAGAGAAGACGAGCCATGAGGAGAAGAGGAAGCTGGGGGGTAAGCACTAAGTTCACTATTTTTAATGGGGGCTCTGCTGCTGGACATTTTATTAAAGAGTTGTTGCTGTATTTGCTCCACTCGAGGTTTATACTTGAGTCAATATGTTTTCCCGTATTTTTAGTGGTTAAATTAGCTACTGTAGCTTATACTTGAGTATATATGGTAATTGGGAGGTGAATAGGAATAGAGATCCACTGATCCTACAATTTTTGCAAACAGGGTTATGGAGGTGCAAAAAAAAAAAAAATCTGCCGTGTGTAATGAAGAAAAAAACATATAATTGCTAATAATGAGCTAATCAAATATATGATTTGTTGCAGATTTGCCGAAATTTTAAAAGAATGGGATTAGTATATAACCCCATGAAAAGCTCCTTAATTTTTTATGAATTTTTCCTTTCATGTCCACCCTCCAAGGAGCGTATGATAAATCTCCCCCATGTAGTTTATATGGTTAACACTCCTAATATGAGCCTATATATTGCTAAATGTATGCACATTTCCTGCACACAGTGACAAATAGTGGGGAAGGGAACGGCAATTAGCACATGAGTAAAATTAACAGCTGGTTACCATATTAAACCAAAATTACTGAGAATTGAAGTTTTATTGTTTTTATATAGACACCAGGATATGAACAACAAAACTGAAAAATGCGTACACCACAGATGTCCCACAGAGACTATTATAGTAATTGGAATATTGTTAACATTTAAAGGGTGGGACGGCAAGTAATAAAAGTTTTTATAAAAAAGGGTCAGAATGGGGTGAATAAATATAAAGTGCTAAACCAACTACAGGTCATAATGGAGCAATGGTTTGGTGTCCCATTCGTCCAGTTTCGGTTCTCTGTAGGCACAAATATTTATACTAACTAATAAGCCGCACTGAACTCCATCCTGTACTCCCTGCACCTGCACTATGATTTGATGAAGCCGGAGTGGTACATCTTGGCTTCATTATACTTGTGCCGTACCTAACACACATGCATGGTAAAGCCAAGCTGGACTACGGGGGCTTTGCTGCATCAGTATGCAGGTGCTAGGAGCTCCAGACCAAGGTAAGTATATCATCGTATCATAGTTTATACAGTTGAAAAAAAGACACATGTCCATCAAGTACAACCCTGGAAAGTAAGGGATTGGATGAGGAAGAGATTTAGGGGAAACAATTATACAGAAAATAACTTTAAAAAAAAAAAGTTTATGTATTGTCATATTCTGACATGAAATTTTTTATATTTGAGGTCACGCAGCTGTAGGAGATGTCGTTTTTCGTAGGACAACCTGACTTTTTCAGTGATACTATTTTTGGAAACCTATGATCTGTATTAAATTATATTACATCAATTTGCTTATAACGAGTACAAAACATAACATGTTAATACAAAAAGACAGCTAAACCTTGATTGACAGTATTGTCAAAAAAATACATACAGTATATTTATATATGTATATACATATATATACCGTATATACTCGAGTATAAGCCGACCCAAGTATAAGCCGAGGCCCCTAATTTTACCACAAAAACCTGGTAAAACCTATATATTTTTTACTCGAGTATAAGCCGAGTTTGGGGTTTCAGCACATTTTTTTGTGCTGAAAAACTAGGCTTATACTCGAGTATATAAGGTATATATATATTTTTTTTTTATTATTTATTTATTTTTAATTTGGTCAAAAGTTTTTACATAATAAAATACCTTTGAAAGATCCCTGAAGTTTCCTGGCAAGGTTAAATCCAACTCTTCGGATTCATAATTTGTTAACACCCAGGGAAATACAGGATACTGATTCAAGTCGTTATATGTTCTCCCTGAGAAAATGAGTAAAGCGCATTAATGAACAGACCCATAACATCATCCCCAGGCAAATTTTAAACACATGTTGGCTTTTAATATTGTACACCACAGGCCCCTCCTATAAGCACAGTCATTTATGTTTTTGTTTGGAATATATTAAGAAATCAATAAATCCATAAACTCTTGGAACGATTCTAGTGTTGCTTCATAATCACACTGAGGCACGGCAAATAAAGTTACACTTCTTATTGAGTTTTCGCTAATTAGAGCAACTAAAAAACATGTGTAATAACAAAAGAAAACTAAAAGAACAAAAAGCTTATAATGAATGGTCTATCCTTACAATATATTGGGAAAGACACCTGGGCCCCAACACCAATCAGATGATATTTGCAGAGTATAAATCAGAATAAAATATGATGTCATTAACTGATCAGTGCAGGGCTTGCTTGTAAGACCAATATTAAAGAAACTTACCAGAAGAGGTTTCCGACACAGTAGTTGTTTAGTCAACCAGACAGTCTGATCTCCGAAGTGCATCTATACTAAGCTAGTGTGAAAGGACAGGAGACACAACCTCTCTACAGATGCGGAGTTACAGCCATAGTAGGTGTAGGGGATGCTATGGGGACCACAAATTTGGAGACTCAAAACAAAAAGCTCAGTGTGCATAAATTCGGTTCCACTGAAAGGGAGTACATAAAAGAAGCGGCGGATTAAGTGTCCCATGGGCCCCACAACTCTATATTCTCTATATCCTTAATCTTGTACTGTTCATAAGTTATTTAATGATGAACTACAATTGTGCTCTTATAACCCATCTATTTAGGAAAGCCAATCACATTCCCCAACTGCATGAAACCCTCCACCCCGACTACCTCCCAGACAGTGTAGGGGAAATGCCCACCGCTGATGCCCCTTTTACATAAATGTTCACAGCAGATTCCCCTTTTAATTAAATGTCCACCACTGATGCCCCACTTTACATTAATGTTCACAGGAGAGGCCCTCCTTTACATGTCCACAGCAGATGCCCCCTTTAGTAAAATGTCCACAGCAGATGCCCCCCTTTAATAAAATGTCTACAGATTTTATATAAATGTCCAAGGCAGAGATTTCTCTGCCTTGGACATTTGTCCACAGCATAGAACTCTAAAAACAAAAAAAAAACAAACCACTCTATACTACTTCTGCTCGCTGCTCCATCTTTTCAACTTCCTGCCCGCGCGGCACATATGTTATAAGGTCACATGGCCACAACCCTTGCGCATCATAGTGTATGCCCCTGGCAGGAATAGGAGAGGATTGGGCCATGGGGTCGGGGAGGAGAAGCCGAAAGGTGAGTATAATTTTTTTTTTTTTTAATAAGACTGATGGCGGATCTTCATATAGGGCCTGGGTAAGTGAAGAACCACCATTGCATAAAAGGGTTCATATGGTTTGGGGCTAGGTAAGGTCATGAGGTCTACAGAAATGGGCGCATGAGGTGTGGGATTAGAGAAAAGGGTGCATGAAGTTGGAGGGCTACAGAATGGGGTTTATGAGGTGGGAGGGCTACAAAAAAGGGTGCATGAGGTGGGAGGGCTACAGAATGGAGTGCAAGAGGTTGGGGAATACAGAAAAGAGTGCATGAGGTGGGAGGGCTACAGAAAGGTGTGCATGAGGTGGGAGGACAGAAAGGTGTGCATGAGGTGGGAGGGCTACAGAAAGGTGTGCATGAGGTGGGAGGGCTACAGAAAGGTGTGCATGAGGTGGGAGGGCTACAGAAAGGGAGGGATGGGGCCACAGAAATGGGTGCAAAAAGTTTTGGGCTACTTAAGGGGGAGCATACGGTGAGGGGCATACAGTAAAGGAGGATTTTAAGTTTGGGGCAACAGATAGGGGGTTATGGGGGGGAACTTCTGTAAGGGGAGGCTATATAAGAGACAACAAAAGAAAATGGAGCATTATACTAAGTGGGTCAGTATAAGAAGTATTAGTGGGTTTGGTTAGGGCACTAATCAATTTAAATGAAGGGGTGACTGCACATTGTGGTGGTCCTGATTCACATAACAGAATGTACAGTTAGTGGGGGGTGCCCATAAACAAAAGTTTGATATGGGCCCCAAGCTTTTATAGTTATGTCGCTGCCTCTAACATACATCTAACATTGCATTATTAATGACAATGAAAAAGGCTAAATGGAGTTGGGTAGCAGAATTTTCCAGACGCCCCCAAATGCTAAAAACTAATGAAACCTAATACTATAATATTAATAAAAACAAAAATGAATAATGATTTTAATATATGATAAATGTCTATTATGTGTTGAAGGGTATGTAGTAGCAAATGGTGTTATACGGCCCCCCACTGCGCTGAGAAAACTGGTATTGCTTTCGTTGGGTCACATAACACCCATGTTTAATGATCTGCGTTTTGGCGTTCCCTGCCTACAGACTAAATTGAAAATCTCTCCCTGCTCAATCTGACAAAAATAACCTGGGTTATCAATTCCCACGCTGAGAGAAGATTTACATTGCTGTCACAGGACCGTTTCCTTCGAAAATTTAATGATTCTTGGTTTACCAGACCCAAGTATACAGAACAGAGCGCTCCTTGTTCTCTGCAAATTCATCGAAAGCAACAAAATTCAGCTGCTTCCACGAGAAAAAGAATATTTTTCGGCATTAGTAAACATGAGTGCCTCTCCTGAAGGGGCCATCCCAAAACAAGAGAAATCTTACAATTGTTTCTTAGATCTTATGGAATTTTCCCTACATCTGGATTAGGATTTCCTGACCATTATAATATTTTGTTATTTGTGCACTGGTTTTTAGAGATTAAAACTAAAAAAAACAAAAACCTCACCAGCATAAAATGCAACGTCGGAACACAGCCAAAATTTTCTGGATTCAATTATTTATTATTATAGATATCTTCATTATGTAGTGTGTTCCTAGTTACTGTCCTTCTAACAGTAGAGTGCCCAATGTCCTCTTCCACAATTTTTTACATTAGGGATGACCGTGTGGATCTATTTAAAAGTACCATGGGGGAAGGGGGGGATTTACTATTTACTATGTCTTGTTTGCCAGGTATATAACAAACCCCCTTTTCCAATATTGTTGAAAATCCGCCCAGCATGCCACTTTGGGTGCGACTTGGTGGGAAACTGGGCAGTTGCGGGCATGGACGTAGTGGCCCCCGATATTTACTATAGTCTTCAGAGACTGTAGCTGAAATCTCTGCCAGGTCAGACCTGGTGTAAACTGGTTTCCCCCTCAAGTCTTAATTTAATTAAAAAAAAATGTATGTAATTTTTGTACGGCTAGATAGTATCTTTATTTATGGAAAATCTGTACAGATAAAATGTCTTGACCTCCTGTGGATGCACACACTATGCACAAACCATTGTAGACAAAAAACATTTTTCTGGCTTTTCAAACTTTTGTGATGTCATGGGAACAAGGATTATGAATAAACTTTATTACAAACACCTTACAGCTGATCATTGCAGCCTGGGACTAAAGTAAAGCGCCCAGAGAGCTTCACCAGAGGTCACAGTGGTCAGAGAGGACTGTCTGTAACTAGGGATCACATGTAAGTCGATTGTCCTTAAGTTGGGATTGCCTGTACTTTGTGAATCTGTTCCTGGTTTATTGATTTATAAAGGTTAAATGGGAATTTTTTAATTGATCTTCTGTGCTTAGGAAAGGTGATCAATATCAGAATTTTGAGGGGATTAGCGCCTATTCATCAGAGATGGACTGGTTGCAGCTCAGTCCCATATACTGGAATGGGGCTGATCTACAATACTGACTACAGCCACTCACTATACAATGCCAGCGCTGTGCTTGGTAGACTGTGAAGAAACCCCAGGACTCACCTGAACATTGCAGTTGGTAGAGCTGGTGGGTATCAAACACCTACTGATCTGATATTGATAATTTATCAAAATGAAAGTTGATAAATAAATTTTTTTTAAAAAAGCTGCCTTCTTCGTTAAAACAATTTTTTTTTTCATTAAAATGTTTAATTTAGTGGTTAAGTTTTAAAAGGTGAAAAAGCTTGGGGAGAGCTGACAAAAAAATTACAGCTGCAATTCCTTGGTGATAATGTTAATGACAGCAAAATATTGTTTAATTAGAAGATTCCAGCATCTGGATTAACACTCCACGAGCGATGTTCCTATGCTTGTCTGCGTTTTCACACTTTACAGACATTTTGTCATCTCTAGGTCATTAGGAAAGAATTTTTAATGATTTTTTTTAGAAGCCGACGGTTCGAGTTACATCTAATTACATGACAATAATAAGCCCAACACAGACTGCAGCTAAATATACTCATAATTAGTTAGCAAAAGCTTGCACATCACAGCGTAAAAGAATCTGTGGAGGATGGGGGAGCTCATCTATACTCACAATATAATTATTAATTTCAAGGTCACATTTCTACTCTGCTGGTAGGACGCTAGTGAAGCAATATAAGCACTGCGGTGTATTTAACGGAGTACGGTACTATAGCCCACCCTATGGCGCACAGGTGTTAGGCAGGTGTTAGGAGCACTTGCCAAGAGTGGGGTGCAGCTCAATAGAGAGCTCATATTGAGAAAGAACAGAAAAATGGAACTTGTGGAAAATCATGAGCAGATGTAATATGGTTACTGCCATCTTTGACCTTATTACTACAACATAAGTATTTCAGTCCACCCATAAGTATATTTTAGCTGTGAATGCCGTTTATGGCTGTTGTAATACCTATGTGGTTTTTAAAACTCTGTGGTTCTAAAAAAATCAGTGCAGTGTCGGTCTGGGTTCCTTGGGCCCACCAGATAATTTTGAGGGCCCTACCCCCATCCGAAACCTAGCAAATAGATCCTAATAGCCAACCAACATGGTTGTCTACCTCTGATCTTCTGCAGTCCAGCATTGGGTTAGATCTTGGGCTCACCAGAGGATCCATTGGTTCTTTGGAACGTCAGAACAACACTTTCTACATGTATCATATTGCACATCTGAGGTATGAAATATATACTGCTATGAATAAAATTGTAAAAATTGTCTGAGATGGAAAACTAGCAAATTTGAGTCCCGCACTGCCAAATTAAAGTTGTTGTAGGCACCAATCACACGACCCAGGTTCCTCCTGACCTCGATGAAAGTCATATAACAAAGATAGCAGTCTTCATACTAGCAGCTCCAATCAAGCACACAAGTTTTTAAGAGTTGGACACATGAAATCACGGGAGGTGGGAATGTCACTTGCATAGCCCCCTTTATCCCACTTATTGTAAAAGGTGCAGATTGTGGCAAATTGAAAAAATCTTGTCTGATTTGGTGGTTTATGAGAGGATACAAATTTATTAAGACTGGAGTTTCAAACACCAGCCTTAAAATCCCACCCCCCATTGGCATTCTGGCACCAGTATCTACCAAGAGGCAAAGTTGCAGTCATGACCAGGTCTGACCTGGTGGAGTTTTCCACTATAGTCTCTGGTGGTATTCTGGCGGAGACTATAGAAAATACAGCAGGCCAGACGTACTCGCCTCTACCCAGCCAGCCCCAGACATGCCCAAAGTGGCAGAAAAAGCTGAAAACTGGGATATTTTCATGCTTTCCCCTCCAGTTTTCCCTCCAGTGAGTAAGAATCCACCATACTTATGATAGCCTTCTTTGGGAAGTCATGTGCTTCGCCCAATTATATCCCACCTTTGTTCTTGTTTACATGTTTAAACCCTGGTCGTTCTAATCATTCTAAACTTGATGAACAAATGCCTGTAACTTAATTGTATCCTTAATTGTGCCACATTGCTTTACACCATTTTATTCAATGAAACTGATTGAAACTAAATTACAAGGCAAACATAACCTCCTTACACGAAATTTAGTGTAGACGTAGAAATGGGTCCCAGCACTGTGACTAAAACGTCTTGGTTTATTAATACATATAAAAACAAAAATGGACAAATACATGTCGTCATCGGGAGAAGCTGAAACGTTTCGGGTAGAATGTAAATTAAATGCCCTTAATCATAGCATATCAAGGGAATTTACAGATAGGAATCTACTCAATAGACGGTAGATTCCCCAAATCTAAATCATCCTTAATCACCTTTTATCATTTTCTAAATCCAGGCTACTACACACTCCCAAGCAGCATTTGCAGCTAATTGGCATAAAAATAAAATAAAGTATAAAAACATATAGGTTCGGTTTTAGAGAATTATAAAGGGTGATTAGGGATGAGATAGATTTGGGGAATCTTCTAAGTAAGTAGATTCCTGACTATAGATTTCCTTTAATGTTGGATTTACATAGCCTAAATATTGCTGCAGCAAAACAGACAGACTTGCCACGGATTTTACAATAATCCTTTTACATAAAAACCTGTACAGAAACATTATATATAAAAGCATTGCAGAGAAAAAAAATATATAAATTTTTTTTATGGGAATTATTATTTTGCAATGCAGTTGTGTACTTAAAAGACATTTAGACAACAAACCTTTAAAAAAATATAGTCTATGAGAAGCGCTGGATCTACAGTATAATTTATGTGCACTGTGAGATTAGAGGTAAGTAGACAGAACATGGTTACCTAATCATGCCACACTGTAGGTGACATCTGTACTAGGCATGCTGTTGTTAGTCTTGTGTCTGCTTGCTGTTGTTGAAAATGACTGAATAGTAAAATTACATTTTCCCCCCATTATTATTTCCAGACAGTTCCTGGCAATGGTTTGTTGCCTCTAATAAAGCTTCAGACAAAGCTGTCAGCTGGGGAAATGGCAAGAGAGTTAGGCACTGCCTCCATAGCAATCAATGCATCCAGAGCCTTGCTGATAGGTTACGCGTTCCCCTTATCAAATTTAATGTGAGTGCTTCAGAGTCTATCATAGGGCTGCAGCTGAGTCCCGGAGGGATAAATGCATTCGATCAAGTCACGCTGCTCAAGATTTTGACAAACATAAACATATTAGAAAGGATTGCAGACCCAGAAGCCTTACCTGCTATGGTATTAAGAAACATCAAGTATTCAAAGTTGGAAATCTCACGTCGCTGCCAACGTTGAGTCATGTTGGAGGATTTAAAGAGCTGCCTGGGAGTGGCCAAGGATATTCTCCTGTAAATAGAATAGAATAATGCACTGAGAAAAAAAGAGGTGATCAATCCAAAGATCCAGGAGGCGATACTAGTCATTTTCCTACATAAAAATGGCTGCAACAAGCTAGAAATACAGAATATGCTCCCTTTATATCCTATGGTTACTGCATGTCAGTGCTTGAGATAAATGCAGATAAATGGCATCAGAACGTGTTCTGATCGCATCATGGACCGGATGACTGACAGCTTTTGCTTAGTCTGTGCGGCTCTTATGATCTACTAGCGAGTTGTCAAAAATGTCTTTACTTTCTGAAAATATATGAGATCAGGAAAGGAGAGAAGGACCGCTCAGTGATAGGGAAGACTCGGGGATGACTATTTTTAATCATCTCTGGATTTGTGACTGTATTTCAGAAGATTGAAAATTATCATTTTTATTAATAAAGCACAAAGAAACACACACAACGTGACACTGCAAATATCCAATGAATATCCCATACAGTGCACAGTGATATTTTATAAAAATCACATAAAATAATTTATAAATCTTAAATAAAGAAAATATATTGCTTCTTTTTGCAGATCTATTTTATGTCTCCAAGGTTACAGACTACAAACAAGCCTAGCGTAGTCTGATCCCGCATACCTTTCTATTTGGCCTCTACTCTTTGCTGACATACATGTAGAGTATGGATGAAGCAGGGTCAGACTACACAGAGTCATGCAGATCTGCATAGGGGCTGAATTTTCTAAATTTGTGAATGTGTGCTTGTCTTAATATGAACATAGACAAAATGTAGAAAAGGATGTTAGCTACCTAGCATTTCAATTGTACATAAATTATATGTTATCTTTAAAGTCTAACCGTCATTTGAGATAATTTTATATACTGTGTGTAGGGGGATGTGGTGAACATTTCTTATGTACTTAAATAACAAATTCTGCTTAGTTTCTAAAAAAAAATAGAGATGTGTATTCTAGCCTGTACTGCGTGTGCTTCTGAAGGCTGCACAAGCTCACATCTAATTGCCCTGTGTTTGGTTAAACAGCTCTAAAAAGGGAGAATTAACCCCTTTACTTTCAGCTTGAGGTTTAAATATAGTGCTTATAGCATACTACAGCCATGGAGAAAGTAGGAATGGTTAACACTCACTCACAGCTGTGTAACAAAAGGGGATGAGTGAGAACCGTTCTTATTCCTCTAGACAGATTTGTCTTAGCAATGTAGAAGTAACATTGCAATTAAGGGGAGCGTTGCAGTCTTTTTATTTACAAACTAAGACGAATTTCTTAATGAAGTATATAAGAAAAATGTTCACAACACCCCCCCCCCAACAATATCAAAAATCATCTGGAATGACGGTTATGTTTTAACATTTAATCCACATTTAATGTATTTGTATGGCTCAGGTTTCCTCTTCTAGCCAATACACAGAGGTTAAATATTAGGCCACTTTATTCTTGTATTGCTCCGCCTCCACATTTTTGAGGACACAGATTAAAAAAGAAATGAACCAACAATGTAAGAAAACTACAAATACTGCTGCATTAAGTAACCGTTGTTATGCATTAAGGCACACGTTATAACACATAATGTAAGGCACAATGCAAATAAATGATATGTTATACACAGACCTAGCTTGTGGTAAACCATAGCTGGTGCCCACACCGACCCGAGGTAAACTGTATACAACTTTCTTCACGGTGGCTTGATCAGGGAAGTTAAACATAACGGAAGCTAGAGTGTGAGGAAAAAAGTAGAGAAAAAAATGTTTAAGCATTTAAATGGGTAATTACATGAAAAAAAATGCAAATTTCATTATTTTCTTCTTTCATGTGTCCCCCTTGTGGTTGCTGCTAATGGGTTTGGAAAATAATCTGTCCCCTCCCTCTAGCAGCTGACAACGTAGTCCCCTTACCCAGCCTCCCATATCCGCTCCTTTCCTGACAAGCAGGGTAGAAAGCTATTTCGAAAAGAAGCTCTATACTACTCTAAAAGAACAGAGGATCATTTTCCAGAGCCCTTGTTGTGGGGAGAGAGACTGAGAATATGTTTCCACCATGACTAATGAATGGACATGCACATTATGACACATCTTCAACACCAGGTGCCCTAGAGAAATTATATACCGTAATGCTTTTACTGGGTCATATTTTAACAGAATATAACATGGTATCGCACCTCAGCTCCATCATAATAAATGAAGCCAAGCAGCAATACCAGACACATCCTAAAACAGACTGGGTGCTGTTTTTCTATTCTTGACCAAACCCATACATTTTTAATGGTCTATAAAAAGAATATAATAATGTAATTTTCAATTACAATACAGAGAACAGCTCCCAAAAACAAAATACTACTGGACAAAGTAGACTAGATATGGAATTTTTAAATATATTTTACACTACAGGCGGTCCCTTACTTAAGAACACCTGACTTACAGACGACCCCTAGTTACAAACGGACCTCTGGATATTGGTAATTTATTGTACTTTAGTCCTAGGCTACAATAAACAGCTGTAACAGTTATCACAGGTGTCTGTAATGAAGCTTTATTGTTAATCCTGGTTCTTATGACAACCCAACATTTTTAAAATCCAATTGTCACAGAGACCAAAAAAATTTGACTCGGGTTACAATAATAAAGTATACGGTTCTGAGTTGCATACAAACTCAACTTAAGAACAAACCTGCAGAACCTGTCTTGTACATAACCCAGGGACTGCCTGTATTTTACATCCGTTAGCATTTATTATGTCCCTTATATTTTCCAATAAGATCTAGAGAATGATTGGTATAAATGTGTCACTCACTGCGGTTTGCCATGAATACTTCCAGGGCTGTGTTCTGGAGAAGGTACCGTCTTGAAAAAACAGCTCGGATCTCGCTGAACATCCATTTTCCATGGAGGCCTTCAGTGTACGCGAGAACCTAGCCAAACAGAGCACAGGAAAGGCCAACTTTATATTGTGAAATGTAATGTGTGATTGCCAAACCCTTCTCATATGAAAATTACATTTTTGTTTGGTTTCCCTGTGAATTCATTATCATTACTTATTCGGAGAGATTAATTAGAAAAAGGTTAGTCTTTGAGGATCAGCTGCTATTGAATATAACAGGAACCTATGGGAAATACAAGATGAAGACAGTCGGCTATGATTGAATGGTCTCTGAGGACGACACTTGTCAGACATGTTTGAATAAAGTTTTTTTTTTTTTTAATTTCACTCTGTATTGTTACACCAATCCCATCATTCACCTCCTGTAATGATTGTACAACAGCCATATTAAGATTCTGCCAGCTTCACCGATCTGCCAAAAATCTGCAAAAACAAGTATTTCCAATACACAGCGTGAGCAACAGAACTGTGGATACACAACACAGTCTTTAGAAATCTACAAAGTAGATTTATCCGGTTAGGCTCATTTCATACTAATGTTCCTCAATTCCATTTTTAAAAAAAAGTAAAAAAAATCGATGTTTAACGGAGGTTTAACGTATCACTTAAAAATCCTATTGACCTCAATGTAAATTTTTTGTCATCCGTTATAATAAAAATTACATTGATGTCAATGTCAACTCATATGTTGCACCTCCGTTAAACCCTAATTCTTCACTTTTTTAATAGAGGGAAGGAAAGGTAGTGTGAATTTAGCCTTAAGATCAGAAATTCTTCACACTGTTTTTTTTTTATCTTTTGAGCATCTTAAGTTGCTACATGGCTAGTGAAAAAAAAGGCTAGACAATTCAATGCATCTAAGACCAGTCTAACTTACCTACGGTACTTGTTAGCTTAATTTTCCACAAAAAGTGACCCAAAATTTTGGAAAAAAAATGGTGCATCTTCAAGAGGTTGTCCAAAGGTGGAAAAAATGACTGCTTTCTTCCAAAATCAGCACCAAATCTGACTATGGTTTGTACCGTATTGCATCTTAGCTGTATAGATATGAGTTCAGTTGAAATGCCACACAGTATCCATGATCAGGAGAGGAACTGATTTTAGAAGAATGCAAACATAAGAGAGGTATGGGCTGTTTCTATGAGAAGTGACAGCTACTTTAATAGTGAAGCAGTTATTAATAATAATAATTCCTTTATTTATAATATAGCGCACCCAGATTACACAGCGCTGCACAGAGATTACCAGATCAGTCCCTGTCCCCAAGGGGCTCACAATCTAATCACCCTACCAGCATGTTTTGGAATGTAGCATACTGCAAACAATGATAGTGCAGTATACTGCATGAGCGTTCAAACACTCTAAAAACTACGTAAAAATAGTTTAAAAAAACCCATAAAAATTCTAATCACGCCCTTAGTAAAATCATAAATATATCACTACGACCTAAAATGGCCAACCAAAATATAAAACAATCATCAAGAATTTGCGATTGTTGCTCTGCTCCTACGCTAGAAAACTGGTATAGAAGCAGTGATAAATCTCCCCCATGTGTGAATGCAGTTTAAGAGACTAAGGAGATTATCAGAATAATGTGGGTCCATATAGCCCATGTACAAGCATCAGGCTAACAACTCTATCAGGCAATTATAAAACGTAAAAACACTGTGTGGACTACGAGGTTATATCTCATAGTTATGTGGATCACGGTTTTCACACCACAAATTTGGCTAGTCACCTAAATACAAGAATTCACACTCTCACGGGGTAACGTGGCTCCTATTTTGCCTTGTCACATTGAGGTTTCAGATCTATTCCATGTTTATTGCACAGTGTTCAGACTGTGACTCCATTTGTGGGCGCTAATATATGGATTCCCCAGTCCTCCCGTGTCATTAGTTCATGAGCAGATGAGCAGGAAGCAGATGGCCATTTCATGCTGCATGTCATGCTTCCTCATGGTGAAAATAAGAAGTCCAACTTATTACCATGGCTGATGAGGTTGCAGAGCCTGTCAGCCTCGCGTCACACTGCCAGTCTCTGAAGTATATGTATGTATATCTACAAAGCCATCAGATCACAGTCTGAATTCAAAAAAGGTTATATGAAAAAACAAAAACATCAACATCATTCTCTTCAGATGTTTTTAGTTGTAGGGCACAGAATTTTTTTGGGAACGTGTGAGATTAAGGCTACATTCACACTGCCGTATGGGGGACGTATATACGGCCGACGTGTATGCGGCCAATTTACGTCCCCCATAGACGGCAATGGGCGCACAGAGCCCAACGGGAGCAGTACGGTACAGCACTCGTGCGGCACCGTACCCCGTAGAAAGATTGGACATGTCCTATCTTTCTCCGGAATAGGGCGCCGTGCAACATATATTCCTATGGAAAGGGGCGGGGGTGAGCGGCGTTCTCCCCTCCACCTCTCCCCGGCACGGCCGTGTGCCCCCCCCCCCCGTGCTACGGTACAGGGGGCAATGGAAGTGTGCATGTAGCCTAAGGCTGCATTCACACGACCGTATGCTACCTGTACCATACCATTTTTTTACCGGTTACATACGGCCACATTCATTTCAATGGACAATACGTCCGACCATTTATATTGCCGTTGTTAACACATTCCGTACAGTATCGTATATTAGCCGTATAAAAATATAGAGCATGTCCTATTTTCTCCCGTATTTCAGTTCCGTATGCCTTAAATGTCTATGGAGACGTAAAAAATACGGGTTACATACACGCTGCATACAGATGAAAAACATCACGTATATACGGGCACATACGGCACAGAAATACGTGACTGGAGAAATCACACATGCAGCATTAGACATAGCATAGACATAGTGAGTACAGGCTAAAACAAGCAACAAACAGGCTGCATCTGGTAATAAGGGGTTGGTGACACCTTGCGATCCATTATGTTAGAAAATCCCGAGTATCTAGAGATACAGATATGCGACTAAAAATAATCCGCAGTCTAATGTTTTCCCAGCACGATGTCTTCTAGGCAATGAATAGAAAATGATTTAGTCAGCAAAATAAAATGTCTTCCCTTGAGGAGGAGAAATGTGGAAAAATAAATAGCAAAACTCATAATTTACTCGTCTTGGGCAATAAAGGAGTAAACACATATGGACTTGAGTAATTAAAACTTAATCTGCAATATAAGGGACCAAAGCACAACCAAGCTCCAGGAGAAATCTATAAGGAAAGCTACATAACTGGATGATACTATCACCTGCGCTGCTGTTTCTGAAGTAGGTCAGATACCACCTCTAAATATAGGAAGAGAGATACAATGTATTATGGTTTGTAGGAATGAACACCTGATACTCCTGACATTGAAAATAACAGTAGGAAATCAGTCATAGGCAACCAGGCACATGAATGTGTGCTTGCCCAAGTGCAGAAGAGAGGAGGGGTAAGTGCTCCTCACCTCTCCCCTCTTCAAAAAAAAGCAGAGTAACCGCTGACGTAATATGGCAAAATATAGGACATGTCACCCGGCTTGGTCACGATGTGGTGAGACACCGTACTTGGTGCCATAGACCTCTATAAAAGGTGTGACGGGGCCATAAAGTATGGCCAAGACACTTGTATGTTCCCCACATTGCTAATCCATACAACTTGAGTATCAGGGTTAGCGTAGTGGATAGATGAAGATTGCCAACGTAGACCCAGTTCACATGTCCTTTAGTTATTTGCAGCAGTTATTGTGAGCCAAAACCAGGAGTGGTGGAACTATAGGTGCGAGTCTTTCCAGCAACTATACAGAGATTAGGTATAATGGAAAGGTGTGTACCTGTTCTATGTTTTCCACCAATCCTGGTTTAGGCTCATAACAACTGAAGGAAATTACTGAAAACCTACCGGAGACTTCAGTCTAGTCGAGACTAGTTACTTCTATGGGATTGATGGATAAAAAGTGCTCAATTTTTCCTACAGAATTGAATGGGGAGGTGTTCACATGTGGAGTAGGGTAGTCATCATATTCATACAGGTCCCAAGTGGTCACATAATGAAAAACTCCTTTAAAGGGGTTAAATGAGACTTGGACAGGAATTATTACCATTATGACCTTCTGTACTTTTTTTTAGTAGACAGAAATTGCTGCCTTTATGTGTCCTATAGTAGTTATATAAACATGTAATTAATAAAATATACATGACGGTCCTGGCCAAGCCACAGAATCTTAGCAGTCACCATATAGCGATGGTAAGATCAGTCCCCACACAGATGCTCCCCATACTAGAGGTGGTATATAATTATAAATCACATACCGGAAATTAATTTCTCAGGTATTAGAGCAATAAAATGCACAGTAAACGGAGAAAAGACAAATTGATATCCAGTGTGGATAGCGGGGGAATAGCCCGGCGCACATTTAGTGATGTGAGAGGAGTAAGATGTTCTATGGGGAGGGTTACGGCTGATGCTAATGCTTATTTAAAGCAGTGACAGGCTGGACCGGGGAAGCTGTGTCGGGCTGCTATAATTTCTCCCAGGAATAGCACTCTCCCAACCTTGTGCCACACATCAAAGTCTCTAGAGTTCAATTAAAATTGGATTACATTGAGATGCTCCATCCATGGGACTGTGTATTCACTAACACTTTTCTCTGTAATACTCCAGATGACAGGTACCCATCCCAATTTAAACAGTTGTCATAGAGACCACGCTTTAAGAGCAGCAACATCTGAGAGTACAAAGGCAAGGTAAGCAGGGGGATTTCTTGGAATGAAGGCCGTTCTCCTGTAATGCGGTTAAAGGCAAAGGGAAAAAAAAAAAAAAAAGCTCTTCTTCCTAAAAGAAAAACGATTTCATTTGCCTCGGATCTATGTCGGCGATAAATCCTCTGCTGGTTAACTGTTCCGTGTACCGAGAAGCCTAAGTATTCAGTCATTTCCAGTATATGGAATATTCACAGCTAACTAGAGTATGGGCCTTCCGTTATAGTCAATAGCTCTAAAGAAATACAAAACCAGACATAACAAGGGAATGGAGATTGGGTTGGTGGTCTAGTCCATGGAAGACTTCTATTTACAGTACACACACCATAAGCCATTATACAAAGCTGGTCAAGCCCAGTTAAAGGGAACCTGTCACCAGGAGACCCATTTTTAGCACTCCCCCAGTCCCCACAGAGCATAGTACATACACTGCCAAAGTGTTTTTGTATAAAAAATAAATTTAACAGAAAAGAGATATGTTATATTGTACCTTTCATTAGCATCTGCTGTGTGACTAGGCACTCGTCCTAGGAATTTCCGACATTTTTTGGGATTGCACGGATGTGACAGGTATTTAGCAGGGGATTGTGCACTGGCTTTCATGCGACAGAAATCGGGGGACGTGCCGTCCGATCCGACTAATTCGGACTGAGCGTGGGATTTAAGATTCAAATTGTGTCGCAATCCAATGCACTTACATGCACCAGGAAGAAGAAGGTGAACTCTGGCAGACCTGAGCGGGGAAGTGACATATGCAGGAAATCAGGCGCACGATCTTAGTGAATGGCGGCACAGTACATGATCGTCGGATAATGCACTTTCTGTGAACTCCTCCGAACTCCTCCTAAGTCTTCAAATAATAGAAAACACACCGTTACCCATTATATGAAGCTGGTTAAGCCTATTTCTGGAGGAATCTGATGGTGAAGGAGGTGGCATGACATTCTCCTAGCACCATTGCAACTTTCATCTAGTGATCAGAAGGTGTCACAACAATTGGTTTCTCAGTGGTCAAAATTTGTAGAAATAGGTCAATGTGTCTCCTGACATTATTCTTCCAAGAAGCCATTTAAAGTATAGGTGAGAGGGAAACCCTTCTTATCAATAACTAGGAAGTGTCCCAAATCCTATCATCCTATCACCCATTCACTATGCCACTCCTTCACTATTATTGGTCAATCCTTTAAAAGTATAGAGCTTGGCGGTGTCCCTTTGCTTCCCAGGAATGAACGTGCCATTGTTCAATTTATACTCAAAAATGCTTGCAGTGCCTCTATAGGCAAAACAGAGAATTACTATTACCATTAGAATTGATATGCTTTCTAGTAGCCAACCTCATCTTTAGTTAATTCGTAGATGAGGATCCAAATAATTGACTCGTACTTTTGAAAATTGAGTTTTTTAAGAAAAAAAAAAACATTTATGCAAGAGTAGATTTTATTACTGTATATACAGACATACTTACGGTTAAAAATAACAATTGCTAAAAAATATATAAAAAACAAATCAGTAAAGTACCATAATAAGGCAACCAAGATAAGGTTGGTGGTCTAATCCATCTAAGTCTTCAATTAACAGAATATACACCGTTATCCATTAATTATTCAAGTTACAGCTGATGCGACCTGAAGCCCTGATGATATACACAAGTAAACAAGCAAATTACACTAAACACTCAATATCCCGAATAACAAGACAACCGCCTTTTAATTGTTCAAATTATCTACAAGGAATTCCCTTAAGGTATATGGCTATTAGCAGTAATGGCTGAGGGTTTACTCCTGGTACTGCTTATGCATGGGAAGACGCTTGATCAATTTTTATCCATATATTACAAGTTGAAGCACAGTTTGGAGACTTAATACAATGTAAAAAAAAAAAAATTGTATCACCTGCTCTCACATCTTCAGTCACTACCTGTCAGAGTTACATGAATCTCACAAATTCCTTACATCTAGCATTATCTCTAACGTGTCTGGCTTTCAGATGAGGCCAATTTTTAAGAGGACTTGAGAGGCTTTATATGGTGTTACAATAATCCTACAAGTTTCACATGGGTCACAAAGCAGAATTTAAATAACCAAACTGTATGAAGAAAATTGCTTACTCTGAGTACTGGTTACGAGTACATGCGGTATATCTTTTTGTTTGGTTTATCCGTGCAGGGCAGAGGAGAAAAGTGGGGTGCGTTGGCAGTCCAACGGAAATTAATTCCAGTATTTCCAGATTAAAAACAACTTTATTTAATAAGAACTAAAACCGAATACCTATGCCATTGACACCAAATTTAAAAAAAAAAAAAAAAAAAACTGAGTCCGTTTCAGATCTAGACAATCTTAATATTGACTATTGAATACCGTGTAAGGATTGTCTACTCTGAAACGCGTCAATTTTTTTTACCTTTTGTCATGGCCTTAGGTATAGTTTTTAGTAATTAGTAAAACAGTTATTTTTATTGGAAATACTTAAGGATTTGGCTGAGCGAGAACTGAAAAACCACTTTTCTCCTATCAAATAACTGACTCCGACTAAGAACCTCCATGCACCGGAAGGATGGGACAGCGATGGTGAAAGTGAGCTGAAAATACAAGAATTTTTTCCAAATATTCTAAGTAGTATAGAGCAGGAGGGGCTGAGCACTCATGTGAAAACCTTGAGATGCGAGCAAGTGGAAGTTGCTTTTACCAGGCTCTAATCCTGCTCCTGCAGCCATCATTCTGGGCCACATTTACTGTCAGAATCCCAGAGGTTCGTTGTCCAACAAGGATGAGTCCGGGCGGATTCTGTGCACCCGGATATTTACATTGTGTCGCTTCCCGCTGAGGTCCGCCCAGGTTCGTCTTCTTCTTCCGGGTATGTAAGTGCTGATCTTGACCCACCACAATTAGAATTTTAAACCCCAGCGCTAGTCCGAAAATAAGTCGGGTGTCCGACGGCCACGCACCGATCCGTTGTTGTCGAACGAGTTGCGCCAAATCCGATCGCGTGCGCCAAAAAACCCCTGTTAAATGCGGTTGCTAATGGAAATAGGGGGAAACCTTAGTCGGGAACCCTCAGTCAATCTACCCCTCTGTGTACATTCTTTTCTGAGCTGGAAGTGTCGTGTAGTGTGGTCTAATGTGACCGCAGTGCAATCACTGTAGTGTAACATTATCTGCCAGGACCCGAAAACGGATATGTATCACACATGGGTAGATTTCACATGCGTTGTTGTGCTATGGAGATCCCTGAATCCTACATAAGACAACACAATTCCGGATATGAAAGTGATTTTTTTTTTTTTAGCGTAGATTAGCATTTTATTATTACTTCTGTGTAGGTTATGTTTATTAAAAATATTTTTGTAACATGTATTGTATACTGTGTAATGTTTGTATATGATCTGTATGGTGTGTGTGGTGTATATATATATCTCATATACCCTGAGGTAATTTATTGTGTGTGTGGTTTTTCATCTCCCCTCGTGTACGTTGGCGTTTATGTACTTTCATACGGACTGATAATTACTGTCCCCCTCCAATAATGGTATTTTCTGCGAGCTCACGTTTATCCTGGGGGTTAATGCCATAATTATTGTGTGAATAGGTATGTAATTGAAACAAAAAGCATTGTTCCCATCGGCTCCTCTTCACCCCTCTATGCCTGGAGCCCATCCTGTCAGGCTGGAAGGTGTGAACTTTTTTCTGGTGGTGTGATTAGATTGGGGCTGAACTCTCCAGCTGGCCAGGGGCTGTTTGTCTATGCCTGCCGGGGCCCCTGTCCCCTGGGTTGTCTTTCTTGACACTTCTGACAGGATGGGGACAGCAGCCCAGACAGTTATAGATAGCTTTTTCTAGCTGGGATTTAAAAATATTTTATTTTAAAAAATGGAAAGCCCATAATCCTATGCAGCCGCGAAAAGCCCTTTATTTGTTTTAGCGCAGACGTGTTTATGACAAATTTTTTAGCTGTCCTCATATTCAGCATATTCTTGTTTTTGTTTATGGTGACTGAAGCTGTGTGTGTCTTTCTATCTGCTCTGAGATACACGGAAAATAAAGATGGCAATCCACTCTATCGAGATTCACTATTTTAGTGTTTTTCACAAGTGACGCCATAATTAGAGGGGTTTTCCAGGTTAATATGTTTAGTTATATTAGCATGCTCAGTAAGCTTAAAATGGGGATTCCTTACAAAGACCAGATTCTCTTAAATATCTATAAGATAACCAAAATAAATATCTCTAATTCACTGTTTACTGAACAAAAATAAAGACATTCACAGATATGTTTGCAAACCTGTCTCTATCAGCACTGGTGTATACAATTCTGGTTTGCCCCTGGACATGACCGTAAATCTTCTAACTATGGTTGGATTTTTGATGAATAGCTTCTCATGTCTGCACAACCTGCAGTGTTCTTGCTTCCTGCCTTCCGCCTGCATTAACAGACCAGCAGACACAGGCCATTCCTGTCAGCAAGCAGCAGTGTGGGCAGAGAGACTACTTTTACAGCTACCGACAGATAAGGTCTTTATCTGGGAGGGAGACCTAGGAGAGCGAACTCTGTGTGTGTGTTTAGGTGAGTTAGCATAGCTGAGGTGTCATTGTGTTTTATATCCATCTCATGGATCTCATCATGAGATGGATACTGGGGGAATTGGGCTTCCGACTTTAAACTTGCGGCAGTGGGTTACTTGCTATATACTAGGGGGCAGGTGCTGACTTTATACTGGGGAGGCGTGTGATCAATGCATTCCCACCTTAGGCTTATACTCGAGTAGATCAATAGGTTTTCCCAGTTTTTTGTGTTAAAATTGAATCAAAATAACCAACTGTATAAGAAAATATAATTAATTATACGCTATAATCCGGTCATATACGGTTGTTATATATAGATATCTTTTATAATGTAATTATTTGTAAATAAGGAAGAAAGGCAGAGTAAAAGGAGGAGACATATTCCCTTAATAGAGTATCTTGGAAAGTTCATTATTATTATCTGCACTATTAATTTATACAATTTGGGTAAAAGTTTAGAGACTATTTAAAGTGGTTTGCTCATGTTTCAAATTTTAATCCCCTAGTAAAATGATTTTTATACCCTTACTTGACAATTTTACTCAGTTCAATTGCCGTTTTAGCTCCAATCACGCAGTAATGGTCAGGGCAAAATTCCAGCGTGTGGGTGCGGACTCTCTAAGCAGATGTTGTGTGCTAACAATGTGCGTAGATTATCAAGGTACAGGGCTTATATACACTTTCATTTACCTTCTGTACATTCACTAGTATCTGACAAATAGTAAAAGAGAGATGTGTTAGATCAGAGATGATGAGATCCATGAGATGGATATAAAACACAATGACACTCTCAGCTATGCTAACTCACCTAAAACACACACAGAGTCCGCTCTCCTAGGTCTCCCTCCCAGATAAAGACCTTATCTTGTCGGTAGCTAGTAAAGTAAGTCTCTGCACACTGCTGCTTGCTGACAGGAAGTGCCTGTGTCTGCTTGTAATGCAGGCAGAGAGGCAGGAAGCAGAGAACACTGCAGTGTGCAGACATGAGAAGCTATTCATGAAAATAATCCAACCATAGTTAGAAGATTTACGGTCATGTCCAGGGGCAACCAGAATTGTATACACCAGTGCCGATAGAGACAGGTTGCAAACATATCTGTGAAATGCTTTATTTTTGTTCATAACAGTGAATTAGAGAATATATTATTTTGTTATCTTATAGAATATTTAAGAATCTTGTCTTTGTAGGAATACCCATTTAAGCTTAACTGAGCAATGCTTAATATAACTAAACATATTTTACCTGGAAAACCCCTATAATATATGCGTCACTTGTGGAAAAACACTAAAAATAGTGAATCTCAATAGAGTGGATGTGCCATCTTTTATGCTCCGTGTATCTCAGAGCAGATAGAAAAGACACACAGCTCAGGTCAAATAAACAGAAAACAAAGAATATGCTGAATATGAGGACAGCTAAAAAAATTTGTCATAACACGGGTCTTGCTCTCAAACAACATAAAGGGCTTTTCGCTGCTGCATAGGATTATGGGCTTCCATTTTTTTAAAATATATTTTTATCCCAGCTGTAGAAAAAGCTATCTAATGAACCTGTCTGGGGCTGCTGTCCCCATCCTGTCAGAAGTGTCAAGAAATGACAAGCACAGGGGACAGGGTGCCGGCAGTCATAGACAGCCCTGCCAGCTGGAGAGTTCAGCCCCAATCTAATCACACCACCAGAAAAGAAGTTTCACGCTTCCAGCCTGACAGGATGGGCTCCAGGCAGAGAGGGGTGAAGAGGAGCAGAGATGGGAACAATGCTTTTTGTTTCAATTACATACCTATTCACACAATAATTAAATGGCATTACCACCAAGGATAAACGTGACCTCGCAGAAATACCATTATTGGAGGGGGGAAAAGTAATTATCAGTCCGTATGAAAAGTAGCTAAAACGCCACGACACGAGGGGAGATGAAAAACACACACAGCAAATAAATTACCTCAGGGTTATATGAGATATATATATACACACACACACATACATACATACATATATCATTACACACACATTATACACATACATGTTCAAATAATTTTTAATAAACATAAACCTACACACAGAAGTAATAATAAAATGCTAATCGCTAAAAAAAAAAAATCACTTTCATACTCCGGAATTGTGTTGACTTATGTAGGATTACAGGGATCTCCATAAGCACAACGCATGTGAAATCTACCATGTGTGAATACAATATCCGGTTTTCCGGGTCCTGGCAGATAATGTTACACTACACTGATTGGCCACTGCGGTCACATGACCACTAACACTTCCAGCTCAGAAAAGAAGGTACACAGAGTGGCACATTTACTAAGGGTCCGCGGGCTGCATTTGCATCGGGTTTCCCGACTATTGCGGCGTATTTAACAGGGGTTTTTGCCGCACCCGATCATAATTTGGTGCAATTGTGCCGACTTTCATGCGACACAAATCGGTGGGCGTGGCCGTCGGAAAACCCGACTGATTCGGACTAAGCGCGGGATTTAAAATTCTAATTGTGTCGCAAGGCATGCAATCACATACACCGGGAAGAAGGAGGTGAACTCCGGCGGACCTCAGTGGGGAAGCGACACATACAAGATACCGGACGCACGATCTTTGTGAATCGCGCCGGACTTCATCCTCGTCGGACAACGCACCTCAGGGATCCCGACAGGACCGTGTAAGTAAATCTGCCCCAGAATGATGGCTGCAGGAGCAGGGAGTAAGAGCCTGGTAAAAGCAACTTCCACTTGCTCTGCATCTCAAGGGTTTTCACATGAGTGCTCAGCTCCTCCTGCTCTATACTACTGTAGAATAGTTGGAAAAAATTCTTTATATTTTCAGCTCACTTTCATCGCTGTCCCAGCCCACTGGTGCATGGAGAATCTCAGTCAGAGTCAGTTCATTTGATAGGAGAAAAGTTGGTTTTCAGTTCTCAGCCAAATCCTTAGAGTATTTCCAGATAAAAATAACTTGTTTTACATAATTACTAAAAACATATACCTAAGGCCATGACAAGAAAGGTAAAAAAAAAATTGACGCGTTTCAGATGTAGACAATCCTTACACGTAGCTTAATAGTCAATAATTAAAGATTGTCTAGATCTGAAACGCGTCAGTTTTTTTTTGTTTTTTTTTTTTAAATTGTGTCATGGCATTAGGTATACGGTTTTAGTCATTATTAAATAAAAGTTGTTTTTATCTGGAAATACTGGAAACTTGAGAATTTGGATGAGAACTGAAAACCAACTTTTCTCCTATGAAATGAACGGACTCAGACTCAGATACTCCATGCACTGGCGGACTGAGAAAGTGAGATTTTTTTTCCTCTTTTATAACACAGTGCCTGCAGATAGGATACTATACTGTATACAATCTGCTCAGCTCCTCCTGCTGTATAACACAGTGCCTGCAGGTAGGACACTATATGCCATCTGCTCAGTTCCTCATGCTCTATAATATACTGCCTGCAGATAAGACACTATGCACAATCATCTCAGCTTCTCCTGCTCTATAACATGCTGCCTGCATATAGGACAACATGTACAATCTGCTCAGCTCATTTGGCACCATAACACAGGGCCAACAAATAAGACAACATGCTCAGATCCTCCTGCTCTATAACGTTCTATTAGCAAATCAGACTTTCAATGGGGCAGGATCCTGTTAAAAGGCCTTTTAGTTCTGGTAAAACAGTTAAGTTATAATATTAATATAATAATATCAATAATGTCTTAAGGTAGAGGGCCACTTTAATCTGTGGCTGCCATGGCATGCTTAGTGGTGTAGTCCCTCTATAGCTGTAGTCAGGGGCATAACTTTAGGGGGTGCAGAGGTTGCTATCGCACCTAGGCCCAAGCGGTTTAGGGGGCCCTTATGGTGTCACTTTCCCATATGAGAAGACTAGTACTATAAACCATACATTATAGTCGGGCTCTGGCACAGACTTTGCACTGGGGCCCTGCAGATTCTAGTTACACCACTGGCTGTAGTGTCACTTCTCTAGTACACCAGCTCTGCTCTTCCACACAAATGACTAGCACAATGCTGGATGGACTTTTTCCTTAATCTTTGCTTGTGTTGCATTATATTAGTGATATTCCAGAGACACAGAACCACGTTCACCCCAGTTATACTGTGCAGCTACTCCATGTAGTGACCTGTGAGTGGTCATCTGATTACACACAGAGCAGAGTTGCTCATCTCCCTGCACACCACAATGGCTGCATTTTTCTGCTCTCACACAGGAAATAGACTGCTGAGTAATTAGAGTGTGGGTGTCTAATCGCTCCAATTAGCGCGCCGCGTCTGACCTGTAACAAAATATACATAATTAACGTCCTCCTAGTGTTTATGGCTATTAGAGAAAAAAATTATAGGGAACCGTACAGATCATTCACTTCTGTTGTGATCACTAAAGCGGTAGGTTTGCTCTTACAGTGGGTACGGAAAGTATTTAGACGACATTACATTTTTCACTCTTTGTTTCATTGCAGCCAATTAATAACATAAAAAAAAATTGTGATCGTTATGTACACTCTGCTCCCCAAAAACAGAAATGTAGATTTTTTTGCTAATTTATTAAACAAGAAAAACTGAAACATCACATGGTCACACATATTCAGACCCTTTGCTGTGATACTCATATTTAACTCACATGCTGTTGATTTCCTTCGGATGCTCCTTGAGATGGTTTATTTAATTAAACTGATTGGACTTGATTAGGAAAGGACACACCTGTCTATATAAGAGCTCACAGTGCATATCAGAACACATAAGAAATATGAGGTCCAAGGAACTGTCCAAGGAGCTCAGAGACAGAATGGCAGCAAGACACAGATCTGGCCAAGGTTACAATAGAATTTCTGCAGCACTCAAGGCCCTTAAGAGCACAGTGGCCTCCATAATCCTTAAATGTAAGAAGTTTGGAATGACCACAATTTCCTTGGCCTGGCGATCCAGCCAAACTAAGTAATCATGGGAGAAAAGCCTTGATGAGAGAGGTAAAGAAGAACCCCAACATCACTGTGTCTGAGCTCCAGAGATGCAGTAGGGAGATGAGAGAAAGTCCCACAAAGTCAACTATCACTGCAGCCTCCACCAGTCGGGGATTCATGGCAAAAACACACATTAAGGACACATGAGAAAGAAGATTCTGAGGTCTGATGAGACCGAGATTGAACTTTTTTGGTGTTATTTCTGTGGAGAAATAGTGTTGAGAAAACCAGGGACTGCTCATCACGTGCCAAATACAATCCCAACAGTGACACATGGTGGTGCCAGCATCATGCTATGGGGATGTTTTTTATCTGCAGGGACAGGACGACTGGTTGCAATTGAAGGAAAGATAAATGTGGCCAAGTACAGAGATATCCTGGATGAAAACCTCTTCCAGAGTGCTCTGGACCTCAGACTGGGGCGCAGGATCACCTTCCTTCAAGACAATGACCCTAAGCACACAGCTAAAATAACAAAGCAGAGGCTTTAGAACAACTCTGTGACCATTCCTGACTGTCCCAGCCAGAGCCCGCACCTAAACCCAATACAGCATCTCTGGAGAGTCTTGAAAATGGCCTCCACCAATGTTCACCATCCAACCATAGGGAACAGGAGAGGATCTGAAAGGAAGAGACAGAGGATCCCCAAATCCAGGTACTAGCTCAAGAGGTGCTTCTACTCAATACTGAGTAGAGAAAAGGTTCTGAATACTTTTGACCATGTCATATTTCAGTTTTTCTTGTTAAATAAAGTAGCAAAAATATCTAGGTTTCTGATTTTTTGACAAGCTGGGGAGCAGAATTTACATTAATAAGCAAAAAATTGCTCATTAATTTACAAGAATTGTATGAATGTCTATGGTAATAGAAGGATTATTATCTAAGAGCATTCAAACCAGGTATCATCTCTGCAGGAGTACTACATATTTCAGACTGGTGATATCAGAAGTAGATTGTCTATGACAGTTGTGCTGGGGATAGTCCATTAGACAGGCCATTCAGGGTCTGCTCTGCACATAAAACAAGTAAGGCAGTAGTGGTAACATTTTATAATACACCATGAATTTAAGACTGGCCTCTTGTCATTATGGCATTCAAGTTGCATCGGAGGGTTGAAAAAGACATATGGCCACCAGCTTCAGCCAAGGATGAAAAAGGCAAAGAACGTGAACTAAGAGTAAACAAACTGTATACAAGTATCAAAGGGTCAAGGCTACTTTTCTATAAGGAGGCATCTAAGCTCTTTAAGTTCTCTGCTGTTCCTGTTGTGCCCAGCGCCTGAGCTCGGCTATTCCCCAGATTTATAATTCTTACCATAATGAAGAATTGTCAGCCTGAATATTGGATCTCTGGACATGTGGCTATTGGAGAGAAAGCGAGCACCACCCTCCCTCCTGTCTTTTAAGGGAAATTTTACATAACATCTTGTCCCCATATTTAGTGTACGTGCAATTTATATGAATTAATTGTGTGCTTGTAGTCATCGCTTTTGATTATTTTAATTTTCTTCATGGATCCTCCATGTCCCTTATTTATCAGTCACTTGCTATCGCACAATAACTAGTGTGAAAACCATTATTCTTAAATGAAGATAAGATGATGTAGGCGACAGATGATTACAGCACCAGAACCCAGTTTTTAGAATATAATAGGCTGCATTCTGAAAATATGCTCCCCCATACAGTGAATTTGAAGAAGGTGCATAGAGTAGATGGGCTCCTCATGATGTTCAGTTTATCGGGTCACCATACCATAGACAATCTCAGAGTAGCAGAGCGGACCCCCCTACACTACTATAAAATTATCAGCTAAATGTATAACCATGTTTCAGATGATAGAGGTAGAGTGGGAAGTACTAAGTATCTGCTATTTTGATCTGTACACTAAACCAGAGCTGTTGCATCTTGCACATCTACACATGGAAGAACAGCCGTCACTTAGAAACCTAGGGTTTATTTACTGTCAGATTCTGTGACCGAGCACCAGATGGTGGGATTCACAAAATGTGTCAATCACGTTATGATCAACTTCAGATACTCCACAGCAGCTCTATGAGACAAATAAGCATTTTAAGGAATGTCTACCGGGTTGCTGCACACTGGAGTAATATACCGCCTCTCCATTTTACAATAGTTAAAGGGGTTTTCCCATTTCAGCAAATTAATGTTATTGTTTGTGTAATAAAAAGTTATACAATTTTCCAATATACTCTCTGTATCAATTCTTCACTGTTTTCTAAATCTGTGCTTGCTTTCCTGCTATTCAAAGCTTCATTGTTTACTTTGAGTGGACAGAAATCTGTCCATGGTCACACAGGTGCACATATCGTTTGTATCATGGAGAGTAATTAGAGCCGTGTGATATATAACGAGCCGTGCACCTGTGTGACCATGGTCAGATTCCTGTCCATTGGAAGTAAACATAGAAGCTTTCTATAGAAGAACAGCAATCAGAGATCTAGAAAACACAGAACAACTGATACAGAAAATATATTGGAAAATTATATAACTTTTCATTATACAAACAATAAAATGTATTTACTGAAATGGGAAGACCCCTTTGAGGAGATTTGAATATTATCTATTCTTCCCATCAGTGTTACATTATTAGTTACTACTACTAGTACATTATTAATGTAACTACTATAAATGTGCAGAATGACACAAAAACAAACACAAAACATACTGTACTACAGTATACTCCATCTTGGTGCTTCTCCCAATCCATCACCATTGGGACAGTGACAACCGAAACATATTCCATAAGATTTTACTATGCGCTGCTTTTTTTTTTTTTTTTTTAAATATCCATTTACCAGTATAAAGTCCCTGACATACAGCTAGCAACCTCAGAATACTAATCAGCAGAGTAAGCTCTTTCCAGACACTGAAGCAGCAGGAGCCTAATGGCAAATTTAAGCTCAGAACCGGCAAGCAACCAGCATAAAACAGGCTACTGAAAAAGGATGACCACAAAGTCACATCACTAAAAAGACAAAAAGAAATAAATATAAAATAAATATCATACTGTACATAAAATAACAACATTGGCTTCTACAAATAAATTCAATTCTTCTTGAGATCACCACTCAATATACACTGTCATAAGAGTGTGCTATCACAGGAATTCTGCTTAAAGGGGATTTATGGCCACCCTGATGGGCCAGTCATAGAGCATGTGGTTGGCTGGGCCCCAAACTAAAAGGGAGTTTACATGATGAGACCCAGGAAAAGGGTAAGTACATTTATATTATGACCTTCCCCCGGCCTCCATGGGTCTTTCCGGTCAAAGCTTGAAAACCCCTTTAAATAGTACAAGTTGTTTCTAAAAGTTCTTTATAATACACAAGGCATTGCTAAAACATCCCCACGTGATGTGTCCTAGACAGAGATGCTCTTGTTTGGCAGGTTCAGCAGAATGACAAAAGCTACACTTAGGAATTCTTTGTCTCTGCAATTTTGGAACAAAGCTGGGAAATAACACAACCCATCGGATCCAATGTCGTCATTTGACCGGGTTGCCTGTCACACAATAAATTTTCCTTGTTCCTCTGCCGTATTAGTAGAGTAACAAAGTCTTTAGTCGGACAGCAACATTTGCACTGATGTTACTGTCGAATTCAATGAATGGATTAATTCACGCTGACTCTAAAAATACATCAAACAAGCAGTGCAACATGTGCTGGATATAAAACGCCACGATTTACAACCCACTATAATGAATGCTATAGTGCAACAACATCCCGCATTCTGCGACATGTCAACATCTCAGGGGGACCGTGGACCACATAAGGAGGAGGTACAGTATTCGGAAACATTACAATGCAGAATAGAAACATAGAAAGTTGCCTAGGAGCCATATTGGAAAAACATTGAGAGAACTGGAATCTAATGGATTCCAGAACCATTTCTAAAAAGCCCAGTAGGTTATTTGTGGACCACGCCATAATAACTAGACCCTAGTGGCAAGTTATTGACAACAGTCATCTCCACATAGAGTTGACTTCTGATAGAACTGTGAGGAACAAGATTGTATCAAAGCTTTGGCCCACTAGAGCGGTGATGGTGAACCTTTTAGAGGCTGAGTGCCCAAAGTGCAACCCAAAATCCATTTGCAAAGTGCCAACATGTCCCTGCTCTGCAACAGCTTGCAACAATATCAGCATCCCGAGGAAACCAATACGATCGACGGAGGGGAAACTCTGATTATCATTGTAGCTTCCCCCGGGGGCCCCTATACAGTAAGAATCAAAGGAACTGGAGTAGGAGCTTCCATGATAATCCAAGGCTGTCAATACATACTCGCTCCTATTGCAGTCCCAGACAGCCCAGGATGTGGCTTTAAAATAGCGCCGAGCCTGGTCTGGAACTGCAGGGGGTGTCCTTCCTGGTAAACCCTATGTAGGGGTGTCAGCCGCCATACCCATAGAGTGGGCTCTTTGTGCCTCGTCTGGCCCCTGTGCCATAGTTTCTCCACCACTGCTCTAGAGGATTCTGGTAGTCTGCTCAACTATGCTTATGGCTCAGTAAAAAGAACTCCATAATGTATGGCTGAACCAAAAACTAGTCAAAAGGACAACTAGTCTGGATGAGGGGATGACTTTCTCATCTGGTCTATGTGATACAAGGAAGCATTGAGCCCACATGAATGGAAGGGTCCCCTACGTAAGAACACCCAACTTACAGACTACCCCGAGTTACAAACTGACCTCTGGATGTTATTAATTTACTGTACTTTAGCCTTGGCCTACAATAAGCAGCTATAACAGTTATCAAAGGCGTCTGTATTGAAGCTTTATCGTCAATCCTGGTTCTTATGACAGTCATAGAGACCAAAAAAAATTTGGCTTGAGTTACAATAATAAAATATACAGTTCCGACTTACATACAAATTCAGCTTAAGAACAAACCTACAGAACCCATTTTGTACATAACCCGGGGACTGCCTGTACATATATAGACATGTAATAAAAGTGGTATTTGTACCCCAAGGTGAAGATGAATTACCAGTATAAGACGGAATATCAGAGACGTGAATGGAATATTATTAATCAGTCTTTTAGAAGGCAATTAATACCCAGGTCTGTGAGGGAGCACCCTGTTAAGTGGCCTGACACTCACATGGGAAGTGAAGGGTAAACTAACCTGCTCCTCTATCTGTGTGTGAGCTGAAACAATCAACTCTTCATTAAGCCATTTAGAGGTAATATATTAAAACGAGGCTGATATGTGACCTGTTAGTTTATACCTCCGCACTCATGAATTAACATGCCGAGCCGCAGCCATTTTGTTTTGACACGGAGGGATGTGAAATTTTCGGACATCGCTTCCCCATCCAGCTGATGAGGAATGAATAACTTACCATCCCTCAATTAATCTTGTCGTCCTACCTCTGCGTTTGCTTTCTCTCTACACCAAGGTAATAATGACACCCTCATCCATTATCCTTTTATCCCCGTTATTCACATGAAATTGCTTAATAATATGTTACAGATTCGTCTTCCCTCGCATAATTCTTCCTGTCATTTGTAGTATATCATCCGGCAAACACACAGCCCACTTTGGCTGGCCGCACTTTGAAGATTATTGTTGGTGACATCTTCAGGATGCATTTGGAATCTGGAGCATCATTTTCCTTGTGGAGGGGAATTACACTGACTTATCTGTCATTGCCAAAAGCACAACAAGCAATCTGGTGTTAATGCATAGGTAAAATGGGTTCTTATCAGAGAGCCCGGACATAGAGCTCTTGTAAATATATGCTAATGTGTCCCTTTCATAGTTTAATATTCTGTGGATACATAAAGAGCCATATTCCAACGTATACAGCAGATGGAACGCATTGCTATGTATCGAGTTATTCCTATTGTAATTCGCAACATCCCCCCAAAAAATATTACCAATATAAACATATATATATATTATATTTTTGCTACAGTCTTGGTACTGTTTCACTTTGATATATAATAAATATAACTAAAAAGACTATTTTAAGTAACAATGCACTTTTCCTAATATGCAGGTTTTATTCAATAGAGCGAAATACATGACACTTTATAGGCATTTACTACTTCCAAGTACACTGGATGATGATGTAACATAATTCCATCTTTTTCAGATTTCTAATGAGAGGTAGAAGAAAACATTTCCCCTGATAAAACTTAGAGTGAACAGAAAGAAGGCACACAGTGATGTCACATGATAGGGACAGTAGACAAAGAGATGTCACAGTACTGGGGTAATGGACACGGGTATTACCGCGTAGGAATAACACACAGTGACATGTCACAAAACAGGGATAATGCACACAAGCATGTCACACTACAGAAGTAATGCACACAGAGATGTCACCGTATAGTGATAATGGACAGGGATAGTCATAGTACCAGGAGAATATATACAGTGTATGCAGAATGTATACAGAATAAGCATAATACACACAGAGATAATGCACAGCGTGATGTCACAGTTCAGGGATAATACACACAGTGCTACATATACTCTGTGTATTTATTATTGTGTTATTCGTATGTACAGTACTTTGTTACTATTTAATAGGGCATCCCTGCTGGTACGCGAGTTGTTTAATGGACCACTACCTGGTTTTTATGTTTCATAGATATGTATTTTAAAATGTGTCTGTTGCTTGTGGTAAGATTTAATATAAATGGAAAGTACCTTACTTCGTTTAGTTTGGTGGTGTAAAAACATTATAAAAGTTATTGCAGGAGATCAGGGTTGCCTACATTGGCTTGAATCTTTCTTGTTTTGTTTTTTTTACATACCTAGTTCCACCCTCATCAAAGTGGTAGCATTTTAATATTTTAACGGGGATATCAAGGAGTACCCATACCCCTTCTGAAGGTAAAGGTCTTCTTCTATTATGTAAGAGGTGTCCATCATAGCAAATGATTAGCCAATGATTAGATAACTAATGTCACCGGATACCAATATGCTATAAATTATCGCAAAAATATTCTCATTTCTGTTCCGGCACATGGGGAGCCTCCATGGCAGATTAGTCAGATGACTTGAACGTTTCAGACAACTAAACCCCCAGCCCACAAATTGTGATTGTGGAAGGAGTCCTGGGTCTGTGTCTCCATGCCAGTAAAGTCAGCTTGCTCTCTTTATCAAATGATCAGCCCTGTCGCAAACAAGCTTTTCCCCCTGATCCGGGGTGGCATTCCAGAGGGACCCTGGCTATCCAGATTGCATGCCAAATCTGACAACACATGACAAGCTGGTCGGCGTGCAGTAATTTGACTAATTATACCGGATTAGAGCATATTAATGCAAGCTGTTTTCTCCCGAGTTAATGACCTGCTGACTGGGTTCTGCAAGGCCCCTCTTGGTCTGTAGACAGAGGGAAAAATGCTTTCTAAGCTCTCGTCGGTTCACATCAGCAAATGAGTATATCAAACTATTGAGCAGCAAAATGCAAGCGACATTTTGTCTACTCTAAAGCAATACAGTCTTCTTTAACTTTCCACCTCAAGGGTTCCTTTGATGAAAAATTAAAATACCTCTAGTCTGCTCATCAGCTTTCAGGAACAGAGGAATCCCTCCGACTCTCTGTACTTCTAACCCTCATCAGAATGGGGAGGAAAAAGAGCTCTCCCCGAGTACAAGGATACAGGCGTTTTAGCTTTAACTATTTACTACTATACACAAATTATTACTCTGAAACCAGATGTTCACTTAGATATTAAAACGGTAAAGTCAGAATGAGCTTATTGTATATCAATTGTACATGTTAGGAAATAAAAAAATTTATAAAAATTCAGAAACAATGCTATTTATCTTCCTTGCCCAGCTCATCTTCATTTCAAGTAACTGTGCCCCATTTGGGCTTAGAACCAGTACACGTCTCCATTAGGTCTTCAGTTTTTACCTTCAGTTATTTTGAGCCAAAACCAGGAAATCTCAAACAATCAGAACAGGTGCAAGTCTTTCCATTATACCTTACCTCTTTGAGGGTGCGTTCGTTCACACAAAGTCCTTGAATCCAAGAAACTCTGTCTGGAGAATTATGGCTCGGGCCCTACATGGCTACCTCCACATTAGCAGTACAAAAATCATCCAATTTACATCAGTCTAGCATCTGCTGTTCTGGGATCCTCATGATATCTAGTCTTTCTCAAGGGGGAAGCATGAGGGAAGGCCCTGGACGGTAAAAGTGTAGCAACCGTATCCCTGAGATGGTCCACTTATGATCCCACCTCATAAAGCACTTCAGTCCAATTTGCATATTTCTAAATTTAACTATGAATAAAATAATGTGAGGTATGCATGTATGAGGATAGACTGGCTGCTATCCCACCTGGTTCTACCATATACATGCATTTTTGTGAGTGTGAATATATTTTTAATGGGTTGTAGGTAGAAAGGCGATGCCAGAAACCTGGGTTGATTATATCCCAGGGGAACATAAGTAAAAGCCAACATGCCCAATCCTAACATCATCTGTCGGGTGTGGCCAATTTTTGTCTTCTGTTGTAGAAGAGCTTTTATGTCGTAAAAGAAAACTATTGGTATTTGCTAATTAACATGGGGTTTTTGTCGACTGAATCGTGGGACACGGGACTTGCTTTATCTAAGTCAGAGAACATCTACCAATGCATTACAGTTGGAATAGTAGAAGTCATAAAATGATATTTGTATGTATGATATTAGAGATTTAGGCTTTATTTTCAACTATGTAACAGGACGGCCTGAGCAGCCTTTAAAGAGATTATTCCCACCGCACTCTCCATGTTATATGGGTTAAGAAAAATGCCTTGAATTACACTTGCAAAACAGGGAGAAACAGTTAGATCCTGATCTGGTGAACATAGAGGGGTAATGATGATAATAAAACAAAATGCCTGAAAGGGTGACAGAATAACGAAGCACAATGAAGGGCTTATAGTACTGACTCCATTAAACATTTAGCTGCTCTCTCCAACGAAGAGACATAAGCTGCAAAAACGTGCATCTAAGGGCTTCAAACATATTGTACAGAAGTCACATCAAATTAATGCTGAGGACCATTTAGAGCCTTTATGCTGAAAAGCTTTTGAGAAAGGATTAAACTATGAAACCTCGCATGATGCTAAAGTACGTATTAATGGTCTTCAAGAGGAAAAGGAACAATGCAAGTGTTATTTTTAGATAAATCACTACTTTGTGTGGTGCAGACAAAGCTTCTGTGGAGGCATTGTGCAGACTCCCAGCCCATGCTCCACCTACGGGGAAAGCGCTAGAGCCAACGAGCCAGATCATTAAGCTGAAGAGAGCGAAGTGGACAACGCCTGTCGTAATGGGGGAACGTATCTGCCACACTGTAAGAACAGCAGGAATGGGATGGCCTACACGTTCTGTTATATATGTCCTTCACACTGTGCCTAAGTGGTTGACGAAACTAGGAGCGCAAAAAGGACTTTCCCGGTTATATTGGGGAGGGAACAGTTAAACATTTACTGTAGAGATACTTTCAGCTTATAGCCACAGAATGGACTTCAACAGACTAAAAGGGGTTGTCCAGCCACATCAAGTTTCCCCCTATCCACAAGATAGATGAGAATTGCTGAATGGCAAAGGTCCCCAGTGGTGACACCTCCATGGATTATGAGAAGGAGCTTCTGTTGTATCACAACTTAATGGAGTGGCAGGTGCCTCCGCTTCATTCACAGTCTATGGCACTAATAGAAGTAGCAGAATACCATCTACGGCTATCTCTGTCAGTGCCATAGAGCTGAATAGAGCACTTAGACGCAAGTGCAATCAGCTGTTCATTTGATTTGGGGGCACAATGGACCCCAATTCTTATACTACTGTTACCCCCACCAATCAGCAACTAATCCTGAAGATAGGTGAAAGCTTGGTGAGGTTGGACAAACCCTAAAGGACACCATTAATTTATTTACAATGTCAGTGTGTAGGTGAAATATATTTTATCAAAAATCTACAGAGCTTTGTAAATACATGTTCCTACCAGTCGCTGATTGTTTTTTTTTTTTTTACCATGTGCGTCCTTATCCAGAAAGCTTTCTATCCTTTAACTCCTTAAAGAGTTAAGGTTAGGACGGTTAAGGAGATACCAAACATGTACAGGTTTTCTTATATTTTACTACTTCATCAAATAAAAACTCCTTTTTAATGGGAACCTGTCACCAGGGACCTAATTTTCACTAAAGACAGGTTGCAGAAGCCCATGACACCTGCAGTGCAAAAAAGCCTCTCTGCCTTTTATAAGCATTTGCATTGCAATATAATGGTGTGTTATAACTTACCTTGCAGACTGACAAAATCCTGGTGTAGTCACAGGGGCTGGGCTTTGGTTTGGATGCATTTCAAAGAACAACATGTGGCTTGTCTGTGTTACTCACTCCTCAGATCTTAGCTCCCGCCTTTGTGCCCAGTACAACGCCACCCCCTGCTCCTTCTCAGAGATCACAGCCTGGTGAGCTGACATCAGTGACAGAGGGACAAGCTGTACAAGAGCACAAAGATGGAGGCAGCCTGCAGCTCAGACATGTCACATGTTGTTTTTTGAAATGCAGCCAAACCAAAGCCCAAGCCATGTGACTACCCCAGGATTTTGTCAGGATACAAGAGTAAGTTATAACACACAATTATACTGTAATGCAAATGCTTAGCAGAGTGACATTTTTGCACTGCAGGTGTCATGGGCTTTTACAATCTGTCTTTAGTGAAAATGAGGTCCCTGGTGACGGTTTCCCTTTAAGGAAACTGCATTTTCCCAAGTACTTGTCACCATATTCTCAAAGCTATAACTTTTTTATTTCTCAATCAAAAAAGGTTATAAGGCCTTGTTTATTGCGGGAAAAGTTAGTGGTTAGATTGGTGCTATTATAAGGTACATCTGACTTTTTGATCGCTTTCTATTACATGTTTTTGGGAGGTGGGAAGCACTAAAATTGCAATTTTTAATTACCATATATACTCGAGTATAAGCCCAGTTTTTCAGCACAAAAAATGTGCTGAAAAACCCTAACTCGGCTTATACTCGAGTCAAGGGAAAAAAACAAAAAGTGAACTCACCTTCTGATGCTCCCCGGCATCCATCGCGGCTCCGACATTGGGTCCTGGTCAGTCACAGTTTTTGTGCGACGGACCGGGAGGGGCAGGCAGGCAGGCTATATACTTGAGGGGGCAGGCAGGCAGGCTATATACTTGAGGGGGCAGGCAGGCAGGCTATATACTCCAGGGGGCTGGCTGACTATATACTACAGGGGCTGGCTATATACTATAGGGGACTGGCAGGCTATATACTCCAGGGGGCTGGCAGTCTATATACTGGGGGGCTGTGACCAATGCATTTCCGACCCTCGGCTTATACTCGAGTCAATAGGTTTTTCCAGGTTTTTTGTGTCAAAATTAGGCATCTCGGCTTATACTCGGGCCGGCTTATACTCGAGTATATACAGTATTTTTTTTTTTATTTTTTATACCCCTGACAATAAGGTTAAAATAATGTAATAGATTGCTAAGGTCGCTACAAACACAACAATAACTATTTTGTGTTTGGGGGAGTTATTTTATTATTATTTTGTTTATTTAATTTATTCTTACTTTAACTTTCTTTTTACTGTCCCACTAGGGGACAATGGGGATACCTTGATCCCATTGCATCTGTCAGTGATTTACTGACATTTTGCCTATGAGACCCAGGTTTGGATCACGCTGCAGGGGGCTGGGGAGCGACAGAGGGAACCCCAGCTCGATCTGGAGGACGATATAAATCGTCCTCATGCGGCAAAAGCCCGCTAATGAGGACGATATATACCATCTTGCATCGATAAGCAGTTAAAGGGGTTTCCCCATTTAAAAAAAAAAAAAACCTCTCAAATTTGAATCCTCTAGTGAAGTTTACACAATACAGATCATTTTAACCCCTTGCTTTGCAATTTTAGTCAGTTTTGTTGCAGTTTTAGCATTTATCACTACCTAGAAAGGTCAGTGTAAAATTCCAGAGTGTGGGCGGAGACTCTCCAAGCAGACACTTCATGATTCCTTTGTGCTATGAGATGCTGTGTGCTGACAATGTGCTTAGATTTTCATGGAAGAAGTTTAGCTACAGCTTGAACATTCTACTAGTATCTGACACATTGAACGTGAGAGTAGACAGATCAAAGATAATGAGACACTTTCAGCTCTTCTAACTCACCTAAAACACACAACGAGTCAGCTCTGCTATATTGCTCTCTCCAGGATAAAGACCTTACCTTGTCAGTAGCTAGTAAATTAAGTCTCTGCACACTGCTGCTTGCCAACAGGAAGTGCCTATGCCTGAGCTGGTCTTGTAATACAGGGGGTATGGGCAAGAGAGCCCTGCAGTGTGCAGACATGAGAAGCTAATCAGGAGCAGAATCTGGCCAGAGTTAGAAGATTTGTAGTCGTATTCAGGGAAAAGCAAAGGACACAAGGATTTGTATTTTTGTTAACAGTAAATTAGAGAATGTGTTAATTTGTTATCCTGAGTATATTTAAGAATCTTGTTTTTGTGGGAATACCCCAATCAAATAAGAAAACACATTCAAGAAATAATGTACAAAATACAACCTAGACCGGTGTATACCAAATTTCTGGCTTCTTTTTAAGATTTCTATTTCTTGCACCTTCTTAAAAAAAAAAAAAAAAGAAAAATGGGTGGAAAAAAAATAAGACAGACACTGGAAATAAAGTGATGTTCATGTTTGTCCCATAGAAGATGTAACAACCTGTAAACCCATTTACTGTGTGAAAGATTTAACAAGCAAAATTCTTATGTGAAACTTGAACATAGTGTGAACGATAATTGCAAGAACCTAAGCAGTTGTCATCTCATCAAAAATAATGAATGCTCAGGAGGCTTTGAATGGTGGATATTTCCAGCTATATCTAGAGGAAGCAAAGACTGCGGGGTGAGAATCTTACACGGAGAAGGCATCTTCTCTTTGTTGGTTGTGGGGAGTGCCTGCAACAATGAATGAAGGGGGGGAAAATCTCTAATTCTACAAGACAATGGCCTAGAAAAGACAACTAATAATGTTGCTTCTAGCCTGCTGTGCATCCAGCCAAGTATTTGCATGAAGCACATGGATAACCACATTACATGGTACAAGAAGCTTCTTCCTCCACCCTTCTAGTTCAGGGAGGGCATCTTCCATGGGGTAATATGCTGCATAAATGCACAAAACAGGTCTCATCAAAGAGAACACATTTGTCAGAAATGAAGATGCTCAATAGATACACAAGGAAAAAAAAGACAAAAATATAGTATATTGACCCAAAGAGCATTGAATGCAGTGACAATAACAGTCTAGTGTAAGTGTGTGTTTATCGGTTCACTCCAATCCTGCTTATACAGTATGGACACAGCGCAGTACTACTACTCTTATCCTGCCTCTATCGACACAGCACAGCAATAATCCTCCTATCTAGTATATATGGGTACTGCACAGTATGCACACCCTGTAAATGAAGGCACATAACTGTACTCTTACCCCTATCCTGCATATGGGCACAGCACTACTACTCTTATTCTGTGTATATATAGCCACATAACAGCATTGCTACTCCCTTCCCGTATATAGACACGGCCCAGTAATGCTACCTTCACACACTATAAATAGGCAAAGCATAGTACTACTACTTCTATCCTGTGTACATGGGCACTTAACAGTACTACTACTCTTATCCTTTATCTATAGGCACATAACAGTACTCACACTATGTATGACCCAGAGAAAACGTTCTGGGAAAACAGCAAGGTTTGCATTGATTTCAGGAATGCTGGTAAAAATATCTTCCCTTATATAACAGAGCGAGTTTTCAGCTCACTGATCCCTTCCGCTCTAAATACCACAATGTATTTTTCATTTTCTGGTCTTGTGGGATCTTGTTAGCCTCGGGAAATAGATCAAGCTGGAATCTTAGGCCTGGTACCATGCAACTCTCTTGTCTGTGTGTCGCTGGATCAGGTGGACAGATACAATTTACATGTAAGTGACAACCTGACAATTTGGAGGGAAGTAAGAATTCTAATTGCTTTGTATTCAAATAAGAGAACATGTCACCTAATGCTGCTGGCAAGACCGTGTATGGGGAAGGTGTTAGGAGAGGCTGAACACGTTCTTGGTAACAAATTAGCACTTTGTTAAATATTTTGTAGATGGTTGGACTGCATATTCATTTTCATGTATTTTTAGAGGTACTTACACGAATCCACATCAAAAGACATCACATTGCTCATCCTGTCCAGGATTTGTCCAGGTTTTCTTGGCCAATGCTGGTCATGTGCCTGTAGAAGTTTAAAATGCCCACTCTAACCCATGCCACTCCGTACCATCTATCTAACACACCTCAGCCAACCATCCAACAGATAAGAGGACAATCTACTGTACTCTCATGTATAAGGTAATCTCAAGCGGCTTGTTAAGGCTACATTCACATAGCATTTTCTTCATAGGCTCAATGGGAAAGCCCCCACGCTATATGCTGAGTGCATACATGCTGGCAGACGGAGGCATCCTTTTGCCTTCATCTGAACAGTGTACTTTGCATAAGCTACACCTTTCATCCTGCTCCCTCCTTTATAGTAGCTTATACGCTCAGAAGAGGTCGTTAGTGCATCCATTCCCCAGCCTCAACTGAGCATATGCTTAGGGAGACCCCCAGTGTTATTATTGTCCAGTGTCATCTCCTCTTGCATTTTGAGGGGGAAGACAAGGAACAGGATAATATATCCTACTGTATGCAGTGGTGTACGTCCTAGCCCTCCGTTATAAGGGTATGGAATTTGCACAATGTATCCCTACAGCTGATTCTATGTGCTGTAAATCCAGTTCAACCAGATCCATACTATAAAGGACATCTACCACCAGATTACTGCTGGTAGAGTGTCCTTATTAGGCTGCTCATTCCGCCTAGGGAATAGGGGGGGACTGTTTTTTTACAAGTTTTCTGGCATCTTTACTAATGAAATATTAGTAAATATTAGAAAACTGCTGGAGGCGCTCAGGTTGACAGCGCCCGAGCGCCTTTCTGTTTTCCAGGTTTTAATTTATGCACCCGCCCCCACCCCCCACTGAAAGCCGCCTCCTTGCTAATTATTGATAGGTGACTGGCAGGGAAGCAACACCTACAATAACAACTTTAGGGTGTTTCACACTAAGTGATAATACTTGAATAAAACTGCTCTGTCCATAGTGTAGTGGCCATCCCGGCTAACTGCAGTTTCCGCTCTAAGTCACTTTGATAGATCCTGTGCCTGCAGTGATCAGGAGCACTGTCTACACAACAAATGGAGTCAGATTCTCCATCCATAGTGTAAAAAAGATGAACTGTGGAGCTGCCTGGTGTGACTCCCCCACCTATTTATGGCCTTTTCTATGGATTGGTATTAAAAATACCATTTGATTTCATGCATTATCATTTTTTTTTGCTGAAAAAACAATGATTTACTTCAGGACCTTGGGAAAGCTGGGTTGCATGCACGCTGCCGTTCATAAAGACATTACACTGATCTTCCTGAACTGTCCAGACAGGACTAATAAACATGTGGTGGATCACTCATACACAGCAGCTGGTGGATGGTGGAGCGATTGATTACTTCTGTCTGTCAGGCACAACACAGTGATAACAGCGTTCTCTGAAGCAGTGCTAGAGGAGAAGCGCTGAGCCAGGCACAGGAGTGACCTTATTATCCTGAATTTTATAATTATTATTTCAGCAAAACCACTCAGCTCAGGGATTAAACAAAATATGTTTCTGCATATTTATGGGCAGCACGGTGGCTGATTGGGTAGCACTTCTGCCTTGCAGCACTGGAGTCCTGGGTTCTAGTCCCACCCAGGTCAACATCTGCAAAGAGTTTATATGTTTTCTCTGTGTTTGCGTGGGTTTCCTCCGGGTCCTCCCACACACCAAAACATGCTGGTAGGTTGTTTATTTTGTGAGCCCCATGGGGACAAGGACCAATTTGTCATGCTTTGTGTAGCACTCCCTAATCTGTGTGCGCTATATAAATAATAATAATAATAATTATTATATTGCATGAAATCAAATGGTAGATTTCCTTCAACAGTTTTGGAACACCCCCCCACCCCCTTTAACATTTCAGATGCATGAACAAGTTAGGCCATTGGTGTGATTGGTGGGGATCTGAACTCTCGCAGTGAAAGTGGATCAGTACCAGACCCTGCTGTGTGCACAGATCAGACATCGATGGCTATGATTGGACTGTATAGATTTATGCTTCACTGTAACAACAAACTACTTACCCTTCAATTCTCAGGTACCAAATGTTAGAAAATTTATGAGCATCTGTCATGTAGGAGATTGGTTAGTAATCTTTATGGCACAGATATCAGTGATAACTACATGTAATAATCGAGACTGAAATCAGGACAGAAGGTTTTAGTACTCATTTGTGTGATTGACGATTTGTATGTGATACAACTATGGTAACATTTACTACTCCTACTACACAACTTGCCTCTTGATGTAAACATTCGGGGGACAAAAGGAACTAAAACTGAAACAGAAATGAGTAACAAATAAAATGTTTGCTTCTTAATATTAGTGGCTATGAGGTTTTATGAAGCATTGAATAACATTAATATAGAATCCTTTATGAAATGTCAGGCAAGTGACACAAAAGGGATTTTTTGGGGATTTATACAGGATCTGTAAAGGGGTTACAAAATAAACATTTATCTTTTGCCTTTTAGCAAGTCTGAAAATTATGATCATGTAAGGTTGAACTGAGAGGCATCTATTAAAGAAGGTTTTACAGAGGGTTAACAAAAAAAAAACAAAATCCCCAAAACTCTTCTTGCACGTTGGAAGAACTAATAAGGTCTCTTATCACCTTTGCTCCCTTAATGGATTTTGAATTTAAGGAAAATTACAGCATTTCCAGACAAACATGAAACATGGAGATTAAAGGGATGGTTTGATTAAAACACAGAATGTTGGGTGCTATATAGTGTAAATTAAGGGGAAAAATGCCAACTTCCCCTGTGTTTCACTACTATAAGCCAGCATAGCGTAATGGCTTGTTTTTGGTGTTCCGTTGCTGTTTAGGTCACCACTGGTGACTGGTGACCTGTCACATTACTTGTGACCTGTCACTCCAGAGGCCAGGGATTGGCTGTACATGTTAAAATAAATACGACAAGAAAATATATGTCTTCTGCGGGTTGCAATTGGGTTGGGCAAGCTGGAATGGAAATGCAAATGGCAGATTGCAAAAATGCAAATGGCAGGAAGTCGTGATATTTTTGGACAATGCACATGTTCTAGAGAGAATTTACATAAACTAGTGGAAAATTAAACTGACGGTTTTGTCTAACTCCTCTATAGAGGAGGTTTTACCCTAAACAAATAGTCAGTACTTGAGTAGAGGAGTTAAGATGAGAGGGATGGTCTACCTGCAAGGTTGTCGATTTCCTTCTCCTGAAGAAGGCTAACGGCATCATCATCTCCTTCCAGCATCAGCTCAGTTTCTGCATTTTGATTTACTGCAGCCTGGCTCCTGAAAGTTTTTTTCGATTTCATGACGTCTTCCTCTGTGCCTATAACAAAAAAAACTTTATTAATCAAAACATAAATAATTACATATACGATAATGAATATACAGCAATAGAGACATATGTACAAGCACCAAGTCTAGGTTCAGTGACCTAGGGCAGTATTACTTACTACAAGGACTACACATTAGTTACCTGTACATACTCAATAATGAGTTCACCTTAAAGATTCTACACACTCATCGACCATATGTTGACTATAAAATAACTTCAATCTGGTTTTTTTGCTTCTTTCAGTCAAGAGCAGAACTCCTGTGAAACCAGACCAGGTTTGTTTTTCAGATGTATGAAATCTCAGTTTATCTAAATGGAAAGCCTGACGGGGATCTTTCATGAATTAGGGTCACATTAATCAATATAAGGAGCATGGAAGGAATGAGGTCTCCCAAGGGCGGGCTCATTACATGGCTTGTAAAGACTGTCCTCCCACTATATTACTTTAACACTCCACAAATCAAGAGCAGGTTATGGAGAGGAACAGCTTTCTTTTGCACAGCTTATTTTATAAACTCCATCAATGAGCTAAATGTAGAAACCAACAAATTTAACTGATGTGTTACTAAGTTTATAAAGGAAATTAAAAAACAAAAACTACAAATTAAAGCCCTAACTTAATGTACTTTTGTTTTTTTTTGTTTCTGAAAATGTTGTACAAACGGTGTCCATTAATAAATTAATTTAGTGAAAAAAAAATGCACCTGAAATATAAGCAAATTCAGTATATATACACACACGCGTGTATATATATGTGTGTGTGTCCGAAACCAGTAAATACGATACAGTAAATGTCTGAAAGATTCACAGTCCTTCCTCAATGATATTGATACAAATGAGGATATGGAGATCGGCTTTGATTTAATATACTCGAATGCAGAAAACAAGCCAATGTTTTGTTCCGGGAAGTCATACATAAGTCATCCATCATAATTAATTCACATTACACTACATGAGCTGCACAGCGGAGAAAGCTGCATACAACTAAACCATCATAGACAAGTTCAATAATTCCGGAGATAAAAAAAAAAAAATAATAATAATAATAAAATAATAAATAAATGACTTCATAGATCATTTCCATTCATATTAAAGAAAAAAAATATATATATTAGTTAGTATATAAGGTAGTTCTGTTATTAGGGTGTGTTCATGAGGTTTTGTATTGTCCTCGGCAAACATGCCGATTTGAAAATTACAAAAAACTGATGGAATTTGATAAACGAGAAAAGGTGTCAGCACCTAGAAGAAGAACCTAAAAATGCCATGATGATGCCACCCCTCTGTTATCTTGGGAACTACAAGCACTACTTACTACCTTACAGCAACGATATCAGTAAGAGACAGCTGTTCCCACTGACCGATGTCGGACCATGGGCAAATTAGAAAAGCTTATTCTGGGGCTCTACCTTCATCATCCCCTATGATTAGATCCTACTAGCCTCCAAATTTGAGATTGTGTTGTGCTGTATTTCTGGGACTCGCTATTAGGTTAGATCTTGAGCCCACCAGAGGCACCACTGGCGCTCTGGTTGGTCAGTCCGACATTGCTCCTGCCCCCCCCCCCCTCCTAAAAAAAAAAATGAACAACCAACTCAACCAAAGTTCACTGACCTGACCTCAATATTAGGTCAGTTGGGGTTACAATTTCCTTTAAACGCTTAGTAACATGTGTCTGTTATAATGACACCAGATAAATTAGTGAATTAATAAAAATGTAAGAATCTACCACACCCCATCCCACCCCAAATCCAGATAAGCATAAGTTTTGTCAAGCACCACACATTGATCATGGTACATCTATTAGTAAATTATGGGAAAGGCTCTTGTGCATACCTAGATGCCATTTGGGCTGGTACTGGTTAGTGATAGGGCAATGTATGTGATAAGCTGGCTTTCATCTCTAGTAAAGGCTGGCAGGGTGGAAAGCTAACCTCATTCTAGTGTTACCTAAATGTACTGACAGGAAATCCTAATGTTTCCAAACATCTGGAAATCTACTTCAATGGAACCTCTTTTCTCTCTCTCTTCCTTTTGAAGGATGCTATTCCTAGTGGTATATTGAAAGTTCAACACATCAATATGACCACTTTAGACAACTCCTTCCAAGTACAGCACAAATGGCCAATTATTTCAAGATGTGAGGATGTTCTGGAAGATCCATGTTTGTGAAATGAACACCTCAGACAAGAGATTTCGGTATATGAATGTGATTATTTCTCTCTCTCCTTGTGAAGCGATACTTTGTCTAATCTTTAAAACTCCGGAGAAGTCAGTAGAACAGTGTCGACGACATGTTCTCCGGGATAACACCGCAAGTGATGACATTAATGTGTAGTCGTCTTCCAGACATACCTGGGTGCATATTCTGTGAGAACATGTCATGTTATAGCTGGTCAAATTTCAGGTTAAATATCCACATATAACCTTTAATAGAGATAACTGATTAAAGGAATCATTAAAGGGGTATTCTCGTCTGGGCATTCACATTCTGTATCATTAATCTGCCATATATAAACATTTCTTCTTCAATTGGATGTTATTAAAAAAGTGTTCCAGTGTGAAGATAATTTCTCATAAATGTAGTTATATGGTCCCTTACAAGACTGTGTCCTTGGATACGGCCACCACTGCTGGATTGATTGCACAAAAAGTTTCTGAATATTAAATGTCTGAGGAGTTACTCCAGGTCCCACAGCCATCCCGTAATACCGAGCCCTGAATCCAGGTGTTCAGGCATGTCTGGCAACCGCTGCTAAAATGTGAGGTGGTCGTATCCGAGGAAGCTATCTCGTTTCTAAGGGTCAACATGGCTACATTTATGAAAAAATAATTAGCAGGAACATTTTTTTTTAATAACATCCAATTGTAGAAATGTTTATATTTGGCAAATGAATTCAATTAAATGTGAATGCCCAGATGGGAATACCCCTTTAAAGGAAATGTACCATTAAAGTCATATGTTGCAGTTACAACTGCATCACTATGAGTTTTGAGGTGGTTTTAGGTGGTTTTGTTAATTTACCGGTGAAAGACATGAACTGAACGGGTGAATTTGATTTTGAAACCAGTTCCACCAATATCATTCACCTGTTAAATTAACAAAACTGCGCCTAAAACCACCTCATAGCTGATTACAATGCAGTTTTCACTGCAACATGTGACTGCACCCTTAAGATCAAGCATGATAAACCATTGACACTTACTCTTGGCACCATGACAATGGTAATCTACTTGTATTTGTTATCCATGTCCTTCTTCTTTCTAAAAATCAACTTTTAAAATTAAATTAATGAGCCAGAAGTGCTCTGGAGGTGTAACCAAAGCCCCTTTGTGTTGTAGCTTCACCAGCTGTTACACTGCACATGATCACTTCCCCCTTCTGTGTGAGGTTACATCAGTAATCACCACTCCCAGTATTACCAATTCCTGTTGGCGGTTGCGTAGTACGCAGCGGCCTTCCTTCACAGGAATTGGTGATAGTAAGAGTGGAGCAAGTAGAAGAGAGGGGAGTGCCTGGACGCCCCCCTCATGAATACCCTGTACTGCCGAGGAGATAGTTCTCACAATCAGACACAGTGTGTACGTTACAGTAAAGCTAGAGTCATACAATTGAAAAAGGGCTAGGGAGGGCATTTCATTAGTATTAGTGTTTATGAATAAGTATGGAGAAGATAACAAGTTACTCAAAGGCAATGCAAAATTCTATCTCCGTTCTGGGTAAAAATGTAGAATACATGGTATGCGCCAAATTTATCACCAACTTTAGATAAGTCAACAGTTTAGTAATGCTTGTAGAAAAATGCGGTTTAACAGTTGTGGTAAATGCATCAAATTTACTAAGGATGTGGATTTTTTGGGGGGGTTACCCAATGTAATTCTATGCCAGCTTTAGAAGTCCAGGAACCTCCACAACTGGTCTGGATTTATCACATGACAGAAAACATCCATCCCAGTCAGACATTGTTACTTATGTGTTAATAAGGCTGGTCAACCAGCTCAGATAAGTAGCCAATAAAAAAACCCTTTTTAGTGACAGGGGAGGAGACTTTCATGCAAATTGGTGTCAGATCCCAAATCAGAAATGGAAATGTTGGAGTCATTTTTATTTTTGCAAAAAAAACTACTTTTAGTTAATTCAACGTGTCTGGAGAACGGTTATTTCATGGGGATTACAAGTATAGAGGATACTAATACACACAGACATATGCTCGTATTAAGTTATAAATGCTCTCCAGTGACCTCCAGTATGACTTTTTGCTAAAGTCTTTTTGTATTTTTTGATAGTAGAAAACTGTGTTACTATGTGGATATGTTGGGCAAGCAAACATACCATGTTGCAAGGGAAGGAGTATAAAACTAAACACGGCTAGTTTGAAGTTAAGGTAACATTTCCATCCTCCTCCTTCATAGTGAAACACAATCTATCCCTGGGGTCATCTCCTGCAGAGCGCATCTTAGGAACTAACCGAAACAAGCAATATCAAGACAACCTCTAGAAAAGTACTGCTCCAGCGAGATGACAGGATGAGATAAAAACGTCTCGGCTTCACAGTGACTTCAGATGTTTCAGCTGTCATCCTGAAGACAATTAGTCTTATTAGACATCTACACATAGAAGAATAAGACTGAGTTACCCCATGTGTAGGAGCGGCGCTACAATCAAAAACACCACTCATTTCCCCAGATCAGCCTCACAATGGGGCACATTTACTTATCCCGTTCCTGCGGAGTTCACAAAAGTGCATTGTCCGACGATCGTGCACTGTGCCGCGATACACTATGATTGTGCACCCGATATTGTGGATGTGTCGCTTCCCCGCTCCGGTCCGCCAGAGTTAACCTTCTTTTTCCTGGTGTATGTAAGTACTTGATCTTGCGACACAATTTGAAAGTTAAATCCCACACTCAGTCCGAATCAGTCGGATTGTCTGATGGCAGGCCCCCCCGATTTCTGTCGCATTAATGCCAGCGCACCTGCGGCAAAATCCGATTGCGTGTGACACAATCCTCAGTTAAATACCCATCACAGCCACGTAAATCCTGAAAGCGTTGGAAAAACGGCCACGTACCCTTAGTAAATAAGCCCCAATATGTATACTGTTTGCCAAATACTGCAATTTCCCCAAAAAGACCATGATCTAATGCAATTTTTAGTGCTCAACTCGAAAAGGTTTCACTATATACTCTTAATCAGCCAAACAGATATGAATTAGTTCACCCAATCTCCACATAAATTCCCTACAAAAACGTGTCTCTCATGCAGGGATGTGGAGACAGAGTCGGAGTCCATTTTGGTGAAGTTTGAATAAAACGGACCAACTCCAAAAATATGTAATAAATTGTTACAATTACTTCACTGCAGTATGTGCTTTTTTTCTTTTTGTTCTATTCCTCTATAAGGCTTTTAGTTGAGATGAAGGTGGATGCACTTTTTGCTCCTGCTCAGTTGTGAAGCTCCTCCCCTACAGATCAGAGGGGAAGGAAAGTCTGCACTTATCTTACAACTGCTAGAGTGATCAGGAAAACTGGATTGAAGGCAATCCACCACTTAAATAGCCATGAATGAAACTAAATATGCTTACAGGTCAGACTTTTCTTCTTTATAAAAGAACATCTCATTATTAGGCTTTAAATGTCCGTAGTGCAGTATACGCAATATAACTGCCCTGCAGATCTTACCTGGTGTATGGAGCCATCATATAGTGCTTCTAGTACCATACTACTTAAAATTGCATTAACATTTCAGTTTCCTCACACAATTTGTCATTGGAAAAAACTGCTTTATTTAGCTGGCTCCCTATGAACAAGGGTGTGCCTACATTGGAAGACTATGCAGAGGCCTTTGGAGAGAGGAGCCTATGCTTTGTCCCACCTCCTGGTAGTAGGAAATCCATCCGACTTGTACTAGGTAGTATTAAGTATACAAATTCTATATCATAGCAGATTTTTGAGGGGTTGTCCTAGGCTGTGCACCATTACATCTGTATAGAAGATGCATCTTAAATCCCATATCTGAGATGTCGACCCAGGAAAGTCAAACTGCAAAGGCGACCCAAGCTCTACTGTATCTGATATAAACAGATTATAATCAATAACTAGTTTAAGCCTAAAAGAACTAGATCTGAGAGCGCTAATGTGGAACATAGTACATATTACCCAAGATACAAAGAGTGGCAATGAGCAGATTGGTTTTGTAGCTACTCAATTAGAACCTACTTTATTACATCAATACCGGCCCGTGTAGTTACTGCAATGAAGGCTCGGCATTTATCAAAGTGAAAGTGGACTTGTAGGCCCAGTAGCTGCAGCTAAGAGCGAGAAGACATCAAGGACACACCGGAGGAAAAAAAAAGTAGATCAATATTAACAAGCTTTTCATTTCATGCTTGCCCAGTTAGGGGAGGGCTGACAATATACTCTGATTATGGGAGTTACCTTTGCGTAACACGAGAAAGGTTATTACGAAAAGCTCGGGAAATGGAGTGTTCTCCGCACTGACAGGACTGCTAATAGGACTGTGCTGCTTCTTAAAGATGCATTAGGCATTGCCACAACTCTACCTGACAGGCAATATTTTCTATAAAGAGACAGTGATTTTCACCTTCCCTTCTACGCCAAATCAATATGATATGAAATGCCCTGGAAGTAAGAAAGAAATGCAATCTGTGAAATCTGACAACTCCAGACCCTGGATCTCATCCTTTTCGTTAGATAGGAGGCTATAATTATAAAGAATGAGGAGTGACGGGATCATATAACCAGAATTTACATGGTGTGTGTTTAGACTAGAGAAGGGCCCAAGAGAACACAGATTAAAAGGTCATTATGGTTTGATGCTTTGATGTATTTGGTTTCTGTTTCACACTAAAATAGAAAACTTTCCTAGGGCGCAGTTCACACCTGCTTTCAGCTCAACAACCTGCATCTTTTCTCCTATTAATAATGGAAGGGTAACAGAAGGTGAACTTCTGTACAATGATCTTCCATTTTTAGGTTCAGTTATGCTCTCCTAAACCAGTGTAATGGAGACCCTCCATGCAGGTGTGAACAAAGCCTAAAAAAAATTATGCTCTTCTAGGGAGGTCTTGTACCACTTCAGTCTACCCAAATAGAAGACATCAGCTAGGGCTAAGCCTCAAGGTCTATGTTATATACAACTTTTGAATTGCACTCAGCAACTAATACCGTACATTCATAGAAGAAATCCAACATTTGCTTGGGGCCCCATAGTTCAGAGCTTCACACAGACATCCTCAGGGCACCAATATAGCTTGAAGTAATGGTCAAGCAGGGAGAAATAGACTCCTTTCTCTGGTGATCACAATAGAGCTCTGTCTTAATGCAGGGTTCCTCAACATCCGGGCCACGGCCCAAAGCTAGCCTATGGAAAACATAGTCCGGGCCAAAGAACTTAATACAATATACTTACCTTTCCCCAGTACCACAAAGCAGCAGGGGGTCTTTTCCTCTTTTCTGCATTACGGCCGCTGTACACTGGAGCAGGCATCCATGATGCCATGATGACGTCATCAACTTCAGAGCGGTGTACAGCCACAATGAGAAGAAGAAGATTGTTGCATCTTCATAGGAGAGGGGAAAGGGGAGTATATGTTTGTTTTTGTCATTTTTCACATAGAGGTGGAAGTTACTGATATGTCTACCTGTATAAGTGGGTTGTTAGAGAAAGAGGAATGCTAGTATACTCCCTTTCTGTAGCCCCCTCTGTATAATGACTACTTTTCTATGTCCTGCAGAAGGTGGCTGCACTAAAAAGGACATTATAAGGAGAAGGCTACAGATAAAGGTGTACTTTAAAGAGGGGAAAAGGGGAATAACTAGGGCGAGCTGCAGGGAACAGGGCATTATAAAGGGGGTAGCAGCATGAAAGAAAGCATTATAAGAGGTGGGTTGTGGCAAAGGGTAATAATAATAATAAAGGTTTGGGTTAGGTACGGGATAAGGCCAAAACACACAATTATTTTTCTGAGGGACCACAGGTGGAAGCAGCACACTCCCACTGGTCTCTACTGAAAAATTTGCCAGGCAGCCGGTCCCTGGTTATAAAAAGATTCTACTGTTAACATCTTTTTCTCCCCCCAAAAAATGAAAGATGGCAGATAAAACTTGGATAATTTCTAGTTATAAAACACTAATTTGTTTACGACAAACAAGCTTTCCTGGAGCAAAAGGAAAAGTCATAGAAGAACATCATATTTGATCGTTATTTAACTGATGAAGGATGTGTAGCTCAATTGCAGCAAGATATTGTATGATCTGCAATAAACTTGTGATCTATGGATCTATGGAATAACTTATTTGTGAGGAGTGCTCTATTTCTTTACAGCATCCCCAGAGGAGACGTGAAGCCTTACAAAGTCTATTCCTCCCGAATGAGATCATATGTAGCTACACTCCACACTGGCGAAAAGATTGGATTCCTGACTGAAAATAAGACCCTATACTGTCTTTTCAGAAGAAATAAACTTTACCAACCCCTCCAAAATGCAGCACTGGCAGGTGTAGCTGTAGAGACATTGTGGAGATATCATACAAAAGCCATTTAATGGACGTGAAGAGCATCAGGTTAAAAATAGCTGGCTGAGCGTCTTAGCAGGAGGACTTCACAGGACACCATGCTTGGTTGGACACATTGCTGATGTGCTGTGTACCTTAGACTGTATCAGCACAGTGTTAGGAGTGCACCATCAATAATGATTTAGACCTGCACTTGTTGTGAGGAAAGGGTTTTTCTTGAAGGTCACAGAGCTGCTCTCTGGAAATCCTGTCAGCTGCGGCCCTGCAGTATCTCTCTACCACCAGCCAAAAATACCCGATTCATTTTGTCATCCTTGTTCAATGTTTGTGCCAGACAGGGGCTGCGTGCCCCCCTGCCGAAAACCTACTTAAATTGACGCCTATTTTAACAAGCTGCAGACTAGATTTGTGCATTAATATTTCAGCACGTGCAGTCATGAACATGACGACACCTGACAAGCCCGGCACGCCGACTGAGAAGAAAGAAATTAAAGGATTCAGAGAATAAATTCATATTTAACGCTGATAAGGACAATCACAATCCAGCTTCTACATTTTAAGATATTTTTGTACTAATTATTTTCTATGCTTTTCTTTCCACCTTTTGTTTGTACGACCCATTTGTCAGACAAGAGACAGGTCTTGGGAATACTCCGGTCCATCCATCATAATTCTACGTTAACAGATTTGCAGCAGAACTTGCACTACTGGAGTCATCAGCATCTGTAGTGCCAGACTAAAGAAGCCGAGCAGAACTAATTAAAGGGACACAGTCACTAGATTTTGCCACAGTAAACTACTAGCCCCCCACAAATAGGGTATGAAATGTCTTTTCTAGAATTCCCTCTTTCTCTAAAGGGGAAAATAATCGCAATATGTGGCAGTTCGCAAGGCATTGTGATTATGGTAGGGCTTTTATGTTAGTTTTCTGGAGTTTAAAGGTCCCCCATTAAACCTATTTTGTATCTAACCCTAGGACTGCCTGGTATTTTTGAATGCCTAACGTATTTGGTATTCGTAGAATAGTGGTTATATAGTATCCAAATAGTCACTGGGTAAATGGCTGCACCAGCCAACCAACTACCTAGTATGAATTAGTATCTCACTATCTGATGTATGGATTAGATCATGAATATAATATTTTTTTGTGCTTTTATATATCCCTTACTTGCATTGGGTTTCCAGACCTTTCTCATTCCACTCTTTAGGAATGTAAATTCTTCAATGATGTCAGATTCACATATTTCTTTACATCCCACCCCATTCCTGCACTAGATATACATAGCTTGGTCATATAAAAAACTTCCAAAAAGAAAAGGGGTTTTCATGTGCACTCTGTTTAGATGGACTGTGTGGTGCCCCATGCCTGTAGCTGTATAATTAAACTGTTATGTATGTACATTATACAGAAGCTGGAGGAGGCAGATAATCAAATTTGAGAACCATATGGAACTTTTAAAAAGAGTGTTCATTCATGAGTTCATTGAAAAAAAAAAAAATTGCAATGCGTCTGGCAGGCGGTGATTTTGGGGAACACTGGTTCCTGTCAGTTGCCCAGTACAGAGTTACAGACTATATTAAAATGTAATTAGGGAGCTGTCTATGTGACAAAACACAAGCATCTATCCCACATTCTTCGCCGACTTTTACTAAAGTTTTCTATAGGTTTTCCATTCAATCAGTGGGTGATACATGTAATGTACTACAGGCAGTACCCGGGTTACGTCCAAGATAGGTTCCTTGGGGATTGTTCGGAATCGGAACTGCATATTTTATCATTGTAACCACAGCCAAATTATTTTGGTCTCTGTGACAATAGGACGTTTTAAATGTTGGATTGTCATTAGAACCAGGATTAACAATACGATAAAGCTTCATTGCAGACGCCTGTGATAACTGTTATAACTCTCTTTTGCAGCCAGAGGCCCGTTTGTAACTAGGGGTCGTCTGTAAGTGTTCTTAAGTACAGGGGACCGCCTGTATATACATCAACACTAATGTTCCCTATTCCTTATCTGTATATACATGGAAAAATCCTTTAATACAAACTCCCGAGGGTATACAATAATCTCAATTATGATCCAATATTATCCACACATTAAGACCTTTTGTATCATGACCCCTAACAATTTATTTTTTTAATTTAGTCAATGGGAAACGCCTCTTATTCATATTGCACTTGTCTGAATACATTTGTGTTTTTCTTATGGAATTTAAATGAAAAACTAACTAAAAGAAATAGTAGCAAGGCTTATGAAAGCATCGATAAATATGGACTTAAAAAAAATGAGGTTGTTCTGATTAAAAGGAACTGGTCTTCTCAGTTTCCTTTAGCTCCTGTTCCGGTTTACTAAACAAGAAATACCTGGTCAGCCAAAAACTAGCCGAGATTGGTCACCAATGCAGCCATTGATTTCCTGTGTGATGAGATGGGCTGGGAACTGCTGGTTATATAGGCGCAGTCGCAATAGAAGTGAAGGGAAATTAGTGAGTACTGCGTTTTATTTTTTTTATTTAATTCTCTTTTAACATCTGCTAACCCCCGAAACCCCCAAACATTATTCAACCCTTTTGAGTTGTTCTAATGGTGTATATATATCTTAACAACATTCATGCATTCTTCTATAAAACATTTTTTTTCATGTTTTAACAAAGTCAAGCAGGCAGGAGAGCTCAACTATGCAGCCAAGCTTCCCCGCCTCCTCATGGTCTTTTGGACTATTGACTTAGAGATTTAACTGAAAAAAAAAAAATGTAGTGCTTCCCGGCCCATCTTATCACACCGGAAATGACTGCACAGCCAATTAATGCAGCGGTGACCAATCACTAGTAATCAAATAATCACATGTAATTGGCTGACCAGTCATTTCCTGTTTGGTAAAAGGTAACTCCAGGTCTGGTAAATGTGGGATAATCAATATGCTTCTTTTGTAGGTTTCACCCATTCCAAGCATGAGATATATATTTATTTTTTCATGGGCATCGGTTATCATGTTTTACTTGTCCTCTGTGGGTGCTGCTTTGGCATTGGACATTTTTTCTTGTATAATACTGTTCATGTCCGGGGAGTTTCCACTGTGATCCGATTACCTGGCCTCTTCTACAAAGAAGCCATACATTTTATCTGATATGACCTATGAGAGGAATTAAAGGGGATGTCCACTTTTATCAAATAATTGATATTGTTTGTGTAATGAAATGTATACAATTTCCAACATATTTTCTGTATAAACTTCCTGATTACTCTCTGTGATATATAATAAGCAGTGCACCTGTATGGCATCACATGAAAAGGGACCTTTCTCTCATCCACAGGAAGTAAACAATGGAGCTTCCCGTTGAATGACAGCAAGCAGAGATCTAGAAAACCGTGGGGGAAAGGATACAGAAAATATATTGGAAAATTGAAGAACTTCATTAGACAAACCATATCAATTATTTGAAAAACCTCTTTAAATAACACACAAAATAGTCTGCAACAATGACAAGAGTCGGTGAAAACCTATAATGTCTTTGGAGGTCAGGCATACAAAACTTAAAAAGGCGCAAAAAAAAATGTAAAAAAAATAAAAATAATGAGAATTAATTGGCAAGTAAAAAAGAGCCCTCTCCGCCTCTAGCTCTTTTATTAATCACATTCCAGCACCAGACGCTGAGAGGACATCAAACTGCACCAAATCCTTTTCACATGACAAGCTCATAAATTATTCAACTCATTAGAATCACCAAGAGGAATAGAAATAGCATCAGTGTAAGAGTCGCAGAGAAGTGGAAAAGGGTCAATGTAAAGTTTCGTAGGCTGATCTCCATGTGCCAAACTTCAAAAAGACAAACACATCTGCACATCTGCTTTTTGAAAAAAATGAACCGGAGCGAATACAAAAGCACAAAATTGTTGTGTTTTTCCAGTTTTAGAAAGTAAATCCAAGCAGCATGGAAAATATCACTCATAGTGCACAGATCAAACCTAATATGACGACTGTAGACGTGGATCATCATACTGACCGTATTCAATGGCGGCCTTTAATCTGGCCTCCGAATGAGTGGAGCCAAATGCATTGCGTACGAAACGTCTTCTTCTTCGCAAGTCATCTTCCCAATAATCCAGTCTCCAGAAGTCATGGAGTTGGCTAAAAGGAAAGATAAGGAAGGTCAGTAAGCAGTAACTTCTGTTGCTGTATCAAACTATTTTTCCCCAGTGGTCAAAAATATTATTTTTTAGGTAAAAAAGTAAAACATTTTTTTAGGTCAGTTTACCTTTCCTGACCATTCATTACTAAAACGGGATACCTTAAAAGAAACTGAAACAAGTTAGGTTTCATACACAAACAAAATTGCATTCCCCCTGTGTGAAACATATCAGAATGTAATGGATTTTCTGTGGTGAGACAACAGCTTTTATGACGTTTGCCCATCTGAAACATTTATACCATAGGCTCAAGGCCATGAAAATCTGATAGTTGAGACCTCTGACTCATTTTTTGCCATATTATTTGTGTTTATAAAGGGAACCTGTCAGCAGAAATTGACCTAATAAACCACTAGCAGTATGTCAAGCAGCTAAATATCTTCTAGACCAGTGGTAGCAAACCTCTGGCCTTGGCACACAGAGTTCACCAGACAGGCTTCCCCCAGCAGACCTAGGCTGCCCCATGATGTGCCATGATCAGTGCCTACTTTGAAAGAAGACAGTAACGAGAGCTGCAAACGGAGTGAGAAGGTGTGAACAGAGCAGGATTGGATGTCCTGCAGTGGGCCCCCCATCAGGGGGCCTCTGGATGGAAGCCACAAGAATTATCCAAATTTCTACTGTACTGAGCGATTGAGAGCTATAACAAAGCATGGAGGAATAAGTTACTACTTAAATTGACATGTTGGCACTTTGTGAAAATTAATCGGGTCGTTGTTGTAGCTTGAGCACTCGGTCTGTAAAAGGTTCGCTATCACAAATTACTTTCAAGGCCCGGCGTGGTGGCATCATCCAGAAAGTCTACTTTGAAATGAAATGTAAATTGGATGTATAAAGACACAGAGGAGGAGAGTTCAGCACTGAAGTCAAGCTTTCCCTACTTCTGAAAGCCCACTTTGCTGTATTTGATGCCCTGATGTCCAGTATCATCACTAACCAACTCTCATGAAACCTGGTGCCAAACATATTCAAGATAAGAATCTCATCTTTTTGATTTTTGATGTTCCAGTTCTGTGAGCTACAGTTATGAAGAAAAAAAACGGCATGAATCTGATCACCAATTCTGTAGATCACAGAACCACAAGACTGAAAGCATGTTTCTACATACATATAGAACTGAAGATAGGGGTGTCTGAAGTGACACTCTTCCTGCTGCCTCTAAGCTTGACTCACCTCAGGCAAATATGACTCTTTTCAGCTCATTTTCATTTTGAGATTTTCTTTTTATAGGAAATAGGCAAGATATAACTAAAAAGAGGGAATTCTAGAAAGGACATATCATACTCTGCCACGGGGGCTAATAGCTTAATTGGGTAAAATTAGGAGAAAAAGGCCCTTTAAGTTATACAATTCTATTAAAAAAAAAGTTGTGCCTAGGAATGAACATTGCCATAAAGGATTATTTATGCACCACACAACTTTAACAACTACACTAGAGTTTATCTAAAAACGTAGCCTATAACAATAACAATGCCGAGTACGACCATGACGGAGTGCGGGCCGCCTTTTAGATTTACATGTTAAACAACCTAAAGTAGCCGGTATTCAATGGCTTCTCGTGCTGGTGAGGAGCATTAATCACTAGCAGCCCATTTGCTAATGCTGCATCGCATTACAAGTATTAATGACACGCAGCTTGCTTTCCTTTACACTGGTTTAACGCGCCCTGTAAATCAAAGGGAAAACCTTACTATAAACAGTTTGCCTTTAATGACTAAGGTCCCTCAGCAGCCTGGAATTTATAAGCAGAAAATATGACACACATGAATTTGGTGGAACCGTGATTAAAATAACGTGCTGAAATATTCATTGGACTGATTCCCTACTGCCCCCAGCGAGCTAAGAAAATTGCTATTTTATTCATTATTAATAACACTGAATTAGAGCTGCAAAAGTATTCCCATGTGCGGTAATTGTTGTGGTGAATTATTACCCCTTCCATTAATGTGCCGTGAACGCTTTATGGGCGCTAGTGAAAACAAACCATTGTGGGCCGTGGCCACTCGCAGGTTAAATAGCTTTTGTTTGTTAAGTGCGTGATTGCTTTATTCCAAAAAAGATCCCAACGTATATACTAAGCGTATAAATAGACATATACTGGCAGATGGAGGCATCCTATACTTGCATTGTAAACTGTGGAAAACAAAGTATGGAAAGACACAGTGAGCAGAATTTTTTCCATTCTGACCCTTTCTGCTGAGCGATGTACATATCCTTAGTAGAGGCCATTAGAGGCGAAGGAAGACAGATTCATAGTATTGCATCCCTCCCCTGGCCTCTGCTGAGTTGCACTCTATGAGGTCCCGGGTGATGTCACTTTCCTTATAAGGGTGGTGACATCACAAAGGGAAACACCTTAAAAACCCACTGATTGGCTGCCGCTAATGTTCGCTCCTACACCAGGTTTCAGAGGGAAGGGGAAGAGCGGGACAACTTATCCAACTGTATGTGTATATAGTGGATTACGTTCTAGCCCTCCTTTGTAAGGATACGCAGGGTATCCTCCAGGTGTATCCTTACAAGAGATAGAAAAATGAGACGCAAATGCTTAAAGGGAACCGTTCAGCAGAAATTCATCTTATAAACCACTATCAGTATGTTGTCAACTCCTTCCAGATCGTGTTTCTTTCATGACATCATGTAATGGCATCATCCAGAAAATCAACTTTGGAATGAGATGTAACTTGCTTGTATAAAGTCATGGAGGCAGGAATTTTAACAATGAAGTCAAGCTCTCTTTTCCTCAGAACAGCCCCTTCACTGCATCCAGGGACATCACTAACCAGATCTCCTGAAGTCAGATGCATGATGTCAATCACAGTGGAGGAGGTGTTCAGAGCTCCCCACCTTGACTTCAGTGTTAAACTCTCCACCTCCATGACTTTATACAACAGATTTTCATCTCACTTCAAAGTTGATTTTCTAGATGAAGCCACCGCACTGGACCATGAAAGAAACAAAACTAGACGGTGTAATGTTGCTTGACAATATTCTGGTAGAGATTTATTAGGCAAATTGCTGATGTCGGGTTCCCTTTAACACACATTCTGCTATTATAAGCAAGCATATAATACAAAACAGAATAGCTCAAGTTGGTAACACTACAGACACATAACACAAGTAGTTGACAGACTATTATGACACACAATAATGTAACAGTTTACCCAACACATGTATATAACTAGATGCCTAACACATGGGGAGGAAAAATATAGAAAGACTTATTCTGACAAATTGGTCACCATTAAAGATGAGCCATTTTTCTGAATGTGGATTATTCTTGAGTTGCTTGGTATAAATCTTTTAAAATTTCAGCTAGCTACTGCTGTCATTATCACAAAGTTAAGGGAGGAGGGGTGAGGGAAAATGAACTAGGGAGGACTAGAGGGGTATATATGTCAGTTTATAAAACAACTGGAGAAAGATCCCAACCAAAACATTTTTAAAAATTCATGAAGCCTCGAAAAAGCCATAAAAAAACAATTATGGATTTTGACTTAAAAGGAGGTTGGTAAAAATGAATATCTGTTTAACGGAAACTTAGCTTTTAAAAGTGACATAACACCTTGAATATGGACATTACATACTACAATAACCTATGATGGCTGCATAAGAATGTTTTTCAGAAAATTGAATGGTAAAAATAGACTTTTCTATAATTCACAAGAAAATTATAACCTATTAGTATTTTTTAAAACACAAAAATGCCGGATTAAATATCTGAGTCTTCCTCGCATTGGTAATAAGTAAAAGGTGTACAGTATAACACACAGTGGTGCACCAGCCATGAGGCGATTTGAGCTACCTGCCTCAGGCAGCACCACCTGCAGCAAGATGGGGCGCAGCATCAGGGGCACAGTTATCTGCTACAGAGCAGGAACTGACACTTAAAAATAGTGTCTCTCTACACCTGATGTCAGCATGGTTTTGAGACACTGCATGAATTACATTACTATCGGATGGGACAGAGACAAAGCCGTTCTACAGCTCGTCTCAGGCAGCAGAGAGTTTCGGCTAACCCCCGATAACACATAGTCATGATTATAGCTATGATTTGGAATCAATATCATACATCTGATTATTCATGGATTGAGCCAAGTGTTCTATATTGTTACTTATAAAGTAATGCACGCTGCCCATAAAAAGTAAACGTGCCAAAAGGATGACAAAAGAGCAATCTCAGACCTCCACTAGTTATGAAAATGAAGGAAAACCAACAACGGAGCTATAGACATAAGGTTATTCAAATGAATTGGGTTTTGCTTAGAATTTTGAGTAAATATGACCTTACATATTAGACAAACCACCAATTGAAGAAGTAAAGGTCAACCTTCTGATGTGTGAGGGCAGCAGACAATGTAGGAATGAACAGCTAAAACGCACAGGGTTTCACTGCCCAACCCTATACAAGCTTACAGATTTAAATGCCCAATCACTGGGGGTCAATTATTGCCACCACTGATGAGTAGCTGTACAAGGATATGTTGCCAAGGCAGTTTATCAGATTAGGAGGAGGCATACTCCTTGAAAACTAATCCAAAAAAAGAGTTGACATACCATGATGGGGTTCACAGAGGTAGGTCCACAACACAATGTTTCATTATACTTTTTTCATGCAAAATCAGCTAGAAAGATTTTGGTTACATTTCAACACTTATTTTATGCTTTGCAATGTAAACAGGTTCTAATGGGGCAGAAGAACTTGGACCCTGTGTAAGCCACGAATGCAGTGATGCTCAACAAAAACCGAGGCCTCTTCAAACACAGATCAGCAGGGATGCAAAGAGTATGACCCCCACCGATTTGATAATGGATAGTATATCCATGGGATAGGCCATCAATTTAGTCATCTCCAAGAACTCCTTTAATCTTTTAACTACCAACAGGGTAACACATGTGAACAGATACCAAAGTGACCCTTCCACATGGTGATAGTTATTTAAAATAAACCCTCAATACTTTGGTGTCAGGTTGGATTTCACAAGTAACCAATGTATTTGGTTTAATTCCCATCACTAATCGTATCACTGAATTTAGTAATCATTGGACTCGGTTCCATTTAGATGTGAAGAAGCAAAGTGGAAGGAAAGGCTTTATATACGGCTGAAAGATAAGAGTCATGACACCGCAACGGCATTGAGGAAATATATCTCATTGCAATTCCCAAGCTTAGAAAGCGCTGCTTAAACCCGATATTACCACAGACAGCAACGTGCAGCTATCATCCCGGGTGTTGATATGACCAAATACATTCCCATGAAATGGAATATACCATCTACACTCCAGTCATTTTTCAGCCAACTCTATGACAACTATTTTTCTGTGTCTATCAGCATTTTACTCATAGGGTCTGTGTCTTATTAAAGTCGTGACTGAAGAAAGACGGGAAATAAGTTTCACTGAAATTCAGAGGGTTATTCAACAATTAACTTTTATGACATGTGAAGAAAATATGCCAGAATTTGGATTAGTGGCTTTACCTGCACAATAAAGTACAGGGAGGAGGCAGAGTCAAAGTTTTCTTTACACTCCAGAATAAATCCCATGTAGAAGAGAATCCTGCATACTCTGTCCCTTTATTTAGTAAATTATTTTACTTAAAAACCATTACATGCAAAATAAACATTATAATATCGTTCTGTAATGGACCATAAATACCATTGTTTTCCATGAATGGTCACGTACATTAACCCCTTTGTGAACGAGGTAACGGTCATATCTCCTGAACTGTGGCAACTAGAAACACAATTCTGGCAGTTTGTGTTTTTTAGGAAAACATAACCAAAGATATGCACTATTAAAAGGTATTTGCCATGAAAGAAAGTTCTCAAATTCGAATCCCCTAGTGATGTTTACACAAAAAAGATGTTTTAACCCCTCACTTTGAAATATTAGTTTTATTGCCATTTTTACTCAAATCACTCAGCTAATTCTGCCAAAGGAATCTGGCTGCCCATAGTCAGGTCTTTATGGTCGTATCCAGGGGCAACCAAAATAGAAACACCTTTACTTAACTCTTAACTCTTTACAGACAGTCCCTGGTCATCTAGGGAAATATTATCTAGGTATGGAAAGAGTTAACCATTAGCCTCCCTTGTATGTCTGAAGTGGATTTACCTCTGAATGCTTTCAGATACACTGCTCACTGCAGGAGAAAGAAGGGGAATAAAGGGACAGAGAAGTGAGTTACTTAATAAAGAATACTAGAAATGTACTATTACCACTTGCTCTACTCCTGTCTGAAATTAAAAAAAATTGCTTCATATCACTTACTCGTTAGTCATGGAACTTGTAGAGGGGAGGATAGGAAGCAACCTCAAAATTATTAAACTGACTTAAAATAAGGGATGGGATTGAAAGTAGCAAAGGTTCTCGGGTCCTTATTTCCCAGTATAAGGTAAGAAAGATGAAGGTAATGCTAATTCATGGACCATAGTCATAAGTTATCATGATCAGAATTTGCCAACTAGGCTACTTGTTGTAGAGGATGTAAAATACATCAAGCACAAAACATATCCACACTAAACCAGCAGCGGGAATCATTTACGTTACGTTACAACATATGACCTACAGACTCCTCAGTCCTGTACATAAATAATATGAACTGAACCATCGACAGACAGAAAACTATGAAGTCATCAATTAACAAGATTTACAGCTAGTGCTTCACTTTTCACATTACCTTATCAGACTCTTAATCAACTTCATATTTCCACTGCGAAAAAAGACATATTTAAGTATTATACCCATCGACACAGGAACATGGCGAGACACAGGAGGTCAGGGCTCACAATTCACTGATCCTAATTCCAGGGTCTTGACCTTCAACAAAGGTTCTTTTCAAGACATCTTACACCCTACAACAGTTACTCAACAGAAAAAGGGTGGGAGAAGTTTGGTGTTTTTTTTTGCTCTAAACTAGGGGGGGATAAATTGTTTTAGAAATCATGAAAACTAATGAGTATTTAACTAAATATAGGGATGTCAAAGAAGCAAAAATGTTCCTAAAAATCTGTTATTTTAGGGCTAACAATGAGAAAGACATTCAGCATTATATGAATAACTAAAACTAGTGTTTCTGACACCAGGATATAGTTCGAGCAACTAACATTCAACTTATAATGAATAGTTAATTGTCTTAAATTGCTGAAACCATATTTGCTGGTGATAAAGATTTGCATAGTTTCATCAAACTTTAAGCAATGAAACTACTTTTCTGGCACCATTGTAAAATTGTTTATGGGCTAAGGCTCATTTCACGTGAATGTATGGTACACCTGGCCCGGGACCATGAGAGGTGGGTTAGTGCTCCATTTCATGGTTTCCACATATTGGAGTGCTCCATCATCCAAGGTGAACCACAACGTCCCATAGTGGGAGGTCACTGCTAGCCATGATTCACATGGACTATATCATAAAGACCGGGTGAGCTGCTGGTTCTATATGCATTTTTTTAATAATTTGTTTCTATATGCATCTTTATGCAATTTCTTCCAATTCCATGTATGAAATATAGCCTAAACTAGCTGGCGATCATATCCATACATATACTACATTTATCAAGCAGTCATAGTTAAGAAAACAAAAACAGATGACGGGAGTGGGATAAGAGTGGACTCATTCCTGCAGGTCGCTGCTCTTCTCCCTCTCTCAATGTTTATTGTTGGATTTTAAACAATAAAATTAAAGCACATGGAATTTATATATGAGTGTCACTACTTTTCCTTTACTTCACTTCGATGTATTTTGCCCCATTTGAGTTGATCACCTCCATTAGACTATTATACATGTCATCCTTCTCAAAGATTTTGTGAAGCCCTGGATTGGACACTTAACTTTTTATACCCTCCACACTATGGGACACATTTACTCCCGCCAAAGGAGTTCACGAAATACGGAGCGTCCGACGATCACGCACTGCAGCGATTTATAAAGATCGTGCGCCTGATTTCCTGCATCTGTCGCTATCCTGCTCAGGTCCGCCGGAGTTCACCTTCCTGTTCCCGGTGTATGCAAGTGCATTGTCTTGTGACGCAATTTTAAAGTTAAATCCCGCGGTCAGTTCGAATCCTTTGGATCGTCCGACGCCCCCCGGTTTTCGCCGCTCTCCTTTTACATAGCTGTTACAGTGGCGCTAATCCCAAAAATGTCTATAAGCCAATGAAAGTGCGATCCGTGAAACCCTTAGTAAATAAGACCCTAAGTAGAAAGACAACACAATAAGACAAAGACAATGTTGTTTCTTCTTTTGTAATTTCTCATGGAAAAGTAGTAAAGAGGACTCCTACACCTCTCCTGCAGAAGAGATGAAGTATCCCTTGGTGCCTCCATACATTACCTTCTCTCCTGCCAATTACGGTCTATGGTGGGGAAGGGCGGTTTATCACTTCAAGGTCAGTTTTCTGGCATTAAAAGTAGTGTAATAATTGCAAATTATTGCACGATGCAATAATTTTGACTATGAGGCAGTATGCCCACACCACACCATGTGGGGATGGAGGAGCAAAGAGGGGCGTAGCTGGCGGCAGAGTGGGCGTTCTTTCTCCTGTTCGCATACCTTTTATAGGTGGACATGGAATCGTTTTGCTAGCCAGGGTGGCCACCTGCTGGATACATAGAGAGGTGTATGTGCCATGATTTAGTATGATCTAAATCTCACCCTGTGTGTAACAGTGATGTGCTTTACAGCAGCCTCAGGTATGCAGCAATGATCAAGAGCTGATTCACTGAGGTGTATGGAGAGTTTTTTAGGCATGTTCTTTGCAGATAAAATTCTATAATTCAGATGGCGACATGGAAACATTTTATTATCACTCTTTAAAAATTCATAAAAGTTATTAAAATCTTGGTTAAAATCCATATGTAATTTTGTGATACCATTCCTTTAAGTAATGCATTTTGGCAAACAATTTTAGTAAAATATTTATCAAAAAGTCATCATTACATTTTGAAAAACTTCTTTAAAAAGTGATATACTCAGAACATAGCATAAAACATAGGCTAGTGCAAGTGTTTTACCTAAGACTAGAGATAAAAATAAAAATACTAAAAACAAAAAGATGTTTTAGAAGACACAAAACCCCAGGAATAGATGTACACGTAGAACACATATATATGATACGTGCAAAATCCAATAAACCCCTTATTTTAATCCTTTTAAAAGTTCCATGAGTCTTATCCAGGAACCCACCAATCTCCTGATAATTGTCATAAATGCCTATAATCAAAGCAGGAACTATTTTAACCAGGGGGACTGTTTTCAATCAGACTGGATGCAGTGTTCAAGCCTTAGGAGCGTTCAGCTACCACAATACAATTCACATAACAACACACAAATGGAGAAAATGGAGAAAAGCTTGATCAATAAAACAACAATGAAACAGGCTCTAGAAAGCCATAAACTACCCCACAATAGATGAAAGAGACTGTGTCACCTATATTATTTTACTTATTAAAAACAGATATTGATACATCTTTCTCTATTTTTCAATTGTAGATTTATTTTTGTTTTCTGTATATGATTATGCAGAGGGAGAAATTGTTATAAATATTTATCTTGTGCGGCTACCACTCTGGTGAGCAGTTCATCATCATAGGCGGCCACTGTAATTGTGCGTGTCAACAATTAACAGGACATAAACAGTTATGAATGGGACGGTGAAATTATAGTGTCCCAAGGACAGGCTGAAATGATCACTAAGTCGCTCAAATATTAAGACAAAAGGATGCATAATTAAAAACAAAGCAAGGTTAATGAGATGTAAAATTGCGTATAATGGGCGTATCCAGCAAATCAAGTGGTAGAACAAAAGAATTTCACACATTCACAAAATTGAAGTTGGAAAAAAAAAAAAAAAAAGCCTGGCGTTTTTTAAACATGTGTAGTGATTGGTTCACTTTTTTTCATATATGTCGTGAAGAGATGGGGAAGTTTTGTTATGCGCACTTTATATTTAAAAGAATGTTAAAGGATGCTAAAAAGGTGATTAATTAGATTTTTGCTTTTAAATTAAATCTTTACACAGTTTATTTAATGTTATTAGGGCCTTATTATAGACGATCACAAGAAGGACAAAAATGTTTATCATAGATGACTTATTAATTTGGTATGATTATCGAGGATCTATTCCTCTATTTTACATCTTATCTCTCTCTCTTTATTATGGTACTATACATAAATCACACTAATTATTATGTGACACGTCTCCAAATAATAGTCAAGATTTATAAGTGTTGTCGAAAAATAGGGGGTAATTCATAAACAAACGTGTTTTTGATGTCTGCGGATCGTGACTTGAAACATTCATTTCAAGGAAATTTTTTGCCCATCATACGCTCTTGATAAAACTCAGGGAATCTTACCTATGAGACCCATGGCACCTGGACTGCCTTTTGCCTCGGTTAATCACTTTTCTTATATTGCATCCAGCCGGCCCCTACTTCCCCAATTTTCTTTCAAACTATTACTTTTATTTAGTTATGCTATATGAGCTTGAACGGGTCTCCTTGGGTCAGGATTTTAGTACCAGAGCCTATCAGTACTGGGCTTCACTTGTATTACAATGTCTCCGCAACTTTCCCCTACCTTGCCTGTGTAATCCAATGAAGCCCAGGAGGTTTCAGCCACAAGAAGGAGAGAAGGAAAGTTAACCAGGTCGCGAGGCTTAGAGACTACATGTAAGAATGTGGGGACACAGTGAGGACGGAGATGAATGAAATATAAAAGTGAAGAGAGTAGTAGATACTCGGGCAACAAGCTGAAGGTAAATCGGAATAAATGAGGAGTTATTGAAGATAAAAAAAATAAAACTTTGTAATTAAAGGAAACCTGTCACCAGGGATCTCATTACTTAAGACAGTTGCAAAGCCATACACAGATGCACCGTGTTAGTAGAGTGTGAATATGTCTTTGCCTTTCTAAGGAATTTGTATTACATATTAAGGGGGGGATTACAATTTACCTTGCCCAGGGACAGAATCATCTGTGTGTAGTAGCTGGGGTTGGCTTTGGTCGGAGAATTCAACAAAAACATGTGATTGTCGTGTTGCAGACTCTCAGCTCTGGCCCCCACCTTGGTGCTCCGTAACGCTCCTCCTCCGAACCTTTCACAGATTGGTGAGCGACATCAGTGGGGGAGAGCTGTACAAGAGACACAACAGTGGGGGCAAAGCTGAGCAGTAGCAGAACAGCAAAGCGAATATGGCAATGCAGTGTAATGGGCTCCTTCACCTGTCTTAGTGAAATGAGTAGTTCCGGTGACAGGTTCTCTTTACGGATAGTGAGATAACAATGTGTCTTGCAGGGTTGATATGAAGGGGGAACTAGAGGATAGAAAAGTTATAATCTCTTCTATCATGTTGATTAATATCTGATGACGGTGAGGTCTCTAGGAAAATTGGGAATACAGAGAGATTGCTGTTATAGTGATGCATGTGTTATATTAATATATTTCTTTGCAATATATGTATTTCAAGTTTTTGTTTGGTAAAAGAGCAAACTAGGTTTATCGGTAGGACCTTGTAATATCTCTACTTGTATATGTTGTACACTTCAATACATGTGGTATACAAATGGCAGGGGTTAGCCTCGGTAATCGTAGTGGATGTTTATAGATGTCAGGGTTATGTGGTGACACACAGGTTGCGTTTCTGCCGTCGTTGTTGTTGACGCTTTTCCACGTTCCCTCCCTAGACAAATGCTATGCCACGCTATGAAGGATAACATTGTGCGCGTCGCTAATGAAGACGAGTTTATTCTAACAGAAGAGAGCGGAGGATGTACCACAAGCACGCAGAGTTTGAGGTAGGTAAGCAGCGCCCATGGGATGAAGTCCTGACTCTCTGACTTCAATCACTCAAAATTCCCCTGCTAGCTCCGTTCAAGGCCCTATTTATTTTAAGCATGGGGAATGCCTGTAATTCAGCGCTGGCTGTTGTGGACAGCTTTGGTTAATGTCAGGAACAGGAACTGGTTTATTATGGCTCCCCGTCTGATCTTCAGGAACATATTTGACAGGCTTGGAGTGATTCTTTTATACTCCATTCACAAACAAGTATCTCATGCTGCAGTTATTACACTGATCTTTGTCGGAAACCAAAAGTTTTATTAGTCCTCCCCCCCCAATCCCCCCCCCCAAAAAAAAAAAAAAAATTCTTTATGTAATACTATCAGTACTAGTTACATGTTTCCAGATTGTCCCATTCCTAGGAATAGGAATTGAGCAATTTTTTGTGTGTACGTGGAAGATGACTTTTTTTTTAAATTACTATTAAATTATTTTGTGAAATTTCAAACGATTTGCTAATCTTTGGGTTATGATAAGGTTTGAGAAGTTATGGAGTGTTTGTCTCAAGATGTGCATATATGTATAATGGGGTGAGGACACAAGAAAAACTGGACTTGTTATATTAAGGATTTTCCAGGTTTGACAATAGTGTGATACAGATGAAACCTTCAAAAATATACAAAACCAGATTCCCTATACATATTTTTCAGTATTTGGTAAATTCTGTTCACCTTCTTTTAAAAGATTCCCTCTTCACTTTTTTCTTTTTATGAGACCTTTTCAATGCAAATTGGACCTCTTTTACCTAGTGCCTACACAAATTGGTACAGTCATTTAAATAGTTTTCATGTAATTCTTTATTCGAAAAGTTTCTTTCAGTGGGTGATTACACAGATGCGATTAACTCTTATTATGGACCTACATTTGGTGTAAGCTGACACAAAAAACGCAGTCTTAGTCTTATGCCTTCATTCAATGGCTCGGCGGTGCGTGGAGGCAGCAGTAGGACTCATGACTTCGGTGTCCTGCTGGATTCTGGGGATGTTGTATTCACTGTTTCACAACTTTTTTGACATAACCATCTGCACGCCCTCCAACCATTGATATAGACATTTGTTTTAATGGGGAGGGAGGCGGAGGCAGCAGACACACCAATACGATATTGTTTTTTTAAAGAAAACTTTAGTAGTTAGTTGTGTCATAGTATCCACCCTTTAGTGAGATGTGTGTTGCCCAATAAAAAACATATACAAAAATAGAATGCACGTCCTCAATACTTAGCAATCCATAGGTTTCTTTCATTTGATGGATGCCAGTATAGTGTCTCTTGTGACTGTCTTCAGCTATAACTTTATTTTTTGGCGTTAGGAATATGTAGTAAACTATTTTATTCCATGCAATCCTTTACAGAAGAAAAATATACACGGGCCCTAGTATCTTATAGTTAAGAGACCAGGTGACCTAACGAAAGCTTCACGCAGGGCGAGCACCGTATATATGAACCTATACTGGACTGAAGACCGATTCACGGAGGGGAAGTAGGCCAGGCTACAATACTGAGTCTGTTGTGAGAAATAATGGAATAGTAATTCTGTGCACTGTATCTTACTATTAAGATAAGTTATTAAAACAATCCACAAAAAAAAAGTTATGTAACAACACATACGTGGTTTAATCATATATATGAAGTGCATAGAGTTATAACATTATAATATAGCTCCTCATTTTACAAACATTCTAAAAAGGAAAAAGAATTGTCCAAATGGATGCGAATAAATCTATCGTTTCCATATCACAAGTGGGCATTGTAGAGCCCTTAATGTCAGTTATACCGATAAGAGATCAAGAGATTGAGTTGAAAAGATGCAAAGTCAGAACGGATTCTAATTTGGAATAGTTCACAGAATTTAGGATTGCCGTATTTATATTGCAGGGATCCAAAATGGATTCTTTTTAATAGATTATACATGAATAGTGAAAACAATGCTTGATTTCGTCACTATTTCCCATGTTTGTGTCCTGTGATATGATACCGGACACAAGCTGCACCACACACTGTTTTTTCTCTTCTGTACCCAGATATTTCGGTTTTTTTTAGTGCTGATACGTTTTCACTAATGAAGTCTTTACCTAAAGCAAGTAGTGACTTATGAAGTATTTTTCTCCTTCGACGCATGAGCTTCCATTCAAATAGTAAAATGTCTTGTGTATGGATAGAATACAGTCGAGTGAGTGGATGATAACAAGCAGATCTATGCAGGTAACTGTGAAGTGGTGAGGATATATGAGGGCCACAAGAAATTAGGAGTGTCAGAATCTGCAAAGGTGCCTCCAGCTGGAAAACAGGAATGATCGAGGCTGATGGAGCTCTTATCTATGCCAGACAGTCTAGCCTGCAATGTTGTGATGTACAAGCCTTGTGCGTGATGACCTAAGAGGAGGAATCAGATTATTCTAGAGCCGCGAGAGCTGACAATTTTTGAAATACTTTTCATATTCTTTATAACATTTTAGATACAACGTTATAAAAATGGGGATTATTGAAAAAATAAAATAGGTTTCATACGGACATACAATAATGCAGTAAGGAAAAATGTGGATAAATAGAGAGACAAATACAAAAACTTCTACTGCAATTATACTGAACATTCTGTTTGTGTTACCAGAACTGATTCCATTTTTTTTTTGGGATCATTTCTGTCATCACGCAGAATGTTCCTTTACAGTACGGGCCAATGGAAAAAGTTCAGCATGCGTGGTTTTATCGCCGCTACAGTTACCTCTAATTCTCTGGGGACTGTAATGAATGTTCGAATTCACACAGGCCACACAGGGGAAAAATTGGTTTGTTTAAATATGGGGTCTCAGCTGGAGCCCACCATTGAGTGGAGATTATCCCTGCACTGGATTTAAAGAGACCCTGCCACAAGCTGGTCTTCGGTTCCAATAGCCTATACTAGGGGATTTAAAAATGCCTTAGTCCGGCATCTAATCATTTCAGTACTTTAGAAAACTTTTCACATACATGGGTTCGTATGCCAGATGCCGGCAGCGTGCGTTCCAGGGGGAAGGTACCTGCAGTAGCCGTGCTCTTCTCCTTATGCACGTTCCTCGCCTCTGCGGTGTAGAGGAAGAATCCATGTGAGACTGAAATGCCGGATGCTGCAGCTGCCCCCTCCCATCTGGGACTCCTCAAGACGGGTAATGTAAAAATTAAGGTTTTTATGACGTACTGAAAGGAGTCAAAATGCTGGACAAAGGATTTAAAAACGATAGCTAGGTATGAAACCTGTCAACAGCAATAAGACAGTCTTGCTGACAGGTTCTCTTTAAGTGAATTATTAAAAATATGGAAACCAATACAATATAAACTGCCCAAAAACCCTATCTCTGGACATTCAAAGTATATATCCAAGGGATAGTGACCATGAATTTAGGAAAAACTGGGTATTTTGTAATATGCAATAAAATCTTTTGACTCCTTTTTATCAAGTAACATACACCCAGTTGTGCACCTGAAAATAGTTGAACCTCATAATATTGTAAGGGGGTGTCCAGTGCTAAACCTTCTAAAGACTATTAAAAAAATTTACTCAACGTGGAAACAAAACCAAGTATGGCATAATTATCTGTAAAGAAAAAAACAAAATCCCTCTGGAAGAAATAGTTTTTTTATTATCAGAAATGTTGAATTGACAAAACTGTCTCTTTTAATGATTAAACTTGTAAAAACTTTTAAAAAATTTTGCAAAAATTTCAGGCCCAAAACAAGGTCAAAAGATGGAATAAAAGTTCATCCATTAAGACTTTAACCCAAAAGGGTGTGCCAACAAAAATTCATTTGACGAGCTTTCTTAAGCGCTCATTATGACTGAAAAGTTGGGGAGTTGCTAAGGGGTGATTATAATAGACTGTCTCATAAAGAGGGGGGCTTGTGCTGACCAGCTAATGTATTAATGAGTTCTTTTGATGCCTTGTCCGTGGTGACACAAGCTCTACAATCACAACCTCTCCCTATTTACATGGTGGGAACGCGGGAGCTAAAATATAAAAAAATGCAGACGGCAGCGTAATCCACCAGATGAATATTATTTCCAAAATGACTCCTCCACTCACTCAGCGAGCAAACTGTTAATAGTCATACACCATCATTCAGAGTGAAAGCATGATAATTTAATCTTAAAGTCCAATTAAAGGATGAAAATATTAGCCTCTTACAAGGGAAGACCATTAAGCTACTTGATTATCTGCTTTGGGTTGTTTGATAATTTGATAATGAATTAACATTAGACCCCCTCCACTTTTGATTTGAAATACCCATTTTCACATAATAAATCTACTTGTGGATTAGTGAATATTAATAATATGAGATCCATTATATTCAGCTACAAATTATTGAATCATACCAGTATATATAATTTTTTTAAGGATCCAAACACCAAAGGTGCAACTAGGTTAAAGGAGTACAATTAATATGAAAATAGACCATCACAAAAAAACCAACCAAATCTGACCTTAAATCCTGTGGGTTTTTGTGGTCACTACCCCTTGCTAGCAGTTGGTTTTTATTGTAGAAGTTCATAGTCTTATATAAATCCTTTTCCCAAGGAAATGACCTGAAACAGACTTATATGGTCCTGAATGAACGCAGAATCTCTTTCTATAAGTGTAGGAAAAATAAGAGGAATTAGGACTTTATTTAAAAAAAAAAGTTATTTTGAAAGTTTGATTATAGTGTGTCCTGGAAAATGGACGTAAATATACTAAAGCTTGTCTTTGTTTTTGATATTTTTTTTTATGTCCTTACTTTTTCCTTTTGATTGCAGAAATGTAGTCAGAGATATTCATAAATCATATTTTCTTTCGTAAGTCACAATCGTCACAGTATGCTGACTGTGATAGAAGAGAAGAGGAAAAAATGTGTGACCATTTAATCAGCGTGCATAAACATAGAGACATTGACGGCCAATAAACTGAAGCAGAAAATCCTTAACATCCTAACCAATAAGCAGGCGCATGGGGAGCCATATCTCAGAGGTAAGATACATATAATGTGAACAGTTGGACGACAAGATGTATCGAACTTGTTCTGTTATTGATCAATTACTTGTAAAATGCACATGCCTCCTACCGCGCACACAAGATTTGGTCAGTGCCTTTACACAGCACTTCCATAGTAGTCAATGAAAAACCTCATATCCCTTTTCCACATTTGGACATAATAAGACGTATGCGGCCAGTAACTCCCCCGCAATACTTTCCCAGGGGTGTCGGATCCTCAGATGGCTGCCCCGGGGTCATGCAAGTGCCATGCTTCCCTAGCACTTAGAAACCACAATCTTAGATTAGTAGGTAGAGTAGATCAAGGTTTTATAAGCTCCTATCTCATACTAGTGCCACCCTTGTAAGGATATATGGGAAAGGGTTTAAAAGAATTCTACATCAAAATAATGCTGATAACCAGGGCCAATTACTCCAGGCACTTTGAGATTCTAGGTGCCAAGGAATTCATGTTGTAGCCATCTCACTTCTGCTCTCCATAAGCTTCTGCCAGCAGGAAGAAGAAAGGAGAGGGTTCACGAGGAGTTTCTCATGGATACTGACCGTCTAACTTTCTCATACCCAAAACAATCAGAGAGCACACTTATTTTGGTGTCTACTTTCAGAAAAATATGTTGGTTGGGGTTAATATAATACTTTATGCTGTATATCTCGGTTTTATTGTACATGTTCAAAACGTAAAAATGCTATGGACCATAATGCAAATTTCCAGAAAATAGGGGATAAAGTTAGCCCTGTGGTAGGTTCAAGAATTTTGAAAAGCAGATTGAAAAGAAAAGGATGTTAGAATTTCTTAAAAATGTGAAGGCCATTGAAAAAGAGTTTTGAGTTAATCGTGACAATCATATAAATTGTCCCTACAATAGAAACTATGGACAGTCAGTGCTGTCCAATTGTTGTAGTTTGCTTGTGGAACTCGTGGTAAGCTGGTTAATAATCTTCAGAGTCTACTACAATGGGCCCTCGGGCATTTGCTTAACCCTTTAGTGCTTGTAAAATATAACTTTCTAATTTCCATCTAAAATTATGTATAGAAAGTTGTGTGCTCTGTTCTTGACTCAGTGTCTATTTTAAAATTTCAGGATCCGTGGGCAGCCCTCTTAGTTGTCTATCTTTCCTCTGTCAGTTCTAGTGTATTTCTTAGTGCTATCACTATGGTTCAATTAACCTAGAGTTGCACATTCAGCAATCTGACGTTAGGATATTTGTAGGGTTAGGGAGATTAGGATTGGGGGCTAGCGGTAACTCTAATCATTCATTCCATCATTCATTCATTCCTTCACCTCCTCTATGCCCTTTGGAATGGTCTATTTTTCCTTCTAGTTTCTTCTTGAACGAGGAATGATTCAACTGATCGGCTGATGATGATCTAGTTCCTGTTCTAAAAACCAGGCGCACCCCCGACAGTTTAGCCACATACGTGGCGTCCTCAGGAGGTTCGGGGCAATAGCCAGGCAATAGCCATTGCTACATTGTAGCCTCAGCAGTGCATTCTGTATAATTCCGTATGCGAAACAAATCAGTTATATGCACGATACAAGCCAGGATCCTGCTATCAAGAGCTTACAATCAATGAGGTATTAAGGGGAGGCTGACACAGGAGGTATAAGAGCTCGTTCATCCATTCTTTATAAGAAGTATCTAATAATTATAATTTAATAATAAAATGCGGCTGCCTGAACCAGCATCCGACGCTGGTACATTGGATATCGAGAATTAGGAATTTATATTCCACTGTAATATTATCAAATTATGTTCTTTGGGGGAAAACTTGATTGACCTAATTATGGGGTCGAAAATTGTTTAATAATTTAATATATAGTAATATATAATTTTCATATGGATTCAAGGTTATTAAGGACGAATGTAATGCCAAAACAATCACTGTACATTTATAGACCAAGTTTGCTTTTCAGAGGGTGGAGGAAACATATGTGGCAGAGCCTGAATATCAAACCAGTTGACACGGACGTTTGAGTCAAAGACGAGAAAATATGCAAAAATCAGATCATGATTACGACGATATTACAGGACAGAGAGTTATAAATAGAGCCACTCCCTCTAACTATCTTCTTGGAACCCTTCAATGAGTCCCATTTTTGTGGACCAAGATGGGGTGGTGGTAGATCTAAAGTTAAGGCGGCTCCTCACAGGCTAGGCTGGCAAACCTAGACTTAATAGTATTGTTCTTATTAGCTATTCCCAGGCTCCTACTAAACTGGCAAAGATAAGAAATGAGTTCTGTAAGCCTATGATGGGATACTCGGTGCTGGTGTTTTGATGAAATTTCAGGTTAACTCTCTACCATATGTAATTTTATAGGCGTGTTAAAAGGAATGCGTTTCTGTACAGTGAGCTGTAACAATGCCTTTAAGGTTCTGCATTCGGTGACGAATTACTTGAAAAATCAACTTGAAAAAACACAGGTAATAAAGTCCAGATGAAACATTTTCTCAAGTAAATTGAAATGTTCTGCTTGTGGTCTCTTACCTGAAGCACTGCCCAGTAGGCAAGAAGCAAAAACAGCCCCTGGGTATGCTTGTGCACACCAGTTATGACTCCAAAGTGGAAGAGCCTCAAAACCTCTAAACCATTTTACAGGAGGTGGCGCCCCCACAGCAAAATTTGTCTACATAAATGATCTTGTTAGGTAGGATCTAGGGGCGATTTACTAAATAATAGTATCGGAGAAACGATTTTTAGGCATTTCATTGCCTACATAGACCGACTGATGCAAAGATGTGATTTGGATGTGATTTCTTTGTGTTTCTTAATGTAGTGGCTATTTGACATACATCATATGCCCAGGACTATTACCCACAAATCTCTTATGTTACATTAATTTTTTCTGTTTTTTGTGTGTACATCAATTCATTTTGATGTTACAATGCATTTTATTTAAATTGGATAATGGCTGAACTATTGTAATCCTCTCTACCAGTCAAGGAAGGAGGTGCCTGAGTGGAGGAGGAGGTGCACGGTTTTTGATGGTATTCTCTGACACTGTGAGGATGATTTATCTATAACACACAACTCTCCTCTGCTCCATAGCTTTCTTTCTGACAGGGAAAAGCGATATAATGTCAGATACTGGGACGATAGCTCAACACAAAGGGGCTAGAAAAGAAAATTCAAAGTCCCCCTGAATTGTGTAGTTCATCACTCCAAGTGGTGAAAGGTCCTCTCAGACCCAAGCTCAGACAGCAGAATAAAAATGCAATCTCCCACAACATAAATATTATACTAGATCAGTGGTGTGTACCCTTCGGATGACTCCTTGATGACACAGTTTCGGCCTACTAGATGAAATTATTGCCCTATGACATGGGCTCTCTCTGTTGAGTGAACAGAAAGTATGTTGTCCCTTGTTTCTCCACACATACAAGGATGAAATAGAGGGATGCTATTATCCCGATTTTATTGTTGTGAGATCTCTACATGTCAATGGATGTTTGTTGAATAAGATAAAAGCGGGTGCTCTACGACCATTACTGAGAGGAGCCCCAAAAATTTCAAAAGGTTTACAAAAATGATGATACCTGGATATTTTGTGTATAGAGACCAAAGATTGTAAAAGGTTTTGAAGTTGTATTTACATAAATTCCCCATATATATAAATTTGTGGTTTGTGTAACAACTAGACATTATCACAATCCAATTGTCCAAGGATTTAGGATACGGAAGCGTGTCAAGTGTTTGGATGTGGGTTCTCGAGAATTTAGAGCCATTAACCTTGGCAATCTCAGGGGCTGATCTCTCATCTCACAGCTCTCAAGTTTGATTAATGATCTCAGTTGAGATCAGCTGGGAGTAGAAGAGTTATTGGCGGTCTCATCACACAGAGGTGTCTGAAGACATAGACCACGGGGTTTATAACCATTGTATCTCACCACACAGGCAGCCGGCTGTATGGAACGCCATACGGCGGATTACTGCCACAATTTATTCTGATCATGACCAGTAGTCTGTTGTCATTTTAGGAACAGTGTTAAACACCAAGTTCTCATATTAATACCGTTTTTGCCAATCGTCTCTGGTACGCCGGCAAAACAACCAGAATGGGAAATAATCGATGTAGTAAAGAGTAATGATCCGTAGATAGTTAAGGTGGGTGGCTGTGTGTGGTTATGTCGTATAACACTCCTGCGCTTTAGTGTTGAGGCGTGGTTTCTGCTTGTTTTATTCACATATTATAAAACAACAGACTATGACCACAGAGAGTTGACAATGAACCAGTGACTGAGAATGAGGCCAATTAAAGTCTGACTAGAGCGCCGGGCCCCTAGCAATGACTGGGGGTAACATTCTTATAATTGGGAATCAGATGCCTATTTAACTCCTATGCAATAATTCAAAACACTATACAGACTTGCAACATTCACATTCTCCCAGTCAGCTCACGTTTCTAAATGACAGAGGCTTATACCGCTTGGGCCAGATCAGAAATTGTGATTCAAGTTCCACTTTGGCTAAACTTGTATGGACGGGTCACCAGAAGAATGCATAGTAATCCAGTAGAATTGTAACCGTCTCTATGCCATCTAATTCTCATTGTGTCATGTAGAGAAATGCATCTTTTATCTGCTGTTTGCAGTGATTTAAAGTCAAGAAGGCGGGGCGATGCACATTGAAGTCAATTCTCCCACCTTTGCACACCCTCTGCGTGGTATTGTGGATTACATAAAAAAGTAATAATGTCCTTTATTTATATAGGGCCACACAGATACGCAGCGCTGCACAGAACTTGCCAATCAGTCTGCTCCCAATGGGGCTCACAATCTAATCACCTACCAGTATGTTTTGGAGTGTGGGAGGAAACCGGAAGACCCAGAGGAAACCTATGCAAACACTAAAATGTACATTGCTTTAGCCTGCTTAAACCTGATCGCGTACATGCACTAGGAACCAGTAACACATAGAATAAACTTTTGATCAGGGTATAGGACAACACATATCCGTCACAGGGCAACGTTGACTGCAATGCAATCAGGTGAGGTGGTTTTAGGTGCAGTTTTGTCATTGAAAGGTGAAAGACATGAACTGAACGGTGATGACATTGTGGAGTGGGTTTTCCCTTCAAAATAAATTCACCAATCAGTATAAGTCTTTCACCTGTTAAACTGACCAAATGCACCTAAACCACCTCAAAGCTGATGCAATGCGTTTTAACCGAACGTGTGAAAGCACCCTCAGACCTAAACAATGTGATTGGGAATGAGCAACATGGTTTTCTGGTAAACGACGCAAAACATGTGTTGCATGTTCCCAACTCAAGTGTTTAATCCTAAAAGCGTCTGCATTGGGACTAGTTGGCCTTGCTGTGCTTAAATGAGGTTCGTAAAGCGAGCGAACACGTTAGTTGAAAAGCAATTGCTTCTAGGTTTTCCACTGTTTAAAATGGTTAGGGCGGTATGGATAAGTCCCTAAAGAAATTTGGAACACCCAAAACTAAATATTGGTGCCATACCCCTTGTACGTGTAAAGGGGTTCTGACATTAATAAAAACAACAAAAAAACAAACAAAAAAAAACATATACTTTACCTCCCTGGCGCTCCCGATTTTGGCGCCGTCATCTGTCACTGTAAAAACAGGGTCTCGGCACCTCAGCTCCGACAATGCTGCCCACCTGACACAATCCCCCGTTCCCACCCAGCATGTTGCAGGCACTGGGACAAAAAAGGGGTGGGTATTCCAGACCCCTGGAAGTTTGTCAGGGCAGAGGAGCCATGACTTTGAAACAAACAGGGGCAGTGACAGACGGGTGGTGCTGAGACCGGGGACCAGAGGGAGATAAGATAAGGTTTATTCTTTTCACAGCCCCAGCTCACCCCTAAATCCCTTTAAGCAGGCCCTCCTCCTCCTTTTTAGAGAGATGCACAAGTCTCTTAAAAATATATATCATGATCTGTGCAAGACTGACACAATAATCTTTTAAACACAGACGACCCAGGAAGCTGTGTCTGACGTCTACCATAGTACCGAATAATCCTTCAGTGGGCCAATGCTCTACTTTAATACTGGACCCCATAGATTATACAGAATCACTATTGTAGATAGGGGGTCTTTTTTTACCTGGGGGGTGATGAAAGGTGGGCCCCCAGAATTATTTAATATGGTGGATCCACTTCACAAAACAACCGTAGACTGACTTTCTTCCTGTGGTCATGCTCTGTCCAAATTATGACACTGTCCTTTTTCCTTGTCTATATTCAATAATCTGATAACCGATATAATAGTAATCAAAATTCCCCTCATATGTGTGTATAGAGAGATGACAATTATTTCCTCAGATTCCCCCTTATGAGATTGTGAAGTATCAGTCATAAGAATGAGTGAGTTAATGATTTGTTTGGTGAAACAATGGAAAGACGCGCATATGTTCGTTAAAGGTCAGTATCCTGTATTAGCGACGTGAACATATGCCTTGTGAGATAAGCAAGTAAATAATGCCAACAATGTAAAACAAAGCTTTTTCATTTAATCAAAAGAATCCCAAACCTGAACCCAAGTTGTTGTCAACTTTGTATATTGGATATCGAATACTCAGACCCTTGGTGTATACAAATATAATGGTAGAGGTACCAGTAGAACAATCCCTAAATATGGACCAACCTTATAATCATAATAATAAATAGACCCTGGCCCTTATCTTGGTTCTGTTCACACAACAATTTTTGAAGTTCATTTTCCACTGGACTATCGCTACAAAAATAGGTCATCGGCCTCTTCATGGAGTTGGGAGTCAGGATATTTTTTTTTAACTACTTTCCCTGTCTTTATTTGGTTATACCTTTTAGCCTCTTATGTGATATACTTACTATTACCCATATAGATACATTACAGTCCTCTGTATGACCACATAACGTGGGTGGGCTCACAGCGTCTTCTCTTCATTTAAATGAGTTAATGTCTTTTTCAATCCAATTTCAATACCTGCTGCCATCTTGACCGTCTTTAACTGGAGAAATTAGATTACTTGGAAATGCCATAGATTTGTTTTCTGTGATGCATGGCGGAAAGGTTAATTATATTTTAACTTCTTCAGTGCCTTGGGCTTAACCTCTTGAGACACAGAACAGGACTCTAAATGTAATCACAAATCTAATATTAATCCAATTATCATCTTTTTTCAGCATTATACTTTCTGTATGTGGATGTAGCAGAGCGCAGATGTCATTTAACGTTTCTTGTTATACTTAGTAGCTTTACTTACACACAATATAATACATATATTTATAGATTTTACATACATAGATGTATACTACCCCCAGCATTGCTGGATCACACAGTCCACAAAAGGTGAATTCACATACATCAGCATTGTTGCTGAAATGTCTATGACTTACTTTTATCTGAAATGAGTTGTTGCCACATGTACTTTCTGCAAACCCAGTCATTAAATAGAACTGTTCCTTGCGCCAGTTGTCAATTCAGCCAATCTTTTCTCGTTTCCCCCAATTTTGCACTTAGTTTCAATAGAATAGATGAGAGAGGATCCTCAACTACTTAAAGAAGGCTTTGAGGCAGTGTGCATACAGCATCGAGAATGTGTTGACTACCCAACACTGCAAACGGTAGGTCAGGTCTCTTCATGCTCCACCTTTGCGCGTGCTTACCACTGATTTCAGACAGGCATTGGCACATGACCGTTGCTTGCGGCCCCCAAAATGCACATGCTCATGTGTGAGACTGTGTGCCCGCCACTGCTAAGGCCAGGACGGACACTCATCGGGTGCACTGAAGAGGAGGAGGGATTAGAGCCCTCACCCTCTCCTACTCATAGGAAATGCTGCACGCTGCCGTTCTTACGGGACAAAGATAGACCTTGTCTATTTCTTTGCGGCCATGGTACGGTAATCACATGTTGTGTTCCAGTACAAGCCTGAGCATCATAGATGACTAGGGGGACCTAATCTGCGTACATTACGTCCCCCATATTTCACTTAAATGCAGCTTAATGGTGTATTTAACCCAGGTCCAGGACACTTAGGGGTGCCATAGGAAGTAAATGTTGGTGGGGGCCTGCTGTACAGCTTCTACATTGGACCCTAGAACTTCAAGTACAGCTCGGCCAAGCATGTTTTTACCACAATATAGAAAATCAACATAAATATTTATAAACCGTTATATTCCATGGCGGTCATTGTGAGACAAAAACTATAACTTTTTTATTTTACATCTTTCTGTTATTCAATTGAATTCTGTCAAAGTAAACAAGAGGAATGTGATACAAAATACATCACCGGCCACTTTATTAAGTACACCATGCTAGTAACGGGTTGGACCCTTTGCCTTCAGAACGCCTCAATTCTTCGTGGCATAGATTCAACAAGGTGTGCTGGAAGCATTCCTAGAGATTTTGGTCCATATTGACATGATGGATCACACAGTTGCCGCAGATTTGTCGGCTGCACATCATGATGCGAATCTCCGTTCCACCACATCCCAAAGATGCTCTAATTGGATTGAGATATGGTGACTGTGGAGGCATTTGAGTACAGTGAACTCATTGTCATGTTCAAGAAACCAGTTGAGATGATCCAGCTTTATGACATGGCGCATTAATCTGCTGAAAGTAGCCATCAGATGTTACAGGTACATTGGGTCATAAAGGGATGGACATGGTTCAGCAACAATACTCAGGTAGGCTGTGGCTTGCAACGATGCCTAATGGTACCCAGGGGCCCAAGAGTGCCAAGAAAATATTCCCCACCACCATGACACACCACCACCTGCCTAACCGTTGAACAAGGCAGATGGATCCAAGCTTTCATGTTGTTGACGCCAAATTCTGACCCTACCATCCAAATGTCGCAGCAGAAATCGAGACTATCAGACCAGACACGTTTTTCCAATCTTCGATGAGCTTGTGCAAATTGCAGCCTCAGATTCGTTCTTAGCTGAAAGGAGGGCACCCGGTGTGGTCTTCTGTTGCGTGTAGCCATCTGCTCAAAGTTCGACGTATTGTGCGTCAGAGATGTTCTTCTGCCTACCTTGGTGGTAACGGGTGGCGATTTGAGTCACTGTTGCCTTTTATCAGCTCGAACCAGTCTGCCCATTCACCTCTGGCGAACAAAAGGCATTTCCGCCCACGAACTGCCGCTCGCTGGATGTTTTTTTCTTTCAGACCATTCTCTGTAAACCCTAAAGATGGTTGTGCGTGAAAATCCCAGTAGATCAGCAGTTCTGAAATACCAGACCAGCCCTTCTGGCACCAACAACCATGCACATTCAAAGGCACTCAAATCACCTTTCCCCATACTGAGCTCTGTTTGAACTGCAGGAGAGTGTTGGACCATGTCTACATGCCTAAATGCACTGAGTTGCCGCCATGTGATTGGCTGATTAGAAATTAAGTGTTAACGAGCAGTGGAGGGTGTACCTAATAAGTGGCCGGTGATTGTATGTAATGCTAAGTTCCACCATCATTCTGCACATTAGCAATAAAAACACCAAAATAGGCAGCAAACATATAATTTTTTGCTATTATTTGATGCTGTACAAAAAGGTTTATTAATGTTTTAGGACCATGAGACTTCCGTTCACCTTCTATTTTTAGTTTCCATTTTGCTCTCCTAAAGTGAGATACTAATGGAAAGTGCAAGTGTGAAACTGAGCCTAACAGGTTCTCCGCCTCCATGTGTCATTCACATTATTTCCCTACTTCTTAATTTGTATAAGTAATATGTGGTTAGGACACCATAGGACACTGGTAACCCAAAGCATCTGCACCACCAGATCTTCATTCCTTAATTAGCAAAAAAAAACATAATAATAATTTTCTGTATTTTTATTTATTTATATTTTCTTAACTGGATTATTTTTATAGCTTGCCATAAGAAAAAAATTCTTCTACATCTACATGAAATGTTCTGTGGTCCAGGGGTCTAAAGGACTGTAAATAGAATATGAATATATGAAGCTCCTCTTTTTATATAGTTGATGATAGATGCCTCTGCGTCGGTTATATCAGAAATAATATTTGCAAAATTGAAACAGTATAGGCCTGTATTGATCCACGTGGCTAATCAGGACAAAAGCTTTGTAACGCTTCTCATGTGTCTCGCCTCCATAACGCCAAACTATCAAATTTAGCTTTCCACTGATAATCAGCCTGAAATTGCATGTCAGATTTTTTTCTCCCAAACTAACCTATGATTTTTTTCTTCTGCACTTTAAACCTTCCTTAACCTAGTGAATTCGATGTAACATTCAGCCAAGTGAAAAGAAAATGAATAACTAAAATTTGCTTTAAGTGCAAAAATTAAGTAGAATTTTTTTTCCAACAGTGTGTTATGTTGTTTCTTACCAAACTATTTGGTTTCTATGTTGGTGATTGACACTTGAACTATTATGAGGTTTTTGCCATAATTTTTACCTTTATTTATTCATGGAAGGAACAATATTTTTAATGGGTTTAAAAAAATTTTTTTTGAAGAAAGCGCAGATTTTGCAATTCCGTTAAGATCACGCACACTATGTGAAGAGAACAAAGGGAGTCGCCTCCTTTTGTTCCCCTGTCACCTTCATAGCTGAAGCCGACTGTTAGTATGGACTAGGGGAGCGTACAGGTCTCGAGAGTGTTTCAACGAGAATACATTTCAATTTTGTCATGTTTTGCAAGAATTCACAGTAACTGAACAGGAGAACAACTACGTACTTGGTCATAGGAAAAACAAAATTTAATAAACAATTAAGTTTTTAAAAAATCAGTTTGAATGTTCATATTGTTTTAAATGTAACAATAGTTATTATGTTATGATGGTGCTATATAAATAAAGATTATTACTATGATATATATGATATCTATGTGGTCTATTTGTATGTGTATAGATATATATAATAATATATATATATTATATCTATATTATATATATATCTTGTATTTTTTATTTTTTTTTTATTTTTTTTTTTAAATTTGCAAAAAAAGTAAAAAAAAAATACAAGTAATACACTATTTACTATAAAGTACTATTTTTCTTAAAGATAATAAGGTCTCAACTTACAAAATTGGGATTCAAGGACCAATTTCTTAGTCCTACAGCCTAAAGATCTTGTAGACTAACTGTGACTAAAGACTGAGAAACGGAGAAGCTAAAACTTTTTAGCAAACACTGAATTAACCTAGTTTTAGGAAATCCTATCCTGTAAATCATACAATAATAATTAGAGAGAAATTTAGTATTGTTTTTTTTTTTGTTAACCTTGTTTATTGATATTGGCCCTCTTCCAACCCTGTGTGTTGCTTAAACATTGCCACTGACAGCTGACAGTGAGCTACCTTCACGCCACACAGTGCGCACACAGTCGCTTTGATCGATATTGATTGGAAGTTTGCAGTTATATAATTACTTTTTGCTTGGAGGAAATGTGCTGGTATTGATCTGTATGGGGCATGTGAGAAACCGTGAGTGTCATCTCTCAGGTTGATAGATGGTAGGACTCAGCTCTGCATAAGACCTTTCTGATAAATCCTGGGGTAGAATAGCCTTGTAAAACTAACATGCTATCTTTTTTTTTTTTTTGGGGGGGGGGGGTTCTTTACAAATAACTATTTATATGAAATTTGACAAAAATAAACTTTCAGGGTTCAGTAGGGTCCCATTTAATTTCTAGCTATTTAGAAGCGCCTTGAAAGTTTGTGTGGAACTATAATGGTTTGTAACACATTTTGCAGCAATGAGATAAACGTGCAAACATTTGTGTCTTGTAAGTGATTTTATCACGTTTTATAGCATTGTTGCACTTTTTTTTATTAGCCTACACATTTTTGTCAGTTCTATAGAATGGACTAAGATAAATACACTACCGCGCGGTTCTCCTTACTCGCCAAGGTGATTACTGGTGGTTTGATTCCATGTTTGGAGTTCTTGCACTTTTATTGCTTTGGCACTTTATAATACTCTTAATATCTTTGTATATTCAGTGTTATTTTTTATGCTTTTTGCTGTGAATACGCCCCTACATTTTGGGTTACACCTCAGTGTATATCCTTGATATAGTTAAACATATATACAAGGAATTACATGTATTATTGACCTGCTGCCCAGCACCAATTTTTTCCTATGCATTAATCCACATTATTATTATATTGACTCTTTGTTTTAATTGTTCGTATCAATAATTCCTATTTTATGGGATTTGTGCCAGTTTCCTCTGATTTTTTGTTTTGGTATTTGAGGCCACCACTATATTAGAGCGGCAAATTTAGTTCAGTACTATGTATGCAAACATTTATTATATTTCCATGAATCTATTGTTTTGCTCGAGTCTAACATGAGTCTCTAGTTTACAAGTTCTACTGAGTCTCCACTTTCCCGACTAATTTATATAGAAATGTGTAATACAAGCAGTCCCTGGGTTTGTACAAGATAAGTTCCATAGGTTTTGTTCTTAAGTTGAATGTATGCAAGTCAAAATTTATATTTTAAATTGTGGATCTAGAAAAAAATTTATTTGCCCCAGTGACATCGTTAGTTTCAAATTTTTTTGCTGTATGAGACCAAGGATTATCAATAAAGCTTCAGTACAGACTGATCATTATCTGGGACTATACTAAGCATCCAGAGAGCTCATCAGTGGGTCACAGTGGCAGAGGGTCGTCTGTAACTAGGGGTCATCTGTAAGTCTGATTTCCTTAAGTAGGGGGCCGCCTGTATATGGTACAGATAGATATAAGAAAGATTGAGAGAGAAAAGGAGAGAGATTAGTTAACCCCTTCTTCTCTATAACATTCTGTCGTTGCAGTTTGCATTTTCAACTGAATTGTCCCCATTAATCGTATACATATGTAGATCTGACTTAGCAGTTGTGCCCTTATGAATCATATGTAATTATTTACAGAAGTTATTTATACTGTTCCCAATGGCCTCTCCATGATACCTGGCCATTGAATATAATGAGGATGTTATTAGGCCATATTAGAGCTGTGTGTTTGTTGTGGTTGAGCCTTTTCCTCTGTCATCTATCTACATTACATTCTATTCTCATTTAATGTGTGAGTGAACATAAAAAAAATTTGATCAAGCAAATCAGAAGTGGACTAATCCCCCCATACATCATAGAGTAGAGAGATTCCTTGGCGGAGGGTTCTTGCATTCGGATCGGGTTACGTCAGTGACTCTGTAGTAAAGGTTTGGGTTGTGCTGCTGAAAGCCTATTGCTATTACGTGCGAGTAGTGTGATACGCCTGGGGCTAGGAGGGTTTTTTTTCTCTTCTTCGGGGTAATCAGTGTTATTTAAAGAAAATCTGGCAATGGTTTTAGATCATTTAACACAGCTGAGAAATGTTTGGGGAAAGGTCAACTTCAATGATATCCTTAGCCAAATAAATGCACAAGTTTTTACAATGGGGACCTTGCTTTTCAGTGAGCTGTCATAAATTTCCTGTCCCCACACTCTGGAGTTGTGAGTGAAATGCTGTTCTTTTTTGACTGCAGGGACAATATTTTATATCTATGACTTGTTGTTTTCTGCTAATAATTCTGTGTAGGGGAGGGGTGTTGCTTTAATTTTGTCATCATCTCGATCCACATGTTTTTGGCAGTTCAGCTCCTTGTGGAATAAGTATTGTTTCCCATATAGCAGAATCTGGTTGTTGTTGCAATTTTTCTGCTTCCTCCTGTAGCTAACCATAATAGCCTTCCATTTTCTGGCAGATCAGCCTCCCATTGTGACCTGTGTGCAGACTCTGCGTTTCCCTAGCCCCAGCTGGCCCTTTGCTGTTCACAGCTGAAAAGTGAAATGAATTCTGGGTCTAACATAACGCAGATGAAAGCCATTTCAACATATATGTCATTTCCCGTATTGTATCAGTCTTTTTCTTATTGTAAATGACTCTGGAAGCAATTGTTTGCTCAAGTAAAAATGACACTTTACGATCCTGCTCAGATTGGTTGTAGGGGGTGTTAGAAATAAATAAAGAATATGGGAAAAATTTATTAAAGGAAATTTAATCAAAATCAAGCATGGTAAATCTGGGGCATTTATATTATATAGTCAGACAGGAGACTGTGGTAGTTGTCTTATATTTGTATCCATGGCCGCCTTCGTTCTAAAATCAACTTCGAAAATTATGCTAATGACTAGGTGTCTGGCGCTAGGAGTAAGTGTCCTCGTTATCATGCTTGATTTGATGGTGGATTTCCTTTATGTTTTTGTTGTAGAACATTAAAACAATCCCAGAATCAATTTAATTAACGGAGGTATGAAAAGGATATGTGTATTCAAGAGGGCCTGATGCCTAAAACCTGTTATATTTACAGGTCAAATATATTCTAGAAAAGACAATCACTAATAATGTCATTCCTACAGAACAAACAGGTTACACTGAAAAGGAACCTGTCAGCGGAAATAGACCTCATAAACACTGTATAACACAAATCTTTCCAACTTCCAATTCATATTCCTTCAGATCTTAGCCCAGTGTGGTGGCACCATCTAGAATATCCACTTTGAGAGGTAAATGGTGGAAAAGTCAGAGTTCAATGCTGAAATCAAGTATCCTTGCCTCCCTTGCTATAATTGACATCCTTGGATCAAGGACAATCACAAACGTGGCAGTAGGGATGTTCTGACTTCAGTGTTGAACTCTCCTTCTCCTGACTAGTACCCTTTCGTATCTTACTTCAAAGTAGATTTTCTATATAATGCAAACACACTGTGGCATGAAAGAAATATATTTGGAAAGTATTAATCTTGTTGAAACATACTAGTCATTGTTAACTTTGTCATTTTCTGCTGACAGGTTCCCTGTAAGCTGCAGTTCACACAGTATCATTATCGAATAGGTAAAGTACATACAACCATGGGGAAATAATTCTGAGTTTTTACACATCTGGACTTAAAAAAAGAATATACTCCTCATAGGATAAGCATTGTTGTCTGGGCATTAAAGATAGCATATAGTTTAGGTGGCAATCCTTGTATTGATCTCTTTATACACCTTTTGTGATAGTTTTTAGGTTGCTTTCCAAACAAACATGGCTTGTCATCTTGTTTATGTGATTCCCTATTTTGTAGAAATTTATTTTCAGTAGCCTCTTGTGTTATGTGACTCTATTATATTAAAATCTCTTTTCAGCAGTTAATTGGCATGTGACTTCCTCTTCTGTAGAAATCTCTTTCCAGTAGTCGCCTTGTGTAGGTGACTTCCTGTTCTCATAGAAATCTCGTCTTGTGTAGGTGACTTCGTTCTATAGAATCTGTCTTGTGTAGGTGACTTCGTTCTGTAGATATCTCGTCTTGTGTAGGTGACTTCCTGTTCTGTAGATATCTCGTCTTGTGTAGGTGACTTCCTGTTCTGTAGATATCTCGTCTTGTGTAGGTGGACTTCCTGTTGTAGAAATTGTCTTGTGTAGGTGACTTCCTGTTCGTAGAAATCTCGTCTTGTGTAGGTGACTTCTGTTCTATAGAAATCTCGTCTTGTGTAGGTGACTTCCTGTTCTGTAGAAAATCTTGTCTTGTGTAGGTGACTTCCTGTTTCGTAGAAATTCTCTCTTTTGTGTAGGTGACTTCTGTTCTGAAAATCTCTTTCCAATAGTCGTCTTAAGTGGGTGACTTTTTTTTAGTAGGTTATGCCAGCTTTAGAAGTCCAGAAACCTCCACAAATGGTCTGGGTCTATCACATGTACAGAAAACATTTAGTCCCAGTTCAGACATTGTAACTATGTGGGGTTTTTTTAAATAAGGCTGGTCAACCAGCTCAGATAAGTACAATAAAAAAACCCCCTTTTTAGTGACAGGAAGGAGACTTTCAGGCAAATTGGGTCAGTCCCCAACAGAAATGGAAATTGTTGGAAATTCATAACCAACCCGGGGGAAAAAAATGGAGTTCTTTATTTTTGCAAAAAAAAACCCTTACTTTAGTCAATTCAACGTGTCTGGAGAACGAGTTATTCATGGGGATTACAAGTATAGAGGATACTAATACACACAAGACATATGCTCGTATTAAGTTATAAATGCTCTACCAGTGACCTCCAGTATGACTTTTTTGTAAAGTTTTTTGTATTTTTTGATTAGTAGAAAAACTGTAGTTACTATGTGGATATGTTGGGAGGCAAAGAAAAAATACCATGTTGCAAGGGAAGGATATAAAACTAAAACACGGCTAGTTTGACGTTAAGGTAACATTTCCATCCTCCTCTTATAGTGAAACACAAATCTATCCATGGGGTCATCTCGCAGAGCGCATCTTCGGAACTATAACCGAAACAAGGCAATATCAAGACAACCTCTAGAAAAGTATGCTCCAGCGAGATGACAGATGAGAGAAAAACGTCTCGGCTTCACAGGTACTTCAGACGTTTCAGTGTCATCCTGAAGACCCCCCCCAATTATCTTATTAGACATCTACACATAGAAAAATAGACTGATGTTACCCCAGTGTAGAGCGGCCGCTTACTCGCTAAAATCAAAAAACCACCACTCATTTCCCAGATCAGGTTTCGCAGCCTCAAATGGGGCCACATTTACTGTACGTTCCTGCGGAGTTCACAGAAGGCATTGTCCAACGATCGTTGCACTGCCATTGCCGACGTACACTAAGATTGTGCGCCGATATGTGATGTGTTGCTTCCCCGCTGGTAAGCCGGAGTTCCACCTTCTTTTTTCCTGGTGTAGTACGTGCTTGATCTTGCGACCCAATTTGAACTAAATCCCGACACTCAGTCCGAATCAGTCGGGATCGTCTGCTGGGCAGGCCCCCGGCTTCTGCCGCTTAATGCCAGCGCACCTGCGGCAAAAATCGGATTGCGTGTGGACACAATCCCTCAGTTAAATACCCGTCACAGCCACGTAAATCCTGAAAGCGTTGGAAAAAACGGCCACATACCTTAGTAAAATAAGCACAATAGGTATACTGTTGCCAAATACTGCAATTTCCCCAAAAGATCATGATATAATGCAATTTTTAGATGCTCACTCAAAAAGGTGTCACTATCGACTCTTAATCAGCCAAAAAACAGATATGAATTAGTTTCATCCAATCTCTACATATAAGTCCTAACAAAAACTTCATGAGGGATGTGGAGACAGAGTCGGAGTCCATTTTGGTGAAAGTCTGAATAAAACCGGACAAAAACTCCAAAAATATGAAATAAATTGTTACAATTACTTCACTGCAGTAGTATGTGCTTTTTTTTCTTAGATTTGGGGACGTACGGAATGTTCTATAAATGTCTGTTCTATACTCTATAAGGCTTGTTGTAGTTGAGATGAAGGTGGATGCACTTTTTGATCCTGCTCAGTCTGAAGATCCTCCCCTACAGATCCGAGGGGAAGGCAAAGCTGGCACTTATCTTACAACTGCTAGGAGTGTTTCAGGAAAACTGGATTAAAGGCAATCTACCAACTAATAGCCATGATTGAAACTAAAATATGCTTACAGATACAGACTTTCTTCTTTATAAAATAACATCTCATGATTAGGCTTAAATGTCCGTGTTGCAGTATATTGCAATATAACTGCCTGCAGATCTAACTGGGTATGGAGCCATCATGAGTGCTTCTAGTACCATACTACTTAAAATTGCATAAACATTTCAGTTTCCTCACCACAATTTGGAAAAAACTGCTATTTAGCGGGCTCCATTGTGTGTGGATGAACAAAAGGGCCTAATGGAGGATATGAAGAGGCCTTTGGAAGAGGAGCCTATGCTTGGCCCACCTCCTGGTAGTAGGAAATCCATCCGAATTGTACTAGGTAGTATTAAGTATACAAATTCTATATCATAGCAGATTTTTGAGGGGTTGTCCTATGATTGACCATTAATCTGTATAGAAGATGCATCTTAAATCCCATATCTGAGATGCTTACGACCCAGGAAAGTCAACCGCCAACGGCGACCCAAGCCTACGTTATCTGATATAAAAACAGATAAATCAATAACTTAGTTAAGCCTAAAAGAAACTAGACTGGGAGCGTAATGTGGAAACATAGAATAGAACATCATTACCAAGATAACAAAAAGGGCATGAGCAGATTGGTTGTGAGCTATCAATTAGAACCTATTTATTACATCAATACCGGCCCGGTAGTTACTGCACTGAAGGCTCGGCATCATTTATCAAGTGAAAGTGGACTTGTAGGCCCAGTAGCTGCAGCTTAGAGCGAGAAGGGATCAAGGACACACCGGAGGGAAAAAAAAAGTAGAAATAAATATTACAAGCTTTCATGTCATGCTTGCCCAGTTAGGGGAGGGCTGCCAATTATACTCTGATTATGAGGATTGACCTTTGGTAACACGAGAAAGGTTATTACGAGAAGATCGGGAATGGAGTGTTCTCCGCACTGACAGGATGCTATAGGACTGGTGCTGCTTCTTAAAGATTGATTAGGCATTGCCACAACTCTACCGACAGCAATATTTCTATAAAGAGACAGTTGATTTCACCTTCCCTTCTACGCCAACTCATAGGATATGAAATGCACGAAAAGTAAGAAAGAAATGCAATCTTTTGAAATCTGACAATCCAGACCCTGGATTCATCATTTTCGTTAGATAGGAGGCTATAATTATAAAGAATGAGAATTGACGGGGATCATATAACCAGAAATTTACTGGTGTGTGTTAGACTAGACAAGGGCCAAGAGAACACAGATAAAATGTCATTTATGGATGTGAGGCTTGATGTATTTGGTTTATGTTTCCACTTTAAAAAAAACTAAAATAGAAAAGTTTCCTAGGGGCGAGTTCACACCTGCTGTCAGTCAACAAAAACCGGCATCTTTTTCTCCACTAATAATTCGGAAGGGGAAGCAGAAGGTGAACTTCTGTACACTGTCTTCCATTTTAGGTTCAAGTGATGCTCTCTAAACCAGTTTGTAATGGAGACCCTCCATGCAGCGGGTGACCAAAGCCTAAAAAAAAATTAGGCTCTTCTAGGGAGGTCTTGTACCACAGTTCTACCAAAATAGAAGACACAAACTAGGGCTAAGCCCTCCCAGGTCTATTGTTATATACAACGTTTGCATTGCATTCAGCAACAATACCGTACATCAATAGAACAAACTCAAATTTGCTGGGAGGGCCCCATAGTTCAGAGCTTCACACAGACATTCCTAGGGGCCAAATAGATTGAAGTAAGTTAATGGTCAAGCAGGAGAAATAGACTCCTTTATCTGGTGATACAATAGAGCTCTGTCTAATGCGGGTTCCTCAAATCCGGGCCACGGGCCAAAGCTAGCCTATGCAAAAACCTAGTCGGGGCCAAAGAACTTAATACCATATACTTACCGTTCCCCCCACTACCCACAAGCAGAGGGGTCTTCCCCTCTTCTCTTGCATTACGGCGCTGTTACAGGAGGGCTGAAGAAGGCATCCATGATGACGTCATCAACTTCAGGCGGTGTACAGCCACAAGGAGAAGAGAGATTGTGAAGCTCATGGGAGAGGGGGAAAGGGGAGTATAGTATTGTTTGCTTTTGTCATTTTTACAAGAGGTGGAAGTTACTGAATGTCACTGTATAAGTGGGTTGTTAGAGAAAAGGGAATGCTAGTCTCCTCCCTTTCTGTCGCCCCTCTGTATTAGGACACTTGTCTAGTCCTGCCGAAGGTTGGCTGCACAAAAAAGGAAATGATAAGGAGAAGGCTACAGTAAAGGGTACTTTAAAAGAGGGAGGGAAAAGGGGAATTACTAGGGCGAGCTGCAGGGAACCGGGACATATAAAGGGCGGTAGCAGCATGAAGAAAGATTATAGAGGTGGGTTTGTGTGGCAAAGGGTAATATAATAATAAAGTTTGGTTATGTACGGGATAAGGGACCACAGGTGGAAGCAGCACACTCCACTGGTCTCTACTGAAAAAATTTGCAGGCAGACGGTCCCTGTTGGTTTATAAAAAAGATTCTACGTTACTCTTTTTCTACCCCAAAAAAAATGAAAGATGGCAGAGTAAAACTTTCTGTTATAAAACACTAATTGTTTTACGACAAACAAGCTTTCCTGGAGCAAAAGGAAAAGTCATAGAAGAACATCATATTTGATAGTTATTAAACTGATGAAGGTGTGGGCCAATTGCAGCCAAGAGATTGTATGATTGCCAATAAACTTGTATCTATGGATCTATGGACAACTTATTGTGAGGGAGCGCTCTATTTCTTTACACAGGCATCCCCAGGGAGAGGTGAAGCAATTAACAAAGTCTATTCCTCCGCATGAGATATGATGCAGCTACACTCCACACGGCGAAAAGATTGGATCCTGACTGACAAATAAAGACCCTATACGTCTTTTCAGAGAAAAAACTTTACCCAAACCTCAAAATTGCAGCACGGCAGGTGTAGCTGTAGAGACAGAGAGACATGTGTGGAGATTGTGGAGATCATCATCAACAAGCCATTTAATGGACGTGAAGAGATAAGGTTTAAATAGCTGGCTGAGCGTGTTCTTAGCAGGAGGGAAATTCACGGACACAAGCTTGGTTGGACACATTGCCTGATGTGCTGTGTACCTTAGACTGTATCAGCACAGTGTTAGGAGCACCATCAATAAGGATTTAGGACCTGCACTTGTGGTGAGGAAGGGTTTTTCTGCGGGCCACCAGAGGCTGCGCTATGGCATCCTGTCAGCTGCGGCCCTGCGTATTCTCTTACCACCAGCCAACAAACTACCCGATTCATTTTGTAATCCTTGTTCAATTGTTTGTGCACAGGGACAGGGGCCTGCGTGCCCCCCCCCGCCGAAAAACCTACTTAAATTGACGCCCTAATTTTTAACAGCTTGCCCAGAATAGAGGTGCATTACTATTAGCACGTGCGGTCATGAACATGACGACCCTGACAAGCCGGCACGCCGACTGAGAAGAAGAAATTAATAGGATCAGAGATAAATAATATTTAACGCTGATAGGACAATCACAATCCAGCTTCTACATTTTAAGATATTTTTTGTAACTAATTATTTCTATGCTTTTCGTTCCACTTTTGTTTGTACGACCCATTTGCAGACAAGCGACAGGTCTTGGGGAATACTCGGTCATACATCATTAATTCACGTGTCACAGATTGCAGCAGACTTGCACTACTGGAAGTCATCATAATCTGTAGAGTGCCAGACTAAAGAAGGCCGAGCAGAGAATAATTAAGGGACACAGTAATAGGATTTTGCACAGTAAACGACTGCCCCCCCACAAATAGGGTATGAAATGTCTTTACCTAGAATTCCCTCTTTATCTAAAGGGGAAAATAATCGCAATATGTGGCAGTTCGCAAGGCATTGTGATATGGTAGGGCTTTATGTTAGTTTCGGAGTTTAAAGGGTCCCCATTTTAAAACATATTGTGTATCAACCCTAGGACTGCCATGGTATTTTTGAATGCCTAACGTATTTGTGTTATTCGTAGATAGATAGTGGTTTATAGTATCCAAATAGTCAATGGGAGGTAAATGGCTGCACCAGCCAACCCAACTACCTCGTATGAATTTAGTTATCTCACTAATCTGATGTATGGATTAGATCATGATATAATATTTTTTTGTGCTTTTATAATATCCCTTAATTGGTTGGGTTTCCAAGACCTTTCTCATTCCACTCTTTAGGAATGTAAATTCTTCAATGATGTGTCAGATTAACATATTTCGTTACATTTTTTTTTTTTTCCCACCCCATAACAGATTCCTGCACTAGATATATCTGGCTGGTTGTATAAAAAATCCAAAAGAAAAGGGGTTTCAAGCACTCTGTTTAGATGGACTGTGTGTGCCCATGCCTGTAGCTGTATAATAAACTGTTATGTATGTACATTATAACAGAAGCTGGAGCGAGGCAGTAATCAAATTTGAGAACCCATATGGAACTTTTAACAGAGTGTTCATTCATGAGTTCAGTGAAAAAAAAAAAATGGCAAGGCGTCTGGCAGGCGGTGATTTGGGGAACACTGGTTCCTGCAGTTGCTCAGTACAGAGTTACCAGGCTATATTAAAATGGAATTAGGAGCTGTCTAGTGACAAAAACCCAAGGCATCTATCCCAAGTTCTTCGCCGACTTTTTACTAAAGTTCTCTCTAGGTATTTCCATTCAATCAGTTATTGTAAGTAATGTACTACAGGCAGTACCCGGGTTGAGTACAAGATAGGCTCCTTGGGATTGTTCTTAAGTTGATTTGATTTGTAAAGTCAGAAACTGGCATTTATCTTGCAACCACAGCCACATTTTCTTTTGGTATCTGTGACAATAGGACGTTTTATAAAAAAAAAAAACAAAATGTGGATGTACATTAGAACCAGATTACCAATACAGAATAAAGCTTCTATTGCAGACGCCTCTGTGATAAACTCTTTCTTAGAAAATCTATTTTGCAGCCAGAGGCCCGTTTGTACTAGGGGTCGTCTGTAAGTGTTCTTAAGTACAGGGGACGCCTGTATATTACATTCAACAATATTGATCACTATCCTTATTCTATTATACATTGAAAAAAAATTCCTTTAATACAACTCCCGAGGGTATTACAATAATCTCAAATCATGATTCCAAAGATTATCCACACATTAAGAACCTTTTGATCATGACCCCATAACAATTATTTTTTTTAATTTCGTCAATGGGAAAGCCTCTTATTCATATTGCCCTTGTCTGAATAATTTTGTGTTTTTCTATGGAATTTAAATGAAAAAAAACAACTAAAAGAAATGTAGCAAGGCTTATGAAAGCATCGATTAAATATGGAATTAAAAAAAATTGAGGTTTGTCTATAAAAGGAAATGGTTCTTCTCAGTTCCTTTAGCTCCCGTCCGGTTTACTAAACAAGCAAATACCGGTCCGCAATAATTCTTTATCGCGAGATGGTCAACCATGCAGCCCAATTGATTTCTGTGTGATAGATGGGCTGGGAACTGCTGGTTATATAGGCGCTAGTAGTCAGTCGCAATAGAAGTGAAGGGAAATTAGGAAGTACTGCGTTTTATTTGTTATTTAATTCTCTTTTAAACATCTGTAAACCCCGAAACCCCCAAACATATCAACCTTTCAAGCAAGCAGCAGGAGAGATCAACTATGCAGCCACAGCTTCCCCGCTCACTTTTGGACTATGATTTAATGGAAAAAAAAAAAAGTAGTGCTCACCCATTTCTTTCACTCTATTGCCAAAACCTCTACCTTCCCGGCCCATTCTTAATACACCGGAAATGATGCAAGCCAATTAATGCAGCGGTGACCAATCACATAGTAATCAAATACTACATGGAATTGGCGGACCAGTCAGTGTGGTTTGGTAAAAGGTAATGGTAACTCCCCAGGTTTGTAAATGTGGGATAATCAATATGCCTTCTTTTGTAGTTTCACCATTCCAGCATGAGGAGATATATATTATTTTTTCATGGGCATCGGTTAAAATGTTTTACTGTCCTCTGTGGGCTTGCTTGGATTGGACATTTTTTCTTGTATAATACGTCATGTCTGGGGAGTTTCCATTGTGATCCGATTACCTGGCCTCTTCTACAAAGAAGCCATACATTTTATCTGAATATGACCTACGAGAGGAATTAAGGGGATGTACACTTTATCAAATAATTGATATTGTGTGTGTAATGAAATGTTACAATTCACAACATATTTCTGTATTAAACTTCCTGATTACTCTCTTGTGATATATAATAAGCAGTGCCCTGTATAGGCATCACGATGACAAGGACCCTTGCTCTCATCAAAGGAAAGTAAACAATGGAGCTTCCCGTGAATGACAGCAAGCAGAGATATAGAAAAACCGTGGGGGAAAGGAGACAGGAAAGTATATTGGAAAAATTCATTACAAAAAACATATCATTATTTGAAAAACCCTCTTTTAAATAACACACCAAATAGTCTGTACACAATGACAAGATCGGTGAAAACCTATAATGTCTTTGGAGGTCCGCATACAAAACTTAAAAAAGGCCGCAAAAAAAAAAAATGTAAAAAAAATAAAAATATGAGAATTAATTGGCAAGTAAAAAAAGATGCCCGCTCTCCCGCCTCTAGCTCTTTTTATTAATCACATTCCAGCACCAGACGCGAGAGGACATCAAAAATGCACCAAATCCTTTTTCACATGACCAAGCTCATAAACGTTATTTCAATATCATAGAAAAATCACCAAGAGGAATAGAAATAGCATCAGGGTAAGAGTAGCGAGAAGTGGAACAGGGTGCAATGTAAAAGTTCGTAGGCGATCTCCATGTGCCAACACTCAAAAAGACAAACACATATGCACCATCTGCTTTTTGAAAAAAAGAAACCGGAGCGAATACAAAAAGCAACAAAATTGTTGTGTGTTTCCCAGTTTTAGAAAGTAAATCCAAGCAGCCTGGAAAATATCACCCTAGTGCAAAGACAAACCTAATATGACGGGTGGGGGGGGGAATGTGGGACGTGGATCATTCATAACTGACCGTATCAATGGCGGCCTTTAATTTCTGGCCTCCGAATGATGGAAGGCCAATGCATGGACGAAACGTCTTCTTCTTTCGAAAGTCATCTTCCAAATAACCAGTCTCCCGAAGTTCATGGAGAGTTGGTAAAAGGAAAGATAAGGAAGGTCAGTAAGCATAATTCTGTTGGCTGTATCAAACAATTTTTCCCAGTGGTCAAAAAATATTTATTTGTAGGTAAAGTTAAAACATATTTTAGGTCAGTTTCTTTAGGACCATCATTACTAAAAGGGATACCTTAAAAGAAACTGAAAACAGTTAGGTTTCATACACAAACAAAATTGGAATTCCCCTTGGTGAAACAATAGAATGTAATGGATTTTTGTGGTGAGACAACAAGCTTTTATGACGTTGCCCATCTGAAAACCTTTTACCATAGGCTCAAGGCATGAAAATCTGAAGTTGAGACCTCTGACTCATTTTTTTTGCCATATTAGTTTTGTTATGAAGGGAACTGCAGCAGAAATTGACCTAATAAAACCACTAGCAGTATGTCAAGCAGCTAAATATATTCTAGGACCAAGTGGTTGGTAGCAAACCTCTGGCCTTGGCACACAGGTTCACCAGACAGGCCTCCCCTGGCCGAACCTAGGCTGCCATGATGTGCCATGATCCGTGCCTACTTTGAAAGAAGACAGTAGCGAGAGATGAGAGGTGTGAACAGAGCAGGATTGGATGTCCTGCGTGGGGCCCCCACAGGGGGCCGTCTGGAGGAAGCACAAGAATTGAGCAATAAGTTACTACTTAACTTGCCATGTTGGACCTTGTGAAAATTAATCGGGTTGTTGTTGGTAGCTTGAGCACTCGGTCTGTAAAAGGTTCGTCATCACATATTACTTTCAAGGCCCGCGTGTGGCATCATCCAGAAGAAAGTCTACTTTGAAATGAAATGTAAAATGGATTGGTACAAAACACAAGAGAAGGAGAGGTCAGCATGAAGTCAAGCTTTCCCTACTTCTGAACGGCCCGCTTTGCTGTATTTGATGCCTGATGATCCAGTATCATGACTAACCAAACTTCATGAAACTGGTTGCCAAAACATATTCAACGATAAGAATCTCATCTTTTGATTTTTGGTTTCAGTCTGTGAGTTACAGTTATGACGAAAACATAAAAAAAACGGCTGAATTCGATCACCATCTGTAGATCACAGAACCACAAGACTTGAAAGCATGTTTCTACATACATATAGAAACTGAAGATAGGGGTGGTGTCATGAAGTGAACATTTCTGCTGCCTCTAAGCTTGACTCACTCAGGCAACATGAATCTTTTCAGCTAATTTTCATTTTGAGATTTTATTTTTATATGGTAAATAGGCAGATATAAACTAAAAAGAAGGGAATTCTAGAAAGGACTATCATACTCTGCCACGGGGGTAATAGCTTAAATTGGGCGTATAAATTGGAGGAGAAAACAGGACCTTTAGTTATACAATTCTATAAAAAAAAAAAAGTTGCTGCTTAGGAATGAACATTGCCTAAAGGATTATTTATGCACCACAAAACTTTAAAACATACCACTAGAGTTGATCATAAAAAGACGAGCCTTAACAAAACAGATGCCGGCGGAGACCATGACGGAGTTCGCGGGCCGCTTTCGATTTACATGGTTAAACAACCAAAGTTAGCGGTATTCATTCTGCTTCTCGTGCTGGTGTAGGGAGCATTAATCATAGCAGCCCATTTGCTAATGCTGCATCGCATTTACAGAGTTAATGACACGCAGCTTTGCGTTCCTGTACACTGGTTAACGCGCCGTAAATCAAAGGGGAAAAACCTTACCTTAAACAGTTTGCCTTTAATGACTACGGTCCCTCCAGAAGCCTGGAAGTTATAAGCAAGGAAAAATATGACAAACATGAATTGGTGGAACCGTGATTAATACACTAACGTGCTGAAATATGTATTGGACTGATTCCCCCTATGCCCCAGCGAGCAAGAACAAATTGCATTTTATTCTTATTAATAAACTGAATAGAAGCTGCAAAAGTATTCCATGTGGCTGTGTAATTGGTTGTGGTTAATTTTACCCCTTCCATTAATGTGAACGGTGAACGCTTTATGAGAGCGGCAGTGACAAACAAAACATTGTGGGGCCGCGGCCACTCGCAGGGTTAAAAGCTTGTGTTTGTAAGTGCGTGATTTGCGTAGATTCTCACGCGTATTAATAGACATACACTGGCAGATGGAGGCATCCCTACTTGCATTTGTAAAAACTGTGGAAAACAAAGTAGTGGAAATAAGACGCAGTGAGCGAATTTTTTCCACTTCTGACCCTTCTGACGGAGCGATTGTACATATCCTAGAGTAGAGGCATTAGAGGCGAAAGGAAGACAGATCATAGTATTGCATCCCTCCCCTGGCCTCTGCTGAGTTGAGTCAAGATTCACTCTATGGAGGTCCCTTGGGTGATGTCACTTTCCTTATAAGGGTGGTGACAGCCAAAGGGAAACACCCTTAAAAACCACTTGATGGCTGCCCGCTAATGTTCGCTCCTACACCAGGTTTCAGGGGAAGGGGAAAGAGCGGGACAACTTATCCAACTGTATGGTGTATATAGTGGATTAGTTCTGACCTCCTATAAGGAAAACGCAGGGTATCCCAGGTTGATCCTTACAAGAAGAAGAAAAATGAGACGCCAAATGCCTTTAAAAAGGGAACGGTCAGGGCAGAACTTCACCTTAACAACCCACTATCAGTATAGTTGTCCACATCTTCCAGATCGTGTTTCGTTATGAATCTGAATGGCGATCATCCAGAAAATCAACTTTGAACATGAGAGTTAACTGCTTGTATAAAGTCAATGGGGGAGGAATTTTAACAATGAAGTCAAGCTCTCTTTTCCTCAAAACGCCCTTCATGATTCCGGGACATCACAACACCAGACTCTCCAAGTCAGAGGACATGATGTCAATCACAGTGAGGAGGTGTTAAGAGCTCCCCACCTTGACTTCAGTGTTAACAATCTCCCCCTCCAGATTTATACAACAGATTGTCATCTCACTTCAAAGTTGATTTTTCTAGATGAAGCCACCGCACTGGACCATGAAAGAAACAAAACTAGCCGGTATTATGTTGCTTGACAATATCTGCTGGTAGAGGTTTATTAGGCAAATTGCTGACGTCGGGTTCCCTTGAACACACATTTGCTATTATAAGCATATAATACAAAACAGAATAGCTCAGTGGTAAACACTACAGGCACATAACACAGTAGTTGACAGATATTATGACACACAATAATGTAACAGTTTACCCAACACATGTATATAAACTAGATGCCTAACACATGGGGAGGAAAAAATATAGAAAGACTTATTCTGACAAATTGGTTACCATTAAAGAGAGCCATTTTTCTGAATGTGGATTATTCTTGAGTTGCTTGTGTATAAATCTTTTAAAATTTCAGCTAGCACTGCTGTCATTATCACAAAGTTAAGGGAGGAGGGGTGAGGGAAAATGAACTAGGGAGGACTAGAGGGGTATATATGTCAATTTATAAAACAACTGGAGAAATATCAGTTTGGTTCGAAAAGATACAGATCCCAACCAAAACATTTTTAAAAATTCATGAAGCCTCGAAAAAGCCATAAAAAAAACAAATATGGATTTGATCTTAAAAGGAAGTTGGTAAAAAAATGATGTTAACAGGAAACTAGCTTTAAAAGTGACATAACACCTTGAATATGGACATTACATACTACAATAACTATGATGGCTGCAAAGAATGTTTTTCAGAAAATTGAATGGAATAAAAATAGACTTTTTCTATAATTCACAAGAAAATTCTAACCTATATTTATTTTTTAAAACACAAAAATGCCGGATTAAAATTCTGAGTCTTCCTCGCATTGGTAATAAGTAAAAGGTGTACAGTATAACACACAGTGGTGCACCAGCCATGAGGCGATTTGAGCTACCTGCCTCAGGCAGCACCACCTGCCAGCAGATGGGGCGCAGCAATCAGGGGCACAGGTATCTGCTACAGAGCAGGAAATGACACTTAAAAAATAGTGTCTCTACACCTGAGGCCAGCATGGTTTTGAGACACTGCATGGAGAACCCACTTTCTAAAAAAAAAAAAAAAAAATTAAAAAAAAAAAATAACCCGATACATTACTATTGGATGGGACAGAGACAAGGCCGTTCTATAGCTCGTCTCAGGCAGCAGAGAGTTTCGGCTAACCCCCGATAACACTAGTATGCTTATAGCTATGATTTGGAATCAATATCATACATCTGATATCAGGATTGAGCCAAGTGTTCTATATGTTACTTATAAAGTATCACGCTGCCATAAAAAGTAAACGTGCCAAAAGGATGACAAAAGAGCAATCTCAGACCTCCACTAGTTATGAAAATGAAGGAAAACCAACAACGGAGCTTAGACATAAGGTTATTCAAATGAATTGGGTTTGTTTGTTAGAATTTTGAGTAAATATGACCTTACATATTAGACAAACCACCCAATTGAAGAAGAAAGGTCAACCTTCTGATTGTGAGGGCAAGCAGAGAATGTAGGAATGAACAGCTAAACGCACAGGGTTCACTGCCCAACCCTATACAAAGCTTACAGATTTAAATGCCCAATCACTGGGGGTCAATTATTGCCACCACGATGAGTAGCTGTCCAAGGATATGTGCCAAGGCAGTTTATCAGTTGGAGGAGGCCATACTCCTTGAAAACTAATCCAAAAAAAGAGTTGACATACCATGGGGTTCACAGAGGTAGGTCCACAAAGATTTTGGTTACATCTTAACACTTATTTTATGCTTTGCAATGTAAACGGGGTCTAAAGGGGCAGAATAACTTGGACCCTGTGTAAGCCACGAATGCAGTGATGCTCAACGAAAACCGAGGCCTCTTCAAACACAGATCAGCAGGGGTGCAGAAGAGTATGACCCCACACGATTTGATAATGGATAGTATATCCATGGGATAGGCCATCAATTTAGTCATCTCCAAGACTCCTTTAATTTTTAACTACCAACAGGTAACACATGTGAACAGATACCAAAGTGACCCTTCCACATGGTGATAGTTATTTAAAATAAACCTCAATACTTTGGTGTCCGGTTGATTCACAAGTAACCAATGTGTTTGGTATAATTCCCATCACTAATCGTATCACTGAATTTATTTACTCATTGGACTCGGTTCCATTTAGATGTGAAGAAGCAAAGTGGAAGGAAAGGCTTTATATACGGCTGAAAGATAAGAGTCATGACACGCAAAGGCATTGAGGAAATATTCTCATTGCAATTCCCAAGCTTAGAAAGCGCTGCTTAAACCCGATATTACCCCGACAGCAACAGCAGCTAGCTATCATCCCGGGTGTTGATATGACCAATACATTCCATGAAATGGAATATACCATCTACACTCAGTCATTTTTCAGGCCGACTCTATGACAACTATTTTTCTGTGTCTATCAGCATTTTACTCTTGGGTCTGTGTCTTATTAAAGTCGTGATGAAGAAAGACGGGAAATAAGTTTCACTGAAATTCAGAGGGTTTTAAACAATTAACTTTATGACATGTGAAGAGAAAATATGCACAGAGTTTGGATTAGTGGCTTTACCTGCACAATAAAGTACAGGGAGGAGGCAGAGTCAAAGTTTTTCTTACACTCCAGATAAAATCCTCTGTTAGAAGAGAATCTGCATACTCGTCCCTTTATTTAGTAAATTATTTTACTTAAAAACCAATACATGCAAATAAACATTATAATATCGTTCTGTAAGGACCATAAATACCATTGTTTTCCATGAATGGTCACGTACATTAACCCCTTTGTGAACGAGGCAACGGTCATATCTCCTGAACTGTGGCAACTAGAAAAATAACCAAAGATATGCACTATTAAAAGGTATTTGCCATGAAAGAAAGTTCTCAAATTCGAATCCCCTAGTGATGTTTACACAAAAAAAGATGTTTTAACCCCTCACTTTGAAATATTAGTTTCACTGCCATTTTCACTCAAATCACTCAGTGATGGTCACTGCCTAAAGCCCATCCCCCTGTAGTACAAGAGAAGCTAATTCTGCCTGAGGAATCTGGCTGACCATAGTCAGGTCTTTATGGTCGTATCCAGGGACAACCAAAATAGAAACACCAGCTGAGAGAGAAAAGAAACTGATAAAGTGTCTCAAGACTTAACTCTTTACAGACAGTCCCTGGATAGATCTGATCATCGAGGGAAATATTATCTAGATATGGAAAGAGTTAACCATTTGCCTCCCTTGTATGTCTGAAGTGGATTTACCTCGGAATGCTTTCAGATACACTGCTTACTGCAGGAGAAAGAAGGGGAATAAAGGGACAGAGAAGTGAGTTACTTAATAAAGAATACTAGAAATGTACTATTACCACTTGCTCTTCTGTCTGAAATTAAAAAAATAGCTTCAAATCACTTACTACGTAGAGGGGAGGATAGGAAGCAACCTCAAAATTATTAAACTGACTTAAAATAAGGGATGGGATTGAAAGTAGCAAAGGTTCTCGGTTCCTTATTTCCCAGTATAAGGTAAGAAAGATGAAGGTAATGCTAATTCATGGACCATAGTCATAAGTTATCATGATCAGAATTTGCCAACTAGGCTACTTGTTGTAGAGGATGTAAAGTACATCAAGCACAAAGCATATCAACACTAAACCAGCAGCGGGAATCATTTACGTTACAACATATGACCTACAGACTCCTCAGTCCTGTACATAAATAATATGAACTGAACCATAGACGGACAGAAAACTATGAAGTCATCAATTAACAAGATTTACAGCTAGTGCTTCACTTTCACATTTCCTTATCAGACTCTTAATCAATTTCTATTCACTCCGCGAGCCCCTTTGTTGATCCCCCTCGCCCCGGCCCTGGCGGCCCCGGAGGTCGGGCTCCTTCCTGCTCTAACCACACCCCACCGAGAACACACCCCCAGGGTGATTTGTGCTATTGCTCCAAGGTACTGGACCCACACGATTTCCTCCCGTCTCACGGGGTGGGGGTTTGGTTTGCTTTTTTTTGCTCTCTGAGGGGGCTGGGGGGGTTTGTTTTACTAAATCCAAGAGTCAATTAGGACGCAAAAGCCGTCCTATTAATCAAAAACTTATTGTTCCTCTATGAGGAATTAGAATCGATTACTAGGAACTTATATGAAACAACTAGTGTTTCTGACACCAGATAAGTTCGAGCAACTTACATTCAACTTATAAATGAATGTTTTTGCTTGTGCCAATTTGGTGTAGTTGCTGTTTCCTCCCTCCGCCCTTGTGGCCCCACCATCCCTCCTTTTTGCCCACCCCACATAAGATCATGTGTCATGCAAGACCCCCTCCGCTTTGCACCCCCCACTGGCCATCCCGTGGGGCCGCTGCCTGTTCTGTCCTTCTGGTTTCTCTGGCAAGTCAGCACCCCTCCACCCATTAAAAGCTAGACCCACCAAAAAAGCTGGCAACCCCCCCCCCCCCCCCACACGTCCCGACTGGCGGATCCGGTTCCAGAACAACTTGTAAAGAACTGGCTTTCTCCGGGTGAGTGTGGTTCTTTGCTTTTATTCTCATTTTTTTTCCTGCTCTTATCAATTTTCTCCAATTCCAGTATGAAATCGAGCCTCTAGTGCATATACACTTCAGTATCAGCCGTACTAGTTAGACACAAACCCAGATGCGGCGTGGGAATACGGGACCATCAATCCGCAGCGCGCTTTCTCCCTCTCTAATGTTTATTGTTGGATTTTTTAACAATAAAATAAAGCACATGGAATTTATATATGAGGTACTACGTTTCCTTTACTTCCTTCGATGTATTTTGCCCCATTTGAGTTGATCACCTCCATTAGACTATTATACATGTCATCCCTCTCAAAGATTTTGTGAAGCCCTGGATTGGACACTTAACTCTTTACACCCTCCACACTATGGGGCACATTTACTCCCGCCAAAGGAGTTCCCGAAATACGGAGCGTCCGACGATCATGCACTTTGGTGCGATTCACAAAGATTGTGCGCCTGATTTCCTGCATCTGTCACTTTCCTGCTCAGGTCCGTCGGAGTTCACCTTCTTGTTCCCGGTGTATGTAAGTGCATTGTCTTGTGACACCATTTTATAGTAAAATCCCGTGGTTAGTCCGAATCCGTCGGATCGTCCGAGCCCCCCCCCCCCACCTGATTTCTGTCTCATGAAAGTCAGCGCTTCCTTTTAAATAGCTGTCACAGCGGCGCAAATCCCCAAAATTTCTAAAAGCCAATGAAAGTGCGATCCGAGAGACCCTTAGTAGAAAGACAACACAATAAGACAAAGACAATGTTGTTTCTTCTTTTGTAATTTCTCATGGAAAAGTAGTAAAGAGGACTCCTACAACTCTCCTGCAGAAGAGATGAAGTATCCCTTGGTGCCTCCATACATAGCCTTTATCTCCTGCCATACGGGTATTGGTGGGGAAGGGCGGTTTATCCTTCAAGGTCGTTTTCTGCATTAAAAGTGATTGTAATAATTGCAAATTATGGACGATGCAATAATTTTGATCTGGCGCAGTATGCCCACACCACACCATGTGGGGATGGAGGGCAAGGGGCGTGCTGGCGGCAGAGTGGGCGTTCTTTCTCCTGTTCGACCACACCCCCCCTTCTTAGGCTGGACTCGGGATCGTGTTAGCTGCCAGTGAAGTGCCAACCTGGATACATACGTAGAAGGTGCCATCGTGCCATGATTAAGGTGACGATAAATCTCACTAGTGTGAACAGGTGTGCTTTACAAGCAGCCTCAGGTAGCAGCAATGATCAAGAGCTGATTCAGTGAGGGTATGGAGAGTTTTTTAGGCATGTTCTTGAAACAATTCTATAATTCAGATGGCGACATGGAACATTTATATCACTCTTTAAAAATTATAAAAGTTATTAAAATCTTGGTTTAAAATCCATAGTAATTTGTGTGCACCATTCCTTTAAGTAATGCATTTTGGCAAACAATTTTAGTAAAATATTATCAAAAGTAGGCATTACATTTTGACAAAACTTCTTAAAAGTGATATATAGAACATATCATAAACAGAGGCTAGTGCAAGTGTTTTACCCAAGTCTAGAGATAAAATAAAAATACTAAAAAAAAAAGATGTTTTAGAAGACACAAAACCCCAGGAATAGATGTACAAGTAGAACACATATATATGTACGTGCAAAATCCAATAAACTATTTTAATCCTTTTAAAAGTTCCAGAGTCTTATCCGGAACCCACCAATCTCCTGATAATTGTCATAAATGCCTATAATCAAAGCAGGAACTATTTAACCAGGGGGACGTTTTCAATCGACTGGATGCAGTGTTCAAGCCTTAGGAGCGTTCAGCTACCCACAATACAATTCACATAACAACACACAAATGGAGAAAATGGAGAAAAGCTTGATCAATAAAACAACAATGAAACAGGCTCTAGAAAGCCATAAACCACCCCACAATAGATGAAAGAGACTGTGTCACCTATATTATTTTACTTATTAAAACAGATATTGACTACTAAAAAAAAGTCACCACTTAAGACGACTATTGGAAAGAGATTTCTTCAGAACAAGAAGTCACCCTACACAAGACGAGATTTCTACAGAACAGGAAGTCACCTTCCACAAGACCAAGATTACAGAACGGAAGTCACCTACACAAGACGAGATTCTAATAGAACAGGAAGTCACCTACACAAGACAGATTCTACAGAACAGAAGTCACCACACAAGGCGAGTTCTACAGAACAGGAAGTCACCTACACAAGACGAGATTTCTACAGAACAGGAAGTCACCTACACAAGACGAGATTTCTACAGAACAGGAAGTCACCTACACAAGACGAGATTTCTACAGAACAGGAAGTCACCTACACAAGACGAGATTTCTATAGAACAGGAAGTCACCTACACAAGACGAGATTTCTATAGAACAGGAAGTCACCTACACAAGACGAGATTTCTATAGAACAGGAAGTCACCTACACAAGGCGACTACTGGAAAGAGATTTCTACAGAAGAGGAAGTCACATGCCCAATTAACTGCTGAAAAGAGATTTTAATATAATATAGTCACATACACAAGAGGGCTACTGAAAATAAATTTCTACAAAATAGGGAATCACATAAACAAGATGACAAGCCATGTTTTGTTTGGAAAGCAACCTAAAAACTATCACAAAAGGTGTATAAAGAGAATTCAATACAAGGATTGCCACCTAAACTATATGCTATCTTTTAATGCCCAGACAACAGATGCTTTATCCTATGAGGAGTATATATTCTTCTCCAGATGTGTAAAAACTCAGAATTATTTTCCCCATGGTTGTATGTACTTTACCTATTCGATAATGAACTGTGTGAACTGCAGCTTACAGGGAACCTGTCAGCAGAAAATGACAAAGTTAACAATGACTAGTATGTTGTCAAGCAGATTAATACTTTCCAAATAATATTTCTTTCATGCCACAGTGTGTTTGCATTATATAGAAAATCTACTTTGAAGTAAAATACAAAATGGGTACATAGTAAGGGAGATGGAGAGTTCAACACTGAAGTCAGAACATCCCTACTGCCACTTAGTGATGTCCTTGGTTCCAAGGATGTTAATTATTGCAAGGGAGATGTTCTGAGGCAAGGACAGCTTGATTTCAGTGTTGAACTCTGACCTTTTACAACCAATTTACCTCTCAAAGTTGATATTCTAGATGATGCCACCACACTGGGCCAAGATCTGAAGGAATATGATTTGGAAGTTGGAAAGACGCGAGTTAAACGGTGGTTTATGAGGTCTATTTCCGCTGACAGGTTCCTTTTCAGTGTAACCTGTTGTGTTCTGTATATTATTAGGGATTGTCTTTTCTAGAATTAACATATATCTGACCTGTATAAATATAACAAGGTTTTAGGCATCAGGACTCCTCTTAAATACACAATATCCTTTTTCATATCTCCTTTAATGAAATTGATTCTGGGAGTTGTTAAATTTAATGTTCTAAACAAAAAAACAAAGGAAATCCACCATCAAAATCAAGCATGATAAACGAGGGACACTTACTCCTAGCGCCAGACACTAGTCATTAGCATAATTTTAGAAGTTGATTTTAGAACGAAGGTGGCCATGGATAACAAACATAAGACGACTACCACAGTCGCTCTGTCTGGATCTATGAATAAGTGCCCCAGATTTACCATGCTTGATTTTGATAGTAGATTTCCTTTAATAAGATTTTTCTCCCCATTCTTTATTTAATTCTAACACCCTACAACCAATCTGAGCAGGAGCGTAAAGTGTACATTGTTATAACATGAGCAAACAATAGCTTCCAGAGATAATTTACAATAAGAAAAAGACTGATACAATTACGGGAAATGACTATATATGTTGAGAATGGCTTTCATCTGCGTTATGTTAGACCCCAGAATTAATTTCACTTTTCAGCTGTGAACAGCAAAGGGCCAGCTGGGGCTATGGAAAGGCGCAGAGTCTGCACACAGGTCACAATGGAGGCTGATCTGCCAGAAAATGGAAGGCTATTAGGGATTAAACTACAGGGAGGGAAGCAGAAAATTGCAAACAAACCAGATTCTGCTATATGGGAAAACAATACTTATTCCACAAGGAGCTGAACTGCCAAAAACAGTGGATCAAGATGATGACAAAATTAAAGCAACACCCCTCCCCTACACAGAATTATTAGCAGAAAACAAACAAGTCATAGATATAAAATATTGTGCCCTGCAGTCAAAAAAGAACAGCATTTCACTCACAATTCCCAGATGTGGGGACAGGAAATTTATGACAGCTCACTGAAAAGCAAGGTCCCCATTGTAAAAACTTGTGCATTTATTTGGCTAAGGATAATCATTGAAGTTGACCTTTCCCCAAACATTTCTCAGCTGTGTTAAAATGATCTAAAACCATTGCCAGATTTTCTTTAAATAACACTGATTACCCCGAAGAAGAGAAAAAAAAAAAACCCTCCTAGCCCCAGGGCCGTATCACACTACTCGCACGTACATAGCAATAGGCTTTCAGCAGCACAACCCAAACCTTTACTACAGAGTCACTGACGTAACCCGATCCGGAATGCTAAGAACACTCCGGCCAAGGAATCTCTACTCTATGATGTATGGGGGGGATTAGTCCACTTCTGATTTGCTTGATCAAATTTTTTTTTATGTTCACTCAACACATTAAATGAGAATAGAATGTAAAATGTAGAATAGATGACAGAGGAAAAGGCCTAACCACAACAAACACAGCTCTGATATGGCCTAATAACATCCTCATTATATTCAATGGCCAGGTATCATGGGAGAGGCCATTGGGAACAGTATAAATAACTTCTGTAAATAATTACATACTTGATTCATAATGGCACAACTGCTAAGTCAGATCTACATATGTATACGATTAATGGGGACAATTCACGTTGAAAATGCAAACTGCAGAAAGAATGTTATAGAGAAGAAAGGGGTTAACTAATCTCTCCCCTATTTCTCTCTCAATCTTTCTTATATCTATCTGTACTCATATACAGGCGGCCCCGTACTTAAGGAAATCAGACTTACAGATGACCCCTAGTTACAGACGGACCCCTCTGCCCACTGTGACCACTAATGAAGCTCTCTGGATGCTTTAGTATAGTCCTAGATAATGGTTAGCTGTAAGGTGTCTGTAATGAAGCTTTATTGATAATCCTTGGTCCCATTACAGCAAAAAAAAATTTAAACTACGATTGTCACTGGGGCAAAAAAAATAAAATTTTTTTTTCTAGATCCACAATTATAAAATATACAATTTCGACTTACATTCAACTTAAGAACAAACCTATGGTACCTATCTTGTACATCACCCAGGTACTGCCTGTATTACACATTTCTATATAAAATTAGTCGGGAGAAAGTGGAGACTTAGGAGAACTTGTAAACTATTAGACTCATGTTAGACTCGAGCAAAACAATAGAATTCATGGAAAATATAATAAATGTTTTCATACATAGTACTGAACTAAATTAGCCGCTCTAAGTAAGTGGTGGCCTCTCAAATACCAAAACAAAAAAATCAGAGAGGAAACTGCCACAAATCCCATAAAATAGGAATTTTATTGATACACAAGTTAAAAAAACAAAGAGTCAATATAATAATAATGTGGATGAATGCATAAGAAAAAATTGGTGTTGGGCACCATGTCAATAATACATGTAATTCCTTGATATAGTTAAACATATATATAAGAATATACACTGAGGTGTAACCCAAAATGTAGGGACGTATTCACAGCAAAAAGCATAAAAAATAACACTGAATATCCAAAGATATTAAGAGTAACTATTATAAAGTGCCAAAGCATAAAAGTGCAAGAACTCCAAACATGGAATCAAACCAACTAGTATATCACCTGGGGCGGGCAAGGAGAGACCGCGCGGTAGCGTTTTTATCTTAGTCCATTCTATAGAACTGACAAAAATGTGTATGCGATAATAAAAAGTGCAACAATGCTATAAAATGTGAATAAAATCACTTACAAGACACAAATGTTTGCACGTTTATTCCTGCGTATATTGCTGCAAAATGTGTTACAAATCCATTATAGTTCCACACAAACTTTCAAGGCGCTTCTAAAAAGGTAGAAATTAAATGGGACACTACTGAACCCTGAAAGTTTATTTTTGTCAAATTTCATATAAAATAGTTATTTGTAAAGAACCCCCTCCAAAAATAAAAAGAGAAAAAAAATGATAGCATATAGTTTTACAAGGCTATTCTACCCCAGGATTTATCCAGAATGTCATTATGCAGAGCTTGAGTGCTACCATCTATCAGACCTGAGAGATGACACTCACGGTTTCTCACATGCCGCCATACAGATCAATACGCAGCACATTTCCTCCAAGCAAAAAGTAATTATATAACTGCAAACTTCACAATCAATATCGAGTCAAAGCGACTGTGTGCGCACTGTGTGGCGTGAAGGTAGGTCACTGTCAGCTGTCAGTGGCAATGTTTAAAGCAAACACACAAAGGGTTGGAAGAGGGCCAATATCAATAAACAAGGGTTAACAAAAAAAAAACAATACTAAATTTCTCTCTAATTATTATTGTATGATTTACAGGATAGGATTTCCTAAAACTAGGTTAAGTAATTTGTTTGCTAAAAAGTTTTAGCTTCTCCGTTTCTCAGTCTTTAGTCACAGTTAGTCTTAAAGATCTTTAGGCCTGTAGGACTAAGAAATTGGTCCTTGAATCCCAATTTTTTTAAGTTGAGACCTTATTGTCTTTAAGAAAAAGAGTACTTTCTCCAAATGCTTAACATTTATAGTAAATAGTGTATTACTTGCATTGTATTTTTTTTTTACTTTTTTACTTTACTTTTTTTTGCAAATTCAAAAAAAAAAAGAATAAAAAATAAAAAAAACACACATATATATATACACATATATACACACACACACACACACACACATATCTATATATCTATATCTCTATATCATAGTAATAATCTTTATTTAAAAAAATATATACTCGAGTATAAGCCTAGTTTTTCAGCACAAAAAAATGTGCTGAAAACCCAAACTCGGCTTATACTTGAGTAAAAAAAATATAGGTTTTATCAGGTATTTGTGGTAAAATTAGGGGCCTCGGCTTATACTTGGGCGGCTTATACTCGAGTATATAAGGTATATAGCACCATCATAATATAATAACTATTATTACATTTAAGACAATATAAACATTCAAACTGATTTTTTTTTAAACTTCATTGTTTATTAAATTTTGTATTTCCTTTGACCCAGTAGGTAGTTGTTCTACTGTTCAGGTTACTGTGAATTCTTGCAAAACATGACAAAATTGAAATGTATTCTCGTTAAACAGCTCTAGAGACCTCTGTACGGCTCCCCTAGTCCATACTAAACAGTCGGCTTCAGCTATGAAGGTGACAGGGAGAACAAAAGGAGGCGACTCCCTTTGTCTCTTCCACATAGGTGCTGTGATCTTAACAGAATTGCAAAAATCTGCGCTTTCTTCAAAAAAATTTTTCTTAAACACAATTAAAAATATTTTCCTTCCATGAATATAATAAAGGTAAAAATTATGGCAAAAACCTCATAATAGTTCTACTGTCATCACCAACATAGAAACCAAATAGTTTGGTAAGAAATCACATTAACACACTGTTGGAAAAAAAAAATTCTACTTAATTTTTGCACTTAAAAGCAAATTTTATTTATTCATTTTCTTTTCACTTTGGCTGAATGTTACAATCGAATTCACTAGGTTAAGGAAGGTTAAAGTGCAGAAGAAAAAAATCATTAGGTTAGTTTGGGAGAAAAAAATCTGACATGCAATTTTCAGGCTGATTTATCAGTGGAAAGCTAAATTTGATAGTTTGGCATTATGGAGGGCAGACAACATGAGAAAGCTGTTACAAAGCTTTTTGTCCTGATTTAGCCACGTGGATCAATACAGGCCTATACTGTTTCAATTTTGCAAATATTGATTTTCTGATATAACCAGCGCAGAGGCATCTATCATCAACTATATAAAAAGAGGAGCTTCAGATATTTCTATATTTGTATTTACAGTCCTTTAGACCCCTGGACCACAGAACATTTCATATGTAGATGCAATTGGTGCAGACAGAATTTTTTTTCTTATGGCAAAGCTATAAAAATTAATCCAGTTAAGAAAAAAATAAATAAATAAAACTACAGAAAATTATTATTATATATTTTTTTGCTAATTAAGGAATGAAGATATGGTGGTGCAGATGCTTTGGTGTTACCAGTGTCCTATGGTGTCCTAACCACATATTACTACAAAATTAAGAAGAGGGAAATAATGTGAATGACACATGGTAGGCGGAGAACCTGTTAGGCTCAGTTCACACTTGCACTTTCCATTATACTCTCAGCTTTAGGAGAGCAAAATGGAAACTAAAAATAGAAGGTGAACGGAAGATCTTATGGTCCCTATAGACTTTAATAAACCTTGTTGTAAGCATCAAATATTAATAGCAAAAAAAAAATGATATGGTTTGCTGCGCTATTTTTGGGTTATTTATTGCGTAATGTGCAGAATGATGGTGTGAACTTAGCATTACATACACTCATACTTTATTAGGTACACCTGTCCAACTGCTCGTTAACACTTAATTTCTAATCAGCCAATCACATGGCAGCAACTCAGTGCATTTAGGCATGTAGACATGGTCAAGACAATCTCCTGCAGTTCAAACCGAGCATCAGTATGGGGAAGAAAGGTGATTTGAGTGCCTTTGAACGTGGCATGGTTGTTGGTGCCAGAAGGGCTGGTCTGAGTATTTCAGAAACTGCTGATCTACTGGGATTTTCACGCACAACCATCTCTAGGGTTTACAGAGAATGGTCTGAAAAAGAAAAAACATCCAGCGAGCGGCAGTTCTGTGGGCGGAAATGCCTTGTTGATGCCAGAGGTGAATGGGCAGACTGGTTCGAGCTGATAAAAAGGCAACAGTGACTCAAATCGCCACCCGTTCAACCAAGGTAGGCAGAAGAGCATCTCTGAACGCACAGTATGTCGAACTTTGAGGCAGATGGGCTACAGCAACAGAAGACCACACCGGGTGCCACTCCTTTCAGCTAAGAACAGGAAACTGAGGCTGCAATTTGCACAAGCTCATCGAAGATTGGAAAAACGTTGTCTGGTCTGATGAGTCTCGATTTCTGCTGCGACATTTGGATGGTAGGGTCAGAATTTGGCGTCAACAACATGAAAGCTTGGATCCATCCTGCCTTGTATCAACGGTTCAGGCAGGTGGTGGTGGTGTCATGGTGTGGGGAATATTTTCTTGGCACTCTTTGGGCCCCTGGGTACCAATTGAGCATCGTTGCAACGCCACAGCCTACCTGAGTATTGTTGCTGACCATGTCCATCCCTTTATGACCACAATGTACCCTGTAACATCTGATGGCTACTTTCAGCAGGATAATGCGCCATGTCATAAAGCTGGAATCATCTCAGACTGGTTTCTTGAACATGACAATGAGTTCACTGTACTCAAATGGCCTCCACAGTCACCAGATCTCAATCCAATAGAGCATCTTTGGGATGTGGTGGAACGGGAGATTCGCATCATGGATGTGCAGCCGACAAATCTGCGGCAACTGTGTGAAGCCATCATGTCAATATGGACCAAAATCTCTGAGGAATGCTTCCAGCACCTTGTTGAATCTATGCCAAGAAGAATTGAGGCAGTTCTGAAGGAAAAAGGGGGTCCAACCCGTTACTAGCATGGTGTACCTAATAAAGTGGCCGGTGAGTGTATTTTGTATCACATTCCTCTTGTTTACTTTGACAGAATTCAATTGAATCACAGAAGACGTAAAATAAAAAAAAGTTATATTTTTATGTCTCACAATGACCAACATGGAATATCAAGGTTTATAAAGATTTATGTTGATTTTCTATATTTGGTACAAACATGTTTTGTCAAGCTGTAACTTGAAGTTACTAGGGTCCAATGTAGAATCTGTACAAGGCCCCCACAACATTTACTTCCTATGGCACCCCTAAGGTTCCTGGACCTGGGTGTAAATACACAATTAAGCTGCATTTAAGTGAACATATGGGGGACGTATGTACGCCAGATATAGGTCCCCCATAGTCATCTATGATGCTCAGGCTTGGTACGGTGAACACAACATGTGATTACCGTACCATGGCCGCAAAAGAAATAGAACAAGGTCTATCTTTGCCCGTAAGAACGGCTGCGTGGCAGCATTTCCTATGGAGAGGAGAGGGTGAGGGGCGCTAATCCCTCCTCCTCTTCAGTGCACCCAATGAGTGTCCGTCCGGCCTTAGCAGTGCGGGCACACAGTCTCACCACATGAGCATGTGCATTTTGGGGGCTGCAAGCAACTGTCATGTGCCAATGCCTGTCTGAAATCAGTGGGTAAGCACCGCAAAGGTGGAGCATGAATAGGACCTGACCTACCTTTTGCAGTGTGGGTAGTCAACACATTCTCGATGCGGTGATGCACACTGCCTCAAAGCCATCTGTAAAGTAGTTGAGGATCCTCTCTCAACTAAGTGTCAAAATTGGGGAAACGAGAAAAGTTTGGCTGAATTGACAACTGGCGCAAGGAACAGTTCTATTTAATGGACTGGGTCTTGCAGAAAGTACATGTGCAACAACTCATTCAGATAAAAGTAAGTCATAGACATTTCAGCAACAATGCTGATGTATGTGAATTCAGCCTTATTTGTGGATTGTGTGGATCCAGCAATGCTGGGGGTAGTATACATCTATGTATGTAAAATCTATAAATATATTGTATTATATTGTGTGTAAGGAAAGCTACTAAGTAATACACAAGAAACAGTTAAATGACATCTGCAGCTCTGCTACATCCACATACAGAAAGTATATGCTGAAAAAAGATGATAATTGGATTAGATATTAGATTTGTGATTACATTTAGAGCTCCTGTTCTGTGTCTCAGAGGTTAAGCCCAAGGCACTGAAGAAGTTAAAATATAAATTAACCTTTGCCGCCATGCATCACAGAAAGCAAATCTATGGCATTTCCAAAGGTTAATCTAATTTCTCCAGTTAAGACGGTCAAGATGGCAGCAGGTATTGAATTGGATTGAAAAGACATTAACTCATTTAAATGAAGAGAAGACGCTATGAGCCCACCCACGTTATGTGGTCATATAGGACTGTAATGTATCTATATGGGTAATAGTAAAACAATAACCTACACAGAATTCTATAGATAATATATGAAAAAAAGTTTTATTGAGGTCAATTATTTAAAATACAGTGAAACAAAGGTTAGACAGAAATGTCAGCTATGCTGGACAAACAACATAAAACATCAGGGGGACGTAAAATGGGTAATAGTAAGTATATCATAGTGGGGAGCTAAAAGGTATAACCAAGTACAGGCAGGAAAAGCTGTAAAAAAAATATCCTGACACTTTCCTCCATTGAAGAGGCCGTTTGCCTATTTTGTAGCGGATAGTCCAGTGGAAAATTAACTTCAAAAATTGTTGTGTGAACAGAACCCAAGAAGGGGCCAGGGTCTATTTATTATAATGTATTATAAAGGCCGGTAAATATTTAGGGATTGTATCCACTGGTAACCTCTACCATTATATTTGTATAACACCAATGAGGTCTTTGAGTATTCCGATATCCAATATACAAGTTGACATACAACTTATGGTTCAGGTTTGGGATTCTTTTGATTAAATGAAAAAGCTTTGTTTTACATTGTTGGCATTTATTACTTGGATCTACGAAGGCCATATGTTCACGTCGCCTAATACAGGATACTCGACTTTCCGGAACATATGCGCGTCTTTCCATTGTTTCACCAAACAAATCATTAAACATCACTCATTCTTAATGACTGAATACTTCACAATCTCATAAGGGGGAATCTAAGGAAATAATTGTCATCTTTCTATACACACATTAGGAGGGTGAATTTGATTAATATTTTATCGGTATCAGGATTATTGAATTATAGACAATGGGAAAAAGGACAGGTGTCATAATTTGGATCAGAGCATGACCACAGGAAGAAATCAGTCTACGGTTTGTTGTGAAGTGGATCCACCAGATAAAATAATTCTGGGGGCCCACCTTTCATCACCCCCAGGAAAAAGACCCTACAAATAAGGTTATCTGTTATATCCATGGAGTCCAGTATTAGAGTAGAGGCTTGGCCCACTGAAGGATCATTTTGTACTACGGTAGATAAGTTGGACACATATTCTGGGTTGCTGTGTTTAAAAAGATCAGCGTGCAGGTCTTGCACCAGATTAATGATATATATTTTTAAGAGACTTTGTGCATCTTTCTAGAAGGGATTTATGGGTGAGCTGGGGCTGTGAAAAGAAATAAAACCTTTACTTATCTCCCTCTGGGCTCCCGATCTCATGCCACCGTCTATCACTGCCCCTGTTTGTTTACAAGTCATGGCTCCTCTGCCCTGACAACTTCCAGGGGTCTGGAATACCCACCCCTTTTTTGTCCCAGTGCCTGCAACAATGCTGGGATAGGGAACGGGGGAGTGTGTCAGGTGGGCAGCATTGTCGGAGCTGAGGTGCCGAGACCCTGTTGTTTACAGTGACAGATGACGGCGCCAAAGATCGGGAGCGCCGAGGGAGGTAAGTATATGTTTTTTTTTTGTTTGGTTTTTTTTTGTTTTTATTAATGTCAGAAAACCCCTTTACGGTAAAAGAGGGTATGGCACCAATATTTTAGGGGTGTTCCAAATTTATTTAGGGAATTAATCCAGTACAGCCCTAAACAATTTTAAACAGTGTGAAAACTTAGAAGCAATTGCTTTTCACACTAGACCTGTTCGATCGCTTTTAGAAACTCAATTTAAGCACAGCAAGGATAAGCTAGTACCGAATGCAGACGCTTTTAGGAGTAAACACTTGAGTTTGGGAACCTGCAGCACATGTTTTGCGTTGTTTACCAGAAAAACACATGTTGCTCATTCCCAATCACAATTGTTTAGGTCTGAGGGTGCGTTCACACGTTGCAGTTAAAACTGCATTGCAATCAGCTTTGAGGTGGTTTTAGGTGCAGTTTGGTCAGTTTAACAGGTGAAAGACATGAACTGATTGAGTGAATTTGATTTTGAAGGGGAAACCCACTCCACAAATGTCATTCACCCGTTCAGTTCATGTCTTTCACCTGTTCAATTGACAAAACTGCACCTAAAACCACCTCAAAGCTGATTGCATTGCAGTCAACGTTGCACTGTGACGGGATATGTGTTGTTCTATACCCTGATCAAAAGTTTATTCTATGTGTATACTGGTTTCTAGTGCATGTACTCTGATCAGGGTTTAGCAGGCTAAAGGACAATGTAATTTTAGTGTTTGCATAGGTTTCCTCTGGGTCTTCCGGTTTCCTCCCACACTCCAAAACATACTGGTAGGGTGATTAGATTGTGAGCCCCATTGGGGACAGGGACTGATTTGGCAAGTTCTGTGCAGCGCTGCGTAATCTGTGTGCACTATATAAATAAAGGAATTATTACTTTTTTAATGTAATCCACAAATAGCCACGCAGAGGGTGTGCAGAGGTGGGGAGACTTGACTTCAATGTTCAGCGCCCCGCCTTCTTGACTTTATAAATCACTTGCAAACAGCAGATAAAAGATGCATTTCTCTACATGACACAATGAGAATTAGATGGCATAGAGACGGTTACAATTGTACTGGATTACTATGCTATTCTCTGGTGACCCGTTCCATACAAGTTAGCAAAGTGGAACTTTGAGTCCCAATTTCTGATCTGGCCCAAGCGGTAATGCCTCTGTCATGTTAGAAAGTGAGCTGGACTGGGGACTGATGTGAATGTTGCAAGTCTGTATAGTGTTGTGGAATATGTAGGCAATAGGAGTTAAATAGGCATCTGATTCCCCAATTATAAAGAATGGTTACCCCCAGCCATTGCAAGGCACCGGCTGCTCTAGTCAGACTTTATTTGCCTCATTCAGTGCAATGGTTCAATTGTCAACTCTGCAGAGTCTGTTTTTTTATATATGTGAATTAAAACAGAGCAGAAACCACAACCTCAGCCACTAAAGCCCAGGAAGTGTTATACGACTAACCACACACAAGCCACCCACTTAACTAGGATCATTACTCTTTACTACAATCTATTATTTCCCTTCTGGTTTGGTTATTGCAGGCGTACCAGAGAAAGAATTGCAAAAACGGCATTATATGAGAGACTGTGATTTAACACTGTCACTAAAATGACACAGACTAATGGGTCATGATCAGTAATAAATTGTGCAGTTAATCCCCGTATGGCGTCCATACCAGCCGGGCTGCCTGTGTGGTGAGATACAATGGTTATATACCCCGTGTCTATGTCTTCAGACACCCTCTGTGTGATGACCGACAAATAACTCATTACTCGCAAGCTGAATTCTCAACTGAGATCATTAATCAAACTTGAGAGCTGTGAAGAGGAGAGATCAGCCTGAGAAGCCAAGGGTTAATGTCTCTAAAATTCTCGGGAACCACATCCAAAACAATTGACACGTTCCTTACATCCTTGGACAATGTGGATGTGTGATGAATGTCTTATTTGTTACACCGCAAATTATATTATATGGGAATTTATTTAAATAAAAACTTCTAAAAACATTTACAATCTTTGTCTCTATACACAAAATATCCATGTATCATCAATTTTGTAAAAACCTTTTGAAATTTGTGAGGGCTCCCTCTTCAGTAATGGGGTCGTAGAGCCCTCTGTTATCTTATATCAGACAAAAACATCCCATCGACATGTAGAGGACTCAACAACAATAAAATCGGTATAATAGCATCCCCTCGATTTCACCTTGTCTGGTGTTGGAGAAAACAAGGGACAACATACTTTGTGTTCTACAAGAAGATAGCCCATGTCAGAGGCAATAGATTTCATCTAGTAGGCCAAAAGGGTCATCAGAGGAGTCACACAAGGGGTACACACCACTGATCTGTATTAATATTTATGTTGTGGAGATTGCATTTTATTCTGCTGTCTGATCTTGGGTCTTGAGAGGACCTTTCACCACTTGGAGTGATGAACATACACAGATTCAGGGGGACTTTGAATTTTCTTTCTAGCCCATTTGGTTGTTGAGCTATCAGTCCCAGTATCTGACATTATAATCCCTTTCCCTGTCAGAAAGAAAGCTATGGAGCAGAGGAGGAGTTGTGTGTTATAATCATCCTCACAGTGTCAGAGAAGACCATCATACCGCGCACCTCCTCCTCCACTCAGGCACCTCCTCCTTGACAGGTAGAGAGGATTACAAATGGTCAGATATTAATCCAGTTTAACTAAATGCAGTGTACATCCAAAATGAAATTGATTGTACACACAAAAAAAGAAAAAAATTAATGTACCATAAGAGATTTGGGGGTAAATATTCCTTGGGCATATGATGTATTCCAAATAGCCACTACCATTATAGAAACAAAAAGAAATCACATCTTTGCATCAGTCGATGTAGCAATGAAATGCCAAAATCGTTTTCTCCGATACCTTATTATTTAGTAAAAGTGCCCTAGATCCATAACAGATCAATTTTATGCAGACAAATTTTGCTGCGTCCACCTCCTGTAAAATTGGTTTGAGCGTTTTGAGGGCCCTTCCAATTTGGAGTCATAACTGGTGGCACATCATACCCCAGGCTGTTTTGCTTCTTGCACTACTGGCAGTCTTCAGGTATAGAGACCACAAAGCAGAAACATTTCAATTTACTTTGAGAAAATGTTCATCTGGACTTTATTACCTGTGTGTTTTTCAAATTTGATTTTTCAAAGTAATTCGTCACAGAATGCAGAACCTTTAAAGGAATGTTACAGCTCAACTGTACAGAAACAGATGCCTTTTAACACGGCTATAAAAATACATATTGTAGAGAGTTAACCTGAAAGTCATCAAAAACACCAGCACAAGAGGATCCCATCATAGGCTTACAGACTCTAGCTTATGCTGTGCCAGTTTATAGAAGCCTGGGAATGCTTAATAAGAACAATACTAGGTAAGTCTATGTTTGCCAGCCATAGGCCTGTGAGGGAGCCGCCTTAACTTTAGATCTTACCAACCACCATCTGTGGTCCACAAAAATGGGTCTCATTGAGGGGTATCCAAGAAGATAGTTAGGGAGTGGCTCTTATTTATACACTCTTATGTGCCTGTAATATCAGCGTAATAAATGATCTGATTTTTGCATATTTTCTCTCTTTGACTCAAACGTCCGTGTCAAATGGTTGAGATTTCAGGCATCTGCCACATATGTTTCTCCAACCCCTTGAAAAGCAAAACTTGTCTATAAATGTACAGTGATTGTTTTGGCATTACCATTCGTCCTTAATAAACCTTGAATCCAATATGAAAATTATATATTACATATATATATATCGACACATAAGTGAGGTCAATCAAGTTTTCCCAAAAGAACATAAGTTTATAATATTACAGTGGAATATAAAATTCCTAATTCTCGATATACAATGTACCAGCGGCGGATGACTGGTTCAGGCAGCAGCATTTTTATTTATTAAATTATAATTATTATAATTCTTATAAAGAATGGATGAACGAGCTCTTATACCTCCTGTGTCAGCCCCTTATCCTCATTGATTGTAAGCTCTTGAGAGCAGGAGCCTGGCTTGTATCGGTGCATATAACTGATTTGTTTAGCAATACGGAAGTTTTACCCAAAATGCACTGCTGAGCTACATATGGAGCAAGCACATGATTGGCCAATAGTTTCTAGTGTAGGGAACAATTTATATGATTGTCACGTTAACTCAAAACTCTGTTTCAATGGCCTTCACAATTTTTAAGAAATTATAACATCCTTTTCTTTTCAATATGATTTTCAAAATTCTGAACCTACCACAGGGCTAACTTTTCCCTAATGTTTCTGGAAATTTGCATTATTGTCCAGAGCAATTTTTACAGTTTTGACATGTACAAATAAAACCGAGATTACAGCATAAAGTATTATATTAAACCCCAACAAACATATTTTTCTGAAAGTAGACACTTGACCCATTTAAAAACAAAAATAAGTGTGCTCTCTGATTGTTTTGGGTATGAGAAAGTTAAGAACGAGATCAGTGATCCGTGAGAAACTCCTCAGTGAACCCTCCTCCTTTATTCTGCCTGCTGGCCAAGAAGCTGTATGGGAAGCAGCATTGAGAGGGCTACAACTATGGATCCTTGGCACCTAGAATCTCACAGTGCCTGGATCTAAGAGTAAGTGGCCCTGGTTTATCATGCATGATTTTGATGCTAGATTTCTTTTAGCCTTTCCCATACATCCTAACAAGGGTGGCACTTGTATGAGATAGGAGCTATAACCTTGAATCTACTCTACCTACTAAATCTAAGATTGTGTTTCTAAGTGCCAGGGAAGCAGGGCACTGGCCTGCCCCTGGGTCAGCCATCGGAGGATCTGACACCCCCTGGGAAGTATTGCGGGGGAGTTACTGCCGACCATTACGTCTTATTATGTCCAATGTGGAAAAGGGGATAGGAGGTGTTTCATTGACTACTATGGGAAGTGCTGTGTAAAGGCACATGACCAAAGCTTGTGTGCGCGGTAGGAGGCATGTGAAATTTTACAAGTAATTGTAATCATAACAGAAAAAGTTCTGATACATCTTGTTCGTCCAGACTGATTCACAGTTAGAATATGTATCTTACCTCTGAGATATGGCTCCCCATGCGCCATGCTTATTGGTTAGGATGTTAAGGATTTTCTGCTTCAGTTGATTGGCCGTCACATGGTCTCTATGTTTGGCAGCGCTGATTAAATGGTCACACATTTTTTCCTCTTCTCTTCTATCAGCAGCATACTGTGCACATTGTGACTTTAAGAAAGAAAAATATGAATTTTATGAATAAATCGCTGACTACATGTCTGCAATCAAAAGGAAAAAGTAAGGACATAAAAAAAAAAATATTCAAAAACAAAGAAAAGCTGTAGTTATATTTACGCAAATTTTCCAGGACAACTATAATCAAACTTTCAAAATATTTTTTTTTTTAAAATAAAATTCCTAATTCCTCTTATTTTCCTACACTTAGAGAAAAGAGATTCTGTTTCAGGACCATATACATCTGTTTCAGGTCATTTCATTGGCAACAGGATTTATATAAGAATATGAACTGCTACAATGTAAAAACCATACTGCTACAAGGGTAGTGACCACAAAAACACCACAGGATTAAAGGTCAAGTATTTGGTTGGTTTTTGTGAGGGTCTATTTTCATTATTAATTTACTCATTACACTTAGTTTGCACCTTTGGTGTTTTGGATCCTTTAAAAAAATTATATATACTGGTAATTGATTCTATAATTTGTAGCTGTAATAATAAATGGATATCATATTATTAATATATAAATATTCCACAAAGTAGATTTATTATGTAAAAAATGGGTATTTCATCAAAAGGGAGGGGGATCTAATGGGTTAATTCATTATCAAACATACCCAAAGCAAATAAGCAATTAGCTGAATGGTCTTCCTTGGTAATGAGGCTAATATTTCATCCTTTAATTGGACTGTAAGATTAAATTATCATGCTTCACTCTGAATGATGGTGTAATGAATATTAACAGTTTGCTCGCTGAGTGAGTGGACGGAGTCATTTGGAATAATATTCATCTGAGCGGATTACGCTGCCTCCGCGTTCCCACCATGTAAATAGGGAGAGGTTGTGATTGTAGAGCTTGTGCCACCACTGACTTGGGCTATAAAAAGAACCATTAATACTTTAAGCTGGTCACACAAGCACCCCTCTTTATGAGACAGTCTATTATATCAACCCATTAGCAACTCCCCAACTTTTCATAATGATAGCTGTAAGAAAGCTCGTCAAAATGAATTTTTGTTGGCACCATTTTGGGTTGAAAGGGCTTAATGATGAACTTTGATTACAGCTTATTGACATTGTTTTTGGGGCTCTGAAATTTTTTTATTTTTTTAAACTTTTACAAGTATAAAAACAATTAAAAAGAGAAAGTTTGAAGGTCCCCATTTTTGATAATAAAAAAACTATTTCTTCCAAGAGGGCTTTTTGTTTTTTTCTTTTACAGGATAATTAGTGCCATACTTTTTTTGTTTCCACTTTGGAGTTAATTTTTTTAATAGTGCATTTAGAAGGTTATTTAGCACTGGACACCCCTTACAATATTATGAAGGTTCACTAGTTTCAGGTGCAAAACTGGGTGTATGTTTACTTGATAAAACAGGTAGTCAAAAGATTTTATAGCATACAAAAATGCCAGTTTTCCCTAAATCAGTCAACTATCCATTGGATATATACTTGGATATATACAGAGATAGGGGGGTCTTTTGCAATTTTATATTGTATTGGTTTCCATCTTTTTAAAATAAATTCACTTAAAGAGAACCTGTCAGCAGGACTGTCATTATTGCTGGTGACAAGTTTCAACAACCTATGCTATGCGGTTTTTAAAATACCTTTGTCAGCATTTTGAATCCTTTCAGTACTTCATAAAACTTTATTTTACATTACCCGTCTTGAGTCCCCAGATGGGAAGGGGGCAGCTGCAGCATCCAGCATTTCAGTCTCAACATGGATTCTTCCTCTACAACCAGCTAGAGGAGAGGAACAGTGCATAAGGAGACAGAGACACAGGCCACTGCAGGTACCTTTCCCCCTGGAACTCACGCTGTTGGCATGCTGGCATAGAACCAGGTGATGTGAAAAAGTTTTATAAACTACTGAAATGATTAAGAATGCTGACTAAGGCATTTTTAAAATCAGCATAGTATAGGCTATTGGAACCGAAGACCAGCTTGTGGCAGGGTCGCTTTAAATCCAGTGCAGGGATAAGTGTCCACTCAATGGTGGGCTGACAGCTGAGACCCCCAATTACAACATTTCTGTGTGGCCTGTGTGAATGTAGAACATTCATTAGCAGTCCCAGAGAAGTTAGAGGTACTGTACGGCGAGAAAACAATGCATGCTGACTTTTTCCATATGCCACAAACTGGAAAGACATCTAACGTTAAACCTGCTTGATGACAGAAATGATCCCAAAGAAAAAAATGGGATCAGTTCGGGTAACACAAACAGAAATGTGCAGTTATAATTGCAGTAGAAAGTTTTTGTACTTGCCTCGCTATAAATCCACATTTTTTTCTTTCTGTTTTATTGTAGTTCTGTATGAAACCTATTTTTATTTTTTCAATAATCCTCATTTTTATAACATCTAAAATGTTATAAAGAGTATGAAAAGAATTAAAAAATTGCAGCTCTCCGGCCTCTAGATCAATCTGATCCTCCTGCTTAGGTCAACAAGCACAAGGGCTGGTACATCACATTGCAGGCTAAGAACTGTCTGGCAGAGATAAGAAGCTCATCAAGCCTCCGGATCATTCCTGTTTTCCAGCTGGAAGGCACCTTTGCAGAATTCTGACACTATCCTAGATTTCTTGTGGCCCTCAATCCTCACGCACTTCACAGTTACCTGGCATAGATCTGCTTGTTATCATCACTGCCTGTATTCTATCCATACACAAGACATGTTTACTAATGTGAATGGAAGCTGTATGCGCTAAAGGAGAAAATAACTTCATAATTCACTACTTGCTTTAGGTAAAGACTCATTATTGAAAAACGTATCAGCACTAAAACCAAAATATCTGGGTGTACAGAAGAGAAAAAACAGTAGATGTGGTGCAAGCTCGTGTCCGGGTATCACAGGGACTACAAACATGGGAAATAGTGAACAGAAATGCCAAGCATTGTTATCTACTATTCATGTATAATCTATTAAACAGAATCCATTTGGGATACACTGCAATATAAAGTAGGGTAATCCTCAATTCTGAACTATTCCAAAATTTGGAACATTTATGATCATCTTTTCATCTTTGATCCTCTTATCTGGTAAAACTGACATTAGGGCCCCAGAATGTCAGTATACCACAAGTCCAGCCTGTGATATGGAAAACAGATAGATATAGTCCCATCAATTTGGACAATTCTTTTTCCTTTTTAGAATGTTTGTACAATGATGAGCTATATTATAAATGCTATAGAATCTATGCAATCATATATATGATTAAACCTATGTATTTTTACTATAAAACTTTTTTTTGTGGATTCTTTTTAATAAATTATCTTAATAGTAGATAACAGTGCACAGAATTACTATTCATTATTTCTCACAGACTCATTATTGTAGCCTGGGCCTACTTCCCCTCAGTGAATCGGTCCTAGTATAGGTTCATATATACGGTGCTCGCACTGCTGGAAGCTTTCTTTAGGTTCACACTGGTCCTTAACTATAAGATTCTAAAGGGCCCGTGTATATTTTCTTCTGTAAAGTATTGCATGGAATAAAATAGTTTACTACAATATTCCATAACGAAAAAATAAAAGTTATACTGAAGAAGTCAAAAAGAGACACTATACTGGCATCCATCAAATGAAAGAAACCTATGGATATGCTAAGTATTTGAGGACGCATCTATTTATTGTATATGTTTTTTATTGAGAGCACACACATCCACTAAAGGGGTTGGATACTATGACACAACTAAACTACTAAAGTTTCTGTAAAAAAAACAATATCTGTAGTGTGTAGTCTGCATGCCCTCCCTCCCCCATGAAAACAAATGCTATATCAATGGTTGGAGGGGCGTGCAGATGGTTATGTCAAAAAAGGTGTGAAGACTGTGATAACAACATCCACCAGAATCCAGCAGGACACAGGAAGTCATGAGTCTACTGCTGCCAGTCACGCGACCCGCCGATCTCTGTGAATGAGGCATAAGACTGCGTTTTTTTTGTCACGCTTACACCAAATGTAGGTCAATAATAAGATGTTAATCGGTCCTAAAAAGCTGTGCCGCACTGTGGTAATCAAACCCACTGAAGAAACTTTTCGAATAAAGAATTGCAGAAAACTATTTAATGACTGTAACATATTTGTGTAGGCAATAGGTAAAGAGGTCCAAATTTGCATTGGAAAAAAGGTCTCATAAAAAAGTGAAGAGGGAATCTTTTAAAAGAAGGTGAACAGAATTTACCAAATACTGAAAAATATGTAATAGGGAATCTGGTTTGTATATTTTGGAAAGGTTTCACTGTATAACACTATTGGTCAAACCTGGAAAATCCCTTTTAAATATAACAAGTCAGTTTTCTTGTGTCTCACCCCAGGTATACAATATGATCACATCTTGAGACAAACACTATCATAACTTATCATAAACACAAAAGATTAGCAAATCCTTGGAAAGGCACAAAAATAATTTTAATAGTAATTAAAGTCCATCTTCCACGTACACAACAAAAAATTGCTCAATTTCCTATTCATATGATGGACAATCTGGAAACATGTAAACTAGTTTCATGAGATTACATAAAAGATTTTTTTTTTTTTTTTGGGGGGGGGGGGGGGGAGGGACTAAAAAACTTTTGGTTCCTGAAAAAAGTCAGTTAATAACTTGCACATGAAGATACTTTGTTGTGTATGGAGGAATCACTCCAACTGCAAATATGTTCCTGAATATCAGACCGGGAGCCATAATAAACAGTTCTTGTCTGACATTAACCAAAGCTTTCCAAAACAGCCAGCGCTTGAATTACAGGCATGTTCCCCATGCTGAAAAATAAAATAGGGCCCTTGAAAGGAGCTACAGGGGAAGTGTTGAGTGATTGAAAGCAGAGAGTCAGGACTTCACCATGGGCGCTGCTTAACCTCAAACTCTGCGTGCTTGTGGACATCCCCGCTCTCTGTCTGTTTAGAATAACCTCGGCTTCATAGCGACGCGCACAATGTGATCCTTCATAGCGTGGCATAGCAGTCTAGGGGAGGAAACGTGGAAAAGCGTCAAACAACAACAATACGGCAGAACGCAACCTGTTGTGTCACCACAGAACACCTGACATCTATAAACATCCACTACTCACGGCTAACCCCCAGTGGTTACTACCACATTGATAAGTGTACCATATATAACAAGTATAGAGATATACAATGTACTACGACATAACCTAGTTATGCTCTGTTTACCAAACAAAACATTGAAATACTATTGCAAAGAAAATATTATTATATTAACAATGCATCACTATAACAGCATCTCTCTGTATTTCCCGATTTCCTAGAGATCACAGTCATCAGATATTAAATCTAACATGATAGAAAGAGATTACTAACTTTTCTATCCTACTAGTTCCCCTTTCATATCAACCCTGAAAAGACCACATGGTTAATCTCAGCTATCCGTAAAGAGAACCTGTCACCAGGGACTCATTTTCACTAAAGACAGGTGAAGGAGCCATTACAGCTGCATTGCAAATATTCCTTGCTGTTCTGCTGACTGCTCAGCTCTTGGCCCCCACCTGTCTCTTGTACAGCTCTCCCCACTGATGTCAGCTCACCATCTGTGAAGGAGCAGGAGGAGGAGCTGTAAGGAGCACAAAGGTGGGGGCCAAGAGCTGAGGATTCTCAACCCAGACAAGTCACTGTTGTATTTGAAATTCATTCCCGACAAAGCCCAACCCAGCGTACTACACAGATGATTCTGTCTGGGTGCAGGTAATTGTAACACAATTATATTTGTAATAACAAATTCTTAGAAAAGGCAAGAAAGACATTAACACTGCAGCTGTGATGGGCTTTTGCAACCTGTCTTAGTGAAAATAGATCCCTGGTGACAGGTTTCCTTTAATTTACAAAGTTTAATTTTTTTTATCTTCAAATAACTCCTCTTTATTCCAAGATTACCTTCAGCGTGTTTGTCCTAGTATCTACTACTCTCTCTTTCAGTTGTATATTCATTCATCCGTCCTTCACTGTGTCCCCACATTCTTACATGTAGTCTCTATCCTCTTGAACCTTGTTTAACTTTCCTTCTCCCACTGTGTGCTGAAACCTCCTGTGCTGCAGTGAGATTACACCAGGCAGAGGTAGGGGAAAGTTGCGGAGACGGTGTAAATACAAGTGAAGCCACAGTACTGAGAGGCTCTGGTAATTCCCCCCAAGGCGCCTTCAGCTCATTAGCATAACTTAAAAGTTGTTTGAAAGGAAGGAGGACCATGGATAAACATATAGAATTAACCACATTAACACAGGTGCCTGGGTCTCTGGGTAAGTCCCTGGTTTATCAGGCTTTTGTGGCAAATTTCCTTAAAGAATGTTTCACATCACATCCGAGCAATTAAAAAGCTTTGTTTTCCCCACTATTTTACGCAACTATAAATCTTGATGTATTGGACGATCACAAATAATTGTTGAATTTGTTATAACATAATAATAATGAGATAATCGCATAAGAACAAATAAGATCACTTCTATATACTGTCATCTGTGACGCTATTTTTTTGGTAAAGATTTATTTAAAAGGCAAAATCTAATTAATCCCTTTTGCATCCCTTTAACATTCTTTTAAATATAAAGTGCCGCATAAAAATTACATCTCTTCACTACATAATATTAAAAAAAAGTGAAACCAATCAATACACATGTTTAAAAAACTCAGGCTTTTTTTTTTTTTTTTTTCCAACTTCAATTTTGTGAATGTGTGAAATTCTTTTGTCTACACTTGATTTGCTGGATACGACCCATTATACGCAATTTTACATCTCATTAACCTTGCTTTGTTTTAATTATAGCAATCCTTTGGTCGTAATATTTGAGCGACTTAGTTGATCATTTCAGCCTGCCTTGGACACTATAATTTCACCGCCCATATCATACCTGTTTATGTCCCTGTTAATGTTGAAAAGCGCACAATTACATGGCCGCCTAGGATTGATGAACTTGCATCACCAGTGGTAGCCGCAAAGAATAAATATTTATAACAATTTCTCCCCTTCAGATTCCTATCAGAATCCCCACAAGGACTAGAGCGAAATGTAAGTGCAGCAGAAGGATTCCTTGTTTCTCCTCTCTCACCAAACCATTTGTCCTCATTTCCCTTCCACGTTATGTAAGAAGAGATTGTATCAACAAGTGAAAGGTGACTACATAATACCGCAGAAAACGATGAGATGTCTTATCCAATACGAATCCTTTTCAGTGGGTTCTTTTCTAAACTTTGGATTTTTCTCCCTAAAATCGACTCAAGCAGTCAAAGCCAAAGCAGAAATTACAAGCTCCGAGACAATTTAGTGGCTCAAATATTGCAAAAAACATGCAAAAAAAACCCCCATAAAAAATCCCTTTATAATTTTTGTATCCATAACCAGTGAGGGCCTTTTTTCTCTCGTAAAGGCATAGTCACAATGTAACAAGATTAGATAGAGAAGAATTTATTATACTAATGTGGACTATTCCGGATCTGTGGATTGGATTACAACCAGACAACTGTTCTCCATCCATCCTCTTACTAATGACGCACGCCACACACTTGTCATTGGTTGTCTTTGTAATAGTTTGGGAACCATGTATAGTAATATAAAGTAAATTGGAGAACTGATCTTATATTGTATGGTTACCAGATTAAACTCCATGGTACTATGAATTCGTGTGTCCTGATTTGGTATTTTGACATTTTTTAATTAATGTTAATTTTATACTGGTGGTAAGCTTGTACCCTATTATTCACACTTCAGAGATCTTCCTCTACACTAACTATTCAGAAATATTGTGTGTTAATTATATATTATTAATTGTGTTTTATGATGTAGTATGGCTGCAGCAGCAGAGGTGTGTTTTATAATGTAGTATGGCTGCAGGCAGCAGAGGTGGTGTTTTATGATTGTAGTACTGGCCTGCAGCAAGCAAGAGGTGTGTTTTATGATGTAGTATGGCTGCAGCAGCAGAGTGGTTTGTTTTATGATGTAGTAGTGCTTCAGCAGCAGAGGTGGTTTTTATGATGTATGGCTTAAAAGCGGTGGTTATTAGATGCTGTAGCAGCAGCAGAGGCCGTGTTTTATGATGTAGTATGGCTGCAGCAGCAGAGTGTTTTTATGATGTAGTATGCTGCAGCAGCAAGGAGTGTGTTTTATGATGTTAGTATGGCTGCACGCAGCAGAGGTGGTTTTATGATCGTAGTATGGCATGCAGCAGCAGAGGTGTGTTTTATGATGTAGTATGGCTGCAGCAGCAGAGGTGTGTTATGATGTAGTTGGCTGCAGCAGCAGAGGGTGTTTTATGATGTAGTAGGCTCAGCAGCGAGGTGTGTTTATGTAGTATGGCTTGCAGCAGCAGAGGTGTGTTTTATGATGTAGTATGGCTGCAGCAGCAGAGGTGTGTTTTATGTGTAGTATGGCTGCAGCAGCAAGGTGTGTGTTTATGATGTAGTATGGCTGCAGCAGCAGAGGTGTGTTTATGATGTAGTATGGCTGCAGCAGCAGAGGTGTGTTTTATGATGTAGTATGGCTGCAGCAGCAGAGGTGTGTTTTATGATGTACTGCTGCAGCAGCAGCAGAGGTGTGTTTTATGATGTAGTATGGCTGCAGCAGCAGAGGTGTGTTTTATGATGTAGTATGGCTGCAGCAGCAGAGGTGTGTTTTATGATGTAGTGCTGCAGCAGCAGAGGTGTGTTTTATGATGTAGTATGGCTGCAGCAGCAGAGGTGTGTTTTCTGATGTTTAGTATGGCTGCAGCACGCAGAGGTGGTGTTATGATTGAGTATGGCTGCACAGCAGAGAGTTGGTTTATATGTAGTATGGCTGCAGCAGCAGGGTGTTGTTTTTATGATGTAGTATGGCTGCAGCAGCAGAGGTGTGTTTTATGTATGAGTGTAAGTAGCTGCAGCAGCAGAGGTGTGTTTTATGATTGTAGTTATGGGCTCAGCAGCAGAGGTGTGTTTTATGATGTAGTATGGCTGCAGCAGCAGAGGTGTTTTTTATGATGTACTGCTGCAGCAGCAGAGGTGTGTTTTATGATGTAGTGCTGCAGCAGCAGAGATGTGTTTTATGATGTAGTGCTGCAGCAGCAGAGGTGTGTTTTATGATGTACTGCTGCAACAGCAGAGGTGTGTTTTATGATGTACTGCTGCAGCAGCAGAGGTGTGTTTTATGATGTACTGCTGCAGCAGCAGAGGTGTGTTTTATGATGTTACTTGCTGCGCAGCAGAGGTGTGGTTTTTATGATGTACTGCTGCAGCACAAGATGTGTGTTTTATGATTTAGTAGGCTGCAGCAGCAGAGGTGTGTTTTTTTTTTTTTTTTTTTAGATGTAGTATTGTGCAGCAGCAGAGGTTGTTTTATGATGTAGTATGCTGCAGCAGCAGAGTGTGTTTTATGATATAGTATGGCTGCAGCAAGGAGTGTTTTTTGATGTGTATGGCTGCAGCAGCAGAGTGGGTTTTATGATGTAGTATGGCTGCAGCAGCAGAGTGTGTTTTATGATTTAGTAATGGCTTGCAGCACAGAGGCTGTGTTTTTTATGTGTAGATTGGCTGCAGCAGCAAGGTGTGTTTTATGATGTAGTATGGCTGCAGCAGCAGAGGTGTGTTTTATGATGTACTGCTGCAGCAGCAGAGGTGTGTTTTATGATGTACTGCTGCAGCAGCAGAGGTGTGTTTTATGATGTACTGCTGCAGCAGCAGAGGTGTGTTTTATGATGTACTGCTGCAGAAGAAGAGGTGTGTTCTATGATGTACTGCTGTGGCATCAGCTGAAGTGTGTATAACGATGCACTGAAGCAGCTAGGTGCACTTTATAACATGCTGCAGCAGTTGAGGTGTGTACTATGGTGTGCTGCAACAACTGAGGTGTGTATTAATAGAGCTCTGCATTAATTGTGCTACCTATTGTTAACATGCTGCAGCAGCTGAGGTGCATATTATAAATGTGCTGTACCCCTAAGTAACATATGCAAACGATGAATCACGTTTATGCTGCAGCAGCTGAGGTGTGGTATTAACATGCCCCTGCAGTGATTAAGGTGCATAATGTAACATGTGAGGTTGATTTATTATGTGCTGCATTACTGAATGTGTATTAATATGTGGCTGCAGCAATTGAGGAGCACTTGTAGCATGCGCTCACCTCTAGATGTTGTGTTATGATGCTTTGCAGCAGTCTGAGATGTGTGTTATGATGCAAGGTACATAGTAAGATCTGAAGCAGCACAGATGTGCATTATAATGTGCTGTAGCAACTGGGAACAGGACTCAGCTGCAGAAAAACCTACTACATGTGGGGGGAGGGAAGAATGATGGGGTTTATTGTTTTGTATTGTTTCTGAAGGGAACCGTGGTTAAAAACAGGCAGAATAAACCTTATTCTCTGCCTTAGGCTACATTCACACTGCCGTTGCCCCCGCGTTACCGTAGAGGTGGGCACACGGCACTGCCAGGGGAGAGGAGGAGAGTGCTGCTCACCCCCGCCACCTCTCCAAGGAATATATGGCGCCACGGCGCCATATTCCGAGAATGAATAGGAGATGTTCCTATCTTTCTACGGTATGGAGCAGTACCCCCCGCCGCACCAACCGTACCGTACCGCTCCGCTGGGCGCAGGTGAGTCCGTTGCGATGCATGTGGGGACGTAGTAGCATATATACGTCCCCCATACTTTGATGTGAATGTACCTTAGTTGAAAAGTGCAGTGCAGTGCAGATCCAAGATAAATCTGCCTCTTCCCACCAGTAACCAGTAAAATCGTCCCCCATCTCTTGTCTATGTTGGCTCCCCCATTGTATGTGAGGTTCCAATAACTCAGTCCCGTAATATGATCTATAGTGTTTAGGTATTTCCTTAGATGTCAACATTCACTCATTTCAGTCTCATACAACAGCGGGTAAAGTCAAAATTGTATAGAAAAGTGAATAAACAAATATATCAATATTATGGATGGATAACAATGAGGATACTCAACGAATAGTACGGATGTGAGTACAAGTGGTCCTCTACTTAAGAACACCCGACTTACAGACGACCCTAGTTACAACAAACGGACTCTGGATGTTGGTATTTACTGTAAGTTAGCTTGGGCTACAATAAACAGTTTTATGTTGTCTGCAAATAAGCTTTATGGTTAATCCTGGTTCTTATGACAAACCAACTTTTTTTTAAAATCCAATTGTCACAGAAACCAAAAAATTGTCTGAGTTAACATGATAAATATACAGTTCCGACTTACATACAAATCCAACTTAATAACGAACCTAAAGAACGTACGTAACCCAGGTCAGCCTGTAATTACAATCTGTGTACACCACAACAGAATATGATGGTGCTATGAAAGTAATAGGAATTATCATATCACGCACAGAGAAAAACAAGTTCCTTTTCCATTGATAATCATCATGTTATCTCCCCGTAGACCATACAAAGCCAATTTACCTATTAACCATCAGTTTATGTTTTCCACTTTTCTATATATTTTTACTTTACCCCCCTTTCCAATAATTGAAACGAGGAATATTTTATCCTAGGAACCTAATACATGACACTGTCACATTGGTGGCAATGAAAAGCAGTGTTTACTGGAGAGACATGAGACACAGTCAGCAGTATTATATGTACCATGGTAACTGCTCCTCTTATTACTATGTATAGTACTACTACTATCCATGTACTCCTGTAGAACTATGGCTGGTATGTTAGGTAAGCACCTTGGACAGCAGCAAGTCTTTCATTTACAATATGTGTCTATGCCCCGATGATGACATGATGTGTAAATGTGGCAAGTGGATTTACATGCCCAAACCAGATGGAGAGCAGATGGATTTGCAGATTGGTTTCCCTACTTCTCATTGTGAAACAATTTACTAGGTTAAAATGGTGGAAAACAGTGGGAAACTTCCAGAGCTCTGTGAAAAAATGGTTTCATTCTTAGTGATTCATAGAGACAAGTATCCATACCTTCCTTCATTGACACAACTCGAATAAGCCAGCCAGCGTTCTCTGAATGAGTTCTGCCATTCCTAGAAAAAACATATTCATTACTATATGATAGATACCAGATGGTATAATAAAACTTATCATATTACTAATGTAGAAGTAGATTTGATCTGCAGCATTATATTAAACTTGTAACTAAAGGATCCCATTAGAGGTGCATTAATATCCACAGGCGATAGGATACATACAGCATTGAAGGATAGAGTGTGTGTAGATTGCATAAACACCCCCCCACCCCCCATCGTCTCCCCCAAGGCAGATATGTTCTATGGAGATAAGGGGCTGCCCGCGGCGTCTGGTCATTAGTTTCCACTGGACTTCTCAGTACATGTGTGTGAGAATAGACCGCTCTAAGCTAAAAGAGAAGCGTTCACGGCTTTTTATCCCACTAAACTAGAAGCCCCCTCGTGTAGTGCATGAAATATCATCATAGAATACCCTCTTTTAGGTTAAAACTCACCAATTCCACATAAAAAAGCACCTCAAAGTTATATGCATAGAAGAGTCTGGAATAAGTCATCCTGAGAGACCTGGAGGGGGATCTCATACTCAGATGCTCGATTAATGACTATTAGCCTAAAACTACGCTTTTATATTGTATTAAAGGGTGTTTCCCATTTCAGCATAATGTTATTGTTTGAATAACCGCTCACTGTTTTCTGATCTCGTCTTGCTGTCATTCTATAGAAAGTATCATGGTTTATTTCCAGTGGACAGAAATCTGATCATGGAGACACAGTGCACGGCTCGTTATAAACCCCAGCTCTGATTACTCTTGATAATAACGAGCCGTTGCACCTGGTAGACCTTGTTAGATTCCTGTCCACTGCAAGAAACATATAAACTTTCTAGTAAACGACAGCAAGCAGAATCTCGAAAACAGTGAGCGGTTATTTCAAACAATGACATTTATTTGCTGGAATGGGAACACCCCTTTTTATAACAAAGTTTTGCACTGTGTGACATCACATGACCATGGGTGGATTTTTTAATCCACAAGAAATAAAACTATGAAAATAATATAGACTTAGCAAGCAGACATCTAAAAACTATGAGGATTTTGATACCAAGTTGCCCAAAATACTTTCTGTAACACAACAATAGCAATTTTTTTGCTGTAGTGTTCAAACCCTTTAAAGGGGTTTTCCCACAAGGCAAGTTCAGGCCCTATTCACCGAGATCGTCTCCGTCAGCCCATAGAGATTATGGAGCAGAACAGGTCATGCGCCACCATCTGCTCCATTAAATATGAGGAGCGGCGAGGGGTCGGTCGGACCCCTCGTTTTTAGCGATCTGCGGGGGTCTCAGCACCGAGACCCCCATGATCAGCAAGTTAGGCCCTTCCCATGGACTTTCCTTCGTGGGAAAACCCTTTAAGTCTCTCTCCTCCGAAGCCAATTCCATGTTATAATGTGATATTCGATATGAGCATTCCCCATTTTTTATTATGTAAAATCACACACCCACAGAAATCAAAATGAACAATGGTGCAAAACACCAAAGTGAACGAATAACAAACAGGCCACAATAATAGTTATGTGCGTGAGCTGAAATCTCGATACAAGCTATGAAAGATGGTGGCAAAGTTAATTTTTTCTATGCATACAACCCTCCTAGATGTTTTTAATCTTTAACTTTCTTCAATGTGTTAGTAATTTTTGGTCTTTTAGATATCATCATTTTTCCAGGCCCTTTACCTTGGAAGACAGAGATGTTTTTCATGGTTGCTTCATGATTTGTTCTATACAAAGTACCAATCCAATTTCATATGTGCACTGTTATGTTCCTGTTAAAGTGAGTCAAGGTCAAACCAAACAAAACTTGACAATGTGCGGGGGCACATTTTTTGTTCTGAGCCTGCAGACAATTTTCTTCCATTTTCCTGGAAGGGTGCATCTTTTACAAACACATAAGAAATCCAGCTGACATATGGAAGCAATCTAATGTAACTATTTAATCTTGAATCCTAAATTCTACTCAGGCAGCCTTTGTTCAATAAAGAAATCAACACAATATTCATTGGTGGCTATAGTTGCCGAAGGGGTTAAGTCACCCTCTTTGAGCAGCGACTGGAAGCCATAGTAGATAATGTACAGACTCTGAGAAGACAGGATTTTTTCTTTAAGCGAGCTCTAGTCTCGCTAGTCATCAAGTTGGGGGAGAAAAAAAAAATTGAAACACAATTTCTACACAGTTATTTTTGAAAATCCACCACTAACAACATTAAATCAAAGGCATGACAAGTCTGAGGAGAACAAAGCCCGGCCGGGCCAACGAAATATCTTCATTCACTTAAGAAGCCGCTAACCAGAAATATAATCCGCCTCTCTATACCCTTCAGAACCCAGAGTTGTCTCCTTACAATTCATCTGTACATTTTGGAGTCATTTTATAGCAAATACATAAACTAGGAATTTCTTTAGATCTTTCTCAGTAGAATCAGCCATGGTCAGATCTAGAATCATTATGTTCAGGATGGACCGCCAATATCCTATTGATATAATGGGGCAGATTTACTACTACCCCGGTTCCATTCGCATCCCGCGGCGGGTTCTCCGACCTGATTTGGGTCTTCCGGCGATTCACTAGGTAGTACGTCCTTGATGTCCACCAGGTCGTGCTGCCGCTTGAAGTCCTCTGGAGTTCACTGGTGTTCACCAAGCTATTTCCTGGGGTTCACAGTAAGTGCGTTCAGCGACAACATATTAAAAAAACAGCGGTTTTTTTTCCGAATCCTCGTGTTTTCATACGGCCACGGCCCCGTTAATATTCGGGAACACCGCGTAAAAACGTGGACTCGGGCCCTTAGTAAAGACCCCCACCCCCTGTCCCCTTGTAAGGACTCCTTGCTTAGGTTATATCATTACGATCTTGGAGTCCCATCTCTGGCACATTGGTCGTCACTGGAACAGGACCTAGGAGGTCCTGGACTCTGTTTTTACCGCAAGATTCACGATGTTTTAAGAGTGAAGTTAAGATTACTTGCCTATTTTTTTAAGGTGACAATTTACATGTTCCAAATCAAACACACCAAACACTGTCATGAAAGAAATGATCATATACACCTAATTGAACAGGGGCGTCTGGCTGCAATTTGTACATCTTTTAGGCCCATGCACACCGAATCGTCAGGGCGCGTATGATACAACTGCCTGCTTGATGTGAGCGCTACATACTCCCTCATAGACGGCATGGTCGCAGTGAGCGATGGATGCGGCACAGCAACCTTTCCGTACGAGTGGAAAGATAGGAACATGTAAATCTTCCACTTTCCCCCGTGATTCGGGCCGTGTGCAATGCATTGCAATGAAGGCGGGAGGGTCACCCCCCTCCTCCCTCTGGCTCGGACATATGCCCACCTTTCTGTGCCGTGCGGCTATCGTTCCATGTGCATGAGGCCTTAAAATGAGAGGATTTCTATTTTTTATTTATTTGTAGAGCACCATTAATTCCATTCAAAGCTGTTGTTCAATTAATACGGGACGTCACCATACATTAAATTAAGTACAATAACAAAGTGTAAAAGTAGTACAAATAAAACACAGGTGATCAGGAGAGAAGTGGACGGAGAACCTGCCCGTGAGGGCTCACAATATATAGAGGGCACTCCTACTGGATGCGAATTGTGTCGGCGCTGTAGATCATAAGTGAGGTATATAGGAAATAAGCTGGAGAATAATCTCTAACAGGAAGCCAAGTACATGAGATCCGTGATTTATGCAAATCCATGGATTCAAGTAGACATGTTGCTTCAGGAACTACTCAAATATACCTTTGTTTCAGGTTCATATTAAACAATTAAAAATTTTCATGATGAATTTTTCGACCCCTTCTATCTGTGCCTACACCAGAATCAGTGTTTTCTACTAGCAATACCCATACATAAAAGTGCCTACTCTTGGACCTGAGAAAGGGAACGGTTCATTTCTGAAATACGTATCCACCTTTTTATCGAAGATTAATAAATCCAAACATTCAACTTAATTTGTCTTCCTGGTAAAAATCATTAACCAACCTGGCATTTCCTCCACTAGATCTGGCATCATATAAAAAATAAAATAAAAAAATAAGTATATTTTTATTAACTATTTATTTATTTATTATATACACGACATGCCAGTGGACGGAGTCCTCCTTTGCTCTTTTTTCTTTTGGCACGCAATAACCACGCCCAGGGCTCCTCCGTCAGCCTGTGACCGCGCGACTGGATCTACAACGGCCTTCCGCGACAATGCCTGTGGTAATGCAGGGCAGATACCCTAGCGGGGCGAACGGCCCACCGGCATAATCAGCCCCCTTAGGCCAAGGAAGAATTGCGTGTGGGAGAAAACCTTAGAGGGCTCGTACGCTGGCACAAACACACGCCGGCGAATAGAAAGAGGCATCCAATGTTTAACGACGAGGCCGTCCTTGCAAGGCAGACGAAATCTGTGCTCACGAGGACGCGGTTGCATGTGAAAAACGATGAAGTGTCGAGCTACAGCTAACGTAGCATGCATCGGACCCGCAGGGGAGACAACTCGTGGTTACCATCAATCGATGGCTAGGAGTGGCTTTAGACTCCTGAAGCGACCCCGAGACACCAGTCTCCACGTAACCGCCTATCCGGAGCTTCGCTGAATTGGGGGGAGAGGAAACTGACAGGTCGCGATGCCCTACCCTCTCTGAATAACGTACAAACTTAACGCGAAGGCCTCTACCCGGGAACTGACACTGTTACTAGGAGCGCTTGGCCCAAGGCGGTGCAGGGACTGTTAAAATATAATAGTGGCCTCGTGTTGCTCGTATCGTTCGCTTGTCTTCTTCTCTTTTACTCTCTTGCTAAGCTTCCGTTCTCTCTTTTCTCCCTTTTTTTTTCTTCTTTTCTCTCCTTTCTCTCTCTCTTTCTCTTTTACCTCTTTCTCTCTCTTTCTTTCTTTTTTTTCTCTCTCTTTCTTCTGTTCTCATTTCTCTTTTCTGCTCTTTCCTATCCCTCTGGCCCCTCCTTCCGCTCGCGTCCCTGCCCCCTTTCCTTTTCCCTCCCCTCCCCCCCCCCTTTTTGCGCGGTCCCCGCGCCCCCCTTCCTCGTCTGTCGCGGGCTGTCCCCTCCTCTCGTCCCTTGTCCTCTGCCTTTTCTGCCGTCTCTTGCTTTCACTGCCTGGGTTTATCTGTCCCCGGGGAAAGCTTGGAGCAGAACTCCGGAACGCGAATGAAAGAAAGACATGGGGGCTGGGAGACGATAAGGGGGGCGATGAGTGGACGGGGGCAGAGTGTGAGGGATAGAGGCATATGGATGAGGGATTGAGTCATACATTAGAGCAACGAGAGTAGGAGTGACTGGCACTCAGTTAAAGAACAGCGCCCACACCAGATCACGGCAGGAATCAATAAGCCACTTACATGCAGGTATTGACACCTGACAGGATCTTCTTTTAGCCTCTGTGTCAATCAGAAGGGGCTTTTATAATTCTGAAAGGAGTCTGGATGGGCTCCGACTTCCATAGGTGTCAATGAGGCTGAGCCCCGCAGCTCATTTCATAATTTTAAAGGCCCTTTTTCGTAAAAACAAGGGGCATAAAAAGCTTAAAGAAGAGCAAATCCTGCCAGAGAGGCCATACCAGTATGGTCACGAGCTTGTTTACAATCCTTCATCTGGTGGTAAATTCCTTTAATTTGGACATCTACCTGGTTGGTTGCAAATGTCTTCAATTTTTAACATTTTAATTCTTTCTATTGAATAAAATTATTTATTTAATCAACTTTAACATTACCATTGGCTCTTTGGGTGGTTGGTAATTTACGCATGAGATTAGAAATCGTGCTTCTCTGATAGTAACTTTTTTTATGGATAACTTTTAGTACACTGTTGATGATTCCTCGACAGAAATACTTTGTACTCATTTTCATTTTTAATCAACATATGAAAATATAATAGAAATCACCAAAAATAATTTCTAGTAATCTATACAGCTTAGGTTACAAAGAGTCTCACATCTCAAGATGCACTTGCTGAAAAAAAAAATAGTTTTTAAATTAAATTCACAAAAGAAAATGGTTCAAAAAATAAAACTAGACCAGATGAAGGGGCAAAACGCTAAATGAAATATTCACTGCTTTGTACAAGGCTTCTGAAACTCAAAAGTATATTTTTCATTCACCTAAATTTCCATTGGGTAAATTATGTCCTGATTGCAGATCCGTCATAGTAACGAAAGTGCAGTTCCATTGAACTGAATTAGCTATGACATGTACCTTCATACACTCGTAATCTGATATTCACTAATTTAGACCATCCCTCAAAAAGGAGCCTCTGGCAATGCCACATTTATTCGGAGCCAGATAACGGGCAAAAGAAAATCTGACATTTTTGCTAATCTAACAGTCGTTAACCATTGAATTTCCAATCTAAAGGCATAAAAGTATCTAATTTTGCTGTAGTAATTTAAAGAAAACAAAACGCGGCATTTCCCCTTCCTGTCTGAACATCTACAGTAACCGAATTCTTATATTTCAAATAAAAAAATAGTCAGAACAGATGTGATTCTGTGCCTCTCTCAGACATAGGGAAATCAGTTTAACAAATAAATCTAATGTTCATTCACTATCTTTCAGTGGAAGAAATCCTAATCAGGTGAATATGGGCTTCTGATACAATAGTATGTGCTAGAAGTCAAAATGGATCGACGAGATTAAAGTTATCTAAAATGATGTCTGTGGAGTTACCCCAACCTCATGATAGTACCGTATATACTCGAGTATAAGCCCAGGCCCCTAATTTTACCAACAGAAAACCTTTATTTTTTTTACTCGATATAAAGCCAGTTTGGGTTTCAGCACCTTATTTTTTGTGCTGAAAAACTAGGCTTATACTCAGTATATAATGGTAATTACTCATGGAAATTACTTGATACTATTTCAATGTAAGACAGCAAAGCAATTATAACAACCTGGGCACCACCACAGTCATATTGGCACCATGGATTGACAATGCACATACAAAAACATATATACATCTATTATATAAACTATATATACAACTCTTTAGTTCGCCGTTTGCTCCGGTCTGGGCTTTTGGTATAACTGTTGACAGACGCGCACAACAAAATAAAAACGGAAGGTGAACAAAGGTCTTGCATTCGCCGTCCATAGGTTTAACTGTCTTCAAGGCAGAAGACGGCAAGCGTGATGACCCCGGGGGTTCCGCTGTAGCGCGCGGATGGAAAGACGAGCCTGGCTGCTGCGTTCCCAGATATATTTTGAGAATAGAGTTTGTCGAGGAAGAGCAATTACTGAGAACAGTTGTCGAATGAGAGTAATATCAGATACAAAGTTAGAGCTTTATATAGTAAGAAAAGGGCAGATTCGCAAATGTTTTTGAGGTGCATGCCCCAGGAGCGTGCAATTGATTGATATACAGGGCAGTCCCCGGGTTACATACAAGATAGGTTCTACTTAAATTGGTTTCTTCTCACTAAGACAAGTTACGGCCCCTATTCACGGGATAGGTCCTAACTTTGCTGATCAGTGGGGGTCTCAGTCGAACCCCCACAGATCACTAAACGAGGGGCTTACTGACCCCTTTATTTTTAAAGACCCCTATTTTTTTTATAAAGTTTACATTTCCGGTCGAGAGAGGACCTAAAGACAACAGAATACAATCACTAGAGTTCTGTTTAAGGCAGGGGTGGTTTAACTTAAGTCCGTATATAGGTTTGGGTATCATCAGCATAAAGCCGGAATAGAAAACTGACTCTAATAACGGTAAAGGATGACTACCCAATCTGGAGACATCATCGTTTTTTGTGAATATGGGCGTGTCTAACTCATTTTTAATGCACATAAAAGCCGCCTTCTCAGAAAAGCTTCATTCGCACTGTCACTGAAGCAGCTAGGTGCACTTTATAACATGCTGCAGCAGTTGAGGTGTGTACTATGGTGTGCTGCAACAACTGAGGTGTGTATTATAAGGCTCTGCATCAATTGTGCTACATATTGTTAACATGCTGCAGCAGCTGAGGTGCATATTATAATGTGCTGTACCAACTGAAGTACATATGCAACCGATGAATCACGTTATGCTGCAGCAGCTGAGGTGTGTATTACAATGCCCTGCAGTGATTAAGGTGCATAATGTAACATGCTGAGGTGGATGTTATGATGTGCTGCATTAGCTGATGTGTGTATTAATATTTGCTGCAGCAATTGAGGAGCACTTTGTAGCATGCTACATCACCTGAGATGTGTGTTATGATGCGTTGCAGCAGCTGAGATGTGTGTTATGATGCACGGTACATACCGTATTTTCCGGGCCATTAGGCGCACCGGAATATAAGGCGCATCAGTCCGATGTGCCTTATATATGGAATTATGCGCATCGGACTATAAGGCGCAGGGTGGCTGGGGGCGTGGCAGAGCGTGGCAGAGCGGAGACGGAGCGACCGTAGAGGTGAGCGGGGAAGGGGGTCCTTTCAGGGGGAGGATGGCAGCGGACCATACTTACATGGGTCCCCGCTACCGGAGACAGCAGATCTCCTGCGGGAACTGCAGACCGACGCGGCAGAAGTTGTTCGTGCCGCGTGGTCTGCAGTTCCCGCTGGAGATCTGCTGTCTCCGATCTCCGGTAGCGGGGACCTATGTAAGTAGGATCCGCTGCCCTGCGCCATAAATAGGGCGCAGCGGACTATAAGGCGCACTTTGGATTTCTAAGGAAATCCTAGGCTTTTATGTGCGCCTTATAGTCCGGAAAATACGGTAGTATGAAGATCTGCAGCAGCCCAGATGTGCATTATAATGTGCTGTAGCAACTGGGAAACAGGACTGCAGCTGCAGAAAAACCTACTACATGTGGGGGGAGGGAAGAATGATGGGGTTTATTGTTTTGTATTGTTTATTACAGGGAACCTGTGGTTAAAAACAGGCAGAATAAACCTTATTCTCTGCCTTAGGCTACATTCACACTGCCGTTGCCCGCCGTACCATAGCATGGTGGGCACACGGCACTGCCACGGGAGAGGAGGAGAGTGCCGCTCACCCCCGCCCCTCTCCATAGGAATATATGGCGCACGGCGCCGTATTCCGGAGAATGATAGGAGATGTCCTATCTTTCTACGGACCGTTCCGCTGGGCGCCGTGAGTCCATTGCGATGCATGGGGGACGTGTGTTAGCAGTATATACGTCCCCCATACGTTGATGTGAATGTAGCCTTAGTTGAAAAGTGCAGTGCAGTGCAGATGCCCAAGATTAAATCTGCCTCTTCCCACCAGTAACCAGTAAAATCGTCCCCTAATCTCTTGTCTATGTTGGCTCCACCCACTTGTATGTGGGTAACCAATAACTCAGCCCAGTAATATGATCTATAGTGTTAGGTATTTCCTTAGATGTCAACATTCACTCATTTCAGTCTCATACAAGGGGGTAAAGTAAAAATTTATAGAAAAGTGGAATAAACAAATATATCAATATATATGGATGGATAACATGAGGATCATCAACGGGAATAGTAACGGATGTGAGTACAAGTGGTCCTCTACTTAAGAACACCCGACTTACAGACGACCCCTAGTTACAAACGGACCTCTGGATGTTGGTAATTTACTGTAAGTTAGCCTTGGGCTACAATAAACAGTTATTAATGTTGTCTGCAAATAAGCTTTATTGTTAATCCTGGTTCTTATGACAAACCAACATTTTTAAAATCCAATTGTCACAGAGACCAAAAAAATTGTCTGGAGTTACAATATAAATAAAATATAAAATATACAGTTCCGACTTACATACAAATCCAACTTAATAACGAACCTAAAGAACGTACGTAACCCAGGACAGCCTGTAATTACAATCTGTGTACACCACAACAGAATATGATGGTGCTATGAAAGTAATAGGAATTATCATATTCTGCAGCAGAGAAAAACAACAGTTCCTTTTCCATTGATGATCATCATGTTATCTCCCCGTAGCCCATACATAGCCAATTTACCTATTAACCATCAGTTTATGTTTTTCCACTTTTCTATATATTTTTACTTTACCCCCCTTTAAACGAGATTGAAACGAGTGAATATTTTATCCTAGGAACCTAATACATGACACTGTCACATTGTGGCAATGAAAAGCAGGTTTACTGGAGAGACATGAGACACAGTCAGCAGTATTATTATGTACCATGGTAAATCTGCTCCTCTTATTACTATGTATAGTACTTACTATCCATGTACCTCCTGTAAGACTATGGCTGGATGTGTTAGGTAGCACCTTGGACAGCAGCAAGTCTTTCATTTACAACATTGTGTCCTATGCCCCGATGATAACAGTGATGTGTAACTGTGGCAAGTGGATCTACATTGCCCAAACCAGATGGAAGAGCAGATGGATTTGCAGATTGGTTTTCCCTACTTTCTCAGTGTGAAACAATATTACTAGGTTAAATTGTTGGAAAACAGTGGGAAACTTCCAGAGCTCTGTAAAAAATTGGTTTCATTCTTAGTATTCATAGAGACAAGTATTCATTACCTTCCTTCATTGATCAACTCAATAAAAGCCAGGCCAGCGTTCTTCTGAATAGAGTTCTGCCATTCCTAGAAGAAACATATTCATTACTATATGAGAGATACACATGATGGTATAATAAAACTTATATATTATCATATTACTAATGTAGAAGGTTAGATATTGATCTGCAGTATTATTATTAAATTGTAACTAAAGGATCCCATTAGAGGTGCATTACTAATCCACTAGGCGATAGGATACATACAGCATTGAGGATAGAGTGTGTGTAGATCCCCCCCAATGGCAGATATGTTCTATGGAGATAAGGGGCTGCCCGCGGAGTCTGGTCATTAGTTACACATGGACTTTCATACATGTGCGTGAGAAGAGACCACTCTAAGCTAAAAGAGAAGCTTTCACGGCTTTTATCCCACTGAACTAGAAGCCCCCTCAGGTAGTGCATGAAATATCATCCTAGAATACCCTCTTTTAGGTTAAAACTCACCAATTTACACATAAAAAAAAAAATCACCTTCAAAGTTATATGCAAATGAGAAGAGTCTGGAATAAGTCATCCTGAGAGCCTGGAGGGGGATCCTCACATCAGATGCCCCGATATATGACTATAGAGCCTAAAACCATGCTTTTATTATTGTATTAAAGGGGTGTTCCCATTTCAGCAAATAAATGTTAATGTTTGAATAACCGCTCACTGTTTTCTAGATCTCTGCTTGCTGTCATTCTATAGAAAGTACCATTGTTTATTTCCAGTGGAGGGTGCGGTCACACGTTGCAGTTAAAACTGCATCCCAATTAGTTTTAGGTTGGTTTTAGGTGGTATTACTTATATTAACGAGTGAAGGACATCAAATCAACAGGTGAATGAAATTTGTGGAACCGATTTCTCCTTCAAAATCAAATTCACCCATTCAGTTCATGTCTTTCACCTGTGAAATTGACAAAACTGCACCTAAAACCCCTTCAAATCTAATTGCGATGCAGTTTTAACTGCAACGTGTGAACGCACCCGGAGAGAAATCTGATCATGGAGACACAGGTGCACGGCTCGTTATAACCCACAGCTCTGATTACACTCTGATAATAACGAGCCGTGCACCTGTGTGACCATTGTTAGATTCCTGTCCACTGCAAAGAAACATAGAATTTTTCAATTGTAGATTTATTTTTGTTTTCTGTATATGATTATGCAGACGATCATCTTAACTGAGCTGCTGACAACAGCACTGCATTCAGATACATCAGCTGCATGGACCACAGGCGCCTATAACCTGCAGATGAAAGGAGCACTAAAAGAAAAGAAGTTTTTACAGACCAAGATATACACACGATGACTATTGAATGGAGATTTCTACAAAACAGGTAGTCATGTGCAATAGAAGACTACTAAAAAAAAGTCACCCACCTAAGACGACTATTGGAAAGAGATTTCTTCAGAACAAGAAGTCACCTACACAAGACGAGATTTCTACGGAACAGGAAGTCACCTACACAAGACGAGATTTCTACAGAACAGGAAGCGACAGCAAGCAGAGATCTAGAAAACAGTGAGCGGTTATTCAAACAATAACATTAATTGGCTGAAATGGGAACACCCCTTTTTATAACAAAGTTGTGCACCTGTGTGACATCACATGACCATGGGTGGATTTTTTTAATCCACAAGAAATAAAACTATCAAAATTACTATAGAATGACAGTAAGCAGACATCTAGAAAACTATGAGGAATTGATACACAAGTTTCCCAAATACTTTCGGTAACACAAACAATAGCAATTATTTTGCTGATAGTGTTCAAACCCTTTAAAGGGGTTTTCCACAAAGGCAAGTTAGGCCCTATTCACGAGACCGATCTCCATCAGCTCCATAGAGATTAATGGAGCAGAACGGTCATGCGCCACCATCTGCTCCATTAATATGAGGAGCGGCGAGGGGTCGGTCGGACCCCTCGTTTTTAGCGATCTGCGGGGGTCTCAGCACCGAGACCCCCACTGATCAGCAAGTAAGGCCCTATCCCATGGACTTTCCTTCGTGGGAAAACCCCTTTAAGTCTCTCTACCGAAGCCATTCCATGTTATAAGTGATATTGCAATGAGCAGTCCACATTTTATTATTGTAAATCACCCCCACAAAATAAAAAATGAATAATTGTGCAAAACACACAAAGTGAACAAAATACAAACAGGCCACAAATAAATAGATTATTGTGCTTGAGCTGAAATCTCAGATACAAGCTATGAAAGATGGTGGCAGAATGTTAGACTTTTTTGCTATGCTAATACAACCTTCCTAGATGTTTTATCTTTAACTTTCTTCAATGTGTTAGTAATTTTAGGTCTTTTAGATAATCATCATTTTCCAGGCCCTTTACTTGGAAGCAGAAATGTATTTCAGGTTGCTTCATGATGTATGTGCGATACAAAGTACCAAATCAGATTTCATATTGAAGCTATGGTTCCTGTTAAAGTGAGTAAAGGTCAAAACAAAACAAAAACTTGACAAATGTGCGGGGCCAATTGTTCTGAGCCTGCAGACAATTTCTTCCATATTTTCCCTGGAATAGGGTGGCATCTTTTACAACACATAAGGAAATCCAGCTGACATATGGAAGCCAATCTAATGTAAATATTTAAATCTGAATCCTAAATTCGTACTCAGGCAGCCATTTGTTTCAATAAAGAAATCAACACAATATTCAGTTGCTATAGTTGCCGAAGGGTTAAGTCAACCTCTTGAGCAGCGACTGGAAGCAATTAGAGATAAGTACAGAATCTGAGAGAAGACAGGATTTTTCTTGAAGCGAGCTCTAGATCTGCTAGTCATCAAAGTTGGGGGAGAAAAAAAAAAGTGAAACAAATTTCTACACAAGTTATTTTGAAAATCCACCACTAACAACATTATCAAAGGCATGACACAGTCTGAGAGAACAAAGACCGGCCGGGCCAAGAGAAATATCTTCATTCACTTAAAGAACCGCTAAACCAGAAATATAATCCGCCTCTCTATACCTGCAGAACCCAGAGTTTCTTCTTATATAATTTCTGGGTACATTTTGGAGTCATTTTATAGGCAATACAATAAACTAGGATTTCTTTAGATCTTCTCATAGGATCAGCATGGTCAGTCTGAGAATCATGATGTGCAGGATGGGACGCCAAGTATCCTATTGATATAATGGGGCAGATTTACTTACCCGGTCCATTCGCAATCCAGCGGCGGGTTCTCCGACGCTGATTTGGGTCTTCCGGCGATTCACTAAGGTAGTACGTCTGATGTCCACCAGGTGTCGCTGCTGCGCTGAAGTCCATTGGAGTTCACTGGTGTTCACCAAGCTATTCCTGGGTGCAAGTAAGTGCGTGTCTAGCGACACATCTTTTTTAAAAAAAAAAATACAGCGGTTTTTCCGAATCCGTCGGGGTTTTCAGACGGCCACGGCCCCGGTAATATTTGGGAAACCTGACGTAAAAACGTGACTCGGGCCCTTAGTAAATGACCCCCACCATGTCCCTGGAAGGGACTCCTTGCATTATATATCATTACGATGCTTGGAGTCCCATCTATGGCACATTGGTCAGTCAGTGGAACAGGACACTGTGAAGTCCATGACCGTCTGTTTTAGCCGCAAGATTCAGCGATGTGTTAAGGTGAGAGGTTAAGATTACTTGCCTATTTTTAAGTGACAATTTACATGTTACAAATCAAAAACACCCAAACCTGTCAGAAAGAAAATTATCATATACACCTGAATGGTAAAAGGGGACGTCTGGCCTGCAATTTGTACATCTTTAGGCCGCATGCACACAATCTTCAGGGGCGCGTATATACAACTGCTGACTTGCAGCCGTACATACGTCCCTCATAGACGGCAATGGTCGCATGGAGCGATAGGATGCGGCACAGCACCGTTCCGTACAGTGGGAAAAGATAGAACATGTAATATCTTTCCCCGTGATTCAGGCCGTGTGCAATGCATTGCAATGAAGAGGGGAGGGGTCACCCCTCCTCCTCCCCCTCGGCGCGGATATATGCCCACCTGGCTGTAGCCGTGCGGCCATACGTTCATGTGCATGAGGCCTTAAAATGAGAGGATTTACTATTTTTATTATTTATTTATAGAGCACCATTAATTCCATGCTGTTGTTCAATTAATAAGGGAGTCACATACATTATGCTAAGACAAGAACAAAGTAAGTACAAAAAGTAAGTACAAATAGAAAACCACAGTGATCAGGAGAGAAGTGGACGGAAGACCCTGCCCGTGAGGGCTCACAATATATAGGGGCACCTACTGGATGCCAATGTGTAGCGGGCTGTAGATCATAGCAGTAGTATAGGAAATAAGCTGGAGAATAATGCTCTAACAGGAATGACAAGTACATGAGGAATCCGTGTATTTAGCAATCCATGGATATAAAGTGGACCATGTGCTTCAGGAACTCAAATAGACCTTTTTTTCAGGTTCAATATTAAACAATTAAAAAATTTCATGATGAATTTTCGACCTCTATCCTGTGCCACACAGAATCAAGTGTTTCTACTAGCAATACCATAAATAAAAGTGCTTACTCTTGGACCTGAGGAAGGGAACGGTGCATTTCTGAAATACGTAGTCCACCTTTTATCCGAAGATTAATAAATCCAAAGATCTACTTAATATTGTCATTCCTGGTAAAACATCATTAACCAACCTGGCATTTTCTCCACTAGATCTGCAGTTATATGAAGATCCCTATGGACAATCCCTTTAAGATGGGATTACCTGAACTCATTTCAATTTTACATACCATAAACACAAAATGTTTGAGAGTAAAAGAGCCAACAGTCAAAGATCTGGGTGTAACATCAGGTAGTAAATTGTCCAATGCCTTATATGCCGTATATGCTATATGCTGGGTGTTTATGTAAACTTATAGCTTTGAGCATGCAGGTATGTGACCCCCCCTGACAGGATCTGCTCTTCTTTTAGCCTCTGGTTTTAACATAAATGGGGCTTTTATAATTATGCAAATGAGTCTGATGGGCTCCCGACTCCATAGGTGTCAATGAAGCCTGAGCCCTGCAGGCTCATTTGCATAATTTTAAAGCCCTTTTTCTTAAAAACAAGGGCATAAAAAGCTCAAAGAAGAGCAGATCCTGCTAGAGGGGGCACATACCAGTATGTCACTGAGCTTGGTTTACAATCCTTCATCCTGGTGGTAAATTTCCTTTAATTTGGACATACTACCTGGTTTGTTGCAAATGTCTCAATTTTTAACATTTTAATTCTTTCTATTGAATAAAGATTATTTATTTTATTAACTTTAACATTACCATTGGCTCTTTGTGGTTTGTAATTTAAGCATGAGAAGTTAGAAATTCGGCTTCTCTAGTAACTTTTTTATGGATAACTTTTTGTACTTGTTGACAATTCATAGACAGAAATAATTTGTATGTCATTTCATTTTTAAACAACATATGGAAAATATAATTAGCAAATCAACAAAAATAATTTCTAGTAAATGCTATACAGCTTAAGTTTACAAAGATTCTCACATCATTAAGATGGCACTTGCTAAAAAAAAAATAGTTTTTAAATTAAATTCAAAAAGAAAATGGTAAAAAAAATAAAACTAGACCAAATGAAGGGCAACGGCTAAATGAAAGATTCACTGCTTTGTACAAGGCTTCTGAAACTCAAAAGTATATTTTTCATTCACCTAAATTTCCATTGGGTAAATATGTCCTGATTGCAGATCCAGTATAGTATGAAAGGCAGTTCCATATGAACTGAATTATCTATGACATGTACCTTCAGACGCTCGTAATCTGATATTTCACGTAAATTTAGACCATACCTCAAAAAGGAGCCTCTGGCAATGCTACATTTATTCAGGAGCCGAGATAACAGGCAAAAGAAAATCTGACATTTTTGCTAATCTACAGTCGTTAACATGGAATTTCCATCTTAAAGGGCATAAAAGTATCTAATTTGCTGTAGTAATTTAAAGAAAAACAAACCTGGCATTTCCCCTTCCTGTCTGAACATATACAGTAACATAATGCTTATAGTTTGCAAAAATATAAAAAATAGTCAGAGCAGATGTGATTCTGTGCCTGGAAATCAAGTGTAAGCAAATAAATCTAATGTCATTCACTATCTGTCAGTGGAAGAAATCCTAATAGGTGAATAAATGGGCTTCTGATACAATAGTATGTGCTAGAAGTCTGGTTATAAACATCACATGGATCGAGGAGATTAAAGTTATCTAAAATTATGTCTGTGGAGTTACCCCCAACCTGCATGATAGTACCGTATATAGTCGAGTATAAGCCGACCCAAGTATAAGCCGAGGCCCCTCGGGGGTTTCAGCACTTTTTGTGCTGAAAAACTAGGCTTATACTCGAGTATATATGGTAATTACTCATGGAAATGACTTGATACATTTCAATGTAAGAAAGCAAGGAAAGTATACAACCTGGGCACCACACAAGTCATATTGCACCATGGATTGACAATTCAGCATAACAAAAACATATATACATCTTTATATAAACTATATATAAAACTCTTAGGTCCAGTTTGCTCCCGAGTCTGGGCTTTTGGTTATAACTGTTTACAGACAGCGCAACAAAAAATAAAAACTGAAGGTGAACAGAAGGTCTTGCATTCGCCTTCCATAAGTTTGAACTGTATTCAAAAGAAGACAGGCAAGCCGTGCAGTGACCGGGGGTATCCGTGTAGCGCCAGGATGGAAAGACGAGTCTGGCTGCTGCATTCAGAATATATTGTAGAGAATAGAGTTTTGTTCGAGGAAGAGCAATTACTAGAGAATCAGTTGTCGAGATGAGAGTATATCAGATACAAAGTTAGAGCTTTATATAGTAAGAAAAGGGCAGATTCTGCAAATGTTTTTGAGGTGCATGCCCCAGGAGCGTGCAATTGATTGTATATACAGGCAGTCTCCGGGTTACATACAAGATAGGTTCTATAGGTTTGTTCTTAAAGTGGTTTTCCCACGAAGACAAGTTAGGCCCTATTCACGGGATAGGTCCTAACTTGCTGATCAGTGGGGGTCTCAGTGCTGAGACCCCCGCAGATCACGAAAACGAGGGGTCTTACTGACCCCTTTATTTTTAAAGACCCCTATTTTTTTTTTATAAAGTTTACACTTCCGGTAGAGAGAGGACCTTAAAGACAACAGACAGACAATCACTAGAGTTCTGTAATAAGGCAGGGGTGGTTTTACTTGAAGTCGTATATAGTTGGGTATCATCAGCATAAAGCTGGAATAGAAAACTGACTCTAAGAACGGTAAAGGATTGACTACCCAATCTGGAGACCATCATCGTTTTTGTGAATATGGTGCGTGTCTAACTCATTTTAATGCACATATAAAGCCCCTTCTCAGACAAAGCTTCATTCTGTCACTGATTATCCAATTCCAGGCTCTAAGCTGCTTTCGTGTGTGTATCCACAGTGAGTTATTCTTAATGTCCAGCTATCCAGAACATCAACTGGATTTAATCAAGTATCTCCCAGGCCTGCATGTGTTTCTCTCGAGAAGTATCAGAGACGCGAGTTGCTGTTAGTTTATTTATAGATCATCCAGGAAGGGATATTTTTCATTATGAATGAACTTGTATCGAATTGCGTATATGTTATTATAGCCTCATTAACACGAACTCTTGTTTTCTTTGAATTCTCTTTGCATGCATGAGAACACATGTACTTACAATACAAACACATGGTAAATTATTTCCAAATAAGACTACACTATGAGCCTTCAGTTCTACTTGTTTTGTTAAGAAAATTGAACAAATATTTCCTGTTTAACATATATATTCTTAATGTAATTTCACTGTAATATGTGAAATTCATGACATGGTTGTTTTGTATGCGTGTAATAAAAATAGAAACTAGTCTTGTGATGCAGATTTTAAAGATTGTCACCTCTCCCGATATCTCCGTTTTTGTAAATAATTGTATTTTTTTGTAACAATACTGGAGCATCTGTGCCCAAAAATTTATGTTGTGCTTTTTCCCTTCTATTCCTCCATGAAATTTTAGAATAAACTGACTGGGTGTTTCTAGTTGGGGTGGGGCACAGTCTGAAATAGTCCAATCAGTGATTCCTGTGTTGGGACACATCCACCTTAGGTTGCTTGCACACGAACATATGAGGGACATATATAAACGGCTGCAAATGTATGGCTGCATATATATGTCCCCCATGTCTATGGCGCCGGTGCTCGGAACGATGAGCACAACTTGTACTCACTGTAACGTGTAACGTGGCCACAAAAAACAGAGTCTGCCACTATGGAGAGGGGAGGGGCGGGTAGCACTTGCTTCTCCTCCTCTCCAGCGCGTCTGACTTGTGCCCGCCCGACCGTAGCCGTGTGTACACACGTTCATGCGCATGCACCCTTAGGGTGGGGTCACTAATTTAGTTTTTCAGATGCATCAAAACATCAAAAACTGCGTCTGAAAAACTGAACATATGAATGCAGCCTTAGACTAAGAAAATGGTTACAATCCTTTAAAAGAGACTGCACAAATTAAACGTAATTTCCATTTATTTAATGGAAAGTACAACTATTAACAGACAGGCAAGATCAAATGATTAACAATTAGAGATATTACCCTAGATATTTCCCAAATAACAGGCATTAATCTAAATTATAATCCCAAATTGAAAAAAAATGAAACAAACAACTGGGCAATGTTAAACTTTAAAAAAAAAAATCTTTTGCTTATTACTTGGAAACTTGTAACGGCTACATATAAATTGCAAATTTCCGATCTTTAAATATGGCCCCTCAACTACATTACCCAACAGGCTAAGCAGTCTGATCCAAAACCAAATAGAGTCATCAATACTGAAGGCAGAGAGACCTTGGGACAAAAAACCCAACTCTAACCATCTATAAATGTCTACTATACAGAATATAGTTTTTTTTCTCAACATAAAGCAATACCATATAAAATACTATCTCTTGGTGAACCAACTACCTATAGTGAGCATATGGCATGTGTGATCGCAACATTTAACATTGTCAGATGATGTGTCATTGTTTACTGCCTTGTAACCATGCACTATAGTGCATAGGTTCGTCACAAACAACTCTCATGACTGTTTCACCTACCTTTAGGCTATTTGTTTAGCGATGCATTGTACCCTGCAGAGTTTTTAATTCTTGTTGCTTGTCCAGTAATTGTATCCATTGTTAATGTATTTTTGCACATAATAAAGTATTTTTTGTTGCAATTAAATTTCTTGTTTTGGGTGGTACGTCACTCATGTCCAAACCTTTTGGTGTATGGTTTTGTTTAAATGCAAGACAAACGTGTGAGCGCAGCCTTTCAGTATTTGGGGAGATTGTTAGGGGCAGGAGCAGGATAACACTGCCAGGGAACAAAGATGTAGGGACAATGAGGAACATAAGATGTGGTGATGGGGATTTCTCCTTTGTTCTCTGTAGCTGTATATACCAGAAGTAACCTTGTTATTGGCACAACCACATGTGAGGGGGTTATGTACAGAAGGGGGCATTACTGAAAGTGCAATACACATGCATTGGGGCCCGTGCCCCGGATCTTTTACCACCCTAGCAACGCCCCTGCCATCTATAAATGTCTACTATACATAATATAGTTTTTTTGCTCAACATAAAGCAATACCATATAAAATACTATCTCTTGGTGAACCAACTACCTAGAGTGAGCATATGGCATGTGTGATCGCAACATTTAACATTGTCAGATGAGTATTTAGCTAATGGTGATAAACCTATATAAATAACAGGAGCAGCAATTGTTTTAATGTAGGAAAGATAGTGGTGCCCATCTAGCTGTCGTAAAGCTATCCACCTATGTAATCTTATATTTCTATCTACCACCTCCCTACCGTCTATTTACATAATTTGCCAAACCTACGTCCCCCTCGTCCTATATTTAAGTGTATCCAGCTATGCGATCTGCCTACCATTAACGAAATCTAGACCCAATGATTCTTCTGAAAGAGTGCAACAGGGAGGTGGGTGCCAGCAGACAAAAAATCTGCAAGGAAATCTACCATCCCAGTCAAAGCCTGATAAACCATGGGCAAACTTATTCTAGCTCCAGCCAAAAAACCGTGACTGTGGTAATCTTCTTGGGTAATTGTTATCATGCCGCCTCCTTCTAAAGCAACTTAAAGATTATTGCTAATGAGACCTGACAAGCTATTGGTGGGCGGTTCCACAAGCCCCTCTGTGCTGTAGCTTCACAGCCGTTAGAGTTAGCATGTAACCTTTCCTTCGCCACACTGCTGTGCTAAAACCGCCGGTGCTGGGCAGTGAGTTACCCAACCAGCATAGGTAGGAAATTAAAGCCTAATGTCCATACAGTGAAGCGCAGCACAGAGAGGCTATGTACAGTCCCCCCCAGGAGCCCTCAGCTCATTAAGCATATCTTAAATTAGTTTTAGAAGGAAGGAGACCGGGATAAACAAATATAATACGATAGCCACAGTCACAGTTCACTGGATCTATGAGTATTGTCCCCTGTTTATCAGGCTTTTGATGGCAAATTTCCTCAACGAAGTTGTAGAGCCTCCCAAAAATAAAAAAAAAAAACGTGGTTTTTTCCAACTAATTTTACCAACCTATAAAGCTTATGTATTGACGATCACAACTAATTTTGAAGTGTTTATCAAAATAATAATAATGCTGCATAATTGATCATAACACAAATAAAGAGTCCATCTATATACTGTCATCGGTGACGCTATTTTTTAGTGGTAAGATTTTATTTTAAAAAAGCAAAAATCTAAAATGAAAATCCCATTTTGGCATCCCTGTAACATGCTTTTAAACATATAAGTGCCCGCACTAAAAATTACAATCTAGCTTCACTACTACATAATCGTTAAAAAAAGTGAAACCCATCAATCCCGGTGTAAAAAACTCCTCAAGGCTTTTTCTTACTGAAAAACAGCTTTTTTTGGGTTTCCTTTTTCTTCAACTTCAATTTGTGAATGTCTGGAATTCTTTTTCTAATAAACCACTTGATTTGGCTGGATACGACCAATATATACGCATTTTACATCTCCTCTAACCTTGCTTTGTTTAATATAGCAATCCTTGTCGTAATCTTTGAGCGACTTAGGTGATCATTTCAGCCTGTCTTAGTGGAACACTACTATCACATTTCAGTTCACCGCCCATTCATCGAACTGTTTATATCCTGTTCAAATGTGACAAGCGCACAATTACCATTGGCCGCCTCTGATTGATGAACTAGCATTCACCAGGTGGAGCCTACCGCAAAAGATAAATTTTATAACAATTTCTCCCTCTCTCCCCTTCAGATTTCCTATCAGAATCCACAGGACTATCTGAATGTAATGCCGCAGTAAGATCCTTGTTTCCTGCTCTCACCAACCGTCTTCATCCGTCATTTCCCTCATTCCGACTCATGTAATATAGATATTGTATCCAACAAGGAAAGGTGACTACATACCGAAGAAAACTCTGAGATGTTCTTTCCCCAATACATAATCCATTTTCTCTCATGTTTTCTTTTCTAAACTTGAGTTGTCTCCAAAAATCATCGCAGGCCTCTCAAAGCCAAAGCAAAATTACAATCATCCGAGAAAGTGAGTGGCTAACCACTATTGGCAAAAACAAGCAACCAAAAAAAAAACCCAGAACAAAATCCTTTATAAATTTTGTAATCCATAACGGAGGGCCGGATTTTTTTGTTTTTGTTAACAAACGGCATAGCACATGAAACAGAAATTATAAGATGAATGTAACTAATGTGGACATTCCATCTGGGATTGGATTACAACTGGTTACAACCAGACAACTGTTCTCCATCCATCCTCTACTAATGGACCACCCACACCTTGTCATTGTTCGACCTTTGGTAATAGTATTTGGGAACCAGAGTAATATAGATAAAGTAAATTGGAGAACTGATCTTATATTGTATGGTTACCAGAATTAACTACCATGGTAACTATGGAATTCTGTGTCCATGATGTGGTATGTTGACATTTTTTAATGTTAATTTTATACTCTGGTATCTTGTATCCCTTATTATTCACACTTCAGAGATCTTTCATCTACACTAACCTTTCAGAAAAATATTATGTGTTAAGATATATTAATGTGTTGTTATGATTAGTATGCTGCAGCAGCAGAGGTGTTTTTCTGGATGTACGGCTGCAGCAGCAAGTGTGTTGTCTGACGTAGTAATGCTGCAACGACACAGGGTGTGTTTTCTGACGTAATAATGGACTGCAGCAGCAGAGGTGTATTTTCTGACGTAGTAAGGCTGCAGCAGCAAGATTGTGTTTTCTTGACAGATTGTATGCTTGCAGCACAGAAAGGGGGGGTGTTTTCTGACTAATATGGCTGCAGCGCAGGTGTGTTTTCCTGGACTAGTATGCTTCGGAGCAGCGAGAGGTGTGTTTTCTGGACACGTAGTATGGCTGCAGCAGCCGAGGTTGTTTTCTTGACGTATATGGCTGCAGCCGCAGAGGTGTGGTTTTCGGACATAGTATGGCTGCAGCAGCAGAGGTGCTTTTCTGATGTTAGGCTGCAAGCAGCAGAGGCTGTGTTTTAGTTTGCATAGTAGTATGATGCTGCGGGCAGCAGAAGGTGTGTTTTTATTATGTGTTATGGCTTGCAGCATGCAGAGGGTGTGTTTATGATGTAATATGGCGGCAGCAGCAGAGGTGTGTTTTATGACTGTACTGCTGGGCAGCAGCACGCAGAGGTGTTTTTTCTGTGATGTACTGCGTGCAGCAGCAGAGGGAATGTGTTTTATGATTACTGCTGCATCAGCAACAGGTGTGTTTTATGATGTACTCTGCTACAGCACAGAGGTTGTTGATTTTTAGATGTACATGCTGCAGAAGAGAAAGGGGTGTTATGATGTCTGCTGGGCTCACGCTGAAAGTGTTCTAACGATTCAACGAACAGCTAGGTGCACTTTCATATAACAGCTGCAGCAGTTGAGTGTGTAGCTAGGTGTGCTTGCAAACAACTGCGGTTTATATTATAAAGGCTCTTCTGCAATCAATTTTGCTACACTATTGTTAACATGCTGCAGCGCTGATGTCATTAATAATGTGCTTTACCCAACCGAAGTACATATGCAACCGATGAATAATCGTTATGCTCAACAGTGAGGTGTGTATTACAATGTCCTGCATGATTAAGGTGCATAACTGTAAATTTGATGTGGATTTTATGAGGTGCACAGTAGCTGATGTGTGGATTAATATTTGGCTGCGCCATTGAGGAGGACCTGTGTAGCATGCACATCACCTGAGTGTTGTGTATGATGCGTTGCAGCAGTTGAGATTGTTTATGGATGCACGGTACATATATAGATCTGCGCACAGCCAGAGGTGGCGTGATAATGTGCTGTAAGCAACTGGGAAACAGTACTGCAGCTGCAAGAAAAAAACCTCCTACAATGTGGGGGGAGGGAAGAATGAGGATGGGTTTCTTGTTTTGTATTAGTTTGACAGTGCTCCTGGTGTTAAAACAGCAAATAAACCTTATTCTCTGCCTTAGGCGACTGCAAACACTGCCGTTGCCCGCCGTACCGTAGCTAGTGGGCCCACGGCACTGGCCGGGAGAGGAGGAGATGCCCTCACACGCCCCGCACCTCTCCATAGAATAGAAGGGCGCACGGCGGCGGATTCCCGGAAATATGGAGATGTCCCTAGCGTCTACGGGTATGGAGCAGGACACCACGCCACCCCCCAAGGCCCCACCCCCCAAAGCGCCCAAGCCGGTACTGACCTACCGCTCCGCTGGCGCCGACGATCCATTGCTATGCAAGGGGCACGTAGGGCCGCGAGATATAGACGTCCCCCTACTTTGATGTGAATGCGCCTTAGTTGAAAAGTGCGTGCAATGCCCCCAGATTAATCTGCCTCTGCCACCAGTAACCAGAAATCGAATAGCCCCCAGTCTCCTGTCTAGGGTCGGCTCCCCCAGTTGGTATGGGTTACCAAACTCGCCAGTAATTGATCTAATGTGTTACGTATTTCCTTGATGTCAACATTCGCGTCATTTCAGTCTCATACAGAGGGGGTAAAGTAAAAATTTATAGAACAGATGAATCAACAATCTAATCAATATATATATGGAATGGCATACATAGGAGCCGCAACGGTAATAATACGGATGTGAGTACAATTGGTCCTCGACTTAAGAACACGCGCGACTTACAGACGACCCCTACTTACAGAACGGAGCTCTGGATTGGTATTTATACTGTACTTTAGCCTTGGCTAACAATAAACATTTATTGAATGTGTCTGCAAATAATCTTAAGTGTGTAATCCTGGTTCGTGACTACAACACCACACATTTTTAAATCCAACTGTCACAGTAGACCAAAAATTGTCACTGGATTACAATTAATAAAATATACAGTCCGACTTACATATCAAATTCAACTTAATAACGAACTAAAGACTTACGTCACCCCAGGACAGGCCTGTAAATTACAATCTTGTACACCACAGCCATAATAGGGAGGTTCCATGAAAGTCATGGGAATTATCATATTCTGCAGCAGAGAAAAACAACAGTTTCCTGTTTCCTATTGATGAAATCATGTTATCTCCCCGAGCCCATACATAGCCAATTTCCCTATTAACCATCATTTATGTTTTTCCACTTTTCTATATAATTTTTTACTTTACACACCGACCCCCCTTTAAACAAGGAGTGAAACAGTGAATATTGATCCTGGGAACCTAATACATGACCTGTCACATTGTTGCAATGAAGCAGGTTTACGGAGATCGCTGAACACAGTCAGCACATATTCTTAGGTACCATGGTAACTCTGCTCCTCTTATTACCTATGTATATACTTACAAATCCATGTAACCCCGGCCCCTCCTGATAAGACTATGCTGGATTGTTAGGTAATCACCTTGGACACAGCAATATCTTTCATGTTACAACCCATTGTGTTCCCTATGCCCCGAGGATAACAGTGATGTGTAAAGTGGCAAGTGGATCCTCAATGTCGCCACACCAGATTGGCAGAGCAGATGGACTTTGCCGATGTTTTTCCTGTTCCCGGAACCTTCTCAGTGTGAAACAGGTATTACTCTCGTTATTAAATGGTGGAAAACATGGAACACTTCCAGAGCTGAGAGCTGTGAAAAAAAGTATGGTTTGCATTCTTTAATTCTGAGACAAGTAGTCATTACCTTCCTTCACTGACACGCAATAAAAGACCAGGCCAGCGTTCTTCGGAGAGAGTCTGCCATTCCTAGAAGAAACATCTTCTTACTATATATAGTACACATGATGGTATACCAACTTAGATAATTTATAGTACCCAAATATCGAAGGTTAGATATTGAATCTGCATATTATTATAATTGTAACTAAGGATCCCATTAGGGTGTCACATTACTAACCACTAGGCGATAGAATACATGCAGCATTGAGGATAGAGTGTGGTGTAGATCCCCCCCCCCAAGGGCAGATATTCTATTGAGATAAAAGGGCTGCCCGCGAGTCTGTCTGTCATTAGTTACACAGTGACTGTCAGACATGGTGCGTGAGAGGACCGCTCCTTCCTCAGAGAAGTGCACGGCTTTTACGGTAGCCACCAAACTAGAAGCCCCCCCCTCAGGTATGCCGCATGATATCATCCCTAGAATACCTCTTTTAGGTTAAAACCTCCACCAATTTACAAGACATAGAAAAACAATCACCTTCAATGATAATGCAAATGAGAAGACAGTCTGAATAACGTCATATCCTGAGCTGGAGGTGGTTCCTCACATCATATGCCCCGATGTATGACTATAGAGCCTAAAACCATGCCTTTTTATTATTGTATTCAACTGTGTTCCCTGTCAGCAAATAATTTAGGTTTGTGAATAACCGCTCACTGTTTTTCTAATCTCTGCTTGCGTCATATCGGATAGAAAGGATCATTGTTTGTATTTCCACGTGGACCCGAAAGCTACATGTCCCCCCCCCCCCCTACCCAACAACAGGTGCACAGCGCCGCTTAACCCCAGCTCTGATTACTCTCTGATAATAACTAGCCGTGCCCCTGTTGCCCATTTTCGATTCTTGTCCACTGCAAATAACATAGAACTTTCTATAGAACGACAGCAAACAGAGATCTGCGGAAAACATTCCACACCCAGTGGGCGGTGAGGCAAACAATGCCATTTATTTGCTGAAATGGGAAACACCCCTTTTTTATAACAAGCGTGCACCTGTGGTACATCACAGGACCATGGGGGATTTTTGTTAATCCACAGAACTAAAACAAATATGAAATTATACTAAACAAAAAAATAAGAATATTCTCCACGCAGACATTAGAAAACTAGGAGGAGATATGATATACAAGTTTCCTCCCAAAACTACTTTCTGTAACACAAACATAGCAATTTTTTGGCTGAGCTGTTCAAAACCCGTGAAGGGGTTTTCGCCACAAAGGCAAGTTCGGCCCTATTCACGAACCATATTCTCCGTCAGCTCCAATAGAGTTAATGGAGATCAGAACGTTCATTGCGCCACCACTACTCCATTAATACAGAGCGGCGAGGGTGTCAGGTCGACCCCTTGTTTTTTTACGAATCTGCGGGGTGTGGTCTCAGCACCGAGACCCCCCCCTGTCAGCAAGTTATGCCCTATCCCACGGCTTTCCTTCGTGGGAAACCCTTGAAGTCTCGCTCAAGTCGCTCTCAACCGAGCCATTCCATGTTTATAAGTGATTTGCATGCAGTCCACATTTGATTATTGTAAATCACAGCCCACAAAAACAAAAATGAACAAGGTGCAAAACACACAAGTGACAAATATACAACAGGCCACAATAAATAGATTATTGATGCTTGACCATGAAATCGCAGATACAAGCTATGAAAAATGTGGCAGCAATTTAGACTTTTTTGCCTATGTCGAAGACAACCCCCTAGATTTTAAAATCTTAACTATTCTTCAATGTGTTATATTTATAGGTCTTTTAGATAATCATCATTTTCCAAGGGCCTTTTATTTGAATCGAAATGTATTTCAGGTTGCTTCATGATGTAACTGTGCGAATACAAAGTACCAGATCAAGATTTCATATTTAAGTTATGGTGTCCTTTAAAGTGAGTAAAGGTCAAACAAAAACAAAAACTTGACAAATGTGCGGGCCAATTGTTCGAGCCTGCAGACAATTTCCTTCCATATTTTCCCCTGGAATAGGGTGGCATCTTTACCAAAACACATAAGGAAAATCCAGCTGACCTTTGACGCCAAGTCTAATGTAAAATATTTAAATCTGAAATCGCAATCCTAAATTCGTACTCAGAGCATCCATTTGTTTGTCAATAAAAATCACCACATATTCATTGCTATAGTTTCCGAAGGTAAGTCACCTCTTGAGCGCGACTGGAAGCGATTAGAGATAATTACAGAATCTGAGAGAAGACAGATTCTTCTTGAAAAGCGAGCTCTAGATCCTGCTAGCATCGAAGTTTGGGGGATAAAAAAAAAAAATTAAAGAACAAATTTCTACAACAAGTTATTTTGAAAATCCACCACATACAACATGTAGTCAAGGTCATGACACAGTCTGAGAGAACAAACCCTGGCCGGGCCAAGACCCTTATGGTTCATTCACGTAAAGACCCCTACACCAGAAATATCATCCGCCTCTCTATACCTGCAGACCCCAGATTTTTCTCTTAATTAATTTCCTGGGTACATTTTGGAGTCATTTTATGGCAATACCATACAACTAGGAGTTCTGTAAGATTGCTCAATAGGATCAAGCATGGTCAGTCTGAGATCATGATGTCAGGGATGGACGCCAGTTCCATTGATATAATGGGGCAGCTTTACTTACCCGAGGGTCCATTCGCACTCCACGGCGGGATTTCTCCGAAAACGCTGATTTGGGAATCTTCCGGCGATTCACTAAGTAGTACTCTGAATGTCCACCAGGTGCGCGCTGCGCTGAGTCGCATTGGAGTTCACTGTGTTCACCAAGTAGTCCTGGTGCAATTAAGTGCGTTCTATTCCACACATCTTTGTTACAAAAAAAACGACAGCGTTTTTCCGAATCCGTTCGGCGGTTTTCAGACGGCACCACACGGCCCCGTAATATTTGGGAACCCTGACTAAAACTGACTTCGGGCCCTAGTAAATGACCCCCACCATGTTCCCTGAAGGGCTTTCCTCATTATATATCATTACGATGCTGGAGTCCATCTAGGCACATTGGTCGTCAGTGGAACAGGACACGGTAGTCCTGACCTCGTATTTAGGCCGCAGATTACACTATTGTTAAGGTGAAAGGTTTAAAAGTTACTTGCCTTTTAGTGTACAATACATGTTACAATCAAAAAGCACCCAAACCTGTCAGAAGAAAAGTAGCTATACACCTGAAGGGTAAAAGGGGACTCTGGCCTGCAAGTTGCATCTTTTCGGCCGCATGCACACAAGCTTCAGGGGCGCGTATATACAACTGCTGAACTGGAGCCGTACATACTCCTCATATACGAGCAATGGTCACATGGAGCGTAGGATGCGCACATCACGTCCGTACATGGGAAAGATAAACATGTAATATCTTTGCCGCCGTGATCAGGCCGTGTGCAATTCATTGCAATGAAGAGGGGAAGGGGGTCACCTCCTCCTCCACCCCGCGTCGGATATATGCCCACCTGGCTGAGCCGTGCGTCCCCATACGTTTCATGTGCATGAGGCCCTAAATGAGAGAGTTCCGATTTTAGTTATTTATTTTAGAGCACCATTATTTCCATGCGGTTTTCAATGAATAGGGATCACATACATTATGCTAAACACAAGTGAGTACAAAAGTAAGTACAATAGAACAACCGTGATCATGAGAGAAATGGAACGGAAGACCCTGTGCCCGGAGGGCTCACAATATATAGGGGCACCTACTGTATGGCAATGTGTAGGGGCTGTAATCAGAGCATAGTATAGGCAAAATACGCCTGGAGAATAATGCTCTAAAAGGAAATGACAAGTAAATGAGGAATCCGGTATTAGCCTCCATGGATTCAATGGACCATGTGCTTCCGATCTCAATACAGGACCTTTTTTTCAGGTTCAAATTAAACAATTAAAAATTTCAGGATGAATTTTCGACCTCTATCCGTGTGGCCGCACAGAATACAGTGTTCTCTACACAATACCATAAATAAAAATGCTACTCTTGACCTGAGTAAGGACGTGCGTTTCTGAATACATAGGCACCGTTTATTCCGACGATTAAGAAAGCCAAAGATCTCTTAGTATTGTCATTCCTGTAAAACATCATTAACCCACCGGGCATTTTCTCCACTAGATCTGCATTATATGAAGATCCCTCTTGACATCCCTTTAATATGGGATTACTGACTATTTCACTTTTACATACATAAAACAAATGTTTGAGAGTAAAAAGCCCACGTCAAAGATCTGGGTGAACATACAGTACGTAATTGGGGGGGCACAATGCCTATATATGCCGTATATGCTATATGCCTGGGTGTTTATGTAAACTTATAGCTTGAGCATGCAGGTAGTGTGAGACCCCCCCTGCCAGAAATCTGCTCTTCCTTTTAGCCGCTGGTTTTACACATAATGGGGCTTTTAATAATTATGCAAAGGAGTCTGATGGCTCCCGACTCATAGGGTCATGAAGCCCTGACCTGCAGGCTCATGAGGGGAAACTTGCATAATTTTAAAGCCCTGTTTTTCTTCTAAAACAAGGGCAGAAAAGCTCACAGAGAGCAATCCGGCTAGAGGGGCACATAGCCAGTATGGTTCACTGACTTGGTTACATCCTTCATCCTGGTGGAAATTTCCTTTAATTGGACAGTACATACCTGGTTTGGTTGCAAAGTGCAATTTTTAACATGTTAATTCTTTCTATTGAATAAAGATATTTATTTTATTACTTTTAACATTAGCCATTGGCTCTTTGTGTTTGTATTTAAGCAGAAAGTTAGAATTCGGCATCCTAAACTTTTTTATTGATCACTGTTTTTGTACTTGTTACAATTCCTCGACAGAAAGAATTTGTAATGTTCATTTTCATTTTTAAAAAACAACAACGAAATCGAAGTAGCAAATCACACAAAAATAATTTCTAGAAATGCTATACTGCTTAAGTTTACAAAATTCTCACAACTCCTCAAGATGGCACTTGCTGAAAAAAAATTGTGGTTTTAAAATTAATTCCAACAGAAAATGGTCAAAAAATAAAACTAGACCAGAGGAAGGGCCAATGATAAATGAAAGATTCACTTTTTGTACAAAGCCTTCTGAACTCAAACTATATATTTTTCATTCATTCACCCTAAATTTTCCATGGGGTAAAATGTCGCATGCATATCCAGTAGTATAGCAAGGCAGTTCCATATGAACTGAATTATCTATGACATGTACCTTCAACCTCATAATCTGATATTTTCCACGTAAATTTACCATACCGGTCAAAGGAAGGAGCCGCGGCAATGCTACATTTATTCGAAGCCGAGATAACAGTCAAAAGAAAATCTGACATTTTTGGCTAAGCTACAGTCGTAACGTGGAATTTCCATCTTAAAGGGCATAAAATAGCTAATTTTGTAGTATTAAGAAAACAAACATCTTGCATTCCCCTTCCTGTCTGAACCGTACTAGCCTATGCTTATAGTTGGCAAAAATATAAAAAATAGTCAGTCAGAAATGGATTCTGTGCCTGGAAATAAGGTAAGCAATAAATCAATGTCGTTCACTCTCTGTCAGTGGAAGAAAATCCTAAATAGTGAATAAATGGGCCTTTTTTCTGATTACAATTGATATGTGCTAAATCTGGTTTTAAATAAACATCACTGGATCGAGGAGATAAGTTTTCCATAAAAGTAATGTCATGTGAGTGCCCACCACCCAACCTCATGATAGTAACGTATATAGTCCGAGTATAAGCCGACCCAAGAATAAGCCGAGGCCCCTCGGGGGTTTCAATCAGCGCGCCTTTTTTTGGCTGAAAAACTAGGCTTATACTCGATATATATGGTAATTCCTCATGGAAAGACTGAATAACATTTCAATGTAAGAGCAAGAAGTATAACAACCTGGCAGCCACAGAACAACATCTTGCAACCATGGATTGACATAGTCGCAGATACAAAACATATATACATCGTATGATAACTATAATAACCTCTTAGGTCCATTGGCTCCGATCTGGGCTTTTGGTAAACGTTTACAGACCGCACAAACAAAAAAAACAAGTGACAGAAGCCTTTGCTATGCCCCCCAAATTTGAACTCGATCTTCAAGAGAACAGGCAAGCAGTGCAGTGCCGGGAGTATCCGTGCTACCCAGAGGGGTTGGACAAGCACGGATCTGGCTGCTGCTTCAGAATCATGTTGTAGAAATAGAGTTAGTGGTCGGGAAGAGCAATTACTAGAGGAATTAGTATGTATCGAGATGGAGAGTAATCAGCATACAAAGTTAGACTTAATATAGTAAAAGGCAAATCGCAAATGTTTTGAGTTGCATGCCCAGCGAGTCGTAGCACTTGATGACTTGCTACAGGCATCTCGCCCCTCCGCGGTACATAACAAGAGAGTGTTCATGAGTTTGTCTTACAAGTGTTTTCCCCCGAAGACAGTTTAGGCCGATGCTCAAACCGGTAGTCGGCCTAACCTGGGCTGATCAGTGGGGTCTCAGTGCTGAACCCCGCCAGATCACGACAACGATGGGGCTTACTGGACCCCTTTGATTAAACCCTATTGGTGTTTTGTAAAGTTGAGCATTCTCCGGTAGGAGAGAGGACGTAAAGAACAGACGACAATCACTAGCACTAGGTTCTGGAATATAGGCAGGGGGGGGTTTTGACTTGGAGCGTAATAGTTGGGTATCAGCAGCAAAACGACATGAAACTGACTCAAGAACGTAAGGATTGGACTATACCCAAATCTGGGACAGCAATCTTGGGGTGAATGATGGTTGCGGTCCTAACTGCAATTTGAAGATGCGCATCAATAAAGCCCCTTCCGACAAACTCATTCCTGGCGCAACGGAGTAAGCCATTCCGGCGAAGCTGCTCTTCGGGTGTGTATCCACAGGGGAGTATGGCTAATGTCCGCGATTCAGAACAGTCAACGAGTGATCAAGCTCTGCCAGCCGCATGGGTTTCTCTCGGGTAATCAACGCGAGGTGGCGTAGTCTTAGTGTAGTAGATTCAATCCAGGAAGCGGAGAGCTTTCATTGAAATCTAATGAACTTGATCGAGTGCATGAATGGTATTAGAAGCTCATAAACACGAACGCTGTTTTCTGTGAATTCCTGGCAGCAAGAACACATGTACTGTACAAGCAAACACATGGAAATTAGTGGCCAAATGAGACACACAGGAGCCGCAGGGTACGGTTTGTAAGAAGAGAAACAAATAGTGGCCGGAGAACCTAGGAATTGAGCTGAAGGGATGGTCGAATATGCTTCAGACAGTCGTGGTCTGTAGCGGTTAAGAAAAGGAAACGTAGCTTGTGGATGCAGAGTGATTAAGATGCCCCGTCACCGCCCCGAAGACTCTCAGTTTGTTGGTAAAGAAGTGTGGTGTGGAACAAGACGGAGAGCACAAGCTGGGCCAAAAGTTAGGAGTTGTGCGGGGGTTTTCCCTTCAGTCTCCGCGAAATGTTAGAAGTAAACGGACTGGGGTGTTTCTAGTGGTTGGGGGGGGCACAGCTGAAAGAAGGCACAAGCAGGGGTCGCGGGGGGGAGGGCACAATCCACCTTAGGGGTGCTGTGCACACCAACCAGAGAGGAGGGACAATAAGAACGCTGCAATGGTAGGCGCATATATATAGGGTCCCCATGTCTAGGCGCCGGTGGCTGCGGACGATGAGCACAACTGGTGTGCTTCATCTAACGGACGTGTTAACTGGCCACAAAAAACAGAGTCTGGCCACTATGGAGAGGGGAGGGGCGGGTAGCACTTGCTTCTCCCCGTCTCCAGCGCGGTCACTGACTTGTGCCCGCCGCCCAGCCGTAGCGGTGGGATACTACGTGCATGAGCCATGCACCCTTAGGGTGGGGGTCACTACTTTAGGTATGTCAATGCATGCAAACAAGCAAAAAACTGCGTCTCGGAAAAACTGAATCAGAAGGCAGAGCCTAGACAAGAAAGTGGTTACAAGCCTGTAAAAGAGACTGCACAATTAAACGTAAGTCCATTTAGTACTGGAAAGTACAACTATTAACAGTACAGGCAAGATCAAATGAATTAACAAGTTAGAGATATTACCCCTAGAGTATGAGCCCAAGAACCGGCCTAATAGATGATAACCCAATTGAAAGAAATGAACTCCAACGGGGCGATGTGCTTAAACAAAAAAACGTTTTGCTTAGTTACTTGGAAACTTGTAACGGCAACATGATGAGCAAGGGCAATCCGATCTTAATATGGCCGCCCTCAACTACATACCAACAGCTAAGCCAGGCGGATCCAAACCAATAGAACGTCATCAATAATGAGGAGCAGAGAGACCATTGTGACACAAACCCAACCTAACCAGCGATAGCAGGGGCGTCCGCGAGTCGCAAACACCGGGGCTCGGCGCCGGCCGTGTCTGGGGGAACCCGAAACGCTCACAGCAACATCGCCCAGGCCCCGCAGATGCCCCACGGCATCGGATTCCCTATCCCACTATGTGGGCACTCCCAAAGCGGATGGGATCAGCCGGGGACGAGGCATGCGCTGCGCTTTCCCCTGCAAGGACCGTACCCCGGCGAGTCCAAGGCGAAAGACGTCGGTGAATGTCATGATCCATGACCTGGCAGGGGGAAAGCAGCACACAAAAGAGACGAGCTGCATCTGTGAGGCTAGGAGAAACCTATAGGGACTAGGGAGGGGAACCTGTGGGGGCAGCATAGGTTCCCCGGGGGCTGGTGGTGAGACCAATTCTGGGTGCAGCTACGACTTACTGGGGGCTGTGTGGTCAGGGACAATGGGTCTGGCATGAATTATTATCTGGGGGGGCTTGTGGCAGATATACGTTACTGGGGCTGTGTTGAGCCGCGTTATTTACTGGGGGGCGGTGGTGGGCACAATACACGTGTGGTGGTCTGTGTATGCGACGCTATTACGGAGGGTGATTTGACGGCCGGTGTGAGTGCCTTATTACTGTGGGCGGTGTGAGCGCACTCTTTTACATGGGGGCATGTGAGCACATATATTCACCTGTGGGGGCTGGTGGGCACCGTTATTTACTGGGGGCGTGTGAGGCAATTTACTGGGACTGTGGACACTGTGGGGGCTGTTGAGGCCATTATTACTTACTGGGGCTGTTGGGCACAGTAATTACTGGGGGCTGTTGGCACATTACTTTACTGGGGGCTGTGTGGGCAATTCTGGGCTGCAGGTACTTCACTGGGGGGCTGTGTGGGGATTACTTAGGGGGCTCATGGTAGGATTACTTACTGGGGGGGCTGTTGTAGGACTTAACTTAAAATGGGGGCGTGGAAGAATCTTTGCGGGGGCTGTGTACGGAGCATTTGCAACATGACACACTTACGGAGGGAACTGTTTACACATTGTTTCGCCTATCATGCGTGATGGTAAACGGCCCTGTCACATAAATACAAAAAAGGTGAACACTGATATATGGACAGCAAGGCCATGTTCGTAATCAGACCATATCCATAAAGTTTGGACACGCATGGTTAGTGAACTCCACCAATACAGAAGTTAATGGCACAAATGATATGTATTTGGGCAAAGAGAATCGTATAACCATACAACAAAGGTTTGACATAGTGACACACAATTTATTGCAACATTGTGACATGAACAATTACGACAACAAAATAAAACTCTGGCAGGGTAACAATGTCATCCTAAAACAATAGCCTAAAGGTGGTGAAACCGTCATGATGTTGCGTTTGACGAACCTAGCACTATAGTGCACTGGTACAGGCTAGTAACAACATGACACATAAATTGGGTGAACAAACCGATCAAACACATACCAAATGCTGACCAGCATAGGATTGCCCCCGACAACCGTGTTTCGCACAGAGTGCTTTTCAAGGGAGCTTGAAACAGCACTCGTGCGAAACCGTGTCGGGGCAAGTACCGCTTGCTATAGCCCTATAGGTGCATAGGTCGTCACAAACACTCTCATGAACTGGTTTCACTACCTTTATCTGCTATTGTTTAGCGATGCATGTGTACCCTGCAGAGTTTTTAATTTTTGTTGCTGTCCGTAATGTATCCATTGTTAGGTTTTTGCACATATAAAGTATTTTTGTGTTGCAATAAATTCTTGTTTTGGGTGGTCTACATCATTACCAACCTTGTGGTGTATGGCTTTTGTTTAATGCAAGACAAACGTGGGAGCGCACCTTTCAGATTTGGGGAGATTGTATAGGGGCAGGACAGGATAACCTGCCAGGACAAGATGTAGGGGACAATGAGGACATAGAGTGGTGATGGGGATTTCTCCCTTTGGTTCTCGGTAGCTGTAATACCAGAAGTAACCTTGTTATTGGGCAAAAACAAAACCACATGTGAGGAGGGTTATGTACAGAAGGGGGCATTACTGAAGTGCAATACAACATGGCATTGGGGCCCGTGCACCCGGATCTTTATCCACCCTGACGCAAACGCCCCTCCTCTGTAGAATGTCTACTATACATAATATAGTTGTGGTGCTCAACATAAAGCATACCATATAAATACTACTATCGCTTGGGAACAACACACTCTAGATGGGACATATGGCATTGTGATCAGCACCATTTAACAATTGTCAGATGTCTTAGAACAACCAACTGTACCAGTAGATTCGAACACACCAAACCATGGCAAGTGTGATCCTAACATGCAACACGTACAGCTGCACTCTTATATATTTTTTGCACTCTGGTAAAATACTGATACGCAAGAATGTAAGTATATGGACTATGGAAAACCAGAGACACCAGAGAGTACCAATATTGTCCAGGTTTAAGAGGCTGGATACTTTGGCCCTGGCACAACCAGAGGCTGGATACTTTGGGCCTGGCACAATCAGAGGCTGGATACTTTGGGCCTGGTTTTAAAGCAGAGGCTGGATACTATGGACTTGGTTCAACCAAAGGTGGATCTTGGGGACCTTGTACCACCAGAGGGCTGGAATACTTTGGAACCTGGTTTAAAGCAGAGGCGGATACTTGGGACCTGACAACCAGAGGCTGGATACAAATGACCTTGTACAACCAAAGGCCAGGATCTTTTGGGAACCTGGTTCACAACCAGAGCATGCACTTGA